>CM021100.1:683486127-684126139 GCA_007115665.2 Sequoiadendron giganteum | reverse complement strand
TAATATAAACATACATCCATACACATACAACACATCCATAGCATCAACATACATGAAAGTAAAGAAACATACACATCAAAGTATACAATGCCATAATAAATATATATATCCAATGTCATGTACATGTATCGGGGCACTATCTTCAAAAAATGAGTGACTACTAAATATGTGTATCAATGTCTATACAAAATAGATCTACAAATATATATATCACAACTACAAAATTAATGTACAAAATGGGAGCCCTCTACAGCTAAGGAATGTGGTTCCCAGAACCCTCTGGCTCTGGCTTCGGTTGTGGCCTAGGAATAGGCTATGTGATGGAGACGTACCTAGAGTGGTGCAAGTGTGATATGGATAGGGTTGCACGCATCCCTCTAATCTCTCCTTGGATAGAGGCTATCTACATTTGTGCCTGCATCAGCTCCTAATGTAGTTGTTGATCACCTATCGGGATGATGGTTGGCAGCTAACATGTGAAGTCATCGATATGAATCTGAAGGGCGTCAAGCGCCTTCTCAACGACATCATCCCTCGTCACGATCGTGTCTTTCTCTGCGAGTGTCATTCACAGCTCCCTCAATAACTAATCACGCTACCCCTGAACTCTGGTAGCACCCGTCATCCTCCGCACAACCTCTTCTCGTGCCTCCTCATATGCAGTCTTGAGATGTGCTATCGGATCAAAGAGATGGATATGTCATCCCACTAAAGTTGGTCTATAGGCATCTAGAACTATCCCCTAGATAGGCACAATAGGGGCAACCTCTGATATGCACTAGGTAAAGAACCCAATCCATCCCTGAGTATCCACTACAACTATAGAAGCAAAAAATATATCAGTATCACGACGTGTATGAAATCAAGACATGATATATATACATGAGATAAAAGCTAGAATTCTTAAATGAAACAACATAAATAACTGTCATACCTGGGTCCCCTGGCTGCCAAAATAGGTTAGGGGGAGGAGGTGCACTCGTTCCTACACCGTCAGTATCAGGAGTCGTTCTAAATGTTGTGAGGGTTGGTGGGGCCGATGAAATAGGAGTAGCTCATGGAGGGGAAGACATCCTCCACTGCCTCTTAGGTCTTGGCGACGCCGCTCTAGCATGATTGACCTACTCCAACTCCTGCTCCTCCTCACCACCGCTACCTCCACCTTGGCCTGGATGACTATGGTAGCACATCCCCCTATAAGTTTGGATCCCCTCTAGGGGCATCTGCTAGAAAAACAAGGGCGGGACGGTGCACTGTCCACCATGCTGGAAAGGCCCAATCAATGCTGATGCTATCTAAGGTGCCCATGGGTGGCAAGTCTATATCATTGGTGTCATCATCTGAGAGGTCCACATCTTCCAGGGTAGGACGCAGATGGTCCTCTGGCCTCCCTACACTCCACATAGCTTGGGTGTATGTCAGCGCAGGAGGGGGAATGGTTTGAACCCTTATGTGCTTTCGCATGACCCAACTCCAGTAGTATGACATAATAACAAAATCGATGCAACCTAGGATAAATCGATCACGCTGCAGGATCCAGAGGAACCTGCGATCATCCACCCATCGAAAGGCTCAATAAGGTCTCCATCTAATACATTTTGGTGTCACTATGTCAAACTATAGCTGCCAAAATTACAGGTTATCATGCCTCCACTGTCGTGTATGCTCATACCAATGGGCCATAGGGATAGCGTAGTTTCGCACCTACGGATGCCCCTTTGACTTGGTACACATAATGTGGGAAAAAGCCCATGCCTAAAGAAGTGTGCACATTGTGAGGCTACAATACTCATAATGAACGTACTAGCCAAGCTCCTGGTAGAGGTGCACCAACATGCTACTCCCTCAGGAGAAAATGGTACGTCTCTCCACCATCACCCTAATGGTTTAGATGAGGTCCTTGTGCAGGTGAGAGCCCCATTCATTAATGGTCACCCTCATGGCGAAAGTAACCATTAGGACTCAACATAATAGAGGGGCAGTGGTTCGGGCCTGGTCGAACCACTGGGTGTAAATATGCCTAGTCTCGTCCCCGCATCCATCCAATCAGAGCAGTATAAGACCCCATCTAATCACTCCTACATCGAGCGTGTATCATCAATTTCCACCCGTCGCCCACGGATGGGAAGCCCGAGGATGCGGTAAAAATCCTCTAATGTGATATTCATCTCCCTAATAGGCAACTGGAAGCTAGAGGTCATAGCGTCCCATCGCTCCATCAGTTCCATTAGCATGCGGTCGTGATAAAGCATCTCTTACATGGTATATACATGCTAGAGCCTGACATGTTGTAAAAGGGAGACCTCATCATCAATCAATAAATCCATCTAATCTTGTAGAAGGTGAAGAACCCACCCTTTGGGGTGCTCCCTGATCTCTGGGTAATCCTACAAAAGAAGAGGAAAATACGTATCAGTACACAACAAATCACAAAAAAATCTAAGTCAAAAAGCATTCAAGGACGCGTGTGTGCCGCGTAGACATTTGTGTGTCGTGTAGGTGTCCTGATCTTCTATTAATGGCACAAGGATGATAACACTCCCCTTGGATGCCAACGCCTATCCTAGACACTAGTGTGTGAGCCCAAGACACTTGAGCACCTCAAAATCTAAAAACTTACAAAAAAATACTAATAAATGATTAACGAAGCGGTTTCGGGGCCTACCTGGTCAACCTCAATGCCCTCAGCAATGTCTTCATGCAGTTGGTCCAATTTAGGATCCTCATGATCTCATCTTCTCGGCATTTTGATGACTTGTCTCTCATAAAAGTCAACAAAATCCTCACGATGAATAGTGCAAATGACCCTTCTCGGGGCCCACTTAGGTATATATAGGCCCCTGTGGCCCATTTTTCCTAGAGGTTGTGGCTCTTTGGTTTCTCCTTATTTTACCCCACCTAGCTGGGGGCAAACTCAAGAGGGGACATATAGTCACCTCTTCACCATATTTCTCTTCTTAATCATCCAATTTTTCTTGACCATTCTTCTCACCATTGTAGCTTCTTCCAATATTTTAAACTGACTTAAATTTGACTTTTGTAGCATATAATTTTGTGCGATCCTTCATAACCAGTCTTGCACTTCTTACTGAGCTTAGTTGCTAGGGGCACCTTTGATACCAACTAGCTCGACCTCGGTGACCTCTGAGGCACTCTATCTTAGCACACAAATCTATAAAATTTCAAAGTTTGGGTAAATTTTTTCTTCTCTACTTTAGTGTGGCTGATTTTTCCCAAAATTGAGACCACTAAAGTAGGGGCAAAATGTAATGTCACAAAATAACACCTAGGGGCAATTCCATATTTTAGCACTTTGCCTAGCATTTATGGCACCTTAACACATTAATGGCAAAAATATCATGGGTCAGAATTTCACAATTCTAACTCCATGTAGACTAGTGGTGAAGCAACAACAACCTAATGACATGTTTCCTAAAAATTGATGCCTTGGATGCTTGTGCGGCGTGTGGACATCTGCGTGGCGCTCTAGCATCCTGGTAGTTTTCCGAGTTTGAAATGAAGAATCTCAAATCTTTACTCTCAACACGTGTCCTAACAGTCATATTTTTGGGTGTAACGCCTCTTTCCGCCCTTGCATTTAATGAAACCCCTCATTTGCTCTCATTTTGGGGGTTTCATTCATTCAATCAAGCTCTCTCTTCAACTTGATTCTTGGATTCCTTCCATTATTGACAAGCAATACTTCCACAAGTGAAGCTCTGTTGGACTAAGGTCCCTCCAATAGCGAAGGCTCTTTATCAAGCATTAAATGGTGCATTTGTGTGTTCCAAAGGGGGGGTAAGGCCTATGGGTAACACACTCTCTCACTCTTTTCCTATTTACATATCTTGTGCATTTACTATTTGGTGGTGTAGGTTCTACTCCTGAAGCGGGTTTTTCTTTCACCACCCCCTTTGTCCATTTCAGTTACACTCTCTTTCTATCTAGTTGTCCCTAGAGGTGGGAACACCAAAGCGGGCGTCTGACTCCGACAGCCCCCTATACAGCCCTAACATTTCCCCTCGTTCATTTGTGTGTAGGTTGCAAAGTGGAGCTTGGAGTGAAGACTCAGACATCCTTTTGTTGGTAAATTTTCTCCAAGTTCTCCTTGTGTTTTCTCATATTCTTTGTTCTTTGTTTTATTGTTCTATTTAATAGACCTCAGATCTGAGTAAGGAAGTGAAACATTGTTTCACCTGCATGGGTTCCTGAGCTCTATGTTGCTTAGGACGCCAACGCACCATTTGGACAACAGTGTGTCATGCTAGCATCCTGAATCTACGTTGTTGTCCTTTCACTGAGAGATCCTCTCTCGAAGGAAGAAATCTGGAAGTTTCACTCTCTCAGGATCTGAAGTAGTCTTCTCTAATAACCAACCTATATACATTTTCTTTGCAATTTCTTTATTTAGCTTATACTGAGGTGGATAAGGGCAGTTCGTTCTATGGGATTCTCTTGAGAATGAAGAGACTCGTGTGCACCAAATCCCCCTTATCTCATACGTATTTACAAAAGTTTTATTTTCCAATCTAAGAAGTTCCCCCATTATCGTAAAGAGGACATTCCTCTAGATCCTCATCCAAATCTACATCTTCCCTCTTGGGTGAGGCAGGATGTGCACGTAAGCACTCCTTCTCCTCCTTAGTCAATAGTGGCGTATTAGGTCCACATATTATTGGCCAATCTCTAAATGCAGAGGGTTTCTTAGCCTTAGGAGTTCATTTAGACTCCTCAATATTTTTGCCTCTCTCCAACTTGAGACATGTGAGGGTGTTTTCTAGAGTTTCATCATCAAGAAACTTGGGTTGGTTCTTAGGTTTGGGATTTTCTTCAATAACAATTGGCTTCTTCGAAGCCCTGATGGTCTTTCCATTCTTTCTCCCCGACTTGGACCTTCCCATTTCTTGCAACCAATTTTAGTTTGGTTATTGTCTAGGTAACTCGAATCCAATTAAGGTTCTACCATTCCCTAGTTCATCCATTGTGGGCTCATAGGCCTAGAGCTGAACCTTGAGCTTTGATACCAATATTTTCTTCAATAAATTAAAATTGACATTACGAATATTAAATTTATGACCCAAATTCCGTAGCTATTTCCATTTAGCAATTTTATGTCCATAAATAAAAAAATAAATATGAAATATATATTCATTTCCAAATGTCAATAGTCAATTTACAAGGTTGACTTGGCATTCAACGCCACAAAGTCAATTCTCAAATACATCAATGATACAAATACATAAAAAAAAATTGATATGATTCCTTTATGACAACTCGCCTCCACTAGTGGAAAAGAACATGATTGAGGTGCTTTTCCACCCAACCACAAAGTAATGCTTCCCTAGATATCTTCAGTCAGTCGAAGAATACCCGACCCTACACAGAACACTTAGAAAGAGATACAGTTTGCAAGGTGGAATCTATGCATACCTAACTACATGAATTTCTATCTACTGTTAGAATATGCAAGTTCCATGTTAGGTAAATAAATAAATACAACAGAGAGGATAAATATTAACAGTTTGTTCCATAGATAAAAAATGACTATAAAGCTTGGCCAAGCTCATGCTGCATAAAATGCAACTCTAGTTAGATTTGGAAAAGAAAATCTACACTCTCTAGCACCCATTCCCAGAAGAAAATCTCATCATATCAAAGGGGTATCCCTCCCTTTTATACCATCTATTAGCAGCGTGTACTAGTATGCTATAGTCTATCATGTACTTCATGCATCATTCTATATCTAATTCATCAACGATTATTCCATCTAATTCTGGTATAACCATTTATCTAATTATCATACTTCTATATTCCATTAAGTTTCGTAATGCAATTCAACACTGCTCTATTCTACAGTTCTTTTCCTTGCAAATGAAATTTACAATCATAGTTTAGAGTATTTCAAGATGAAATTAGAAGGTATATTGCATGTATGTGCACATGCATAAATGAAACATTTATGCAGTACACATATATGCTTGAAAAATAAACATTGTTTTGGAATATGTGCATACATTCTAAATTCTAAAGAAATTATACCTTACGTTCAAGTTTCCCATATTTAGAAGAAAAGAAAAAGAGATTATCAATTTCATTCAAAATTTCCATTTGACCTCTCAAGAACAACTAAATTTATCTCAGTTACAAGGAATCATTATACAATAGTCACTTGACTCATATGAATCATGGTTGAATTACATGATCAAGAATATTCTATTCGGTAAATAAAATAGTTTGAACATAATAAAAATATCCATCAATCTATGAAATTATAATGTTCTATGAAATTTCTATTGTCCACAATTATATGCATTCACATAACTTTTCAGTTTTGTATTTTTTGCCATATCATTCATTTGAAGATCAATCCATTATGATGGCTTTTTTGTTCTAATATTGACAGTAATACACATAAGGGTATCAATACACATGATATCGCGTAACCGATATCATGGTATCGGTTACCACGATTTATCTTCAATTACCTTTTGTTTCAAGCTATGGTTTGAACGACCATATGTAAAGGCATCTTTTATAAGAATATAGTATTATTGTTCTTCGACCATGGAAGAATAACGACAACATACTCGTGTCTATATATATATATGTGTGTGTGTGTGTGTGTGTGCATTTATACATATAGACATTTCGATGTATAGAGTTGATGAAAAAGATTCATGCAATCATGATCGAAAATGGCCAAACACTGGCGGTTCAACATATAACCATGCATTGTTGTTACACTTGAAACGTTTGAAACGTTTGATAGATTAATACCATATGAACAATAACATAATTCATTATCATTTCTTAGGAGATTAAATGAGATTATATAAAAAAACATTGAAATTTACTAGGGGGTCGCTATGTGCAACGATCGGCCCATACTCATAACAAGGCTCGAAACATCATTATGTGTATATCTCACTATATAGTGGGTGTGGAAGTTTCACTAAGATCAAACGATGCATGTTGCACAACATTGTAAGGAACGATATACAATCGTTCAACTAGCTGTAGCTATATGCTCACAGAGCGCTAAGTGTAATATAAACAAGGAACAATGTTAACCATTCGAACACAAATGCTTTACAGACATACAAATCAAACAAGATATGTACATGGTGAGGATAACCCTGTAAATTAAAATACAATGACATGGTTGGGTCGAACGACCACAACTATAGGGTTTATACATGCGGGTAGAATCCTTTCATGGGTATTAAACCCAATGCCAATGCATGCTGAGAAAACAAAGAAAGCACAATATGGTGGCTTTACCCTAACAGGGGTGACAATAGAAATATTCCATGAGGTCAACTTTGCAGTGAATGAATCCTAAACACAAGCCACGGTTTCATCTTATATTACGAGCACAACATCTACATGTTTCCTTCAGAAAACACATGAAAATCGAATAACCATTCGATTGCAAAGATAAACATTGACAAAGGATTTCGAGAATACCTCTTAGATGCATTTTTTGATGTTTTTCCTCTGTTCAATTTAGCAACAACTTCCTTTCTTCCCAATTTTTCCTTTGCTTCAGTTGATTTTTCCTTTGAATCCCCTACTTTTCTTCCTAGATTGCCTCACACCAAATCGCCCTTTTGTCGAGAATATTTTATTTCTATCTATGGAGATAGTGGTCATTATTCCACTGTCACTTAGCCACCCACTACCTTCCATTTTGAGCATTTAGAGGATCGGCTTCTTCCCATTCATTATGGGAGTTACGAAATTAATCCATACTCTCGTTGTTTAAATCTTGTAGTAATTATTTTTTTATATATGTATTTCTATATATGTATATAATTCACATATATGGGGTTTTACCCACACATATATGCTTATATATATGTGTGTGTGTGTGTGTGTGTGTGTTTTTATATATGTATATAAGTTGAATTTCATATATATTTTTTATTTCTTTCACAAAATCCTCGAAAGGAGATATCCTAACTAGATAAAGACACTATTTACACTAATACCACCCCTTAAGTGCAGTGTATGCACATATAATGAGTCCCAACTACTAGGCCATGTTAGGTACTCATGTACAAATTTCTCATGAAGCAGAGTAAATGAGACAAACCCACTGGGAAATAAAAACCCCTCTCCAAAAGAGAAATGATGCCAACACAATTAACTTATCATTAATTTCTCCATCAAATATTAATTAAATAATTTTACTTAAGCTAAGACCATTTACATTAATTTCTCCCACCAACATTAATTAAATAATCTTTAATTATTCAATTAATTCATCAATTTCCACATCAACATTAATTAAATAAGTTTTTTATTTAATTAATTTCTTAGTTTCTTCCATCCACATTAATTAAACAATTTTTAAATATTTAATTTATTCCTAATTTTCCTCCATCCACATTAATTAAATATTTTTTATTTTTTTAATTAATTTCTTAATTTTTTCCATCTATATTTTTTTGCTATGTAATTTCTTCTATCCATATTAATTATTTAATTAGCCAACTTCTCCTCTGTAATAAAATACATTAATTTAATTAATTTTTTTATTTTTAATTCTTCTAAAAATAAATAAAATAAATATTTTATTTATTTTCTAATTTTATCTTCCCCTCATGCACATGAATTAAATAAATTTATTTAGTTAAATTCTATTTTTATTCTTTTAAGTGATTCAACTAAAAAAGCACTCATTTTCACTTCACTCATTCACAAAGTTAATCAACTCACTAATGCAATAAGTTAACTGATCAATCAAACTCTTCATCATGAAACATGTCGGGTTCACATTCATCATGATATCTTAATCAATCTCATCTATTGATCTTTCAAATCATCCTCCATCGTTGATCAACATTAGGTAAAAGCTATAAATATACCATCATTCAAGTCAAACAATCCATAATCTTACATTTGAGCTATCATATTACATATATTTTTCTATTATATTTTATGCTTATGTTTGAAGAGTAGTTCACATCCATAGTTTTACAACATATCATATATATAATGGAGTAATATGAGGCATTTTGTGGAGGCTTGATATAGTTTAGTATTTCTTTTGATTTGATTTTAGTGTGCTCATGCTTTATTGAAGGTGATTACTAGATGTTGAAATAGGTATTTGCATTTTTATTGACCTTATTTTAAGTTTCAGCATTCAATATCATTTGCAATAAGATTCTACAAACAAATATGTGATGCTTAGTAGAAATGCATCTCAATGTAGTAGATCTGGAATGATGATATAAATGTTGTTAGTGTAATTAATTAATTAATTATTACACTAGCATAAGTTAACTTAGTATTAATTAATCATATTAGTCCTAGGTTACTTTTAATCATTTAATAATGGTGTTGAGATAAGATTCCCTTCTAGAAGATGAGTTGTCTTTTCTAGAAGTTATCTCCATCTTGTTATCATTCCCTAGGTTAGGGTTTCATGTTGTCACATGAAGTGTGGTTTGTACACTTGGCAACATCTTATGCATTCTAGGTTTAGCTCTTGCCTATTTAATTAGGCATATGTACTCTTTGTAATTAAGAATCCAGATCATCATAATAGAATCTCTATTTTGAATGTCATTATCATACTTTCTATGTGGGTGAATATTTCTTCTTGGCAAAGGTCCTCCATTGAAGTCTTCAGCTTCATCAAGGCAACCTATGTATCCAGCATTCTGACAAATGTCTTAATGCAAAGAATCACTATAATTCATGGATGAGTCAACACTAGATTCAAATGTATCATCAAGTGATGTGGGAGATGAGATCACAATGTAAGCCATAGGGATACATTGCTTGTCCCCAAATAATGGTGTCTCACAAGATGTTTTAGTGAGACCATTTTTTGCGAGCTCCAATAGGAGTTGGATGATTTGATGTGAGACATGAGGACAAAATTCATCCTTATGTCAATTTCTCTCACAATATTTGTGTAGACATCTAAATTTGACCACTTCTACATGGTCAAAATCATCTACTCTATTCATCTATTTCATTAATAGTGATTAAATAATTTATTTAATCATTATTTCATTTTTTGCCTAAGGTTCCTAAAGTATGTAATTAAATAAATTAAATACTTTACCTTATCCCTTTTCTTCTCTAAATTAAATAAATATGAAAAATTATTTAATTTAGTCTTTTAACCCATTTGGATTAAAATCAATTTTTAATCCCTCTTTTTCTCTCTCCTTGTCACATTCTCCATAACCATCTTTTAATCCAGATTAAATTAATTAATTTGTGATTAGGATGTGCACCACTTAATCTTGATTAAGTGTCACATCCTCCATAATCTCCCACTTGCCTCTAATCTCTCATTAATTATCCTAATTTTGTGTTTGCACAACCTTAATCATAATCATTAGCCACATTTGGCTTACCTTTTCCGGTCAACCTTTCCACTTACCATTTTTAGCCTGGACTCTCTTCCCCATGTGAATTTTTAATTCACATTTATTTGCCCAAGGCTCCTCTCTTCCCCATGTGAATTTTTAATTCACTTTTATCTTTCCAAGGTCTTCCCCATCCCCCATGCAAGATTCTAGAAGCCTTGACTTTTCACTTCACATGTGCCAAGGGCTTCTAGAACCTTGGACTTGTCACATCACCCACATGTGACAAATCTCCAGCTTTTTGGAGACCCTCTCTTATCTACTAGATTCTTCCAATCATTGTGAATTTTTAATTCACTTTTATTCTTCCAAGGAATCTTCTCATCCCCCAAGATCCACCTCATGTACTCCCTTCCACCTTATTTCCACATCACTCCACCCTAAGACATCTCACATTCCACATGTCAAGATGTGAGGGCTTGTGAGTCCTCAACTCACTATAGCCCTTCATCTTGATCTTGTTGGATCAATCCCAACCGTTGAATTCTCTAGAGAATTCCAATTAGCCTATAAATACCCCCTCATTTCCCTCAATTAAGAAGGATCAAGTCTTTTGCAACAAAACTCTTGCAAAATTACCATTCAAGCCCTCATCCATTTTAGCACTTATATCATCAATCCATATTGCATCAATTCATCTTGCATCCATTCAACTTCATTGACATCCAAGGAGCACACAATTCTTGAAGAATCAAAGGGCCAACCAAGGAAGGAGTAGCAAAGGAAAGGTATAACACACTTAAATCATCATCTGTTTTTATCTTACTCCTTTGTTTCACCATTTTCTTAGGCTAATCTTATTGAGGTGCCCTTTTATCTTGTTACTTCTTCTCATTGCAATATTAAGTTTTTATCTAGCATCTCACATTAGGAGTAGCATTTTATTAGGATCACAATTTGCACTTCAATTTTCATTTTCTAGATATGGTCTAATTATGAGAAAAATTAATGTGAAATACAAGATTAACCCCCTAGAATGACTAGTGCTAAAAAATAGGCCCCCAAAATGTTGTGCAAGAAAATTTGACAAGTTTTACAAGATTGGATGCCAAAATATTCCATTTATAACTCATAAATAATTGTACAATTTTGGCAATCTAAATCCTAATTGTACAAGAAAACTCAAATTCCTTACAAATTTTTGACAGGGATAAAAAAGTGCAAAAGTTTGATAATCAGGGTGAAAAATATGCCTTGTCAAAATTTTCTTACAACTAGTAACTTTGGAGACCAAAAAGGAAATTTAAAAAAAAAAACTCTAGAATGTCTCAAAACTAAAGTGTTCTTCATAGAAATATTTCCATTAACTATAAATACACTTGAAAATCCTCACTCCCTAGCACATTCTGCAAGGATTTGGTGACAATTTCTTTCATATTGATTTATAGTTGCAGTTTCATTAATTTGTAGCCACTACCTGCACACAACTCACAATTTCACTTCCTTGAAGTGAGATGATAATAGGGAGGCGGTTGTTGGTTCCTAATTCAAACCCCTTTACTTATGCTCCTCCAAGAGACTCCTAATGGCTTCACCATAGCTAGCTTCCTTGGCGGCCTCCACTTTGCATAACATTGGCATGGATAATTAGACCCATTAGTCAATGCAACAATAGATTGCAAGGAAAGAACCACTAGAGGCCTCTCTAATGACCCTTTTTGACTAAGTATAATGTCTCTAGTTTTCATGCCTCTAATCACTGTATACACGATTTTCTCACTCATTGGTTCTCCCTGCCAACAACTCGCTTGACCACGTTAAGTATTACAATAGTTGTTGCTTAAAAATATTTATTATTTTTAAGTATTATTAGCATTTTTTATCATACAAAAAATACCAACCTAGAATTTTTTGTAATCAAACTATTATCCTTTTAAAAATTAGTATTTTCTACTAACATTTATGTTAGCATTTTATGCTACATTTATTGTAACTACAACAATTAATATTTTAACAATGATTAGATTGATTCTGGAACCAAAACCTTATATGCACAACCAAATCAAAATTAAAAAACATGTGTGTTTATCCTATCTTGTGAATTATTTATTACTCTTTAAAAAACTTAACTATGAAGATTGAGTCTTTAGATTGGTCGTTGTAATTGTTTTTACTAATTGCTAGCAATTAGCCAAACCATCAACTAATTGTGGGCTTCATCAAAGCTTGTAAAGGGGGATATTTTATTTTCACCATAACTTACAAATGAGGAGTTGGATCATTGAGTGTGAATAGTCATCAAATAGCTCTTTCCATGGTGAACACGTTAACATTGAGACAATTTAGATTTTGAGTTGTTTTAACACATTCTTTGGCTTCTAAAGTCATTATTGGAAGCAAATTTCAATGGGGAATAACTTTCACCTTGAATACCACAATTTCACAAACTTTTTTCTTGTTGTATATTAAATTTTTGCAAGGAATTCTAATTTTCTTATATTTTTAATATTTGAATTGCCCATTTTTCTAGAAATTATAAAAATCACCATGCATTATAAATGGTTTATCTGGCATCCAATATTAACAAAAGTAATTTTTCATGGACATCATTATGAGGGGGTCTATAACCAAAGGGGAAATATATTCAAGTTTGTTGGTTCATGTTATTATGTCTTTCACAATAAATCCTTTCATTTGAGTATTCTTTCTAATACTCCTAATAAATGGAAAATCAAATGTGGATACTATGGAAAGAAAATGCATACAACAAAATATTGTATTCATCATCAAATTTAAGATATGAAAAAAATTATTCTTGGTCATGGTATTTCCTTACCTAATAATCTTGTTACAACACATGCAAAAACATCTTATAGTCTTACTAAAACATCTTGTGAGACACCATCATTTGGGGATGAACAATGTAGCCCCATGAATTGCATGGGGATCTTATCTACCACATCACCTAATGCTACATTTGAATCTAGTGTTGACTCATCCATGAGTCCCAACGATTCTTTACACTAGGAAATTAATAACATTTTTCTAGATCCGCCACATTGGGATACATTTCTACTAGACAGATCACATATCTATTTGTAAAGTCTCACATTGTAGATTTGGATGTCACTATTGAAGAAATTCATCTTCTCTAAATTAATGTTAGCTTTGTTAAAGTTGCAACAACATTGCCATATTTGTATCTTGCTCTTTCCTTTCCTACATCAACTTCTATTATGACAAATTATACAAATATTCATGAGTTGCCCTATCCAACTTAGTAATCATCTATGTAGACATCATCTATAGTAGTATCAGATTCTCATATGTCCAGTTGTTTTCATAAATCCATGGTTCTTGTTCATAAATATTATATGGTACTTGATCCATCTTATCAAAATTTATCATAATTCAACATTGTCTTGGAGATCTTTGAGCATCATTTGAAGACATCATGGGCATCATATAAATGTTTGAATCATGTGAAAACTTAAGAGACATTCATCTTACTTCCTCCATATTCCTATCTGAAATTGAAAGTCATCTTGCATATATTTGTGGGATTGTTTCTTCACAAGGGGAGAAATGTTGTTCAACATTCATGGATCATCTTCAACATCTATTGTTGAGCATCTACCAACACTACAAATATCATTTTAATGGGAGGCTACATTGTTTCTCTTCTCTTATCAGTATTGGGAGGAATAATTTCCTCACATGGAGTTTATTTATTCCTTCTCATTTTTTGGGGGATCGCATAGACCTATATTTTATCTCCTATGAGGGGAAATTCATTATAATTTATCTTAGAAGTAGTTCTTAGGAGGTCATCATGAGTCCTTCTATCTCCTAGATATTCTTCACTTGTACATTTCATTGCACATTGCGTCATTTCTCTTTTGGAGAGGGTTTTTTTTTCCTACTAGGTTTTTATCCTTTACTACACTTTATGATAAATTTATACATGACTACCTAATAAGTCCTAGTAGTTGGGACTCATCATCTTGCATACATTACTCTCTAAGTCACACTTAAGGGGGTGTTAGTATAAATAGAGTCAATATATCAAAATAGTTAGATAATCACCTTTCTAATATTGACTTATTCACACTTAGCTTAAGTTTACTTAGGATTTTTCATACTTTTGTCTCACTTCATGTGGTCAAGACATGTGTCCTCATCATTTGAGACACCTATTGGATGCACACTTTACACTTGCTCACACACCTGTCAAATGAGATCACAAGTGTTACATATTTGGAGGGGTAGTTAGAGTTTCACTCCTAGCTTCTCACCTCCTCATCCTTGCCCATATAAGTAAGGTTCATCATTATATATTTACACACTCTTCATTTTTATATGTTAGATATCTTATTGTGCTCATATTTTTTTTACTAGTGGAAGGTTGTTTCATGCTTTTAGATCTTGGATAATCCCAACAAGTTGGTACCCTCCCATGATGACATATTTCTGGACAAGAAGTGCGGAGTGTTCCCAAAATATCAAATTCATATGCATAAAGTACCATTATACTCATCTTGGCTTTGAGAAATCTCTACCACTATAAAAATACCCTTTTGATAAAGTTGGCACTCTCCAATAAAGTTGGATTTTCCAAAAAATGTTGAATTAGACCAAAAAAGGGATATTATAAGTCCTCCATTCCCAAGATTATTTTTCCTCGAGCAATGCTAATTCAAATCATTGATTCCAATTGATCAATTTTCATTTTTCAAACAGTGGAATTCCCAACATATCTCATCAAAATTTATCCTAAACCCTATTGTATCTCTTTAACCAAACTACATTTTGAATTTCCAAGCAAGTGTGAACTTCAAAGTTCCAACTTTACTATACCAATATACTAAACCATATTGTGATGCCCATAGAGTTTGAATCCTTCTCATTCCAAATGAAATCTATTTTTCCATATAAGTTTATGAAGACTACTATCCATGATATACTTATGATCCTTTAGATTTTGAAAGATAATTTGTTCTCATATGACATGAAAGTAAAAAAAATGTGCATATATTACCATACCACAAATACAATCTTTCCATTTTGGAACCAAAACATGAGCAAATATTTCAAATGTTCCTCCTTGGATCAAATTCTAATGATGTCTTCTTCCTAAGGTCTGAAAAATTTCATACAATTTTCAAGCTCAATTCTCTTACTTGATAGGTGAAACAATTTGAACCAAAAAGTGTAGAACTCTCAACCCCATTAGCAACAATATCTCTTAGCAACTTAGAAAATAATTTTATCATCAAGTGTGCATAATCCATAACACATACCTTCTCAAGATGATCTTCATTAATTTTTTTGTAAGCTATTCCTTCCAAGAGAGAACACAAATCAACATGTGTGCAAGCTAAAGAAAAATTATGACAGTCACGAATCACCTAGTTCTCCATCCAAATTGAAGTTATGTTGGCTAAAGTATTCATTTTCTTTAGTTGAAACTATTCACCGACATTTCCCAATAATTTAGTGGCCTCAAAATGATCAACCTTGCAGTTGTTCAAGTATGAAAATAAAAACTTATAATATTATTTTATCCAAGTTAGCAATTTGAAAATAGAACAACTACAAAATTGAAAACTCCTTGGACAAACAAGAAATGTGAGCACTATAATGACTGAAAATACTCATGTAAAGATTGGAAATTATTTTCCAATAGCCGCCGATTAAAAATTGATCAATCCCTTTATTGAAAATACTTGTCAACCCACTTGTATTCATTCAAATGAAATCATGTGGTAGTTGATTTGTATGATGACTAAAACACTAATTTTAAAATTTTCACTTAGATCACATATCAATATTGAGAATTTACAATTCCCAATCCTTGAGACATTCGATGGTATTAATGGCTTCTATTTCACCTGTCTATTATTACCACAATATATTTGAACCATAAAATTTCTCAACATCCATCTCAAAAAATGGATTATTAAAAGTAAACTTTGATTCCATTTCAAAAAGTGGTTTATCGAAAAAATTGAAATTTATTTCTATCTTCTTGCTCAAACCAATCCTGTTGACCCAAACTTCTTATT
This sequence comes from Sequoiadendron giganteum, assembly GCA_007115665.2. Classification (NCBI taxonomy): domain Eukaryota; kingdom Viridiplantae; phylum Streptophyta; class Pinopsida; order Cupressales; family Cupressaceae; genus Sequoiadendron; species Sequoiadendron giganteum. The sequence continues at coordinate 684,109,743 of CM021100.1, read as the reverse complement.
TCTTTGGAACATGCTCCAACTAAAATCCTCTTGAAAACTATGAAGCTCATCAATTACCTACCTGTTCCTTTTCCATCATTTCATTCTCTTGTTCCTTGAATTTTTATGAATCATCAAGCTGATTTTCTACGTCTAAATGTGTCATTTAAATGTATTTTTTAAAGATTTTTTAGTTTATTTAAGCTCAAAGGTGATCTCACCAACCTTAATCTCCATTTCCTTAGATGCGATTAAGGCCTCATGTATAATTTTGATGACCACATCTCTATCTTTAATCAAATATAAATATTTAGATTTCATTATTTTCATTGCACCTTTGACTATTTATAAGTCTATAGTACAGTGATAATTTTATCAAGTAGTTCTCTCTTCACATTTTGTATTAACTATTCAATAAATTTTTTCATGTTGTCCAACCTTATTAGGACTCACACTGAATTATCATTTGTTATGAGCAATTGTTTCTTCGAACATTCCTCATTACATCCAAAGTCATGTAATGATAATGAACTATTGTTAGGATTAGTGAAAAATCAACTTCTCTTCTAAAACATACTTTTCTATATAGTCTTTTTGAAAGTCACTCAAATAGGTTTCTTGTAGCTCCAATTCACCTTTTGAATTAGCTTCATAGAATTGATCTGTACTTATCAAAGGTTTCTTTTCTAATTTTTTTAGCAAGCTCAAACCCATCATTAGTAACTTCAAATCCCTCAATAAAGTCATTTTGGAGCTCCACACAACATGCCTTTGGAATTAAGATATTTTCTTCTACACATGAAACTTTGAATGTTCATATTTCTCAAATTTAGGTTCATTAATGATGTTGTTCCTTGTACACATGTCCCATTGAAAGCGAGGACCCCCTCTTTTATTTTTTGGTTTTCATGCCTTTAAGGTTATAAGTTAGATATTTTTAAGTTATTTTCCCTTTGGATAGGTGCTTGTTTGATTTTCAGCCTTGGGTGCTTGCTTATGTTGGTTTTAGTTCCTTTTTTTGGCCTTCTAAGCTCATTTTTTAGGAGGTTTGCAGATATTTAGACCTTATTTGAATGGCCCCTTATTCTCCACAAGGTCGAGGAGGGGTCAATTCTCTACAAGGTCAAGGAGGGGTCGATTTTCTAGAAAGTTGAGGAGGTTTCCTTTTTCCACAATGGTCGAGCGATTGTCAGATTTTTGCAAGAAGGTGCTCACCACCCTATCCTACAGAGCATTAATGAGGGTAGTTGGATAGGGATATTTAAGTGCTAGGCTAAATCTTGAAGTCATGTGCAATTTATTGAAGAGCCAAACTAACATTGTGGAGCTCTGTGGTAACCTAATCTTGTCTGTTATCATGATTTACAAGGATTCCTTACCAAATACCCTCGATTATAATCAATTTGCATCATATTTTTAGGTTCTCCTCTAAGTTCCATTGCAAATTTTAGTATGTTTGTGTAGTCAGCTAGTTGAGTGGATAAAGTATAGGGTTATTTAATGTGCATTTAATAATTATTTTCTTTGTAATTTTCCCTTGGTGTGTGTCGGATTTCCTAGACTGGCATTGGAAATGGTATAAGTGAGGGGTGTTTGAGTATTTTAGGTTTAGAGTTCTGATTATGCAAGAAGAAGCATCAATAATTTAGGTCTTGAAACACCAAAAAATAGGTTCACCAAAATGAAATGGTGAAAAATGTGGTTCATTTAAAATGAGGGGTTCACCAATGTAAGTTTACCAAAAATAGAAAGGGGGAAATTGGGGTGTAATGAACCCATATTTCTCCTATTTCATAGGAAATGAGATCCCCCAATGGTATGATTGACTTTAAACCTTAGGTTAGTCAACCCTGTTGGAGATCTTGAAAATTTCCTTATGACAAGACGAGGTAAAATCTTCCTGAAAAACCCTTTGGGGAGAAAAACTAAGAATAGTAAATGAATTTAATTATGCAATGTGAAACTTGAATTATTAGTTTAAAGCATAAAAATATTAGAAACAACAAATTTTTGGCAAATCTTAGAAGGGTAAGATGATGTGTACCAATCACCAAAAGTTGTTGTTGTGTGTCCTCCTGGGACAAATTCGCCCTAAGGTGAATGGGGCCTACTATAGGGATCCAAAAAATGATTTCATAGTCCTCTGCTCCTAGATCTACACTCTTGATTCCTCCAGATCTCATTGTTAGAACTTGTTGAAATTAACTTCTACAAGTAAGATTCCATGACTTGACAACTTTGATGACAACTTTGACAACTTTGCAAAATTACACTTTTGATCAATCTTCAATCCTTCTTCACCTACAAATATGCACACACAAAGATAGGAGATAAATGTTTCTTTTTGGAGGATAAGGGTTTTCCTTGGTCAAACCCTAGTTTGGTAATTAAACCTTGAAATGAAATAATAATTGAAGGAAGGAATGATGAACAAACACTATCTTGTTGCAACTCATCAAACCCTTGAATGGAGATCCTTAGAGGATTGAAGTCTAACACATCTTTTTAAGATCTTGATCTTTCATGAATGGTTTGATTGGATGCTTGATTTGCTAGCTTAAATCTTGACTTAAATACTTGAAACCTACATCACAATGTTAGCTCCAAAAACATTCATGACTACACATAAATCTTGATATCATGATAGGATCTTGAATGCTACTATAGATGACTAAAAAATATGCTCTTTAATGCTCTTGACAATAATCTTTTCTCTTGTGAAAGTTTCCTTAATGCTAGATTTTCCTTAGACTTGAATTGATAGAAAAACCTTGTATTTATAGGTGATTTTTTAATTTCTTGACAATTAAAATTCAAAAGCCGAGGATTGTAATTTGACTTGGGATCATTAAAATACTGTTAACAACATATTTTAAATTGGGTTCTAGAATCTAAAAGGGACCTATTTTCCCTTGGGCGAATGGGTCCTAGGGCCTAAATCTAGGACACACAATTTTCAAGGTGTTTAATTTAATGTTTTCAATTGTTCAATGTAGGTTCCCCTTTCAGAAAATGAGATTAATTAGGCTTTTAAATGCATAATTGGGTCAAATAGAGGCTTAATTAAGTCCAATTTAATTAAGGTACCCAAACATAGTGTGAAAATGTAAAGGTGTGCATTTTTCTACACTACATTTAACCCCCACTTTAGTGAGAGGATGAGCCCTATGCTCAAAATCACACTAAAGTAGACAAATATACGTCAAGAGGGGTCCAAGTGCACAAATATTGATGGGATATGATAACAAAGATCAAGGAGGGTGATCAAGCCCCCAAGATCTAAGATCTCATGGTAAACCAACATAAGCACAAAGGGACACACATCAATGTATGATATGAAGCAGCAAGACAAGATACACAAACATACAATGTCAAAATTAATGCAAGGAGGAAAGAAAAATGGACTAGAAAGTTGCATGGCATTAAAAAAAACAAGGATAATTTCTATTACTATTCTATATCAAGATATGAATTCTAAAAGAAATTTCGGCAGCCAATTTTAATTATAACATAAGAAATATATTTATATATATATATATTTCTTATATTATAATTATATATATAATTTTTTTTTTACTAATTTAAATATCAAAATTTATCAAAATTTATAAGAAGATTTGTGTTGTGTCAAAAAATACAAAAAAAATTGTGTCAAAAACTAGAAGAAAATATGTGCCACGTAGAGCTACAAGAATATTTATGCCACATAAAACTAAACATCGAAAACTAAAAGGAGTTATTTATGTTCGAGCAAGTTTTCGCAATACCATTGTTACTATTACAGATACACGCCCATCAAATACACTCATAAGGATGTAAAATCACTTATGAAACGCATGGATCCACAGGCAAGAAAGTTGTGTTATGCTCGGTGGCCATCACAAATATGCTCACAAGGGCTAGTGCAATCTGATTTACACTAGGTGAGCCCCCAAGACAAGTGGCGATGGGAAAGTCATGCTAGGTCTACAGGCTCCCATATGTCAACCATACCAAAAGTTATACTCCCTGATAACTTTGATAAGGTGCCACAAAAATGGTCAAAGGTTCCACAAGGCCAACAAGTTGCATTATGCTAGACACTCATGAAAAACAAAAAGGCTCCACTAGCAAGCAAGTTGTGTTATGCTCGGTGGCCATGAAAAAGTTTTAAATACAATAGGATAAGGTAGTCAAAGGCATTTTTCTTAGTTAATTAAAGGTCTCACCTTAGGGAACACCATGCTTAATGTCACCAGGAGAGGACTTAGTCGAGGATAAAAGACTCACAACTAATGTAGGATCATCACTTTGGTGATGTTTTTATGCTAATTTTGATGTTAGGAGTCTTTTTTGAGTTACTGTAGATCTTAAGAGGTCCATTGGGATTATGTCCAATGGTTTAGGTTGTGTAAATAGGCCTAGAAATTCAAATTTTGATTTTCTCGCCAAAAGTGCAAATTTGAATTTCTTAGGTGTTTTTGGCTTGTTGAAGGGTTGGGGTTTGTTCCTCAGCTCTAGTTTTGAGATTTTTGAGTCTAATAAGCTCTTAGAACACCATGATAGACCTTGTAATGTCTCTTTACTTGTTTCTTTTAGTTTAGGTTGTGAAAAGGTGCATTTTTTGTAAGTTTGATGCAAAAAGGACATTAGGTTACATTAGGTTTTGATGGTAACAATTTGTAATCATAATTCAGTTTGAAGAAATGAAGAAGAATTCTCCAAGAAGCTATTGAAGGAGCTTTTTGATCAAAACACCTTGTTTCCTTCACATTTTATGACTATTTTCTCCAAATATAGTCAAAGAACAGTCTTGTACAACCTGTACAAAACAATTTCAGGTCTAAAGGTGGATGAAAAGTTAGAATTTTGTTTTTTGAATTTAATTCAATTAGTTTGGTTTGATTTAATGTTGTTTTGATCTTGAGATATGACAAACATACTACTAACAACCCTGTCACAGAGCTAGGGTTTCCAACAAGCAAAGAAAATTCATAACTTTTATTTTAGCCAGTGGAAATTGCTGAAACTTGGTGAAATCCCTCTTCAGGCTATTGATTAGATGTCCACCAAAGGAAAATGCACCAATCAATTGTATGTGTGAGTTATTTAGGTCCGAGTGTGTTCATTGTTAACAAAACTATCAAAACCCTATGTATTTGAGGGTTTAGTGAAAAATCATTTGTATCAAGAGTTCACCATAGAAAATTTGAGTTTATTGAGACCCTATGGAGTGTGTTGTAGGTTTGAGAAGTCTAAAAAGGCGTAAAAAGAGAGTGTTGAAACAATAATCACCCAATTAGGTCTTTCTTAAGGGTTGAGCCTAGTGGGAAAAGCTTGTAGGAAAATTTGCAAGTAGGTTAAATTTGATTATCCTTACAAAATAATTATTGTTATTTCTTCTAGGGGTATTAGATGATATGCATGCACAATGATGTTAAGATTTATGATCATTCAAGAGGATCCAAATAAGGAGTTTCTTAGATTTAATGATAAATTATCAATTTTCTCATTCAAAGTGTGTTGTATAGATTCCATGGATAGGAAAAAAAGATGAAGTACGAGTTCAAATGTGTGCAACCCCGTACTAGGATTACTTCTAGCTAGAGCATGATTGGGGATACCAATCTAGGACAAATGGAAATTGAAGAATTTTGAGAAAGGATCTTTCAGGTCAAACAAATTGATCTTGCAAAGAGAATAGTTCAAAGTGGGATAACCTAATTTTTCAGATTCCCTACTACTATGTAATATTTGTAATTGATAATGGAAAGTAGATAACATAACAAAAAGACTCAAGGAAGACAATAGTTGTTGATGGGAGAGTGTTAGTAGATCTTTTTGTTGCCTCTATTGTACAAACTTTTGGTATCCTATCCTTCTCCACCATGTCCCTAACAACTAGAGAGCACGTCATAGGACTATTTGATGAGGGCCTGAAGGACTATATGAAATTTGTGAATGAGATGTGGATGAAGCACTTGAAGTCCTCTACCCACAAATTTCCTAAGTTCTTGTACAAAAGTGACTTAATTACTGAAGTCAATGACCCAGTTACTCTTCTGAGTAGAGTAATGGGAATCAACTTGGCATCCACATTTGAGAACTAGATGTTTTACTATGTTGAAGAAATATTGAGAGGGACCAAGAAGTTCCATTGGGCCTAAATAATCAATGACAACATCCACCAACAATTTTCCATAGTAGAGAAAACCAAGATGTTCTTCATGACCTCTTACATAGTATACATCCTCGCTACAAATTTTAGATATAAAGGATTGTTAGAACGTAATGTTAAATTAGGGATCATACCATTATAACATTTATATTTTGTTCTAATATAAGGTTATAAAACCCTATATATTGTATTCTTATCAAGCATATCCCATTTTAAATAATTATACTCTAAACAATTATATTATTGATTATTTCTGAATGGGGGTTATTGAATAGGTGTGACTAATACCCTTTCAAGTATTATGTCACCCTTCCTCCTATATTTAAGGAGGTTCTCACTTATTTGAGAGGTGTGGAATTTGGAGATTATATTGTGAACTATATCACTATGCACATGAGGTATTATTGGCCATGTGGAATTATGGAGAAGTGTTCCCCAGGTTTGATCTATGTTATAATAGACCATTACATTGTAAGTGTTTTAATAAAATGATGCTTTAAGGGGTTTTGAAATCCGAAAGGGTTTTCCCCATGTATATCTTGTTTAATGTGTAAAATCTATGTTTTTATATATCATTTTATTTATTTTATATCCTGTTTATAATGATTATTATCCTAAGATCCTAATTTCTAACAAGGATTGACATGTTTGGGTCCTGTTGGTACCGACCCTAATCTAAGTTTTATGACTACTACCCTCAGTTGTAAATGTAGAATGCAAAGAATCACTACAAAAGGGTAAATGATGCTTTTGTAATGTTCTGAGTCCAAACCTTGTAAGGGGAATTGAATAGAAGGCTCACTTCCTCAGCCATGGAGATGCTCAAGAGATTTGGGTATTGGTTTATCCAATTCCCAAAATTCACTTATTTCATAATGGAGAGTTTATCAAGGGCTCTGTATAGGCTTCCTAAGTACATTAATGAAAAAATTGTGAAGCTAGAAATAATGGGGAAGCTCTACACTTCAAACCAACTATTGGAAGGTAAATACAATATAAGTACCCTATCCTTTGGAAATATGGAGAAGATTGTATGCTAGTCCCTCAACTCAATCAACTGAGTATTCAGATGTGGAGATACAATCTTTTGGATTTAACTTCCATCTAGTCGCATAAGATATTTTGACCCTTATGGTAAGATGACAATAAATTATTGCAAGAGGATGAGTATAATGAAGTGGTTGATAAGCCAATTCCACTTTCAGATTGGATAGAGGAGGAGGTTATTAATCTTGATGTAACAACAAGGCCAATTCTAAAAAGGACTAAGAAATGGGTAGAAGCCCAAACCTCTTCTCTCATGTAACATGGGGTAGAATTAACTTAAAATGAGATTGAGGAAGAACATGATTCTTTTGATGAAGAAGAACATACTAATGAAGAGATTGAGCTCGGTGAGGAATCTATAGAGGAAGAAGCAAGGACTTCTTCCAAAGCAAAGAGGAAGGATAAGGAGACCAAATAATAAAGGCAATCCATTACAAAACCAAGGGAATACAAGAGAAAGACTGAAACAACAAAGGGTAGTAAGCATAAAGAAAAAAGAGCTAGAAGGGCTAGGGAAGTCTCAATAAAGCAAACCACTGAGGGTCAGGAAGATTCCCCTCCATCACCCACTCCTTCCCATTTTGTTCCTCCATCTTCTCCTCCCACTTCTCAAAATTCTCCCACATCCACTATTCCTCCTACCATCTCTACTTCACCTCTTCCTATTGATATCTTTATACATATCACCACTTCCATCCTCACTCCCTCCATTGATCCCATCACCATTGATTCTTCCCCTAATCCCTCTCCTGCCACTACATCCATTTGTAGTGTAGAAAAATGTATCCCCTTACATTTTCTCACTTGTTTGGGCCTTGCTAATTAAAATGAACTTAATTGTGCCTTAATTTAATGTTGTAAAATATATCTCTTTACATTTTTAGACTTATTTGGCCCCTCTTAATTAAATTGGACTTAATTGTGCCTTAATTTAGTGTTGTAAAATGTATTTATTTACACTTTCACACTTATTTAGGGTTCCCTTAATTAATTGAGCTTAATTATGCATTAATAATCCCTTTAATTCATCTACAAGCCTAATTAACTACATTTTCCCAAGGGGAAACTCGACATTAATTAATGTCAATACTTAATACTTCACATTAAGCAATGTGTGTTCCAAGAATTAGGGCCTGGAACCCATTCACCCATGGGCGAATGGGTCCTCCCTAAGACTTGAAATCCATTTTTTAATCATGTTTTGGTGGTATTTTTATGATCCTAAATTCAAACTCTAAAGGTTGAATTTCAAGAAATTAAGGATAAGTGTTTATAAATATAAGGTTATTTCAACAATTCAAGTAATCTAGCAAGAGGTGAAATTTACAAGAGCAAATATTATTGTAAAGAGGATTCAAGAGCATATTTCTTCATCATTTGTTGTAGCATTCAAGATCTCAAGCATCATGTCAAAGTCTTTTACAATCATGCATGTTTTTCGAGTTAACATTATGATGCAAGTTTCAAGATCTAATCCAAGCATTCAAGTCAAAGATTCAAATCAAGGTTCAAGAATCAAGATCCACATCCATTGAAGCCATTTCATGCAAGATCAACATCAAGATTTCAGTCCTTCAAAGGTTTATTCAAGGGTTTGGTAATTTGTGACACGGAGTTGTTCATTCATCATTCCTTTCATGCTATTTCATTTCATTTTAAGGTTTAATTACCAAAATGGGGTTTGACCAGGGAAAATCCCCATTCACCAAAAACCAACATTTTCCCTCTCTTTGTGTGTTGCAGATTCGTAGGTTGAAGAAAACTTGAAGATCTCAAAAGTGCAAAATTGCAAAGTTGCAAAAGTTATCATAATTGTTGTCATTTCACGAAAAATCAGATCTCAAATTAATTTCTGACTGTCTGACTATGAAACATGGAGAATCTAAAAGTGTAGAAATAGGAGCAGAGAACCCATAAATCAATTTTGGAAAGGTGAACAAGGACCCATTCACCACTGGGTGAATGAGTCCCAGGACAACTTCTAAAAATAGTGTTTTGTGAGAGGTACACAACATTTTCTATTCCCAAATTTTCCCAAAGCTTTATTATTTTTGTTAGTATTATGTTTCGTTTGAAAAATCCAATTTTTATATGTCATGAATGAGTGCATTTGGTATTTTTAATCTTTCTCCCAAAACCCCTGTTCAGTCATTTCTGTCAAAAAGTTATCTTAGGACACTTCGCAACCAACATGGACACTTTGCAACTATTTTTGAGATAAGTTTTAAGTGTCTTCCACTCATCCGATTTGCATGAAATAAATTGTCTGTTAGCTCTATGTTTAATCTACTTAGATCTGGTCTTTCATTTTAGTTTTGAGTTGATTTGCTATTTTATTTTCATCTCCCAAAAGTGTTATTTAGTCCACACACACATAAAGGAAATTGCAAGATTCCTCAAAGAATTCACTTACTTAATGGTTGAAAGTGGATTTTAACTTTAGGGATCTCATATCCTAAATGAAATAGAAGAATAGGTAGGTTCATTCACCCCATTTTCCCCTTTCTATTTATAATAAGTTTGGCGAAACATTCCAAAATTAGTATAAAACCCTATGTGTTTGAACCCTAAACTATTTTTCTACATTTCATTTTGGTGAACCCGAGTATTTGGACATTCTAATTTCTAATTTGGAGCACATTCAAACCCTAGATCTAGGATTTGCATTAATTCATTGCATTTAGGGTTTCTAAATTTAGCATAAAGTTGCATTGCATTTTATGTGTAAACTTGCATTTTGCATTCATTTTAAATCTGAAAATTCAACAAAAATTACATAATGTTAGATTGATTTTGCATAGTATCTACATAATAGCATACTTTAAATCACTGGAATCAGAAAATTAGATCAAAATTTTATTTCAAAAAGTGTCATATAGTTCATTATTTGTCATTAATTTCACTTGCATTTAGACATTAAGTTCTAGAAAATTTTGTCACAAAAGTTACAGTCTGAGACCTGGAACAGAGAACACATATAATCACTTAGAAATTATATTTCTCATTTTTAAAAACCTTGAACTAGGACCCATTCGCCCATGGGTGAATGATTCCTTCAAGGCCTATAAAAGCTATATTTTCTGAGCTTTTTTATGATTTTTTGCACTTCCTAAAGCTATCGGTAACCCACTGTATCAGTCTGTAGGAATTTATATTTTATGCATCTAGGTCTAAACATCCATTTAGTGTAGTCATTTTTAAATCATTCCAAAATTAATTCAATAGTGAAAATCATTAGATCTAAAAATGTTTACATTCCTGAAGCTTTGCATAAAATGGATAAAAGTACTTTTCACTTTTGGATACACAATGTTTATATTCTTGATGCTTTGCATAAGTTGGATAGAAGTACTTTTCACTTTTGGATACACAATGTTTACTTTCTTGTCGCTTTGCATAAGTTGGATAAAAGTACTTTTCACTTTTGGATACACAATGTTTACATTCTTGAAGCATTGCACAAGGTGGATAAAATTACTTTTCATTTTTGGGCACACAATGTTAGTATCTTACCTTTCTAAGCATGTCAAGAAAAATTTCATCTCTCCCACTTATGAGAATGTTTTACTGAAAGAGAATAGTGGACAATCACGTCAATCAAATTTGGTCTTCTCCCAATATCTCTCCTATTTGTGAAGAAGATTGGTGCTAGAAGATCCAATCAATGAGAGTTATGTGAATCCTATTTGTTTCTCTTCCCCTACCTCTCCCACTTGGGAAGACATTGTTGGATACAAGGATGAGACCATTGACACATCCCCTCATATCACTTTGCCCATTTCTCCTATTTATGAGAAATATTTGATAGAAGAGGATGCCATCATTGATAAGCAAGAAAATCCAACCATTGATAATTCCCTTACTTGTGATGAAGTCATTGAAAGTCATGAACACGTAGTTTTTTTCTCTCATAAACAATCTCCTACTAGGGATGATATCATGGTGCAAGAAAATGACAACATTGGCACGTCTTTCAAACAATAGTAATGTGGCTTTCTTAGATGAAGATGATGAAGGGACATTAGACTCCCCTTCACTAAGAGATCATGAAAATAATGATAATTTTGTTGAGGTTATGAGCATTAGAACTCCCTCTAGTCCTCTAATTCTTAGACCTCCTACATATCCTTTAATTATTGGACCACCTAAGCCTCAAATTATCCTCTATCCACCCTCACAACAACCACAAGTTCATAACAAACCTGTGCTTATCCTAAGACCACCTCAACATAATGTTTCACAAAAACTGAGTTATAATACCGTTGCTCACACATATAATACAAGGAACAATAGGCAACCACAACCCACTCCCATTTCATTACCAATGCCTCAACCTATCTTGCATAGTGCTCCCCGTTTTCCTTTACATAGTGAAAAGGAGTACAATCTTGTTGAACAACTTAAGAATACTCCTGCTAAGATATCCTTATGGGATCTTATTCAAACCTCACCTAGTTACCATAGTATGCTTCAAAATGCATTGTAACAAGCTATGGTTCCCCCTAGTCAAACCCGAATGACATAGTAGCCCTAATTCAAGGATTGAATACAAACATTGTTTTCCACCAAAGTGAGCTACCTCCTTTGGAAGTGCAAAAACAAAATGAATCTTTCATGATAATAACCATTATTAATAAGGTTGGGATAAAGAGAACTCTTGTTGAAAATGGATCCACCCTTAACGTGTGTAGAGTAAATTTTTTGGATAAGATTGGAGTAGACAAAATCCAAACTCAACTAGACTCTTTATCTATCTGTGGATTTGATAATGTAGGGAAACAACCGCTTGGTGTGATAACATTACCTATTAAAGTTGGAAAGGCCAAATTTCAAACTCCTATTCATTTCATGCCCAATAATCTTTCATATAATCTTTTCTTGGGTAGACCTTAGATTCATGCAATGAATGGGGTGCCTTCTACTCTTCATCGTAAAATGAAGTATGTCCATAAAAACAAGGTTTATACAATCAAGGTTGACCTTGAACCATAATTTTTTTTGCACACTGAGAAAGACAAGGAAAATCCTTTGAAAAAATTGACACCAACTACACAAGTGGAACTCGTGCAAGAGAAAGAAAAAGAAAAGCATATTGAAGAAGTCACAAAGTTTTTGGAAGATGAATGGGGATCATTAGATTTCACACCTACATTCATGGGAGAATAAAAGATCATAACAAAAAAGTCTGAAAAGGAAAAAGAACCAGTGGTAATGAAAACACAAAATTTGGAAGAACCTTCGAAAGAATCCACTTTAACCACCTTAGAAGAAAATACAACATACACACCAAACTTTGATGAAGTTGCTTATGAGCAACCACCCAATCCAAAAGAAATGAAAAATATTTATGGAAAAGGTTATGAACTTATGAAACAACTTGGTTATAGTGGAAAAGGATGTGGTGCTAGAGAACAAGGCATTCATATCCCTATAGAGCCTAACACAAAAGAAACAACTAGTTATCTTGGTTATTTCCCTTCAAATGAAACGAAAAACATCAAAATTTAGCCTTCACTCAATACCAACACTATTACAAAAGATTCTTCTAAGACAACTTTAACTTTGGTGCATCTTGAATTGATAGATACTGCATGTGGGAATATCTCATTAGATATGCATCAAGTTGATAATTTGTCTACTCATTATAATCAATAACATTAGTCGCTGCTCCTTATCATGTGGTAGTAGTAGTATCATATCATATTTTGTACCATGAATGAGGGTATAAATTTGGCTTTATGCAATCATATTTTCTTTTCACAAGGAGTGACATATCATCATCCATTTTTGGCTCACATTCTTCCCTTGGGGGGAAAGGGGCTAGGTAGACTTATCCTAGTATGGCACTTGCCATTGCCTCTTTTGGGCTAGTTGACCACCTTCCATGTATATATAAGGGCAAGCTTAGGATGTGGACGATATGCCTTAAGTTGGTTCGTGTGTGATGTACTTTCTTTCTATGTTATCTTTCGCATTGCATTTTGGGGGCAACCCCTTATTCATGACATAGCTTCATTTGGAGACAATCTAACTCGGCATAGGGATTTCCAAATAAGCTCTCATGTATTTATTGTTAGTATTGATTATTTGCTACTTTAAATTAATTGCTCACAACATGGTGTTTAGCAATTTATTTAAAGTGGGGGCATACATTGGCTTATCATTTTTATTTTTTTGACTATATCTAATGTTCTCTTATCCTATTTGCATTTTGTTCATAGATGCTTATCATAACACAACTTGTTAGGCCTTATGAAGCTCGAAGTTAATGTTTTGTTTTGTGGTGCCTTATTGAAGTTATTAGAGGTATAGATTTGGTATGGTATGGGATCCTAATAAGTTTCTCTCATTTTCCACTCTTAGGGGCTCACCTAGTGGATAACTGGAGTTCCATTAGCCCATGTGAGTGTGCGTATTATTTGCATAGTGGATAGAGAGTTCCCCTTGTGAACGTTTTTGGACAAATAGGTGAGACCTCTAGCAAGAGGTGAACTTTACAAGAGAAAATATTATTACATCAAGAGCATTCATGAGTAGATTTCTTCATAATTTATTGTAGCATTCAAGATCTCAAGCATCATGTCAAAGTCTTTTGCAATCATGCATGTTTTTAGAGCTAGCATTGTGATGTAGGTTTCAAGATCTAATCCAAGCATTCAAGTCAAAGATTCAAAGAAATATTCAAGAATCAAGATCCACATCGATTGAAGCCATTTCATGCAAGATCAACATCAAGATTTTAGTCCTTCAAAGGTTTATTCAAGGGTTTGGTGAGTTGTGACATGGAGTTGTTCATTCATCATTCCTTTCATGCTATTTCATTTCATTTAAAGGTTTAATTACCAAAATAGAGTTTTACCAAGAAAAAATCCCATTCACCAAAATCAAAAAATTTCCCCTCTCTTTGTGTGTTGTAGAGTTGCAGGTTAAAGGAAAGTTGAAGATCTCGAAAGTACAAAATTTCAAAGTTGTCATAATTGTTGTCAGCTCACAAAAACTTAGATCCTGAATTAATTTTTGACTGTCTAACTGTGAAACCCGAAGAATTTGGAAGTGTATACATAGGAGTAGAGGACCCAAAAATCAATTTTGGAAAGGTGAACAAGGACCCATTCACCACTGTGTGAATGAGTCCCAGGACAACTTTTGAAAATAGTGTTTTGTGAGAGGTACACAACATTTTCTATTCCCATATTTTTCTGAAGCTTTATTGTTTCTGTTAGTATTATGTTTCATTTGAAAAATCCACTTTTTACATGTCATGAATGAGTGCATTTTGTATTTTTAATCTTTCTTTGAAATCCCCTATTCAATCATTTCTATCAAAAATTTATCTCAGGACACTTTGCAACCAATAGGGACACTTTACAACTATTTTTGAGATAAGTTTTAAGTGTCTTCCACTCATCCGATTTGCATGAAATAAATTGTGCTTGTTAGCTCTATGTTTAATCTACTTAGATCTAGTCTTGCATTTTAGTTTTGAGTTGATTTTCCATTTTATTTTCATCTCCCAAAAGTGTTATTTAGTCCACACACACATAAAGGAAATTGTAAGATTCCTCAAAGAATTCACTCACCTAAGGGTTGAAAGTGGATTTTAACTTTAGGGATCTCATTTCCTAAATGAAATAGAAGAATAGGTAGGTTCATTCACTCCATTTTCCACTTTCTATTTATAGTAAGTTTTGTGAAACATTCCAAATTTAGTATAAAACCCTATGTGTTTGAACCTTAACCTATTTTTCTACATTTCACCATTACATCTCCCTAATTCACCATGTCTACCATTTCTTCCACTATTCCTTCCTCTTCCCTTCCTCCTACCTATTTGGACCTTTCATAGTCCTTTATAGCTCACCTCTCCTATATGCCTAAGGAGGTAGCTGCCACAATACTATCATAGGTCATCTATGTTGAATCAACTACCAAAGGCTAATCCTTCACCTTCCTCACAAGAAACACTTGAACCTCCCTCCATATAAAGTATAAATAATTTATTATGGGATATATAAGAGCAAGAAGGTAAGGCGTGGCATGCATAACTTCTCTGGAGGATGTGTCAGTTCCCCCTTGGCAAGAAAAGCCCTTAAAGGAGGATAAGCTTGCAAAAGGTGTTTCAGATTTGGAGCCTAAAATAGAACAATCCATGGGGCAAGAGGAGCATGTAAATGAAGAATACATTCAAAAGGATACCTCTCCTTCTCCTATACAAATAGGACTAATGATAAAGTTGCAACTCCTTCATGGTTAGAAGGGCAACTTAAAAATAAGAAGTCAATAATTGAAGTCTTCGAGTTGAGCTTAGAGGCTATCTTGAGCAAGGTGGAAAATCCCAAGGATAAGAATAAGGCTAAAATAAGGTCTCATATGACCAAAGATGTCTCAGGATCTTGAATCCTGCATCTCACCACTTCTACTATAGATAAAGATAGTTGAACCATATTACTGGAGGAGTTCAATATTTCCACTATCAACCTCAATCTTTCTAATAGAGCTCAAGGGATAGATGATTTACAAGGTTCAGTCTCCAACATCATGTAAATAATAAATAAATATGAGGCTTCAAAGATTGAGCTAAAGTCACAAGTGACTAAACTCACCGCCTTCATCAAGCATATAATCACTCTTATTCAAAGCAAGCTTGGAAAAGCAATAACTCTAGTAGTCTTGTTGAAAGACAAAGACACCAAGATGGAGAAGATGAAATATTGGGCCTAGTCCAACCATAGTTGGCTCAAGAACATTCTTGATCATGGGAATAAAGCAATTGACATTGCTATCTAGGTTCACAATAACTTCCTTATTCTCAAGGAAGAAGTGAAAGACTGTAATAGAAATGATAAATACCATGATTTGGTGTTTCCCAAACTAAAGGCCATTCAAAGTCTCCCTAATGAAGTTTTGATAAAGGAGGGTACCTTGAGGAAAGAACTGGTTAAGGAGCCACATTATTGGATGCTTTCCCTAAAGTTTTATAGGGAATTAGTTTTTCAAATTGAGCAAGAAGTAAAGAAAATTGATGCTCAAATAAAAGATGTCTTGGCCTCTTGCAGACAATTTTTGAGAGAATTGATGAAGTTTGAAGTGGAAATTTCCAAAGAAATAAATGAACAATTTTTGAAGCAACAATGGAAGCTTCTAATCCATACGGAGCCTACCGATGAGTTATCTGTAGATTACATTGACAAAGTTGCTCAAATTTTGTGAAGACACAAAATTTTGTTGGACAAAAAACTACTTGGATGGCTCTCCACCATCAACTAATTGACCAATATGACATTCAGTGCTACAAGATTCATGTCGTTGTTGGTCCACCCAACAACAAGGTCACTCCAGTCTTGACAACTTTTGTGAAGTTCACTGTCACAAAGAAAGAAAAGACAAATTTTTGTGACACACCAACTAGCTAATTTTTGGATGTGTTATAAGTAGTATTTTTGGGAACTTGTGCCCCATATTTTTTGAGATGTTGTAAATGTAATTTACTAAATAAATATAATATAATATAATGTGATTTTACATATACCTAGGTAAATTTGTAACAAAATTATATTGGAGATGGATGATGAATATGTAGAAAATATTTAATGCTATCCAAATATTAAATGCTAATGTAATCTTGGCATTTGGTGTTGAGATAATCTCCACCATTGATTTTTGCCTTGGGTTTTGCTATTATTATCTATAAAAGGGCAATATTTTCTCATTATAAGGGTTGTTGAAAAGGAATTGTTGTAACCAATTATTTCAAAATCAATGCAAGAAAAGCATTGAATTTTGGTGTTCACTTGCGGTTTCTTATGTTTGCATGGTTCCTTTCTTTAATATTAGATAAAGTTTAATTATAATGATGATGAAGTGTGATGATATTTAATAGATCTCTGGTTCATACCATTTATAATTTGTTGATTGTAAGTTACTTTGCATGGTTATTCAGAACCCTATTTTGATTTTAATTCAATTGTGGAGATTTATTTGAAATTGCACCAAAATTGGGTATTTTTATGAATGCTCATAATCTGAAAAATCTTTCACTACCTTTGAAGATTACACTATTATTGTGGCATTGTGAGTTAATCTCCGATTAAGCGAGAATTGGTTTTGTGAGGGATTTGTCTATTTGCAATACTAAATCATTATTGTCATTATCCTTAGGGTTCTTAACTTAATCTCTTCCCACCTTATCTTTTAAATTTTATTTTGAAGATTTGAGTTAGTTTAGGAAGGAAAGCATCATCAAAATTGCATTATGAGATGTTGAAGTTTGTTTTCAGATCTCAAATTTGAAAATCGAGTTAGGGTTGCATACCAATTCAGATCATTCAAAGCCCTATTATCAAAGTTCCAACTAGGTAATTTTAAGGCCCCTTATTGAACAACAAAACATTGAACCACTGAGTCATTTTTGCAAGGTCAAGACCTGACTATCGAAGCCTTGGGGGAATCTTTCTAAGTCTTAAAGGTTATATTTCATTTCAAGAGAGATAAAGTACTTTGTATTTTATTTGTATTGGAATGTGCAAAAACACTCGTCAACAAATACCTTCATAATTTTTTGACAATGACCTCTCTTCTTCTTCTTCTTCTTCTTCTTCATGCTCTATTGTCAAATAAGGCCTCAATTTTTTTCCAAATTATTTAACAACATTTCCAACCAACACATTGTAGTTGGAGAAATATATTATTTCTTCATCAAACCAACCAATAAGATAGATAATACTTGTTGGGAAATGTCATCACTTTCATTCAAATCTAAAGTTATAATTGTTTGCATAGAAGTTGCAATACTTTTTGCTTAATTTTCACTCATAAAAGCAAAGAAATGTTGAAACATTTTAAAAATGAGATCTTCACAATCAAGACCTAACATAATAACAACTAATATGATTTTTATAATAGTTTCTAAAATGGTTACCCCCTTAGCAAAAGGACTCCTATAGTATTAACTAAACCTTGAAAACCCTCCACAATCAACTAAAATATCTCCTTAATGATAATGCTATTATAATGAAATTTTGGAGCTATTTTTATTATAATTTTATTAATGCAAGAGACAACTACAAGTATCACATCGCTATCTTGGTGTCTCATAATCTCAATATTAACCAAATAAGCCATTGATAGAGTCACATCACATTGCATCATCACATAATCTAATTGATCTAACATAAATAAAAAACCCTCCACTTCCTTCAAAATGCAAAGTAGATCATCCTTTGACTGAGAAAGGTGTTCAAGTTTCTTTCTTGCATTGTAAAGCCTCTTTCTGAAATCCAATACCATGGTTCACAAAAAGGAAGAATCAAGACACCGATATTCTTTTGAAATTTGAATCATGGTTGAGACTTAAAGCATGCTACTGCTAAATTGTAATGATCCACTAACCACTGATATACAACTACAACTTCTAAGTCCTATATATAATAAATATTGAATACCTAGAATTTCCAAAAAAGTGGCTTTGATACCATTGGAATATCCCTTTTAAAAGTTTTCGATAGATTCTATTGGAATATTATTTTTAATTTTTTTTGACAACTCTCTCTATTTTTTAAAAATATGTAATTATATATTTTTTAATTTTCTATTGCACTGTTTAACAAATTAATATGATTTTAATTTACTCTTGCTGAATAAAATATTCACAAAATAAAGTTGACAACATTGTTGAAATAATATTTAATGATATGTTCAAATAATCATGAAGAAAACTTGGTATGAGTTTCCACACCCCTTTTATGGTAACACTCCTCTTTTATTGTTGTTGCTAACTATTGAAATGAGGCAATTGATTTAATTTTTGCAACAACCTCTCCTTTCATTCTCCAACTACTCCTTTTTATCTCCATGACACCCCAAGTTTGGTCACTGGATTAGATGTCACTCTTTTATTCTTCAAAAGACTTCTATAGAATGTGACTTCCCCTTTTTGTGACTCATGAATGAAATTTAAAATTTATGGTGGGTTAAATACATCAACTCCTTGTTGGTTTGAATAAATGTCTTGTACCTAGTTAATTCGCTTACTAGTAAATTAGGGGACATATTCACATGTAAGTTTTCTTAGGTTCTAAGATTCCTTCTAGAAGTCTTAGTTGTCATTTCTAGATCTTATCTTATCATAGGTTGTTGTGACTTAGTTGTCTCATGTGATAGAATTAAGACACTTGTCATGATCTTGTCTAATCCTATTTCTCACCTTTCCTATATAAGCAAGGTATCATACGTACATTGCCATATTCAGTTTGACTACTATTTTGGCACTCTTTCATCCTTAATCATAGCATGATATTTCTGACATCTCTCTTGTGGAAGTTATTTTGTCTTCTAGGTGATCTTGGGGTGTTGAGGAGTTCACCACAAACTCCTACATGGTATTAGAGCTTCAATGTTGAAGACTTCTTCCCAGATTTGAGGGACCAATCTTGGCGTGAAATTTTTGTTAGGTGTGAGTTGGGGTTTTGAGAATCTCACCATTGAATCTAGGGCATCAAAGAAAGTCAGATTTGGCTTTCATTTCATCAAAATTTGATATTTTTTTATCAGATCTTCATAGGTTTGAAGGAAGGGTTTTAGTTGCCAAATCACAAGGGTAGCTAATTTTTTGAAGTAGTTTGGGTGAAATTTGACCTCACCATTGCATTCAGGAGGCTCAAGAACCTAAAGATTGACTACAAATCATTGAAATCTGACACTTTTAGTTGGGGTGAGGTAATTTTTTTTAGGTTGTACGACCGTACAGATTCGTACCTAGTCGTACAACCATGCAGATTGTTTGCAATTTGCAAGTTGTCTGCACCTTTGACATACTTTGTAGTATATTCAGTGGTATATTCTTCAGATTCCTTGCTTGCATTGGCCTAGGACAATTTTCTTCTTATTCGATGTCATCACATCCAATAGGGTACTTTGGTTGGGTACTTAGTACAAAGGCATATTAATATCGACATGTTTAATTTAACATTAAAGTTTTGTTTGTATTAAAAGCTTTATTGCCAACCATATTTCATATAATCATCAACCAAATTTTTTGAGCAGCTCGTGGTTTTAAACTCATGTCTTTATCACAAGCAGTGGTGGCTATCCATTGTGTGGTGCGGCCATGCCTGTCACTCACCACTCCCTCGCCGCCCGAGTGGTGCCACTACCCCTAACAAAATGTCTCTTTTTTTTACTTGTGAACCTTGTGGTCCTATGGAGGACCACCTGCCAACCCCCAAGGGCTTAACATGTGTGCCTACTTAGTCTTCAAATGTCTTCTAATAGGCTTTTTTCCTTTTCTCATAACTTTTGATCTAGAGGGCAATTTTTTTGAAACAAAATATTGTTGGAAAGCTAGCGATGTGTCGTTTCTAGTGGTATAGGTGATTTTTTAGATTTTTTTTTGTTTGATAACATTTATTGTTGGTTGAAGTCAAATCTCCACTTTTGGCTCTCAAGCTCATAACTTTTTTCCACGATCTTCATTTTTTGTGATACTTACGACATTGAAAAGGTATTGAGGAGCTCTACATTGCCATTCATACATTTTTTTGTATCTATCCCAAGTTGATCATTATTTCAATTTTTCCCCAAAGGGTGTTCTAGAGATTACTTGGATGTTTTGATAATTGGGAGAGTGCAATTTGATCTTAACACTTCATTTCAGTTCGAGATCATTTATCAATCAATTTTTGCTTCATAGATTTAGGGTTGTGCTAATTTGTGAGTTTTCCAGTGTTCCTTGGCGTCAGGGATGCTGTTGCATTATCATGATTCCTACTTGAGTCCTTGAGTGACTCTAATATGGTTTCTAGCAAACAAAATTATCTTTCCTTACGTGTCGAATTAAGGAATCCAGTATTACTCCATAAGTGTGATTCCAGTGCTTCTTTGCAACATGTTATCTCATGATGGGGGGGTTGTATGGTCTCTCTTATCATCCTTTGTGTGGATAGAGATTGATTGGATTTGTGATGGCTTTTTTCATTTAGGGGGGGGATGAATGGTCTCTTCTTTGATCTCTCTATTGGGGAGGAGTTTTATCCCACTAGGTTTTCTCCTTTTCTCCATTTGTGAGAGATTGCATTGCATATGTACATGGGTACCTAACATGGCCACATAGTTGGGACCCATCTTTGTGTCATTTGCATAATAATCTTCTCCCTAAGTTGTACTTAAGGGGGTTGTTGATGTGAATAAATGTCTTGTACCTAGTTAATTCACTTACTAGGTAATTAGGGGACATATTCACATGTTAAGCTTACTTAGGTTCTAAGATTCCTTCTAGAAGTCTTAGTTTCCATTTCTAGATCTTATCTTATTCCAGGTTATTATGACTTAGTTGTCTCATGTGATAGGATTAAGACACTTGTCACGATCTTGTCTAATCCTATTCCCCACCTTTCCTAAATAAGAAAGGCATCATATGTATATTTCCATATTCAATTTGACTGCTATTTTGGCATTCTTGCATCCTTAATCATAACATGATAGTTCTGCCATCTCTCTTGTGGAAGTTATTGTCTTGTAGGTGATCCTGGGGTGTTGAGGAGTTCACCATAAACTCCTACACTCCTTAGTTCCCATGCTTTCGAATAAAGAACAATGGCCCCCTTTTAATAACTTCTTCCTTTCTAATTAGGAGCGACCAAGTGTCAAGGATGAAAATTCTATATGAAATGCATGACATTCTTCTTATTTTTGGAAATCCTTAACCTCAATAACCTCCTTGATGCTTACCTCCTCAATGCTCCCACATAGCCTTCACAAGGCTTGGTTTTTCCTATAGGCGACAACCAACAAACTTGGACCCTATGATTTGTTTTCTTCCACATCAACAACTCTTACCTCCCCTTTCATGAACAATACTTTTAAAGAACTTGCAAACTTGCCACATCCCCTTAAAAGCCTTAGAAAAATAATCAAATCTAGTTGCTACCCTTTTGGATGGTACAAACAATTTGGAATATTGGCATGTCTGGCAATAAAATATTATTTCAATATTTTTGAATAGAATAAAAATTCTATATTGTTTCAATAATTTTGATCTTTGTCAAAATATAAATAAATATACATTTTTACACTTTTCAGATTTGTTGGAACCTAAAATAATGTATAATTCCCTATAAGCACAAATTTGATCTTTGCATGAAGTTAATGATGAGAACGAAAAAATGTTTTTGACTTCCGATTTCAAATTATAGTTTATTGTGAGGGTTTTCTTAGAGTAAAAGTTGAACCAAAACTCAACACTCTTCAAAATGAAGGTTTCTCAAAATTGATGTAGAATAGAATGAATCCCTTTTCCCAATAATTCTCTTTTTTTATTCTTTTGTCATCCAACCCTAAAATAATTAAACTTTTAATTAAACATTCATCTTTTTCTCCCAAACTCAATTAATTACCCTTTAAAATAATTAAATATAAGATGTTTTTTTAATTTTTCACTTTTCAATAGTTTAAATATTTAATCATTTAGTAATTTAACTATTTTTCACAACCACCAAAATTATGAAAATTACGAAAAAGCCCAAACATTTAATTCTAACACTAGCGATAACTTTAAGAAACCCCCCTCAAGAAAAGATATAAATTCTTCGCGAATCTTTCAATTTTTTGGAAAAAAAATATTAATTTCTATTAGCGAATCTTTCCTTTTTTTTCGAAAAAAATATTAATTTTATTGGCGATTTTTTACATCACTAAAATTTTGTAGAAAATCTTGACGAATATTAGAAAATAATAGGAAAATTCATTAATCATGATGGTGAATCCTTCATTTAAAAAACATTTTTTAGTGAAAAGTATTGGCTTTAGGGTGGAAATGATCGATGGATTTAAGGGGTAGAATTTATAATATTTTGTTGCCACCATTGATTTAAATATAATATAATGACCCTCATTGTATTCCACAAGATAAAATATACCCATGATTTGTAATGCTCATGGGGCCTGAAATTGCTTTTATTTCAAGTCCCATAAACATTACAGATTATAGGTACATTTTACCTCGTGAAATACAATGAGGGTTGTTAGATTGTATTTTAAATAATGGAGGCAACTAAAGATTGGAAATATGACCCTAAATTGATTAATAATTATATATATTGTTGGTGAATTAATTTAGATTTCTACTATAACTTATAAAATTTAGGTGAATATGATCTAATCATGTATCAAATATTGTGGCAAATTTTTGAGTTAAATTTTTTAATAAAATAAATTCTTTGGCAATTTGAATAAGACTAAAATAAAATTTTGTAAGAATGTGGTGACTCATCGTTACAACTAAAACTATTAGTCAAATTTGAATTCCCAAATTTCAACTATTAGCCAACAATTCACGAATATTAGCCACTAAAAAAATCACTATGTGACACACCACCAATACCTCAAGTGCATAGGAAATTAATCTATATGAAGGTTGACACCCTCCTATGATGACATAATTCTCCAAGTAGTGTGGAGTGTTCTCAAAATGTCAAATCCCTACCTTAGAAAGTACCATTTACTCATTTTGGCTCCAAGAATTCTCTTTGTCAAAATACCCTTGGATAAAGTTGACACTCTCCAAAAAAAAATAAGAATTTTCAAAAATGTTGGAATGGACTGAAAAATGAAACATTACATACAAATATGTATAGAAATATATGAAATAAGCTCATATCTATATATAAATATAGGTAAATAAAAAAAATGAAAAATGAAAAATAATCCTTTATAAATATATAAATATACTAAAACATTCTTTGAAATTAAACCCAAAACTAAATAAAAATTAAATTAATATACAGATTTCATCATCACAATACCAAATTAATATATTATCCCAACTTTCCATTGTTGATTTTCCTTAAAAAACATTTAGGTTTTAGTGATAATCCAAAGTCTACATTACCATCCATGCATTTTTTTGTATCTATCCCAAGTTGATCGTTATTTCAGTTTTGCCCCAAAGGGTGTTCTAGAGATTATTTGGATGTTTTGATAGTTGGGAGGGTGCAATTTTGATCTTAGCACTTCATTTCATTTCGAGATCATTTCTTAACCTATTGTTGCTTCATAGATTCTAGGGTTGTGCTAGTTTATGAGTTTTCCAATGTTCCTTGGCATCGAGGATGCTGTTGCTTTATCATGATTCCTACTTGAGTGCTTGAGTGACTCTAATATGGTTTTTAGCAAACAAAATTATCTTTCCTTACTTTCCGAATTAAGGATCCCAGTATTACTCCAGAAGTGTGCTTCCAGTGCTTCTTTGCAACATGTTATCTCATTATGGGGGGGTGGGGTGGGGGGGGGTTGTATGGTTTCTCTTATCATACTTTGTGTGGATAGAGATTGATTGGATTTGTGATGGATTTTTCATTGATGGGGGGATGAATGGTCTTTTCTTCGATCTCTCTATTGGGGAGGAGTTTTTCCCCACTAGGTTTTTTCCTTTTCTCCATTTGTGAGAGATTGCATTGCATATGTACATGGGTACCTAACATGGCCTCGTAGGTCAAATACATCTTTGTGTCATTTGGATAATAATCTTCTCCGTAAGTTGCACTTAAGGGGGGTGTTGATGTGAATAAATGTCTCGTACCTAGTTAATTCACTTACTAGGTAATTAGGGGACGTATTCACATGTTAAGTTTACTTAGGTTCTAAGATTCCTTCTAGAAGTTTTAGTTGTCATTTATAGATCTTATCTTATTCTAGGTTGTTATGAATTAGTTATCCCATGTGGTAGGATTAATACATTTGTTATGATCTTGTCTAATCCTATTCCTCACCTTGCCTATATAAGCAAGGCGTCATATGTACATTGCCATATTCAATTTGACTACTATTTTGACGTTCTTGCATCCTTAATCATAACATGATATTTCTGTCATCTCTCTTGTGGAAGTTATTTTGTCTTGCAGGTGATCTTGGGGTGTTGAGGAGTTCACCATAAACTCCTACACTCCTTAGTTCCCATGCTTCCCTATAAAGAACAATGACCCCCTTTTAATAAATTCTTCCTTTCCAATTAGGAGCGACCATGTGTCAAGTATGAAAATTCTATATGAAATGCATGAGATTCTTCTTATTTTTGGAAAACCTTAACCTCAACAACCTCCTTGATCCTTACATCCTCAATGCTCCCACATAGCCTTCACAAGGCTTGGTTTTGCCTATAGGTGACAACCAACAAACTTGGACCCTATGATTTGTTTTCTTCCACATCAACAACTCTTACTTCCCCTTTCATAAACAATACTTGTAAAGAACTTCCAAACCTACCACATCCCCTTAAAAGCGTTAGAAAAACAATCAAATCTAGTTGCTACCCTTTTGGATGGTACAACCAATTTGGAATATTAGTATGTCTAGCAATGAAATATTATTTCAATAATTTTGATCTCTATCAAAATATAAATAAATATACATTTTTCACTTTTCAAATTTGTTGGAACCTAAAATAATGTATAATTCCCTATAAGCACAAATTTGATCTTTGTATGAAGTCAATGATGAGAACGAAAAAGGTTTTTGTCTTTCGATTTTGAATTCTAGATAAATTGTGAGGGTTTTCTTCCTTAGAGTAAAAGTTGAACCAAAACTCAAAGCTCTTCAAAATGAAGGTTTCTTAAAATTGATGTAGAATAGAATGAATCCCTTTTCCCAATAATTCTCTTTTTTTAATTCTTTTGTCATCCAACCCTAAAATAATTAAACTTTTAATTAAATATTCATCTTTTTCTCCCAACTCAATTAATTACCCTTTAAAATAATTAAATATAAGATGTTTTAATTTTTCACTTTTCAATAGTTTAAATATTTAATCATCTAATAATTTAACTATTTTTCACAACCCCCAAAATTATAAAAATTATGAAAAAGCTCAAACATTGAATTCTGACACAATGATGACTTTAAGAAACTCCAATCAAGAAAGATATGAATTCTTGGCGTTTTAGGGGCTTTAGGGTGGAAATGATCAATGGGTTTAAGGGGTAGAATCTATAATATTTAGTTGCCACCATTGATTTAAAATATAATCTAACGATCTCATTGTATTCCACAAGGTAAAATATACGTATGATCTATAATGCTCATGTGGTCTGAAATTGCTTTTATTTCAAGCCCCATAAACATTACAGATTATAGGTACATTTTACTTCACAAAATACAACGAGGGTTGTTAGAATATATTTTAAATAATGGAGGCAACTAAAGATTGGAAATATGACCCTAAATTAATTAATAATTATATATACTGTTGGTGAATTAATTTAGATTTCTACTATAACTTATAAAATTTAGGCGAATATGATCTAATCATGTATCGGATATTGTGGCAAATGTTTGAGTTAAAAAGTTTAATAAAATAAATTCTTTGACAATTTAAATAAGACTAAAATAAAATTTTGTAAAAATGTGGTGATTCAGTCCCGTTCAAACTATTAGCCAAATTTGAATTCCCAAATTTCAACTATTAGCCAATTGACAAATATTAGCCACTAAAAAAATCACTATGTGACACACCACCAATACCTTAAGTGCATAGGAAATTAATCTATATGAAGGTTGACACCCTCCTATGATGACATATTTCTCCAAATAGTGTGGAGTGTTCTCAAAATGTCAATCCCTACATTAGAAAGTACCATTTACTCATTTTAGCTCCAAGAATTCTCTTTGTCAAAATACCCTTACACTCTCCCAAAAAAAATTAGAATTTCAGAAATATTAGAATAGACAGAAAAATGAAACATTACATACAAATATGTCTAGAAATCTATGAAATAAGCTCATATCTATATATAAATATATGTAAATAAAAAAAAATGAAAAATTAAAAATAATCCTTTATCAATATATAATTATACTAAAACATTCTTTGAAATTAAACCCAAAACTAAATAAAAATTAAATTAACATACAAATTTCATCATTACAGTACCAAATTAATATATTATCCCAACTTTCTATTGTTGATTTTCCTAAAAAAAATATTTAGGTTTTAGTGATAATCCAAAGTCTATATAAATAGGGCAAAAACTCCAAAAAAATAGGGAGTTCCATAAGAGTGTCCACTGAAAATAGGAGTCCATCTTTACTGTGAAATACCTACGACATAGTTGCTTTGGAAAATCCCAAACCAGAATTAGAGTCTTAGTTGTAACCCACGTGGCAAAAAGCGTCACTACTATTAAAGACCGTCCGTCAAAGAGTGTGGACACCCGTTTTCTTTGGATTTGTGAAAGTGGCAGTTCCAAATCAAAATCAATTTAAAGATCAACCCAGCACAAATTAGAAAGAAGAAAAAAACAAAAATTGACGGAGATTAGAAAAATTTAGAAATCAAACAAACAAAAATCGACGGAATCTCCAAGCCTATTTGCAGGTTCTACGTTCGATTCTGCTGTGTGCAAGGTGGATGATGGGGAGAAAACCCTAGCGATCTGCTGAAATTGAAATCGCAGGAGCCGAGACGTCACTCGAATTGATCGAGACAGGTGAAAGTGCAGCGAAGTCCTCGGGTAAGAGTTTTCAACTCAAATATTTCATTCTGCAACAGCCAGAGGTTTGTCCACCGCTTTCTGAAATGAGATTGTAGAGGGAAATGCGGGCGGAGAATGCAAAATGGCAAGGTAGAGGAAATGGATTTGAGTGTATCATGTGGAATTGAAGTGCTTGTGAAATTTTTGGCTAGAACGGAGGGGGAAGAGGTGATTTCTGGGCCGCCAATCCTGATTTAGAGCTTTTCGTAACTTTTCTGTGCCGATCTTTGGATGTATGTGGGTTTAGGGTGCAAATTATGATTTCAGACAATCCTTTTCTGGTCTCTTCTCCATCCCACACTAATACTAGTGCAAGTAGCTATAATTATGTTTTCCCCAGTGATAATGCTACCTCCCACTTGTCCTCCCAGATCCGATCTTCAAATTTCAATGCGGGTAGGCCACACGAGATGCAATGTTTGAATGATAACAATAACAGCTGCATCGGATGGGATTCGTACTCCAATTCAAGCCCTAACAGTAAATTTCAGCTCCCTGGTACTGAATTCTGTCGGTTCCTCTTGAAGAGTGAAACTGAAGAGCGGGGTGTGGCATTTTCAGCTGACAACATGTATCCGTCGAATACTTCTGTAGTTAATTCCTTAGAGACTCATAATTGTGTAGGCACGTTTGAGATTTCTCACACGCAGGACAGTCCTTTGGCTCAGAAAGCGGAAACTGTGAAGCGGCAAACAGATTCGTCAAAAGGGGATGGTTTGAGAATTTTCGAGGTGGAGCATTCTGCAGCAGACAATGAAAAGAAAAATGAAAGGCTCATACATATCAATGACCCCAAATTGACAAATGACAAATATGAGTTTACTGGAAATGAGATTCGGACTAGCAAGTACACTGTCATCACTTTCCTACCGAAGAATTTGTTTGTTCAGTTTCATCGACTTGCTTACATTTATTTCCTGGTGATAGCTGCCTTGAATCAGCTTCCTCAGCTCGCAGTCTTTGGGAGAACTGTATCACTTTTCCCTTTGCTGTTTGTTTTGTGTGTGACAGCTATCAAAGATGGGTATGAGGACTGGCGCCGACATCGTTCTGATAAGAAAGAGAATAATAGGGAGGTACAAGTGTTACAGGGTTTCCTGTTTAGCTCAAAGAAATGGAAGAATGTAAGGGTAGGTGAAGTTCTGAAGATACATGCAAATGAGACAATTCCATGTGATATTGTTTTGTTAGAGACGAGTGATCCTAGTGGAATTGCATATGTTCAGACAATTAATCTTGATGGAGAATCAAATCTGAAAACAAGATATGCCAGACAGGAAACTGCAGTTAAGAGGCCGGAGAGGGAACCCCCTTCAGGCCTTATTCGTTGCGAACAACCAAATAGAAACATATATGGTTTCATTGCAAACATGGAAATTGATGACCAAACGATTCCCCTTGGGCCATCAAACATTGTGCTTCGAGGTTGCCAGCTGAAAAATACTGCATGGGTAGTTGGTGTGGTTGTTTATGCTGGTCAAGAGACTAAAGCAATGCTGAATAGCTCAGGAGCACCTTCGAAACGAAGCAGATTGGAAGGGCACATGAACAGAGAGACAATATGGTTATCTGTCTTTTTATTTATTATGTGTGCTGTTGTGGCGATTGGAATGCTTACCTGGCTTCTCAAGCACAAGGGGGAACTTGATACTTCTCCGTATTATAGGAAGATAATTTTTACAAATGACAACAGGGGTGGAGAAAAATACAATTATTATGGTGTTGGAATGGAGGTTTTAATTTCATTTCTGAGTTCTGTCATAGTTTTCCAGATAATGATACCGATATCTCTGTATATATCAATGGAGTTAGTCCGTTTGGGACAGTCATATTTCATGATTGGGGATCAGGAGATGTATGATAGCAATTCAAATTCAAGGTTCCAATGTCGTTCACTGAACATAAATGAAGATTTAGGTCAAATCAGGTATATATTCTCTGACAAGACAGGTACCCTGACAGAGAATAAGATGGAGTTTCGTAATGCAAGCATATTTGGGGTGAATTACTGCAATGCAAAATCTACTGTTGAATGTTTGGTGCAAGAATCTTCTAGCAAGCATGAAGAGCGAGAAAATATTATAGGTTTGGAAAATGCACCTCTATGCTTTCTTGGATAAATGTTTATTTGTTTGCGGTTCTTGTTTGGCATGCTTTTTAGGAAGTGAGAATATGTCCTAGATGTTGAACATTAGCTATTTGTTTCTTCGCCCCATTTGTTATCATAAAATTATAAATCATTGGAATGGCTACTTTCCGCTGGTTCAAGCATTGTACATGCACATAGGATTTAATTTATTTCTATTTATGCTCACATTTTGAGGCAATTTTGTAAGCATGTTAGTTTGGTTAACTTCTCATTTTCAGATTCATTTGGTATGAACGATGATATGTTTTCTAATAATATTGTTGATTCGTTGACTCAATTTAATTGCACACAATATCTACTGCTTTTCAAAAAGTGAAGGTACTGGTTTATTTTTTTAACTTGTTTCATTTTTGCTGCTTTACCGTCTATTTTGACAACTAAGAACCAGTCCTTTTCTTTATAAGTCATCGCCCGCTTTGTTTTCCTTCCCCATTTAGTGTACAGACATAAGTACCCCATGATATTTGTTAAACCTTATTAGAATAAGTGAAATATATGCTTAACTTATGCTCTTCCTATCATTTGTGCAATCTTCTAAACTTGGTCATTTTGATTATAGTCTCTATGATAAATCCTGGTCATTTTGACTATAGTTTCTATGATAAATCTTTATCAAATTTCTATACGACTAATCTCATGTTAAAGTCCTTCAGAACATTTCATGCTGGACGTGGAATGTCCTACCTAGTTTGCACGCTGTAGTAACTTTTGGCACTACTCTTAGCTGTATCCAAAACTTTTTTTTGATTTGTCTATTTCTTGTGTGGGGTTATCCAGATGCTACAGTGGAGGACTCTCTTTTCTGTCAAAGTACATAGGATTTGTATATGGTCTCATCAGTTTGTGTATCCCACACCTAAAGTTGGATACTTTATTTCATGCAATTTCAACACTTCACATGTGTCGAGGGGATTAGAAATTGGGTCTCTGCTAAGAAATAGCTATTGATTTACTACTTATGCTCACCACTTGATAGTTATTTTTCTTACCTTGGTTAATCTGCTTATTGAGAGTTTGAACCATTTGGAGATATTTTTGATGTATTGTCTCTTCATGTGGGTTGTGCTTTTCATTCTAAAGTATTCATTTGTTGACATTTAAGAGATTTGATCTCCTCTAGTGTAGGTAGATTTTATTGCTGTCTCAATCAATATTTCTAGGTGGTTTATATGCCAAATTTAAGGGATATGTGGATGTGTTAATGGGAGAGATAGAGAGACACCCCAAATTTTAGGGGGATGACACATGTAATATCCTGGCCTAAATTACCAGGCAATTTTTTTTCAATTTGACCATTGTATGTGAATGGGCATTTTGTCAAACAGTTGGCTTGCTTTCAGTCTGGTATTATAGTTGGATTTAAATAAATCACAGGATATAATTTGTAATTTTTACACAATGACTCCACCACGAATTAAAAAAACAGATTACTTTCAAATGGAATACCTCAATTTTTTTCCAGACAAGTTATTTATATATTGTCTGACCTGTCACAGTGATATGGAGCTGCTAGCACAATAGGCAATACTTCATTAAACACATTAAACAGGTTCAGCACATGCAAAAAAACACCCTCCCCAAGGGTAAAATCCTCTTGAATAAAGAAAATAGAGAGATATTTAGTGCTGTTCTTGAACAGCATTTCCATGATTTAAAGAATAACAGAGAGCTCAAAACAACAAAAGAGGGGGATGTCCACATTCACAGCAACTCGCTGATTCCAATAATTCACAAAGCCTTAAAGGCATGCAAAAGGTCTCACCCCAAGATGAGGGCTGCAAACACTTTTCCGGCAAATCCGTGGTATGATGAAGACTGTAAGGCAGCCAAGAGATCACTAAAAAAGCGTGGAATGGACAAAGAAGACAAGAAAAAATATGAAAAATTAGTGCAGTCTAAAAAATCTGATTATGTTAATGACAGAAGGAAGGGGCTAATCTCTCTTGGAAAACAGAATCCGAAAGGCTTTTGGAGAGAACTGCAGCAAAGGAAAAAGAAGATTGAAAACAGTATTACGGATGTTCAATGGTTAGAATATGCTAGGCTTCTTTACGAGCAGGTCCACGAAAAAGACCATCCACCTATTCTTAACACATCAATGGAACTATTCACTGTAGAGGATATTAAACAAGGAATAAAGAATTTAGCTAGTGGTAAAGCACAAGACATAGATGGGTTACAGGCTGAATTTTTAAAATGGGGGATTGAGACTCTTGCCCCTCACATAAAAAGAATTTTCAATAATGTCAATTGTGATGGTTTCCCTGGGGAGTGGACTACCAGTGTGGTCATTCCTTTATTTAAAAGCGGTGATATCAATAATCCATCTAACTACCACACGATTATGGTCAATCCTATCTTTGGCAAGCTCTTTGGGAGCATGGTTGAACGGAGGATCAGCAGTTGGGTAGAAAATGAGGGCAAAAGGGCAAAGGGGCAGGCATTCTTTAGGTCAAGACACTCTTACCATTGATCATTGTATCACCCTTAGACATTTGATCGAAATTTTTTGGAACATCCAGGGTGAGGAAGCTTACTGCTGTTTTGTTGACTTTAAGAAAGCTTTTGACACAATACTTAGAGACAAACTATGGAATAGAATGGAGGAATTAGGCATCCCAAATGAGTATAGAGCAGCTGTTCACAGATTGTATGAGAAGGTTAGAGCTAAAATCAGAACTAGTGACGGTATGTCAGAGTGTTTTGGTAGCGACATTGGAGTTAAACAGGGCTGCCCTCTATCCCCCACACTTTTTGGGCTATACATTGATAAGTTGGAAGCTTGGTTAAGCAATACGGACGGGGATGGTATTCAACCGGTAGGCTATGTGGTGAAACTTCTATTATATGCTGATGATCTTATCCTAATTTCAAAAACAGCTCATGGGTTAAGAGAACACTTGAAAGTTCTTGAACTCTTGTGTCAGGAGGTTGGGATGCAAGTGAATATCACCAAGACCAAAATCATGATTTTCTCATTGAACAAAAAGGATAAGCAAAATATCTTTCTTTTTGAAGGTAGCCTGCTTGAAATTGTGAAAGAATACAAGTATCTTGGGATAGACTTTCATTATAAGCTTAGTTGGGAGACTTCTCGTACGAAAAGGATGCTGGGAGGTTGGAAAGCCTCTTACCTTCTGCAGAATAGGTGTAGAAAAGCCGAGCTTTGGGATTGGAAAACCAAGAAAACCCTTTTTGGTTTGCTTGTTGTTCCGGTTGTTCTTTATGGGTGCGAAGTGTGGGGAACCAGTATGTCAAAGTGCAGTTGGAGGCAACTAGAAAGAATTCAGAAACATTTAATAACAAGCAGTCTCAAAGTTAAAACCACAGTCCCATATGAAATTCTTTTAGTTGAAGCGGGGACTTTTCCATTGGAAGCATCGGCGTTAACTCGGTTGATAAGCCATTTAAAGAAGGTTGAAAACATGGATGATCACCGTTGGCCTAAAATGGTTATGAAGGAGATGTTAGATCGTAGGAAAAAACTTGGATGAAGCAGAACAACAAGTGGATGAACAAGTGGGACATCAATTTGCAAGAGTGTCCTAGCACCAATAGTGAAATAAAAAGCTATGTGAATGAAAAATTTAGAACTGCCATGTGGGCAAATCAGATTGGGCGAAAAAAAAGCTTACTACATCAAAGAGTTTAACTCGGAAAAGTATCATGGTGAAAAAACTTATTTAGGTGCAGGTATTAAAGGGAAAGCAAGGTTGTTAGTTGCGCAATTGAGGATGGGATCACATCACCTTAGGTGTGAGACCGGTAGGTGGAAGATACCCAAGGAAACTTGGGAAGAAAGAACTTGTATTTTCTGCAATAAGGGGACTGTGGAAACGGAATGGCACTTCATCATGGAATGCACCGCTTACGAGGATATCCGTACTCAGCACAAAAATAGTTTGAAAGTTGATAATATGCACTAGCTCTTTGGGGAAGACAAGATTAATCAGACGGCTAGCCTTCTAGTCAAAATTAATAGTAGGAGATTCGACTTGGAAAAGAGCATGAAGACAGATTAGGCCTGGTTTTGTCTTGGTCCCTTAGATTGTTTAGTCTCATGGATGTCATTAAAATCTTTCATTCATTCATTCATTCATTAATAAGTCGGCTAGCTTGCTTCTATAAGTACGGCCTGTTGGAAATTGCACATTGGAGCGACCCTGATATATATTGATTAATTTCCTGTATTCTTCAGTCAACTTTTGAGTAAGGCTTGACTTCCACAACTCTACCATGCCAGATGATTGTCAGCTCCTACAGGCCCCGCGAGACTTCCTATACTTGTATTCTTAGCTTGAGCGTTGGTAAGCTCTTGTGATTGGCAGCGATTATTAATAGTTGTGATAGGCGGCTCAGTACTTGCAGCCATGCCTCCTTAGTAAGTAGTGTTAGACATTAGGCAGCGATACTCCAAAATAAGTAGCGATGAAGTTTATATAAGCTGGTGACTCTTAAATAGCTATGAATATCATTAATGGTGGCTGGTTTATAGAAACTGTAAGAGACTCCCAATATTGATAGGCAGATTGAATGACTGAAATGAAATTTTGGAAACACCAAAGATTGGCACACAGCAAAATGGAAATACAGTCTGATTCACTCAATATAGATTACGCGCATAATGACAGAAAACGAACTCTCTAAAATTCGATTAGACTCATAACACCAGAATAATACCGATCATACAGTTAATTCCGGACACATAGAGGTCATGGATTATCATACGAATATCATCAACATTCATTAGTAGAGTTCTTTGAAACATTACAGCCTCTAATGACCATCGTTATACTCGCACAAGACTTTTTGAATGATCATGTGTCGGAATCCAATGTTGAGTCCGGATGTGGTTACATAGACCGGGTGAATCCTATTGGACGACTTCTTCATCAATTGCGATCACATCCAAATAAATACGCTGTGGCATAAGCAGCTCCCAATGTCCCCAATAGTTGTCGCATCCACTCAAAACTATCGGCCCTGGCAAACCATGCGAATCCCTTTGCCGTGGACTTTGACTCCCAACTTTTGTTACTCGCAGCTGGTTGCCTCGGGTCACTTCAAGGAATAATAACCGGTTCTTCCAAATGTGATCATCCGTTTATCTACTGTGATGATTGATCGCCTGAGTTGTGGGGTCGGCTAGAGCTAGGGGCTCGGCCAGATCACTCCTTTGATTGATCGGGATTGGTGCTCCTATGATAACCGTAAACTTGATCAGAACAATAGCGGAAATGAATTGGATGAAGAACATAACTACTAGTAGGGTTTTCGTCCTACCAGGCTATTGACTAGCTACGCTGTCAACTCTTCATTTCTTCGTTTGATGATAATTCAATGGAATGGAACCCATATAAATACTAGCCAACCAAAGGAGTCGGCCACCAAATGGAAATATTATTTTGGGCGTCAACTTAAGGAAGTTAGTCAACAGCTAATAAATTTAAATGTTATTTAACAATAATTTAAATTTATTATTTATTATTTATTAATTATTTAATATTATTTTAAATTAGCATTTAAAAAATGCTTTTTCCCACCAGTTGGAAATAGGTCCCAAATTGAGGACATGACAGTCCTCCCGTCCTGAAAATTGCTTGCCCTCAAGCAATTCACACTTGTATACCAGGGTCCCATATCAATCTAAAAGTCACTGCTCCGCCATTCTGTAGGGCTACTTTGACGTAACCATCGCTAGCATCATTGCCCTTCTGCACCATCTTTGGAGGCACTTTATCAATCATACAAAGCCCAATGTCATCATTTTCTTCCAGGATGCTCTGTTGAAGAATACCGCTATGCAACCTCGAGACAAGATAAACATCTCTCATCCAAACTCCATCAATGATTTGATCACTCTTGGAAAAAGTTTCTTAGCCCTCCTCCATGTAATCAAAGTGCATAATCACGTTGTCTCCTAGATAGACCTGCAGTTCTTGGGTTCGGGTTGATGCAACTTGGACAATACTATCTCTTGTCATTGAGGTGTCCTCCTGTTGGCCAGCTTGAAACTCTGATCCTTATTTCTGATCTATTATCATCATATTTTCCTTGACACCCTCATGCATAGCTGAAATATTCTCTAGTTCAAGCTCCACTTCAGCGTCCTCAAGGGACTCAATCACTTCTATGACTCCCTCCTTTTGTGCGTTTGGCTCACGTTCCATCACCTGGGGCTCTTCTCGTTTCAAGACCGACTCTTCTAGTTCCAGCCCTTTAATCTCTTCCTTGGCAATTTTTGAATCTTCCTCTTCTTTCTTCTTTTGCCTTATGTAGTCATAAAGCCCCTTCTTGTGGGGGTAGTGGCACTCGAGTGCCTTCAAGTACACATCAAGGGGAACACAAGCCTTCACGTGATCTGACAAACTTTGGTATTGGTCCAAAATTTTGGGGGCTTCTGACGCGTACTCTTCTATCTTTTTTCGTGCTTTTAGCAATAGCTCTTGGACAAGGTCTATGTCCTCTACTCCGGGTAAGAGTTTTTGGTAATCTACATCTCCAATCCATGTTGTTTCTCTTGTCCAATGTAGATTTGCATGTGTCAAAATGGATTCGTAGGTTGAAATGACACATCAGATTTGATACCACAGTAAGAGACCGCCCCAATATTGATAGATAGATTGAATGATTGAAACGAAATTTTGGAAACACCAAAGATTGGCACACAACAAAATGGAAATATAGTCTGATATAGATTACTCGCATAATGACAGAAAATGAACTCTTTGAAATTCGATTAGACTCATAACACCAGAATAATACCGATCACACAGTTAATTTCGGACACACAAAGATCATGGATTATCATACGAATATCATCAGCATTCATTAGTAGAGTTCTTCGAAACATTACAGCCTCTGATGACCATTGTTATACCTGCACAAGACTTTTTGAATGATGATGTGTCATAATCCAATGTCGAGTCTAGATGTGGATGCATGGCGGGTGATAATCCTTTTGTACATATAGTCATGGTATCTCCAGCGTATTGTGATTCTCTTGACGTTACATAGACTAGGCAAATACTACCGGATGACATCTTCATCAATTGCAATCACCTCCAAATAAATACGCTGTGGCATAAGCAGCTCCCAATGTCTCCAATAGTTGTCGCATCCACTCAAAACTATCGGCCCTGGCAAACAATGCGAATCCCTCCGCTGTGGACTTTGACTCCCAACTTCTGTTACTCACAGCTGGTTGCCTCGGGTCACTTCAAGGAATAATAATGGGTTCTTCCAAATGTGATCATTCGTTTATCTACCCTGATGATTGATCGCTTGAGTTGTGGGGTCGGCCAGAGCCAGGGGCTCGACCAGATCGCTCCTCCGATTGTCCGGGACTGGTGCTCCTGTGATAACCGTAAACTCGATCAGAACAATAGCGGAAATGAACTATATGAAGAACAAAACCACTAACAGAGTTTTCGTCCTACCAAGCTATTGACCAGCTACGTTGTCAACTCTTCATGTCTTCATTCGATGATAATTCAATGGAATGGACTCCATATAAATACTAGCCAACCAAGGAGTTGGCCACCAAATGGAAATATTATTTTGGGCGCTGACTTAAGGAAGTTAGCCAACAACTAATAAATTTAATTTAACAATAATTTAAAATTATTATTTATTAATTATTTAATATTATATTAT
Source organism: Sequoiadendron giganteum (assembly GCA_007115665.2). NCBI lineage: Eukaryota > Viridiplantae > Streptophyta > Pinopsida > Cupressales > Cupressaceae > Sequoiadendron > Sequoiadendron giganteum. Next base: position 684,072,236 of record CM021100.1, on the reverse strand, counting down.
ATTATTATTTAATATTATTTTAAATTAGCATTTAAAAAAATGCTTTTTCCCACCAGTTGGAAATAGGTCCCAAATTGGGACATGCCAGAAACACCATGAATTCTCCTTGGAGTCACCTCTCTAAGGCAACGTCAGTCTTTAAAGTTTCCACAGCTAGTAATAATTCTCACGACCTCTATCCTAGCTGTATTCTCATGTCGACTCCCCTTGAAAGAGATTGTGAATATTAAATAGGCAACAAATAGTTAGAAGAATAATGCCTAACACCAAAGAATTTTGTTGGCGTTTCAATTAGCACCTTTGGAGTGCTTATTGGAAACAGGCAGCTATGCACAGTGTGTGATGACTGCTCTTCAAATTGTGGAGGGGAAGCTCCCTCTTGTTTGTTGAAGCTTGCATAAAAGTAAAACGGACTAAGTTCCTATCTTTTTTACTCAGCGGGCAGGACACAATGTGTTGCAGCTAAGGTTTTCTTTGGTTTCTGTAGATCTTAACTACAACTAGGCTAACTTTTAATCTATCCTATCTTCTCTAGATAAATAGAGCAAGAGAATATAGGAGCAAGAAGGGTATGGTTGGATCACTTGGGCCAACCGTCTCTCAGAACGCATTCGAAGGCTTTGAACTCTTCTACTCTATGCTGGAATAGGGTCTTATGCAAGCAAACGCTTTGACGGGAAGCTAAATCTCAGGATTGCCAAGGACGAGGAACCCCTGTCCGAGGTGTAGGCTGGGATGCAACTTACTAGAAACAACAAAGAACGATGAAATGTCTAATAGGATTCTTGAGGAGGTGACGACACCTGTCCAAAGTGTAGGCTGAAATACAGATCATTACACAACATCAAACGATAATCATCAACATCAAAATTCCCAAGTAGGTGACGACACCTATCCAAGGGGTAGATTGAGACAATAGATTATAAGAACAAGATGTTGATAGGACTTGAAACTTTGGATCAAAGTGCATGTGCCTTTTTGATTTATTTCTTCAAACTTTCTCAACGAATTACAAAGATTTGGGACAGCAAAGGTACGAAATCATACACAATTGTGATCAAACCAAAAACTCTCATCCAAGAGTGAACAAATATAGACTTGCAAGCTTGTTGGCACAATGGCGCAACAATTTTGTGTAGTAAATAAAGGTTGCAAAATAATGAGCAAAGGCTCTTATTTATAAAATCTCAAAGGAGTAGGCAACCCTAAAATCTCCTTGAGTTAACAATTAGTTCTTGCCAATCTGCAAGATTTATTCCTATGTCTAAATGTAGGTGACCTAGCAGTTAACTGGAAAGCTACTTCAGTTAACTGAAACTAAACTAAAAGTGAAGTCCAATGTACAAAGTGCCTCCAAAATAGAGATCCACAATTAGTGGAGATAAACATGCATGATCAATGGGACGGTGAGTTAACTTGGAAAGAGGCACCAAGTTAACTCCCGTTTGTCATTAATGCTATTTTGGAGGGTAGGACGTCCCAACTGAGTGTTTCACACCACATCACCACTAGTCAACAGGTTATCTAACTAGTTGTTGACTTCTTCTGCCTTTGGACAATAAATGTTGCGTAGGATGATGACGTGTCACTTCAGCATCTCTTCACCACTCGCGATTTGCTGCTGATATTCAATGGTCTTGGTAGCTGCTTCATCTAGTTTGGCCATTATGGCTGCAATCTTACTCAACTCGTGACCAGTAGGATCACTGCAGAGACTGCTATGGATGAGGTCTTGGAACTATTTTTGTACCTTAGCTAGCTCAATGTAGGCACCTCCTTTGTGCTGATAAAGGCAAGGGATGGATGTTACCAACGTTCTTACGAACTTGATAACACTTGCTACAATCTGTTGGTACTCAATCGGTTCCACAAAGTTGGTATCATAGGCTTTCACCTTGTATGCTAGCTGTTCTTTCCAAGCGAGAAGATGTTGCTTGTTATGCTTTGTGGTAACTGAATTGAATGCCATTTCTAAGTCAGAGAAAGTGATCTCATCCCCAGGCCTCTTCTCTGCTGCCTCTCGCTCTGATTGCTGAATCTCCGTGTGAAGGTCGTGGGCTCTGTATCTTAACTGATACAGCTGTGCAAGTATACACCTTCCTCTGATGACAAATTCTTCCACTTGATTTCTCAAGTGCTTTCCATATAAGATTAGCTGGTGATGATTCTGCTCTGCGAGGAGGTCTAGCATCTCTCGAGGCGTGGCAGAGATATTTGGTGTGCCATGTATCAAGCTAGATATATATAACCTCAGTTGCTGGTTTTCAGCCTTTAAGGCTGCTTTATCTCTTCCATCCTTTGCCATTCTTTCTTGGACACTTACTGATGCAACTCCAAGAAGATCTGCCTCCACTTGACGAGTGGTTTTACCAAGGTTGACCTTCAATAAGGTGAAGTCATCAACCTCTACCTCATGTGCATTCTTGTCCTCAGGTGGCGCAACTATCTCTATGACAATTTCATTGTTAGCATTCTTTCCTACGTGGACCTGCTTCTTTAGCTTCTTTACTGACATGTCTTGAGGGACATGATCAAGCTTTGTGAAGTCCAGTTAGTAGGATGGTCTCTTTCTTTTCCTTCCCAAGAGATTCTCAATCCAAGATGTATCTTGACTGACCCCGCTGGAAGGATAGATGATAGGACCTTGAATGCTTGACGAATGGGATTGTGTTGCAGTGTCATGTGGTGGCTAATCCAAGTAAATGGGGACCGGTGACTACTGTGATGGTGGCGAAGTGGGAGGTTCTGCTTCCACCTCTGGTACTACATAGGCTACGAGTGCTTCCATGATGGGCTCTGTCTCAACTGTGATTGTCTCAATCACTGGCTCAACTACAACTGTTTCCATGATTGGGTCAGGTATGTTTGTGGTTGTCTTCACATGTACCTCTTGTTGATTTGTATTAGTAATCTGTATTCTTCCACTTGTATGCCTTGTCATCCTAGCTCCTCTAGGAGGGTTATTCCATTGCTTCTGTCTGGGCTTCTTCCTTGACGTGGAAGGTAGTGAAGGATGAATCGGGGGCGGCTCTGTGCGGGGAATTACTATCTTCCTTGTCTTCTTGCTGTCCAAGTAGAGTTGGCTATTTCTGACAACCCTACTTGTCCTTTCCTCAATCGATGTACTTTCCTTGGCGTACCAATCCACTTTTCCAAGTGGTTGTAAGTCAACGTGATCTACGAAGAATGTAGGAAGAATAACTTCCCCATCATCATCAAATAGGCCTTCCACGTCCTCTGATGTGAAGTCAGCAATTTGTGGAAGTCTAAACCGGTTGTAATTGCGTCTTCGTACATCAAACTCATCTTCACAGTTGACCCAATAGTCCTCGATGGACGACTCGTGTGAAGAGTGTTGCTCAAAGTGTGCTGCATAGTGACCTCGAGGATCATACGATCGTCTCTTGATGAGATACTTAAGATTAAGTCTCACCATTTCGTGGTCTATGGCCTTGGCATCAGTTGCTGTCTTGCACTTGTAAAGTCCCATCTCAAAAGGAAAGTTCGCGATCGTCTTGTGTTTGTTGCGCATATGAGAATGCACCTAGGACAACTACTGCAAGAATTCCATGAAGACCACCCTATCTGAAGGATAGCGAGGTAACATGGCAGGATGACCTATCCATATACGTGTATGTAGGTGTATGTGGGGAACTGGATGAACCAATCCGCCCAATACATCATTGCCTCCTTGGCTACTGGTGATATGCATATATGCATTTCATGGTTGAGGTCTCTCACAATGTGCATTAGGAAGAGATCATTTTTCTGCTTGAAATGCCTTTCTGCTTGTGTGAATTCAAGTCGTGGGAAATGTTCGTGGACCTTTTACACCCAAGGTTCCCACTGTGTTTAATGCTCTGAACTTGCCTTGGAAGGCAATTAGATGTATAAGATATGAGTACATGTGAACCCTGTGAGCCTCTAAGAATTCGGTCATCTGCTTATGGAGAGTATCACTGATGAGGGTGGGACAGTCATAATGTTCCCTGTTGCTTACAATTTTGGCGATGACATAGTACATCCATGACTGAAATCTGTTTCCCTCTTCTTGACCAGTGATGTGGTTGAGTAGAGTGATCATCACTGCATACTCATCCCTGAACTCTCCACGTCCTACATTCTTGGGCAAGTTGGCCTTTTTTGTTTTAAGCCATTTTTCGGCCATTCTCTTCTGACACTTGTCTTTTGACATATCAAATGCCTTCTTGCATTCTGTCATAGATATGACCACATTTGCCGCACATGGTGGAATGGCAAAGCACCTTTCAATATCCCTCGGCTTGAGGCTGCATATCATTCGACCATCCACTGAACGAATCTCCCGTGTGGTAGGATTGTAATGCTTAATACAAGCTATTACAAATTCTACGCTCTGTGCTATGATGGGGATTGATGCTGCCTCAAGCAATCTGGATTGCTCGATGTTCTGTAATGTACATTGGTTAATGCCTTCCAACCTTTCTCCATCTACCTCTGGGTGTACCTGATGCAGATTGGTGTCTATCGTTTTCAGGAAGTCATGAACCAAGACCGTTTTGGTCTTGTATTCGACTTGGGAGAACTGCATCCTGAAAACTTAAAGATTGACTGTGCACACAATGCTGTTCGGGCAACTTTTTCTGTGACTGCTAAAAATAGCCTTGCCGAGGCAACTTTTTACGAAAAATTCTGAGACGTGGGTTTTGTTGAGAATGCTTTTCTAAATAAACCTAGATTGTTAGAAATTCTAAAAAATGAATTTTTCTATGGCATGCAAGAGCCCTTTGGCGATATAGGCAGCGAGACACTAGAAAATGATTTTTCTCGGAAAAATCTAACACATGGGTTTTGTTCGTGCTTCAAAGTTGAACAAACCCAGTTTGTCTGTTTTTCAAATTTGTGACTTTTTTCGGAAACCCTAAAAAATAAGGGCATGAAATATGCCTACCAATTTTTCCCTTTGATTTCAATATCAATTACAATGCAACACGCACCTGTTAAGGTTAGCTCCAAAACCAAAACGATGCGGAATAGTAACTCTAACCAAGAATGCGCCCTAAGACCTGATGAGAGAGGAGGGGCGGGCATATGGTCAGAGGATCCCTAGGAGTAGAGTAACTCAATAACTGAAACTGATTACAACTGAAAGTGAAAAGATAATACTCAACGCCAAGAATGTTCACCAAGATCCTTGGAAGGCTAGGTGATAGCATATGGCGAAGTGCCTATTACAAAACTGAAATAAACTTAGGCGGTGAAACCAGCCATGAGAGAATTTCACACTTCCACTTAATCAGTGGGGGGAATGAAATTACAAATCAAACAATTCATCCGCTGCGGCAGGCATCCACTTAACAGTGGGTGCAAAGGAAGATTAAACATTCATTCTCCACACTGGCGGTAAACCATCCAGGGGTGCTTAATGTGAGAATTAGAGAAATAATTGCAGCAATAAAGGACTGGAACAGTACTACTGTTTACAGTCTTAGAATATGAAAAAGAGCTGCAAATTACATGAGAATTACAATAGCTTCAAGCACATGAGAACTGAATGAACCCACACTAAATATCTACCCAACTTATTAAGGAAGGTACTGAAAAACCAAACTGTAACAAATCTGATATGAAATCTGCAAACTGAAATTCTGTAACAACAAATTGTAAACTCACATAAATGCTCATAACTTCTCCAAAATACCTACGAATTTGCTGAAATCTTTTGCAAAGGCTTTCTAAGAGTATGGCGTCCAAGAACACATGCTGAAACAACATCCAATCCTCTTAACTTATTTGGCACACAACCTAATGCAATTAAAGAGAGGTACGACCCTCCTTGAGGGGCGATTTTGGCACTAAAAATCACAAACTCAACGATTAAATCTGAAAACTTGAGGGAATGGTCGCCATTAGTCTAGAAAACATTTGAGCAAATACCCATGAGCATAGAAAAATCACATAGAGAGCTGTGAGTGAAATTGACCTTCAACCATGGTGTGACCAGCAACCCAAAATCTGATAAAAACTCCAAAACTTACAACTGTGAAGCTCAATGTGCACTTCTGAATGAAGCACACTCTCAACCCATCATCTAGGAGACCATAGTTTCACGCCTGAAGAATGGAGTAGAATTGCTAAGCTCTCCCTTAGCCGGATTCTGAAATTAATTCAGTAGCATAACTTTACAACATTTTCCAAGATAATCAAAAGCTAGAGCAAGGCTTGCTTTTATAACTTTTGAGGTGACTGTTGGCTTTTCAACTTCCAATTTTTCCCTCCAAAAGGGACGCCCAAATATGTTGAAATGTTTTCTTTTAAAAATATAATTAATTCACCCTCTTCTAGGCGTCCAAGGCTCATAAACATTTAATAAACAATATGAAATATTGAATTATCTCACATGAGGCGTCCACCCTCAAAGACCCTCTTTTAAAACAACTTAAAGTCATTAATACTAGGCCAAGGGGCCAATAAGAAATTAAACATTAATGACTTAGAATAAATCATTTCACCCAAAATGAGCCTCAAAATGCTGAAGGCCAAATATGCTCCAAACTGCACTGCCCGAAATGGAAACTGGGCTGACTAGTGATGCTACTACCCAAGATGCTACTGCCCAAGATGGCACTGCTAGAAATAGAACTTACTAAAAATAGTAAATTCTGAAAAGTTGCCCAATGCCTTTGCATGTCATACCACTGCGAAGCTCTCTGAAAACTTAGAAAGAATCCGCAATCCAAAACTCGAAACTCCAATGTGTTGGCTAAAAATAGCAAGTTCTGGAAAAGGTTGTCAGATGAAGATGCATGTTACACCATTCTGAAGCTCTCTAAAAACCCAAAAAACTCCACCAGACATGCATTAGAAACGCATACATGCAAACCTTCAAAAATGCCTCAGAACCCCAATAAGATAGGAAACTCTAATTTCACCTCTGACAAGCCTACGGGCTTCCAGAAATAGGCTATTAGTCACCGAAGAGTGAATGGCTAAAATGGGGACATTACAAGGCAGTAGGGCTACTTTTTCTGAAAGAATCTAACATGTGGGTTTTGTTGAAAAAGTTGTGCTGATCATACCCAGAAGGTCAGAGCTGTGAATATCCGTTGTTTTCTTGGACATGCAAGAAGATCTAAGACAAGAATAGAGGAAAAAGACAAGAAGAATTTTGGAAGTTATCAACTGCCTCTTTGGATCCGTTGGAAAATTATGCCTGAAGATTCAACCTCTGATAAATTGTCCCTCTGTGCAACTGATCTTCAAAAATATGAAGAATGATGAGAACCCCTCTGTCATATCTTGAAAAGACGTCTTGGAGAGGAAAATACTGTTCTTGGCTTCAACTTGCAAAGAAAGATGTTGAATTATGATGCCTAGGCTTGATATATAGTGATTGATGTTGAAGCAATCAAGTTTGGGCGCCAACTCATGATGGAGGAGTCTTTCTACTTGATCTAGAGTTCACAACACAAATTTCCTCCAATTTGGGGACGTTTTAGCCATAGAAAGGCTTCTAAAACAGTCAACTTCAGTTAACTGAGCCTTTCTTTGACTTTAGGCGTCCCTTTGAAGAGTTGAACAATTTTTCATTATTTTTTCTATGTCAAAATGCCTCTGTTTGATCTCTGGTTCTGGTTGTTCAGTTGATCCCGAAGTGTTGCCAACAGATCCATTGCTCAGATGAAACAACTTTGAGGAAGTGTGCTTAGGAGCTGCAAAGCTCAAAACCTGAGTCTGATGCTTTTGATTCTTGGGCACCTTTTCCCAAGAAGGTGCATTTTTCACTAGACTTAGTTAATTTTCTTGAGTGTTCTTCAATTTCTCCAGTTTGACCTTCCGTGCTTTGATTTGAGATCACTTATGACTGATGAGTCCAGTGATCTTGCTGAAACGTTGGATGGATAACCAGTTTAGTCTTGGAAAGGATGACTGGCTTCGCAAATCCTGAAGTTTGATTTAGGTACCTCAAAAGCTTGGGCACCCCTGGCCTGCAGGGGCGCCTTTGACCTTTTGACTTGTTATTTTCATGTTGCAAACTTTCATAGATGGTCCTAGTTTGATCTCTGTCATCAAATGTTTGATTTGTCTGTTGTCTTTGCTGACGGTGTCATTGTTGAGATTGATCAAAACGAAGGTCATCTTGGAGGTCACTGAGCTTGTAGACTGCATTTGATTGCCCAAAAAGTTGGGTGCCTATTTCTAGGAAGGTGCAATTTCCTTAACACTTAGCCAATTTTCGCATGTCTTTCATCTCGCCTTCACCTTTGGTGTTTTCTGCTTGATCTTTTTCTACGAACGCCTGACAGGTCTTGTGAACATGCAGTTGGATTGATCGTGAAGCTAAGAGAGATGAACAAATGCCTTGTAGAAAGTAGCTGTTGAAAATCTCAATAGGTGGCTCAAAATGATGGGCACCCCTAGCCTACAGGGGCGCCTTTGCTTTGATTTGCACTGATTTAGCCTCCATTTTGACATGCTCTAACGATCAAAAGTTGCTGTCGTTTGATGTGTCTTGCAGGCTAGCAAACAGGTTCGTTGCAAAGCTGAGCTGGTGCTGAGGAGGTTACCTGAAGACAAGTTCATTCAAAAATGACATCTGGATCATCTTGTTCTTGGGCGCCCCCGGTCAGCAAGGGCGCTTTTTCCCATGTTTGACTTGCATTTTTGATAGTACTTGCTTGCAACATTTCTTGACTTCGCTTACGTTTGTCGGTGATCGATGAATCTAGTGACCTTGCTTGACGATGCCCCGAAAAGCCAGCAGAAACATGAAGGAGATGACTACCTTGGTGAAAGTTGATGACTGTCTTTGACCCTTTGAATTGAAGGGCGCCCTTGGCCTGCAGGGGTGCTTTTAGGTGTAGTTTCATCATTTCCTTTGAAAATCTTCATCTCTTCGCATTTTACGTTCGTCGTGTAACTTGACTGGTTTGAGCATGGTTGTTGACAATGTAGACGCATGCATCCTTGCAACCACCTTCATCATGCTACGTGTACGGGTGTTTGGAAAAATGACTAAGGCATTCAATTGCATAGCCTCCTTGGTAGCAAGGCGTGCATTTTCCCGACTTAGGTCAATTTTCAACATTTTTCACTTTTGAAAATCCCCTCCGTCACAGAGCATCTTTTTGAGCATTTTCGCCATGGATTCCTCGTTGAAGCTTTTGAGGCTTAGATTTCACCACCCGGTATTGGCCATTCTACCATTAATGGCTATGGAGGTCCTAGCTTTCTTCCTGAAAAATGAAAATAGACCCACCGTAGTAAGACAAACTTTTTGGTGATTTTGACTTGACCAGTGTGATCATGAAGTCAAATTATCCTATCAAAATCATTTTCAATCATTTCTGGAAAGGTCCTATTTTTTAGGGTTTTCCTAAAAATAGGGGTTTGAAACCCTAATTTTCAAATTTTCAGAATTTTGCAAGTATCTTCCTTGACATAAACCCACAAAAACCCTATGTTTTGTCTGACCTAAAACATACTTTTGACAACAATTTTGCATGATTTGGATTATTTTAAGCAAAATGCCTTTTTGAAGCAAAAATTTATTATGGGTACAACAAATTTCACCTTGCATATTAACTCCAATCGACTTGGAGTGGTGCACTTTCACCAAAATGAGTCACTCTTTTAATTTGGTTTGTGATGCCTATCCAAGAGATGGTCGGAAATATTAAAGTAGCGGCTTCTTAATTTTCATTCGCTGGCATAGTGTAAGGGTCCCACACCAGATTTATAACACTTTATTCTGCTTTGGAAATATCAAACCACAACTTTTTCAACACTCGTGCATCAAATACATGGGTCGAGGGTCTTTCCATCAGATGTGACTGCAGGAAATTGCACTTACAGCTTCTTTAATAAGGCTTATGAAGGTAAGATTTATATCTGCAGCTACCATAAGGGCTGCGCTTAACCTATAAAGCTGTATGCTGTGATAATGCGGCCTCCTTTGAAGCCATGGCCAGCTGCTAGAACCAATACCTTCCAACACTCAAACCGTAAATAACTAAATAATCTTAAAACTCTGATATCAACCAAAATGCTGAAATTTGTCTTTTACAAAGACTTCACAAATTTTGATCAATCTGCCAAACTGCTTTGAACTCTGTGTGAATCCTGAGATGAATCCGTTTGTAGAAGGATTTGGGTTTTCGTCCAATCCTCTGGACCTAAAGGATTCCATCCTCAAGCTCTTGAAAGCCAAACTCTCAAAAAACTAGTAGATAAAAATAAAAACCAAGCATAAACTAAAAATGAGCTTCCCAAAACCTTTTAATCATCTTTTTGTAACCGCTCCATGAATCTTGAAAAACTCATATTCACCTTTTTAATTTTCTCCTTATTTCACCCAAAAAGTGACTTATTAAATATTTTAACTTTTTCGACTAAAGTCACTTTTAACAAAAATAATTTAAATAATTAATTTAAGTTGCCATTAACTTTATTATGCCTTTTCGACAACTTAATTAATTATTTAATTATTAAAATATTTCTGCACCAACACTGAAACTGCGAAAAATACCAAATCTCAAACTGAAGCGACAATTAAAGGTGCCAAAATACTCCTGAGCTCCTTGGGCAACAAATAGTCCCCACGAGCAACATTGGTTATTGTTGAAAAACCCAAAGTTACAATCAACTTTGACATGATTGAAAATAGGGATATTACAACACATGAGGGTGGGGGCTCAAAATATAGTTTTTTTATACAGTTTGAGTTGGCCTAATGATTAAGGCCTTCATACTATAGAGTGGTGGTCATAGGTTGGAATTTGGAGGGAGGTAGGGTTGTACACCTCATTGAACAATATCTATGGTAAATGGAAAACCAATGACTTCGTAGAATGCTTGTGTAAGGAAGGCTTTATACACCAAATTGGTGTCTCCCTTGGCAGTGATTAAACAAACTACCTTTACCTTTTACCAGTTCTAAATATAATAACAAATCTTTTAACTGTCTGTATAGTTCTGGATGAAATTGGTAGCCATTTTCCACATGCCTCAAAGGCTAAGCATCATTGGGATCCGATTTCTATATGTGCAATTATATGAACTTAGTTCTATTATTAAACATCCTTGGGGGATTCCTTAAAAGCTTACAAATTTAGAGAGTTAAGTTACTAGTACTGCTCCCTTTATTGGCACTTATGAAGTTAAACTTTGATGGGGTTTATGAAAGTAATTAAGGTCTTGCTAGATCTGGAGGTATTTTAAAAAACCATAAAAGTGAAGTTATCCTAATCTCTATGAAGCTTTAGATTGTGCAATTAATAACTTTGTGAAGGCTAAAGCTCTTCAAAGGATTTTTTAAGAATTGCAAAAGACTAAAGAGAAAGGATGTTCAAACATTGGGATGCAGGGGGTTTCTATGTTGATAGTAAATGTTGTCACTAAAGGAGAATGTAAGCATTGGAAATTGCAGAAGACTGTCTCTGAGTGCAAGAAATTTGTCATGGAGGTATCTACCCTTTTCTTTCAACATGCTAGAAGAGAAGGGAACAAAGTGGCAGATTACTTGGCAAATTTTCTTTTCCTTCCATGTCTTCTGTATGCTTTCATGCATCTATTTTAGTGTGGTTATGTTATAGCAGAGTTGTGTACCTACTATGGAAGCTTGTCTATTCGATAGTCTGCCTTGGTACCTGGACCATGAGTTGAGTCATTATGGCGATTTTGGTGCTCTGTACAAATTTTTGTTGATGTTTAGAGAAGGATAAGTAATTTCTGGCATGTTGAGGGATCAATCTATTTTCTTTATTAAATCCTATGGTCCACTTTGAAGTGCCATCAATGGGATATGTGGGATTTGGTTTTGTTAAGCTGTTGTTCTCCATCTCTTGCTTCATGCCTGGCCTTTACATCTGTTACCCTGACAGCTTGGGTTGATGATTCTGTAGTCTGATGAATTCAGCTCAGGATATTTTTATGGTCTTGAATTTTTGTTTTTGAAATTGTTCTTATTGACAACTTGCTTTTTTGGTCCTTAATGGATGGATGCTTTCATGTTTGGTCTTTTAACAAATGATTAAATTTTTTTTGTTGCCTTAAGCTTTATTCTTTTATTTGAGAAAATACCTTGAGAAATTTTGTTGGTTGGATTTACTGGGTACCACTTGCCTGTCTGTTGTTTCCTCCCCAACTAATATACTATGGCGTCATCAGTGGGTTGACAACAAGCTTTTGGGGTTAGAAGGATGTTTATCTATATTGTTGTTCTTCTAGCTTTGCTAGTTTCACTGGATGATATCTCTAGTGGAATTTGAAGGAAAAGGCTCTGTTAGTGTGGGCGAGGGATCAAAGTGAAGGAGGAGTCCCAGGTTATTTAAAGGGAAAAACCAATTTGAAAGCATTGTCAGAGAACAAAATAGAAGATGATAAATCACTATACCTTGGATTACGTTCAGTTCTTATTCACTGAACTTGTTGATGACTTGAAGTTGAAGCAGTTGTTGAATGATAGTGTCTTGGTGGATAAGGCACGAGAATAAACACAAAACTGGCTCTAGAATTCTCCAAGAGAGCTCTTAAAAATGCATAAACTAAAAAAAATGAAAAATTGTTGAAGTGGGATTTAACAATTCTGTTAAGAGTCTGGGTATCTATAAAGTTTGGTGAAGATGCTTCTGTGGACAGTGTAATACAGGTTATGAAGGATCCAAGGCAATATGTAAACCACTAGGTTAAACTGTATGAAGGTGGAACACATGAGTATGGCTGCAGAGTGTTTTGTTCAGTGCCAACAATGCTCTGGCTATTCATGAAGATATGGCCCAAATGGAGTTTGGTGATATGGCTACTCTTGATAAAATATGGAAACTTTATAATGCAGAGCTCAGGAAAATGATTGTTCCAGTAAGGAAAATTCTTGCTATCTGTGAGAAGACTAAAGTTGATTTTAATGAACCTTGAGCAGGTGAATGGTAGGGAAGCTGATTTGGTTGTGGAGCTTGCTGAATTAAAATTGGATGAAGAACCCTGTCATGATGAAAACAGATATTGTCACAATTCTTGATTCTAGTGAACATGTAGGGGACATGTATATATAATCTGCTGAATGAATGAATGGGTGTTGCAATTTGATGGATCATGCTCCTTGGATGACATTTACTTTCTATCAAATGCAATAGTTTCTGGTACAATGCGGTTTCAAGGGATAAAGGTAGGAAGGTTAACAGCCACATTTTGTCACTTTCCTTAACTAATATTTGTGACAATGTCAGAGGTAGATCAAGTTGACAATGATTCATGAAGGAAACTCCTCTTTGGCAGTTTGGAGAGGCAGATTTGGAAGAAAATGAAGATTTCAAGATGGTTCTGCTAACAGCTATTCTTTGCTAGCAATGTCGAGATAAGACTCAGTATGTTTGTGTTTTTGTATTTTCATTTGGCACTCAGTAATGTCACTAAAGCTTTTGTCGAGTGAGAGCTTTTCTGCCTTGTATAAGGAAAGGAAAACAAAATAATATGAGAACACAAGTTTATTAATTTTTCTTGTTTTTCTGTTAGAGACCTACAGTGGTTTCTTCTTCTTGGATCCGTCATATCCTATGAAGATGAATCTGTTTCTTGATTATTAGTGGGGTTTTGATATCCCTTATTTTGATTTACCTTTATTAAAAACATTATAATTAAATTTCAATTTTTTTGTGGGATTTCATCCGTGTGTGTTTTATGTTTGAACAAAGATGTCAATGAAAGCCTTTACATGTAACACTAGCTATAATAATCAAATGGTCTTCAACAAATATGAAAATCCATGATAAAATTCCTTATAGTTGTTGAAAACTTCTGTCAAAAGTATTTTTTCTCCGAGGAGAACAATGTGTATGCACAGGTTAAATATTGTAGCTTCCTCATTGATAAATAAGGTACATATGCTCTTTATTAGGATCAGTGATATATATATTCAAAGAGGTATACAAATGTTTTAGGCCCTAGGGGACTATCGACAATCAAGGTGCATCCTTAGATAATGCATTTGGCTAGCAATATAATATTTTCTTTTATTACTCCTACAAATCTGATATTTTATTTATTTGGCATCTTAACAGAACCCCTATGATGTGGATTGTGCATACTGAGCTTATGCTCAAGCAGCCTCTGCTCCTAATAAGGAGGAGGATTTGAACTACCGAAAAGAGAAAACATCTATTAACAATTTTCTAATGTATTAAGCCATACTTGTTCATTTATACTGCTTAAAGAGATATATTCTAATGTTACTGAGGACAAGGAAACATTGTTTATTCCTATTGAATGAAAGATGTAAGCACTTGTAATGTCCCCTGTCCCGATTTGCCCTAGAATTCGCCAATAGATCACAAATTCCACAAACTAGGGTTAGGGTTTCCACCTTACCAATGAATAGCTCCTTGATGATTGTAATCTGGTCTCTGCAAACCTGCACTCAAAACCATGAACATTCACACATGCATATGTATACATTGGTTAGCACTAGTCCATGGCAACACATTTATAGATTATCAATGATGCAACCTATCATGAACTAGGAGGAGTGACATGGTGGGTCCACCCAAGCCATATACCAACCTAAGAGGTTGTATACCACAACTCTCCTTGTTGACGACTTGTATTTGCTTTCCCCAACCATCTCCCAACCTCAGAAAACACTTTGCCCACTTGTGGGAACGGATGGAGCTCCTGAGCGGTCTTGGCCTTCCACCCCTCCATGGCCCATCCTTTCCTTCGGATTGGGCGGCTATAAGTGGAACCTGTACCGCTCTCTCAGGCCCCTTCCCCCAAGTGGGGTTTCACGCAGATTCAAACATTCACTACATTACTATTCATTGATATTAATACACAATCATAGCTATAACATTACATCTTTCTGATCATATATGAAGAGCAACATACATATACATAAATCCATGTCTAAAGTAACAGGTAATAATGCATATGGAATCATATATTCTATCACAAGAAATCATTCATTAAACATTCTTATTAACATATAGGCAATATGCATACGCATGTAGACAATCATTTGCAGAAAATAGCAATCTGTGGTGATGAGCTGGACTGATTTTCTTTTGGTCCTGATCTGAATGTTTCTTCTCCTTAATCGATCCATCTGTTCTTAACACTCAGAAGATATCGTTAGTTTGAATCAAATAAATAAGAATCTATTTCCATGCTTATATTAAAGCATCATACTTATAAGGCTCAATAATTGCTGCAAGCGTCATAATTGCATGCTCATATATAATATATCCATATATATATATACCTATTTATAATTGATATGCACTTATATCTGTTCATATATATTTATACGTATAAATATGTAATTACATTAATCTTACTTCCCTTATTATGATATTCATATGTTGATTCATATCTCTGTTAGGTCTGCATATATCTCTTTGGCTGGCATATTTTATCTGGAGATCTCCACATTACACCTCCATACTTTATTGCCCTTGCTATCTAAATGCAGGTTTATTTACTATCCTTCAATGATGTCCCTTTAATATATTTATTCTTCACTTATATATCTGCATGTGAATCTGATTCTATTTCTTTCTCCTCTACATCTGATAATTATCCTCCAATATCCTCCTCTATAAATACCAATGCTTTATCGTTTGATTACAATTTCCTGTCACGAATCGCTGCCTTCCTATTAATATTACTGTTTTTTAATTGTGATCGCTGCACATATTAATACTCATTTTCTGCTCATTATAACTGTTGTCCCCTTGGTTATAGCAATCGCTGCATATCTTAATACATAAAGTTCTGTCTTATTCTGACTTTGTTCTATCTGTATTTTATATTATTTCCTCCTTTTCCTTTCCCCCCTTCTCTGTCTTACATATTCATCTTTATATTACTAACTTGGGGTGCTTGTTTTTGAATTGTTGCATTTAAAGGAAACGTTGTCTTTATCATTAACTAACTGGTCGCTCATCTCCCTTATTTATTGCTGCTCATATTCTTATACGTTTGCTGCTTTAAATATAAGTTTGGACAATCATACGTATTTTTAACAATATGCTTTTAATATATATATTATTTTATGTTTTTATGTTAATATATATATATATATATTTAATATTAAGTCTAATAATAATATTCAATTATTGACATTTGTAACTATATCATATTGTTATTCAAATAAATTAATGTTTGCAAGTTTGGGGACATGACAGCACTGCAATAGAACAATCAATACCCTGGTACCTTAGGTTTAAAACTTGAGCAATTCATTCTTCTTAATTTTTACTGCATTCCCTGTTATTGCTTTACAAATATGAAAGCTGTGGCTACAAAAAAGGAAATCAATTATCCAAAAATACTCTTATTGTGGAAGCATCTTCTTGTTTGCAACTCTATTAATTCTCTTTCTTTAGAAAAGTGTAAAATGAACTTCTAGGTTTTTAAGTGTCTTTATAAAAGTGTATTTCTGTTCTGTTTCTGATGTTTTCTCTCTTGTTCGGTGCTTCCTTAGAGGCTCTACAGAAATACTGGATAGGCAGGTATTGAAACCAAAGGTGAAGGTGAAGGTGGATTTGGAGCTTGTTCAGTTACCGGGTAAAAGTTTGTCATTGCATGAGAGAAAAGTTGCACATGAATACTTTCTTACTCTGGCAGCTTGTAATACAGTAGTCCCTACTATAATAGAAATGCCATCTTCTGGAAACCATGAATGTAATGCTGCAAATTCATCATATGAAGATTCAAGATTAATTGATTATCAGGGAGAGTCTCCAGATGAACAGGCTCTGGTTGCAGCAGCTGCTGCTTATGGATATACTCTCATTGAGAGAACATCAGGGTATATTGTGATCAATGTATTGGGTGAAAGGCAAAGGTAAGTATTATTTGCTTGCATTTTAATTTTTTTCTGGTGTAGCCTACCATGATCCATAAAATATTTTGTTGAGAGTTTATTTTATATGGATTTTGCTCAGGTGTCATATGGAGAATTTGTAATGTAAATATTTTTTTAGGTTTATTCTCTTTAAGTTGTATCTGAAATGTTTGTTCAGACCATAGTTTAATCAATTTTGTTTCTTGTTTCTACCCTTGATTTTGGAAAGGCAGGCTGGATGTATTGGGGTTACATGAGTTTGACAGTGTACGCAAAAGGATGTCAGTAATAGTGCGATGTCCAGACAATACTGTAAAAGTTCTTGTAAAAGGGGCAGATAGTTCAATACTTGATATTATAGCCAAAACGTCTAATGGCAGTGAAGCAGCACCCTTGAATGATTTAATTCATGCTACAGAAAGCCATTTGACTGAATATTCATCACAAGGTTTGCGAACTCTTGTCGTGGCAGCAAAAAACCTCAATGAGGAAGAACTTAAAAGATGGCAGTGTTGTTATGAAGATGCCAGTAAATCATTAACAGAAAGGGCAGGAATGCTTCGGGTAGCTGCAAGTTTCATTGAGTGCAATCTTAACCTACTTGGGGCCACAGGGATAGAAGATAAATTACAAGATGGTGTTCCAGATGCAATAGAATCTCTAAGGCAAGCTGGAATTAAGGTTTGGGTTCTGACTGGAGACAAGCAAGAAACTGCTATTTCCATTGCTCTTTCATGTAAGCTTCTCAATAGTAGTATGCAACAAATCATAATTAAAGGTACCTCCACGGACGCTTGTCGAAATCTCTTAGCAGATGCAAAGGCAACATATGGAATAAGTAGAAATGAGAAGCAAAGAAACTTATCGAAAAGGCAAAAAAGTGTTGATATTGATGAGGGTGAGGGCATACAAGGAAGGCGAGTACCTGGTATGGTCATTTCTAAATCCCAGTTACATGTTGTTAGATGTATTTCGAAAGTAGATAATAATTTTGACTACCATGGTAAGACAGGTACGGAAGAGGGGCATTCACCGTTGGCACTAATAATTGATGGCACGAGCCTGGTCTATATATTGGAAAGTGATTTGGAACAAGAGGCATGTTTTTTTAATTTATCTAAAGCTTGTTTTGATATTGTGATAATTGATAGGGAGAAAAGTTAAATGAATTGAAATGGTCAATCCTGTGTTTGGAAAAGGAAAGTGTGCATGAGATTTTGAGATTAATCTTGAGTATATATTTGAAGCTTTCATTCAGATTCTTTGATCATCTGTGATAATCATTTTAGTACTCTGGATTTTGTTTGTAATGCTTTTTCAGCTTTTTGATTTGGCCATATCATGTAAAGTAGTCCTTTGCTGTCGAGTTGCCCCTTTGCAAAAAGCTGGTATTGTTGACCTTATAAAGAGCAGAACAAACGACATGACACTGGCCATTGGCGATGGTGAGTGTTGTTTCTTTAGTTGCCATTATTCTTTTAGTTGTAAATTATAGAGATCTGTAGAATGCTATTTTTTAGTTGCTTCTTACTCTCTTTTATGAAGAGTTTGTAATGGATGTGTCCCCCACATTTGAATGCAGGTTCTTGAAGTTTATGGTATTTTTTAAAAACAACTCAACCATTTAATGATATTGCTATCAGGATTCAACTGTGTAGTTTTCGAGTCAAACTCATTGACCCATGTTTCATGAGTAGTGGTTCACAAGAACCTATCTCTCATGATAATGAATGGTCCACTTAGCACTCATTGCATCTAGGTGATGCTCACAGAGGTGAAGCACTGGACCATCCCGGGAGGTCACCCATCCCAGTACTGCTCCAGCTCAAGCACGCTTAACCACGGAGTTTCCCCCAAGGTTAAACCCACTTAGCTTGCAACCCCAAGCAGTACTGGGATGGGTGACCTCCTGGGACGGTCCAGTGCTTCACCTCTGTGAGCATCACCTAGATGCAATGAGTGCTAAGTAGACCATTCATTATCATGAGAGATGGGTTCTTGTGAACCACTACTCATGAAACATGGGTCAATGAGTTTGACTCGAAAACTACACGGTTGAATCCTGATAGCAATATCATAATTTGGCACGCTGTGGAAGAAACCTCCTACTTATCAACTCAACCATTGTTTATATAATCCATTTAAAACTTGAAACACTGGTTGCTGTTTGACAATTTGCCTAGTATAATTAAAGCACATAGGTTTAAACTCTTATGTTGATTTAAGATCTCTTTTCATATTTGCATGGCTACTCTATCTTTGAACTTACGAATCCAACACATCTTTTCTTATCTGTGGAGGGACATCTACTTGCAATGTGTTAATGCTTGTTTCATTCATATCATTCTTTTTTCCTCCAAATGAATTTGTTTATTGGTGCAGGAGCAAACGATGTTTCTATGATCCAGATGGCAGATGTTGGAGTAGGCATTAGTGGTCAAGAAGGACGACAAGCTGTGATGGCATCTGACTTTGCAATGGGACAATTCAAATTTTTGAAGCGATTATTGCTTGTTCATGGTCATTGGAATTATCAACGTGTTGGCTATTTGGTTCTGTACAACTTCTACAGGAATGCTGTATTTGTATTGATGCTTTTCTGGTGAGTATTCAGTTGTATTATATTATTTTAAAAACATGATGCTTTCCTATGTAAAGTTGATTCTGGTAAGGTTGAAGGCTTATGTTGGAACCATTGGAATATCACATCTTCCTTTGGTATTCTGTCTTTTCTATTTTTTTTTCTTTGTTTTCCTTGCTAGCTTTTTCCTAATTGCCATCTTTTGTCATTGACATACAGTCACATGAACTTTTTCATAAGTTATTTCTTTTCATTTTGGAGAAATTTTGCCAACTTGAAATAGTATTCTGTTTTTATTTAGGTGTAGTTAGAATCATTTAAATTTGGATTTATTTTATTTTAAGTCAGATCTAGGTAGAACTTTAATCAGAATTATATATTGAAAATTTTAATCAAATAATCATATATTGAAAATTTTATCATACTTGTCCTGAAGAAACCTGCTCTGCCTGCTCTGATGCTTGAATGGATAAAGTGGAGTTTGCCAGAAATAGCGAGGTCATATTTTTCAGTAAATTCCTTAATTATAAGAAGAGTTTTGAGGCTTCCATAATCAATGATACAAACGCATAAAATGCTTCTTGTTACTTAGTGATTTAACATTAGGATGATGAAGTGAAGAGATTACAAATCTGTAGCTCTGCATAAAGATAAATCCGTTAGGATATGTGAGATGTCCAAAGAGGAACATTAACTGAAATTCAATTTTATTAGTTAGTTACCAATATAATTAATGATATGCGAATGGCTACTGGCTGTTAGGAACTCATTAATTTATTGATTACTCCTGTAATCAAGTTAATAAAATTATGAGTTTTGTTTGTACCCTTGTCAGTACCCCTATGAAACTTTACCTATAGTCATTTCTTCCTTGCCATGTTGTCAATATCAACTAAATTCCCCCCTTAATTGTACTCTCTCGGTCTAGTTTTTCAAACTAACAAGTCTGCAAGAGTGTTTGAGGTTGAGACATCCCAAGTGAAAGATGAAAATACTTCCTGATTGATGACAGCTCTAACAGTGGGATGAAAGAGATGAAAATCACTGAGCAGGTTCAAGATTGTCAAGGTTGGAGGATGGAATTATTTCAGCATTACTAACATGCGGCAGTAAATGAAAAGGATAAAGAAACAGAGCAAGGTCAATGTCATCTGATTTCATGTTTATAGAAAGTGGCAAATTTCCAAAGAAAACAAGCTTAGAAAGAAGTTTAAGGCAGGATTAAGGCAGGTGAGGCACACATTTTGAGTGGCAATGCCACAAGGAAAAGTCACCAATGATGGCAAGCTCATTGGGAAACTGTGCTTAGACCAGATGAAGTTGAAATCAAACTCGGTGTGCTAAAACAGAGTGGCTCATCCATGACAAAAGTGCATCAAGGGCAGAAAGGGTGGTGATGTCAAAGGAAAAATGTTACCATTAGCAAATAGAATCAAGTAATGAAGTTAGTTGCCATTTTAAGGTGGCAAAACCAGTTAGAAATTCAGAGCTGGCTGACAGGCTCACTGTGGAGCTGGCTCAGTTCTGAACATGATCTCTTGGAGAGCACTTTTCCTAAAAACCACATCTGCTAGGTGAAAAACTTGGGCACCCCTGGCCTCCAGGGGCGCTTTTCCTCCCAGAGTTAGCCATTTTTCAAATTGGTTGAATCTCCACTTAATCCCCGACTGCAGGCTGCTAACAAATCTTTTGACCCGGCTGGGATATGCAATGAAAAGCTGGAAGCGTCACAGACAGGATGAGTATTTGAGATAACCCAAAAGACTGCATTTAAGGCTCCAAAACCTTGGGCGCCCTTGGCCTCCAAGGGCGCTTTTGCTGTTTTCTGACATTTTTGACCATGATAAAACCTCATGTTTGATTCCTGATTCTGGCAATTCATCAACTCAGATTAACTTGCTGATGGATTCATTGCGAAGCCTAATCAAGCCCGAGACAAACATCTTGGGTACCATTTGATCGAAAACCTTCATTTGGTACCTTAAAAGTTGGGCGCCCCTAGCCTCCAGGGGTGCTTTTTGCTCCACTGTTAGTCAAATTTTTACCTCTCTCGTTTCTCGTTCAATCTCCAGTTTCAGGTGCTAGACTGATCTTTTGGACTGGCTGGTAGGCTCATTGTGAAGCTGACAGTATTCCGGAGAAGTCTTCTTGGAAGTGACAAACCTCAAAAATGTAATTTGGGCCTCTGAAATCTAGGGCGCCCCTGGCTAGCAGGTGCACTTTTCATCCCAGACTTAGAAAAATTTACATCTCCTCGACGAAAATCCCCTTCGAGACGAAGCATCATTTTGGACATATCTCGCCACAAAATCTTCATTGGAGCATTTTAAGCTTAGATTCGACACCGGGCACCTGGCCATCTTCCATTGACGACCTTAGAGGTCCTAACTTTTCTCCCGAAAAAGTGAAATAGACTCATCAGCCTTAAACTGACTTTTTCTTGATTTTGACTTCACCACTATGATCTTGAAGTGAAATAAGCCAATCAAAATAATTTTTAGTCAATTCTGACAAGTTCCTATTTTTAGGGTTTTGGGCTATTTTTAGGCTTTTCCCCTATTTTTTAGGGGTTTTTGAAAAGTAACTTTATTGGCATCCGTTTCACAACAAACCCAAAAAACCCTAAATTTGAAGGAAAAAACCCTAAAATTTAGGAAACCCTAATTTTTCCTAAAATTCAGGAAAACCTAAAAGTGAAATACTGAAATCTGGGTTTTGTGGGTAATTTCATTTTGAACAGACCCAGATTGTCAGATTTTGAAAATTTTGAGTTCTTAACCCTCATGACATGCAAATCTCCACTTTTCCAAATTTCCAACTTCAGACAATTTTGAGATTTTGACTATTTTAAGCAAAATGCCTTAGTGAAGCAAAAAAATTATTATGGGTACAACACTCTTAACAATCTGAATAGTGTTTTTTGGAGTGGTTCATGCTCATGTTGAACAAAAATGAAGTTGTCTTTTTGGATTCGGTTGGAATTTTTTAAATTTTTATATTACATCATTGTAATTATTATTTTTGGTAAGGAAAGTGTGGGATAAGGGCTCACTTGCTTTTATAGAATTCATAAAAAATAAAGAGGATGCTTTAGACCCACAACATGTGTAGTAGTGAAAAAACCCAATATAAGAAGATAAGAAAAAAATCTAAAATGATAGAAAGGAAGAAACTAAATAGCTCTTAGGACATCCTTCCAAGCCATACTTTCTAAGTATAATTGAAAAACTATGAAGCATCTATCAAAGGCTTGCCACCTTAGGAGCATCTTATATTTTGCTTCCTCATACTCCTAGTAAGGATAGCATCCATGGTCCACTGTGTGCCATCATCCACTGAGTCTGAGGCTTCCATCCTTAGTATTTTCAATTTTGACATTTGTTTTCCCACCTTTTTGCTTGCCAGATGGTCCGCAGTTTAGTTTTCTTACCAGCAATCTAAGCAATGGATATAATTATGGTGCAAGTTATTTCATCTTCTTTCTCTCGGAAATTCAACATCTCTAAATCTTGTTCATCAGAGAGTACTTGTAGTAAACGATCCTCTTCCCTCAAAATCTGCTTCATGTTATATTGAAAATCATCAATACCTTTTATTTCCAGCTCTTTGCTATGGTTAGCCACTAGCATAGGAGAAGAATCAAGAGATTCTACCTAATGAAATGTGGTAGGCTCTGGTTGTGATGTAATATTCATGGACTTGGAAGAGGAGCCTGTCTAAGTGACTACTTTGTATCTGGGAAGTGATGTTCCATAAAAATCCCATGATTTTCCCAAATAGAATCTTTATTAGGGTCATAGTTGGCAAACTCTTGACTTAGCAAAAACTTGGCAGTCCCAAAGTTTGCGACTCGACAAAGACTCGAAAAACACTTAGGAACTTAAAAAATTGCTTAAATTATTTTAAAACATCTTTTTGTTTGTTTGTTGCAAAATTCAATGACAAAATGTATCCAATGAGTCCATAAATGAGTACAAAAGTGTTTTCTATTAAATTTGAGTTATTTGAATACAAAATCGCATTATCATGTGGAATCTTGATACAATAGTTAGCTGGCAACCATTACGAATTTATGATGATTGCCTTTGAAAATCATCATCATAATACATAATTGCATATTACAACATTTTGCATCTTCCTCTTCCTTGGTTTAGTAAAAATTTGGAGATGTTAGGAATATTACATCGCTAGGTTTGTTAGTGTGTGTTTAGGATATGCATAATAATTACTTGTTAAGTTTGTTTTAGTTTATTAATGTACATTAGTGTGTTTGTAATGGTTTACCATATGTGAATAATTATATTGTAATTGGTTGGGATTTTATTACGAGTTGTTAGAACAACTCGTCTATGTAAAGGGAGTTGTTATAGGAGGTTTCCTATAATATAGGATATGAAAATCCTATAAATATGTAATGTCTTATTGAATGGAAAGGGTGTGGAAAATAGAAGCACTTGTATAAGATTTTGCATACTTATAAAATTCTGCTCGAATCTTGATATGGTATCAGAGCCATACTCACTCCTGGGCCATTTAGATGCCCTTTCATAATATCAGATCTGCATATACAAATTTCACAGGGTTGATTGTGAGGTAGAGACATGCCGGTTGGGGGTTCTATAAAATTGTTTTATAGGAGCCTGGCTTAAAGAAGAGATACCGAATGAGCTTCCATAGTAGCAGGGTATGCTCGATCAGAGCTATCTAAAATAGTTGCACTGGATGATTATGGACCGACATTCACTATCAGATTGTGTTGCAAAGTAGATATAGAGGTGTGAAAGATTGTGTTGCAAATTTGGTTTCATTTTTGTGCCATATTTAAATACTGGAGTAAAATATTCTGCATAAGAAACTTTATAAGAATATTTTTGATCGCTGATTTGGCATTGGCATTTGGGAATAACCATTATTATTTTTCATTGGATATAGTAGCATAGGATATATTGGTTCTATTCCACAACTGCATGAAATTTTTGTGTGATGCATATTCCCTATGAAATTAATTGTGTGGAAGAGCAAAATGCAGACCAAAATTATATTTTTCTGAACTTTGATACGATATTTGGGTGAGTCTAATATCAAACGCTCCATGCTGTTGTGGAGTATGTAGAAAGTCTATTGGGTGTATGGTTTACACCATTAATCTGGCAGGTGAAGCAAGACACGGATCTTTATTATGAATAAACCAATGATCAAATTTAAGGCATGGTATGAGTAGGGAGGAATGGTAATTTATTGTTCTTTGCTGGTTTGTTTGGAGAGGAAGTCGACATCTATGTTTGGATCACTACAATGAAAGGCATGGTTGTTGCGAGTTTGGATCTTGTTGCAAGAGCTTCTTGGCATTCAAAATCAGTTCTTTATTGGTTATCAGTCCCTAATGCCCTGCTAACACCATTAGAAGAGCATTGGTAAAAGCCTTGAAGGCCTTGTTTGGATTGCCGGGTGGGCACACATCCAAAGCCATCTAAATTATTTGGCAAACACTTAGTATAATAGTGTCCAAGAGTAAAACTTGCTCTTCTTTTCTTCTTCTAAATATTTGGTAGGGATTTATTTAGAATTTTCTTATTTATTTAAAGACTAATGTTAACTTCTAGATATGATTGGATACATGTATTAAAAAGGGAGGGGGTAGTATTATTTATTGGTTTTATAAAATCAATTTAGGAGAATTTATAGTCTTTGAAAATAAAATAAATTATGATGTAAAATGATGTTTTTTTTGGAGTGCATGGTTGGTGGTACCTGACACTCCTCAATCATCGTAAGAAGTTCACATTGAGGGGGCTCTTCTAAAACTGAGCCTCAAAGTCAAATTTGCTAAGTAGCAAACCAACTGGAGGATGAAGACATAGGAGGTTGGAGGACAACGAGTGTGCTCTCGTTAGTCACGAGTGATGGGGTCAAGAAAGTGTATTAGCGACAAAACTATTTTTGCCAAAATGACTAAAGCCAAGATCGGTTTCAAGGTGGCTGCGGTAATCGTTTCATATTGTTTGTGATCAAAGTGGCAGTGATCTATAATGGTGGCTGCAAACATGATAACGAGAACTTAGTTCTCAATTTTTTATGTTGTAATTGGACGTGTTTATCCCAATCACAATTGTGGGTTGTTTGTGATTGGATGTGTGCCCCCAATCACAATTGTTTGTCAAGTGGCTGGGTCTATTTGTCTCCAATCACAAAAGCTGGTAATATGATTGGATGTATTTGTTCCCAATCATAATTGTTGTGAACATATGTGTGTGTCCTTGTTCATAACTTTGATATTGGATAGAAGTGTTTGTCCCTATCCTTGGATAAAATTCCAGTATGTTCAATACTATCAAAGAAGCATAGTGAGGCGAGTTCCACTATTGCATGTCTTGAGTAGATGTGTATGTCCCTACTTATACCTTGTGTTGATGAACTACATGATGTGTTCATCAAGTATTGTTAGTCTACTTATCCCCATTTAGAGAATGATGTAATATGGGAGGGTGTTAGGAATATTACATCATTAGGTTTGTTAGTCTGTCTTTAGGATAGGTATAATAATAATTTGTTAATTTTGTTTTAGTTTATTAATACCCATCAGTGTGTTTGTTATGGTTTACCATATGGGAATAATTATATTATAATTGGTTGGGATTGTATTGCGAGTTGTTTGGTGACCAATTTTGTTACATGTGAAGCAATGCTTAGGGAAACCTTCATA
Source organism: Sequoiadendron giganteum (assembly GCA_007115665.2). Lineage (NCBI taxonomy): Eukaryota > Viridiplantae > Streptophyta > Pinopsida > Cupressales > Cupressaceae > Sequoiadendron > Sequoiadendron giganteum. Next base: position 684,046,133 of record CM021100.1, on the reverse strand, counting down.
ATTTAAGTATTGTATCCAAGTGTCTTGCAAGGAATGCATTTTGATCGTGTATTGACAGGCTTAGAAATATCAATCATTTCACAAACCCTTACATACCTTCTTGATGGAGGATCTGCTGAATCATTAGCCATTTTTATGAATTCACCCACATGGCTAATTAGAGTTTGAATGAGTATGGAGTCCCTTATGACCAATGGGAGATTCTTTAAGTGCGGCTAGATTGGAATATTGGTGAAAATCATACTTGAAGGGTCAAAGAAAGGGGCCCACGGGGTCATGAATTGCTCAAAGTTCCCATAGAACCAGGGGCTGTGTTCCTAAACAAACCTGCAATCTCTAGATGAATAGAAAATTACCAAGAAAAATCCATGGTCTAAGAGCTCCAAATTGCTTCATTTCTCACTGGTCCAAGACAAGAAATCTGTCACTTGGGGGTGCTTTCCCAAATTTCTAAAAACAAGTGTTCTATACCCGATATTCTTGGTCATATCATTGATGCAATCATCTGGAATATGGAAATCAAGAGGATTAGTTGCTAGGGTCACCTTCATGTCTATTAGGGTGAGGGAGGGGGAGGAGGTTTTGGGTTAAGAAGAGCATCCTTGCTTGTCAATGGAGAACCCAAAATGCATTGATCATCCAAGTCCTTGTCCAAAAGCATATGAGAAGCATTAGGCCAATCCAATAGAATCTGTTTTTAGCAAAAAATGTTGCAATTGTGAAAGGGTTGGAGGAATTTTTTACATTCCCTAAAAAACTTAGGGCTTTGGTGCTTAAGATTCAGGCAGGCCTAAGTTGCCATGCTTGTAGCTGGAATCGGAGCATTCACTTCAGACCCAATTCTTTTGTTATTTTGAAAGGTGATTTTCTCAAGTCACAAGCCTCCCTTTTGAAAAGGATTGAAAACCATGTGCATTCCACCCATTGCTTCATTGCTGAGCTACTTCATCTGCCCATGCTACTGCACACGCTCGCTGATCTCTCTAATCATTCCATTCGTGCCTTCGCTCAATTCACCATTTCCAAAAAAAATATCATTATGATAAATTATTAACAACAATAATAAAACTTATAATTATTGTTAATAACATAGGTAGTTTTTGGGTGGTTGGTTAGTTCTTTGTCTTAACTGACATTCTCATTGTATTTATTCACCTTTCATGTATAATACTATGCTTAATATTTGCTTACCTAGGACAAAAGTTTGACATGCTTTGAGCAAGCAAAATATTTTTATGCTTTTTGTTTGGAAGAAAACCCTACAATTACAATACTTGATGCTGTTTAGCTAAAAATAGATATTGAGCAGTGCAAGTATACAAGGCTTGAATTTGTTTACACAACACAAAAACTTGTCAAATTGAAAGGAAAGCAATGCAACATTCATAAAACTGGCGTACTATTATTTTGCAAGGTGGAATTCAGACCTGGAAGTCTATAGTATGATTTATTTAAATGTTAAAGTCCATAATCTGTAAAGTGCTATTTTGGTTAAATTTGTCAAAGCTTTAGTTAGAAGGTAGTTGACTTTGAGTTTATGTTAATGGATTCAGATGCATAGTCCAAGAGAAAGGAGAGAGAAAGAAGCAGATAGGGTGTGAGGAAATGTTGACATCATTTTGTGGCATCTTTTCCAACTTTTGTACTTGTTGTTCAATCTCTTCACAATGCATTTCAATTGAGTTATGTGTTCTTTGATGTTGGCAATGATGATGATAATTGAACATCTGTAAATGGATCTAACAGACACTAATATAACCCACACAAAAACCCTCAAAATGAAAAACAGGACAGCAGAAATATATAAAGGGGACAGCGGCCATATATGTTGACATCAGTAATATATGCATATTTCTGGTTGTCTTCTTACATAGGTACAAGAAGTCTATACATTTTTTTGGTCTACCATCTACTCTTATAATCTTTTCATTGTTATTATGCATGTAATTAACATAGATTTACACTATACCTTGCATTTCTTTTACTTCCTTTATGTGTGTATTCAGAAAACTCTGAATCTCAGGAATGCTTTCTAGAATATTGTACCTTAACTTGCTGTCAAATTTGATTCCTTGCCCATATCCTTGCACCCTGGCAGCTTACAGTGTGTTACAGTTGTCTAGGTTCTAATTATTATGAATTTGTGCCCTGTTCTTTTCCATCTCCTCTACCTCTCATTTTCTTTTTCTACCTTCACTGATTGCATGTTCAGTGCTCTGCTGATGGTTGAGGCTAAAGCTTTGCAAGACTGAGATGCAATGAGGAAGAGAAGAGAATTTGACTCACGTCAGCAGAAGGGAACATTTTAATTCTTTTTTTTTTTAAAGCAAAGAATAGAGTACCATACAAATTGGAATCTTAATGACTGATATGATAAGAGATTTTTTTGGAAAAATTGGAAACCTAATCCCTTATCGTAATACTCTCAAGCATTATATGTGTTTCCAGCACTAAACACTTTGATGGCTAATATATAATAAAAATCAGAAGTATACTTACCCTTGGGATTACTAGTAACTTATTCAGCTGAAACTGAAAGTGATATTCTACTAAATGATGTACTCTATATTGAATTATGCAGGTATATATTGTACACAGCCTATTCTACAACATCTTCCTTAACTGACTGGAGCAGCGTATTCTATTCTGTCATCTATACTTCTTTGCCAACAATTGTGGCAGGTGTTTTAGATAAAGATTTGGATCAAAAAACTCTACTTCACTATCCAAAACTTTATGGGGCTGGGCACAGACAGGAAAGTTATAACCCGAAGCTCTTCTGGCTCACAATGACTGATACATTGTGGCAAAGTCTTGTTCTTTTCTATGTACCACTTTTTTCATATAAACAAAGTACAATTGACATCTGGAGCATAGGTAGTTTGTGGACCATTAGTGTGGTTGTGCTAGTTAATGTTCATTTGGCAATGGACATTCAGTGTTGGGCAATTTTTACTCATGCTGCAACATGGGGCTCAATTATTGTTACATATGCTTGCCTTGTCATTTTGGATTCAATTCCTGTATTTCCTAACTACTGGTAAGAACTTTATCAATTTATATTCTTAATCCATGTCATTTGGTTAAGTTTCTATTATTAGTTTGGAGAATGGGAAGAAACGTGTATGCCATTGGAATAGTGTTATTCTAGTTTTGCTTGCAGTTCTATGATACATGGCAACCGCTAATTGAACTATGCATTTTACAGGACAATCTTCCGACTAGCCATGTCAGTGTCGTATTGGCTAAATATTCTTCTTATAACATGTTTAGCATTACTGCCTCGCTTTGCAGTGAAAGCTATGAAACAGAGGTTCTGGCCATCTGATATTCAAATAGCCCGAGAAGCAGAAATACTGAAAAGGGATTCTGACAACTAAGCTGTGATGTTGACTGAAATTGCAAACTTGCTTGGTCATTAGTTTTACAAAGGATGAAGTTCTTTCCTGCTTCATGTAGCTACAGGAACTGGTAACTTCTCTGTGGAGCTTATTTTTGGTGTGACAACTCAAGTGCAGTGCCAATTTGCAGAGGTACAATATTTGTCTTTGATCACCTTGTGTCTCATCTGGCACAACAGAATGAAATTTCATGGTGGAATAGCTGCACTTGCCCATTGCTCACATTAAGGTCTGAACTGGCCAAATCAGGTGACCTGTGCGTTGCTTATCTTAATCTTGTGGGCTTTGTAAAATTTGAAAATCTCAATGTATTCTACTTTCCAAAGCTTGCCATAGCAGGCAAGGTTTTGGATTGCTGTATCTCTCTGCAAATTGATATGTAATTATGCGTTTTAACTTTTCATAAATATGTTATGGATGGCAGACCAATATGAATCAGTTGATCTTGATTCTTTAAATTTTACAACTAACCTCAATTTCGATTTCCTCTCTATTCTCATTCGGACATACAAGAAGCATGAATGCTTGACTTCTTTCTTAACTAGTGTGGAAGGCAGAATGAGGATTAAAGGAATCTTTAACTTTCCCGTTACTTTATTTTAGACACCAAAAATTACAATCGAAGGGTAAAATGGACCCTTTTAGAAGAGCATCCAAACTTCTTGATGTTAAGATGTAGCCAGATCTGTTGCTTTAAGGAATGTTATCTAATTTGAAGGAAGTACTAGCTGGAATTCTGGGTAGATCCACATTTCCAGTGTTTAGTATTTTTGGTATCAGAAATTGTTTTCTGCTGTTAGTTTATGATGCAAAATTATACATTTATTTATTGGATGTGGCCAATCAGATTCATGGGAAGGTAAGTTGTTTCCAAAATTAATTGTATACCCAAAAACCTATGCTCTTTAACACTATTCCAAATCAAATTGTGTTGTTTTTTTCATTTTTTCAATGTGATGAAGGAATTAGCTGCATGATATGTGTGGACTAACCCTTCATACTTGTATAGTGCAAATTGTGTACATGAAATTCACACTCCTAGGGTTATCTCGGGTATTTTGAGGAGCTGGTCAATTTGTTATTAAAATATTGCTTTCAACTTTAATTTGAAGTCACTCTATTGAGTTAACGGTGGGAACATTAAGTACTATTTTGTTGTGGAAAAATGAACTCTCAAATTACAACTCTGATGCTATAGCCAGACTCATAAAATATGCAGTTCTAGAGCGGAGATTGTTTTTTAGGGAGGGAAGTCAGGGGATCTGAGGAATAGAGAGAACGGAAGGGTTGGAGCAGGGGTGACAGACTTGAATAGAAAATAGCTCGTAAAATAAAATAAAAAACAAATAAGTAGTAGTACAAGAATGTTTCATCAGTAGAAAATTCTGGGTGGTGTAACAACTTGACCCAGCAGCAAAACGTAAGCAAGACTGGATTCTTTAAGTAACACAGACACGAGTTCTTCAACCAAGGATAATAACTGCATCAAAGCACTAATAATGAGACCCAAAATAAGCTAAGAGACAAAGTATGAAATGATCAATTAGATCATAATAAGTGCATCAAAGCACTAACAACGAGAACCAAAATAAGCTAAGAGACAAAGTATGAGATGATCAATTAGATCATGCACGAGCAACAACTGTGGTGGAATTAGATGGAGAATCATGAAGATAATTTCCGATCACCCAGCCTATTTAAGTTTATTAAGGACAACATCAAAAGCATCAGCTTTAGCATTTTCTGATGACTGTTGCCAAGATGAAGTAAATTCAAACAGGGAAATTGCTTTATTCTGATGAGATAGAGGTCAATTTTTGTAAGGTGCAAAATGTAGAATGGGTATCTTTAAATTGGAAACAACCATTTGATCTCAACCAGCACATGGAGTGGTTTCACCAATGTTTGGATTAAGCCCTCGGAGAATTCAAATGTTTTGTGGGTTGTGGTGTAAGGTGGCACTCTACCAACGTTTCACTAGGTAATGTGCTCTTGCAAATGATTAAGTCACAGAGAAACTTTCTCCACTTGACATGAAGTAGATGTCTTTCTATAGGAGTATGTCTAAAGATATCATGTATTTTCCAGAAGTTGATGCACAACGTGCATTCTACCAATATACCATAATGGACAATGTATTTTGTGGCTTGGAAATGGACATGAACTAAAACTTGCATGTTTTGCATTGGGGCAAACCCAAATGACGTGTTTGAATGACTCAAGCCTATAACAACCATGCCACATGGGTAAGTATGGTCTAGTTGCAGTTTAGGCCCACGAGACGAGCCTTGGTAAACAAGTGAATATTGGAAATGGGCATTATTGAGCCCTAAACTGGCAGCCAAATTCTTAAGACATTCCACGTCTTTGGAAAAGGTTGCGAGTTTCACAAAGAATCTTTTCCTAAATGAAAGGCATAGGAGAGAATATTTGAAAAGTCATTCCAGACTTATAATTCTTGGAGGAAGCCACTTTTCTTCTTCCAATCTCTCCAATTATTTGGAGATTAACCCTAAATTTTGGGTATCAAGACAAGCTCTTAGATTTTATTGCAAGCACAAAACCCTATAGGTTTAAGGTTAAACTTAGCAGAGTGGTAAGTATGGAAACCAGTTTTAAGAGGTTTTGGGAAAAAAAGCTTTGATATCATTAATGCCCTTGCTATAAATATTAGGGCCTTAAGCAATAAGACTTAATCTAGTGTTAACATATAGTGAGTGGTAAATTTCAGACATGAATGCAAGTGATTATTGAAAGAAATGCCAAATTAGAAGTCATCTGCATCTCATTATATTGAAAGCGCATATTTCATTTTACGTAAAGCACAAGCCCATGCCATTTGGGTGTCAGTGATGCTCATTCCTCATGTCTTTGGGAAGAGAGTGAAGCATCCAGTGCACTAAAATAAAATTGGTTAATCATGGCCATTGGCATCTTTCAACACTTTGTTTTCAACTAATATTAAATGCTTCTTAATCTAAAACATTTTTGGTATGATATGGGTAATACCATGCGCGTATCTTTGTAATTTAAGTTGCTCTTAGCCATGTTCTTGCAACTTTGACTTGCATGGCCACCTTCCTTAATGGTCAACATTGCTCATATCATCAACCTTTGCAAAACATTCACAATTAGTGCTTTCAATTATTATTATTTTTTATGACCACTTTGATAGTATCACAATTTAGCTACACAGTAATGCTGACATTAAATAGATTAAAATTATTCTATATAATTTTGATTTTTTAATTAAAAAATTATGTATCCATTTATGAAACATATATTATCTATTATTTGACTATTTAAATCATACATTTATGTCTTATTAGTTTATTTCATTGATATTTAGTTTCGATGTGTTAAGATAAAACGAATCGAAGTTATAAAACTTATTTCTATGAGCTTTCTATTATCACATTGTGTTGTGATATTTTTTCACTTCTTTGATAATTAATGAGTTGGTCATCTATAGACTAATATAGTCCAAAATGTAATGGACTTGCTTTGAAATCAAGCATCATAGTGTAAAGGGAAAATACACACTAGATAAATGAGTTAGAATTGATATCAAATAATTGAACTAAATGTTGTAATAGTTAGAAATAAAGTCAATTAAATTTAAGGTATTAGTTATATATTTAATGAAGATTGTATTATGCAAATGTAGATTTATTGGCCAAGGTATTTAAAACTGAAGACTTGTAAGACAATTGTTGTTAACCTTGAAATCTAATTGCGAAACTCTTTGGTTCAATTCTGTGAGTGTTAAGGTGATGTCCACAAATACATACTAGAGCCTCATGCATAGTATTGAAATTGCAACTTGCAGATTGATTTGGCTGATTTTTGCTATCTAAAACTTGTTTGCTAATGTGTATGTTCTATGAATCATATAAGGAACAAGGGTTTTTAGAAATACCTTTGGAAAATTTGTTGAATTGTGAGGGTAATGTTATCAATAAGACCTTTGGATGGATCAATTCAATGATGATAAACCAAGCTTGAGGATGACATGCAAATATGTAATATGCTTCAATGATGTCACAAGCAAAAAATGAAAAACTGATTTTTCTTAAGGCATTAGGGGTTCTCTTCACATTCAAGACACTAGATGACTCTTTAAAAAAGGGTTAATCTTTATATGCACCACTTGAGAGTGTAATTTGGAATATTCACATTTTAGTCAATTCATAGTGGTTAGTTGAAATGGAGAATTGCAAAAAATGAATTTAAAAGTTTGGGGTTCAAATTGAAGGTGTGTAAATGATCTAGATCAATTTGGCCCTTGTAAACTCAAACAAGGGTGGATCAACTCCTAGGGATGATGTGAATAGGATCAAATAACGTTATATGCAACCTCCATGTGAAATACCCCATCTTACACACTAGTTGATGTATATAGGAAAACACAGTTGTTGTGGGCCTAAAAATAAGAGAGTGGATATGAGTTTTTCACCATTACATTTTGCCCCCACTTTGACTTGAATGTGAGCTACTATTAGAATTCATTTCAAAGTAAACTCAATCAATCACTATGGAAAGTGAATATTTTTCAATCAAGGATACAAATTTGTGTAAAGTATGCTCATGAATGTTGATCATGTGCACTTTGCTTGCTATGAGTGCTTCATCAAGATAATCTTGCATGCATAGAGGAAAAGTTGCAATGATTAGCATTTGCCAAGCATAAAAAATGATCATTATCACAACTTGTTGGAATCATTTAAAATAAATAACTAGGCTGAGATATTTTTCTTGTTATGGTAAGTGGTAAAGCTCTGACCAAGTGGAAAAAGGGATTCAACCAAGTGGACACATGTAAATGACTAACCAAGTGGATACATGTAAAGGACTTCGTCCAATCGGATAATATGATAATGGTTTCATCTAGATATGAAACAATATTTGACTCTATAAATAACATGATTAAGGTCTTCAATTGTGCATAAATGTACATCTAGATATAATAATGGAGCTCTATCTACTACAAGAAGATGATCATGTCTATCATAATTGCATCACTGCAATCAAACTCATGAAAAAATGTTAGTGATAATATATGCCCCATCCAATCAATTGTGTAAAAGTGATGCAAGGAATTGGAAGTAAACATTATTTAAAACACATCAAGTGTGTAATATTGTCAAATGTAGCATTACATAAGAAACACAATGAATGTTGATGGATAACAATAGATAATATTGTGTAGGCACAACAAGAACGTTAAATATCTATAAATAACATTGTCTTGGTATAACAACATTTAATGCATAATAATAGGTAACATTGTGTAGGTGCAATAAGCACACAAGACAAGAGTTATGAGATATGCATGTGAGCACATAAAAACAAGGGGATGTGATACTCAAAGAGTTGCCCCTAGTAACAAGGTAATACCAACAATAATTAATAAGTCATGTGATCACAATGAATCATGCCTTGTAGGATTCAAACTAGGCAAATGATAAAATGTAGGATGATCTTAAAGAAGTGTCTTAGCTAAACATGTGAGTGTGAAGGCATGTGGAATAATCAAGTGATAGGGTCACCTAAAGAGACATATGTAGCAATGAGTAACCAATGTAGGAAAAGTGAATAGTGGGTCCAAGATGTCAACACTGAAATTGCCTCTTTTGAAAAGAAACAATGAATATAATTTTCCTCATGATCATATAGCTCATAAATGTTGTACATGGAAAAATTAGTACTGTAATAAACATACTATCACATAATTTGTTAAAATTTTTTGTCCACCTCTCATGTCATTATCAATAATATTAATCATTGTAAGCAATTATTATTTTGTGTTAAGTATAGATTATTAGGGTAAACATTTAATATGAAGGTGCATATACTCGACCTATATATAAGAGGGTAAGAGTGTGAAAGGGACATTTCATTTTCACATTTACCCCAGAGAGAGCCCTAAACATGTCTCTTTGGTGCACCATAGAGGCCATATCAATGTAGGTGACCCCTTTGACAAGGTAAGTATATAAATTTGTTATTTTTTGTATTTTTTTTCTATTAAAATGATCAAAATATCATAAATCCAACATGAATATTTTTTTCTCACATTTGGTATCTATGGAGATGATCCTACCTATGGAATCAACCTTATTTTGGTAGGTGTGAGCTAACATATGAGGATTTGATATGTGAAATTTATTGATACACACAAATATGGATCAAATTATTTAGATTTATCAAATTTCTACTAGATTCAATATCTTATTATTAAAATTTATTTTCAAAAGACATTAATGATCACTTTGTTGTTGATTTTTTATGAGGTTGAGATTGAGGTTAGAGAGATCTAATAACCACTAGTTACATAGTCTACTTCATGTAGACTTCACATTGAATAATATATAAATGGCCAATGAGGTTGGTCTTGACTATTTGAGAGAGATACCAATAGGTTGTTGGAGACTACCATACTAGCTAATATTAATATGAGGCTACCTATTGGTAGTGTATCAATTGACCATGACATACATGAGGGGAGTTCCCCTTGCTAGACAATGCAATCAGTAGAACATCCAAAGGACACACATTTTTTGTCATTGATGCCCACTATTTTGATTCTTCCAAATGGGTATGGATCATCAATTTCCTACAATGTCACTTGGTTTAGGACACGGACACTAGTACAAAAACAACAATATATGACTAAAAAAACTACTCAAAACTACTTATAAATGACTAAACATGGTCAAGTGACCATTAGTAGTTTATTGCCAGTCATTTATAACACGGCCGGATTGATGACAACCATTTTAGTCATTTATTGGTTGTTTTGATTGATCGATTTGGTAGTATATTTAGTTGTTGATTTAGTTATTGATTGTTGTAATTTGGTCACTTATTTAGCCATTGTTTATTCACTGATATATTTAGTCATTGATTGTTGTTAACTGGTCACTTATTTAGTCATTTTTATTCACCAATTTCTGTGCATTGGTAGTGTATTTAGTCATTAATTTTAATCAATTTGGTAGTATATTTAGTCATTTTTATTCATCGATTTCACTTGTCATATATTTAGTCATATTTATTCACTGTTCACTGATTTCTGCAAATTGGTAGTATATTTAGTCATTTTAATTATTAATTGATGTCAATTAGTAGTATATTTAGTCATTTTAATTGAATGATATTTAAGGATTTAAACATAAAACACAAAAATACACATCAATCAACAATTGCACACAATAAGACATCCATTGAGAAGGCAAAATCACTGAACTTTATTAAAAGAAAGGTGTTCTTATAGCTTGCACAAGTCTGAAATATCTATTTTGCTTGAAAAATGCTTAGAAATAGAGTATACAATTTTTATTTTGTCACAAGATTGAAAATCTGAGTTACAATGCACATAAATGACAAGAAATAAACTTCTCAATTTTTTTTTGCAATGATGAAAACGAATGCTTGGAGCCCTTCAATGCGAGCACATGCCCCTTTCATCTCTTAACACTTCTACAATATGGGAAATCTTCTTGGAGCAAGCTATGATGTGTAGAATCCAAGAAGGAGAGTGTTGATCATGTCCCATATACAAAGCTCTCTCCTTCAATGCAATCAACAATAACCCTAGAATCTTTCCTCCTTTATATGCAATGTGCCATCTGATATGAGCAATAGGGTGTTGCCTATTCTGCCATGAATGAAGTTGTGCCTCAATACAACAAACAAAATTACTATTAGTCTCAATTCAAAAAGAATAAAAGTGCATTGTATATTGCAAGTTTACAAAAGTAAGTCCAAACACAACAGGAAGATAAATCAATTAAAAAACTATAGCCTTGTCAACAAATTCCTTAAACAAAGTGTTCAACATAGGCCTAAAATAGGCATATTGAACCCTTGATTTCAAAACCTTGTTCAAAGTTTAAGAAAGGTGATACGCTCAGATTATAGAATGAATTTGACATTATAGAATGAAGGCTATCAACACACCAGATTGGAACAACATTATCAACAAAAATTTCCTAGAAACCAAGCCCAAGAATGCCATCAAACTTAGACAACAAAAATGTTAACCCTGGTTCATGTGTTGTCTCAGTAAAGACCTACACCATGAAATAATCCATTTATACATAAATTCCAAATTAAGTTGATGAGAAAAGATCTTCGATATCTAACTGGGAAGTCTTAACATCCAAAAATTACTAACCTATTGTTTCACAACAAGTTTCCCAACTATGACATCATCTTTACTTAAGAAATCGGATATGATCCACTGCCATATTGGATCTCACAGGATTCTACTTCACAAACAACAAATGATATATATTAATTGTTTAGCAACTTCCATAATATCCCCATGCAAGTAGACTAAAATAAGTGAGGTTGAGGGTTTGAAGTAGAGTACCATCTTCTTGGTATGTGCTTGAATTTGATGACTTGTATCTTGAATGAAAATAGCAAGCTAGCTACACTGTAAAATCATTGTTACAAAAATAACCACAAAATCCTCTTTAATTAAAATATTCCTTCTAGATATTTCAAGACAAGATATTTCAATTAATTTCTAAGAGAGAGCTAATTTCACTATCCAAACAAGCATCAATCTATTTACTATATATAATTTCCTAGAATTCGGAATTTGAATGTAATGAAACTAACCATAATTACCAAAGATTTGACACCAAAATGTAGTACAAAATGAATTGTTTGACAAAATTCCTCAAAGAGATGTCATCTCATGGAATGAAATGATATGATTGTAGAATGTGCAAAAAATGGATTTTGCAAAGAAGCTCTCAAAATCTTTGAATTAATGAAGCACTCTGGAACATCAACATTGTAAGCTTTTCTGTTGTTCTAGATGCATGCAGTGAAAGTTTAGTGGATGAGGGTTGCACATACTTCACACGTCAGTAACCCTTATTGGATTACATATATAGTTGATCATTAGGTGTGCATGGTTGACCTTCATGCCCATGTTGGCTATCTTGAGGACACACTAAACATTATTACAAGATGCCAAGTTAAACCGTTGGTGCCTATGGAACATATATGAATATAGGCTAAGTATTATAGAAACACTGCTTTTTTAGTTGGATCCTAAAAATGTTGCAACTTATGTTATTCTCTAAAACATTTGTGCAAAAGCAGGTAGGTGTGGTGAGGTTCAAATAGTAAGGAGATTGATGAAAGAATGCAAAAGCTATAAATTTTTGTCCAAAAGAACATTTTAAGCATGAAGACTGACAAAACATTGAGACAGATTAACTTACAACTTAAATAATGCAAAAGCTATAATTTTTTGTCCAAAAGAAGAATGACAAAACATTGAGACAGATTAACTTACAACTTAAAGAATACAAAAGCTATAATTTTTTGTCCAAAAGAACATTTTAAGTATGAAGAATGATAAAACATTGGGATAGATAAATGACAACTATTATATTACCTCAACTTCAACACAACTATGACGACTGTGCTGCACATTCTTGTCCAGTTCATAATGATCATCACAACTATTGTTTTCACCAACTACATTTATTGAATCACAAATTCGTTGGCTTCTACGAGATGGTGACACTATATATTTTGTTTCCTTTTGTTTTTCCTCCACATTTTCTTTGCCTCTTTTTCTTGCCTATAAAACAAAAAAAATCATATTATGTCTTATATACATAAAGCTCTTGCCTATAAAATTTCATTAAACACTATTAAACAAATAATATACTAAGTGGATTTACAACTTTCCTGTTTGTCAAACCAAGATGTGATAAATATTCATTATTCTTGGCCACTTTTTCACTACGAAAGCACTCATAATTTGTGGCTGAAATTTCAGCATTATGGTCACTATCATCTGATTTGTGCCTTATAGTCTTTTTACTCATTTCCCTAAGTCCAAACAAACAATAATATATAAATCAACAACTTGAATCAGTAAAACTTTATTGAGTTCATAAGTTGATAACTGCTATCTTTCCAATCCACTGATAATTGCAAATGGAAACTTAAAATAGAATTCAGTTTACAGATTAAAAAGAATTTGCAATCAAAAACCAAGAAGATGTTTACAATTACAGGTATCAGACAAATTTTCCTTAGGGATATATTCACAAGAAAATAACTCATAAAAACATAACACAAGCAAGATGAAGGAAAACATACTCTAGGAAGGTTATGTTTGATTTGTCTCCAGTTATCTTGGCAGTTGAACCAAGCAAATATATATCTAATATTAACATATATGATGATATTTTGACACCAATAAATTATCCCTAATTGTAAACCACATATCTCCTTGTTAGTTTGATTTACTTATTCTCCCCAGGTTACTGTGATTTACTTAAAAGAATTTAATCCTTCCTTGAAGGAACCAGTAAATTAACCACACAAAGATAGCAAATGTGTTTTGATAAACCGGATATACCCTTGATATATTTATTTAAATAACAAGGAAAGATCAAACTGGAGACAACAAGATAACATTCATTAATTCACTTCAACAAACAATTGAAACTAGAATTCAACCACCATTTATAACTTCATTCTATTGATCTTCAAAAATATTTTACAATACATTTCAAAATTTTGTCCTAACTGACATGTCAAAAAGTGTCTTTTCAGTTACCTACTTTTAACATAAATTAAAAAGTCTTAATTATCATTGTTTACATAGGATTATATAAAAGCAATGAAAGATGAGAAATGATCAGATGTTGAAGTCCAAAGCACTTGCAAGATACATAAGTCTGTTACTCATTGTAAGGTACTCGTGATCATTCTGGCAAGTTCCTCTCTCCATGATAGTATCTACAAGGCTTGGTACATCATTGCAAGGCCCATTCTTCTGGGGGAGCTAGATATGTCTGCTCCCATTGGTACACTATGTAATCATAAGGCCATTTGTACTCCTAATTTTTTTGTGTGTTGGCCAAGTGACTCTTACATGTGTTGTCTAATAACCCTTTTCCATCCATGATGAATTTTGAGTATCCAACATCGAATGCAATTATTCTATCCAAGGTTAAATTGAGGTAGTGAAGATTTATCTCACCATCCTTCTATAAATTAGTGAGGCTTTTGGGAACAATTTGGCTAAAATCATCTATCCAATCCTTGGAGCCTTTCAGTTGATCATCATCCCTTAGTATCTTAGGCACGAACCACTACTTTAGTGTGTGAAATGAATCCATTCTTGCCTTGATCTTTTGGTCTTCTGCATACATGTATTGAAATTCATTTGTGACCATTCAAACCATTTGTTCAGTAGGCTTTAAAGCTGTGGGGGCCTCAACACTCCTTTGTAGACACAAAGTTATTAAGGTGTGATGTACAAGTTGCCATTTCTTGAATAAGGGGTCCAATATAGGTACATGAGCCTTTATCTGATCAACTGCTTGTGATAAGGAGACATAAAATTCATACATATTTTCCAATTTTCCCACAATTAGTTTCACCCTATGCTCCGAGATCTTTTCCAATACCCTAAGGGTTTGTCTCTTTGCTCCTTCCTTTGTTTCTTCATTAGTATTTTTCGACTTCTCAATTTCTTGTTTTAGCATATTTACTTGTTCAACAGTGATTGCACCTGTATTAGTCTAGATGGTAGGGGCTGGTATACTGTTAATTCCATGCTTTGGGAAGGACCTTCTCCCTTCAACTGCTCTTTCAATTTCACATTTTCTATGAATAACCTATTCTTTTCATCATTCAGATTAGTCCGTGCTTTCTCATATTCCACCAATCTAAGCTCCATACCTTTAACCACAACCCTAGTAAACATTGTTGAGTGCATTTTCATAGTAGCTGCCTCCAATGCTAATGTGTCTTGAAGTGTCTTTACCATGGAAGTCCCTCTCATTTCTTGTACAACATCAAGCAATATTGGTTTTTCTATTCTTTTTTGCTTTGTCCAAAAGGCTAGGGTTTCAATTCTTGGATTGTAGCTTGTGCTACTCATTCCCCATCTAAATTGAATTCAGAGACCAACATGGGATCTTCTTGGCTTCTTACTTGATCCAGTAAGAATATCTTTTCTAACTCCATCCCAGGAATAATTAGTATACTGCTTTCTAAGACCAATTTTATTATTTCTTGGGGGCTAACAGTAATTTCATTAATCTCGAGTTCTTCAAAAGTCTGGGCAACAATCTGGTCTTGCTGTGACTCCTCAATGCCCATCTTATTAATTTGGAGTTTCTCCTCAAATTATTTTATTTTCATCTTAATCCGAAAATCCTTAAACTCAAGAGTTTGAATAAAGTCATTGATGAGGTAAAAATAACCTCATCATAATGAAATCAGAAAAGCTTATTCTTACAAGCTCAATCCTAAGTCTGTGCCAATTTATTAAACTTTAGGAGAAATAATTTGCTTATCTTTAAGGAAAATTACGTAAACTTTATTTCTTATGATCAATTGAGGAAATTTGCCAATATAGGTTTAATGGGTTGACTTGAGTGTTTTTTTAGGGAATAATCGGTCATCTAGCAACTGTTACAAAACGTTGAGCCATCACATGCCTTAAACATGGTTGAAGATAGATGCTACGAACCTCCTCCTGAATCTCAGGCTGATGAATCAAAGATTTAATTACTGTTTATTTAATTTCTGTTACCAAAAACTTCATGGCTCGTCTCGAGCCTTCTTTATGTTTATGAGTTTTAAAGACATGGAAGTTAGTTAAAGTTGTTAAAAGACTTTTTCAATGGCTATCCACGCTATCTGGAATCTAGGATTTAGTTATAAATTTTTCTATAAGAATGTAATTTCAAAATGAATGAATAAGATTGAATAGTAATGTTATGTTGTTTACATGATCTCTGAATACTGATGAATGAAAGAACTGTCTTCTTTCAATTGCTAAGTTGATGAAATATGGATGATAACTGTTTTTAATGGAAGGACTCAAGAACCTGTAGTTTATGTGATTTGAGAATGAAGTGTTAACCCGCAAGCTGGCCACTCGAGGGAAGTTAGTTTAAATAGATAAGTACTTACTGTTATGTTGTTTTATTTGTTAGATAGATAACTATTCAGTAGAAACTCACTAAAGTCTGTCAGTTGTTGAGTCCGAAGTTCCAGAGCACTTTTGTTTTTAATTAGTATGAATTATTCGTTGTAGCTGTTAGATTATTTTACTGTTTAAGAAAATGTTTTATAGTCTGTTTACTTATTTTTCCACTTCCGTAGTTTATCAGTTATTCAGTTTTCTTATCTCTATGCTTTCTAGTTTAGTTGTGATGCTTTCTAAATTAGTTATCTTATGCTTTCTAGTTTAGTTATGATGCTTTCTAAATTAGTTATCTTATGCTTTCTAGTTTAGTATTTCTAGTTTTCCTAGGATAAATTGTTTTCTAGATAAGAAGTTAAATGGCCTTAAACTAAAATTGATTTCAGTAGTTTAAAGAAAAACATAAAATCTAAGATGAGTTATCTGAATTATCTTCTTTTGCAAACTGCCTTGGACACTGCCCAATCGACTTATTGACATTTTATATTCTAAAGTAATGGGACCTAACGACAACCTATCAATCATCATCTTCAATAAATCTAAGGGAAACAATTACCCTTTCATCATCATGCACTTCTTGATCATTATTCCCATGTACATCCACTCTTTATTCTAGTTTGTGAGCATCAGTTGTAAGCTTAGGCGATGGATAATCAACTTCATTATCTTTAAAATTCAAAAGTACATTGGCTACCTCTTCAGTATCCCCTACTCCTTCACCTATTTCATATGCTACTAAGGGGGCCACTCCATGTGTCTTCTACCTTTTAGGACTTGGTTGCTTAGGGGATGATGCTGATTGTATTGTGGTAGTGTCTAGTTGGGGCTTTGTGATTACAATACCACTTGGTTTGATGGGAAGCTTAGAGGGTTTTGAAGATTGGATCTTAGGTTTCTTTTCTGGTTCAACATATAATCTTTCAAAGTTGTCAATTATTAAGTTCATCCTTTTGATAGGATCCCCTTCTTCAACATAGAATCCTTGGAATCCATTGTCCCTTTTCTTCTTCTCCTCCTCAAGCCTCTTTATGAATTCCCACTTCCTCTTCCTTTGAAAAACTTCATGAGGTGTTAAGCAATTTCTTATTACATCTTCTTCGTAATCCATTTCATGGGTAATCCCAACTATAGTGAGAAGTGTCTTCTTTATAAAATTAATACACCCTTCAGGATCAATGACCCTTTCTCCTCGTGACTTCAATGAATACCCCATCTTCAAATAGTTTTGTAGTTCTTCAAGAGTGTTAGAACCTATGGATAGCTCCTCACATTCAATTAGGTCAGGGAGGAATGTCCCCTTTCTTCTTCTTTTCATAACATCTTGCTCCATCCATAACATCTGCCACATAAATTCTAAAAATGCAATTCAAATAGAAACAAATTTAGGTAAAACATGTGGTGCTTGAGGACACCCATAGACTCTTATTACTGTTTGGTCTGCTAGGAAGAACTAGTCACTAAAATTGTGAGTGTGTCCCTGCTCTGGCTTCAATGCTAAAGGTCTTAATACTTGCATGATTTTATTATGAAATCTTGGTAAAATATGACCAAGAATGGCCATGACCTTTATTACAAAATCATCATGAAATATTACATAATCACTATTTTTACATCTACTATCCTAGATGTAACACCAATTTTGTACATGCAACTTATTCCCTTCATTATTAGTCATTCCCAAACACATTCTTTTAGTCCATCTCTTTCTGTTTTGGTACAATACTAAATGACACAGCATAGAGTATTTCCTGAAAGTGATGGGAGCTAAGTTCTCTCTTACTTGCAAAATCCCTCTTGTAGCCCTTTCTCAATTTCAGTAGCAAAGTCATACACAATGTTCACTTTAGGATTTTGTATCTTTATTTCCATCATCATGAGATAGATTGGCATTCTCTCTTTAGCATCTATTCCAAGCACTTGGTACAAAGAAAAATAAGTTCTTTTGAAGTATACTTGGAAGTATTCTATGGAAAATGACTCAATTTGGGAGAGGGAGATAGGTATCCTCCTATTGTTTACACCCCTTTTCATGTGTAAAGGAACTTCATCACTCCTGTAGGTTTTTCTCAATCTCCTATAATCCTCCTCACTTCTGTCCAAGTCGATCTTAGTGATATATTGCTTGTTTAACATAAAACACTCTATAATTTCTTCTTTAGTCAACACCACTAATGGTGAACCATTTGGAATTCTTATAGTCCTGGTAGCTAGGTGATAATATTGTTCCAATGCTTTAATAAAATCACCATCTATGAAGACATTTGGGACTATCAATTTGGCCAAATCTAAGGTCCAAGGATTCAAAACTGGAATCTTGTCATCCCTTTTTTCATAGAAGTACCAAAACAGATCCCACCTTGAGATGAGAATAATTGGGTCTATACATCCATGGGCTATATCTTTAAACACCTTTTTGAATCCTTTGTCTATAGAACTAGGTAACACATCTAAAATGGATTGTTACATGGACCTCTTCTTTGTTTTAGAAACTATGGACTCTTCCTTTTTACTCACAAGTTGACATCTTTTGTGTGGAATGATGAAGAATTTACTCCTACTTGATTTCCTTAAGTGTCTAATTGTACGAGAAATTCATTTCTTATATACTTGCTATAGAGGGTTTCTGTGAACTTACCCCTTGAAATAATAGCTGTAGAGTCTTCCCCCTTGAACTCCCTTGCCTTCGGTACACTGAGCTGTGTGAATGATTAGAAAAATGTTGTCAAGTCCCAAGTAATATTTTTTTTCTGAGCTTGGTCACCTCACTATTAATGTCAATTTGTGCAAAATATTTCATAATCTACCCATATTTCGAGTTTGAATATATGCCTTTTATCTTGGGAAATTGAACGGTTCATGTTTAGAGGTGTAATCATTTCCACTAATGATTTAAATGCTTTGAAAAATTGTACCGCAATATCACTCTATCATATCAAGACTGCTGTGGGGTAGTAGTATAGTAGGGTTAGTAGTATCGCAACCCCGGGCACACCCCTTTGGACTCCCGCAAGACGATGGGTTAATTCTAGCGGTTGAGTGATCATTCACTACCGTACTGCTCTATCATATCAAGACCATTGAAGGGTAGCAGTATGGCAGGGTTAGCCATATTGCAACCCTACGCACACCCCTTTGGACTCATACGGGACATCGGGTTAATTCTAGTAGTTGAGTGATTGTTCACCGCCATACTGCAGTGTCATTGTTTACCCTTGCGGGGCTATAGTTTACTTTAGTTGTTAACATGTTCTCACCGCCACCCCGTGCTATTCATATTTGGTTGCCATGGTATTGTAGTAAGCATTTGTACATTGACCTGTATGTCTCTCTATCCTGCACATACCTTCATTGACTGCTACAGTAGTGCAATATTGGATTTGATTATGAATGCAGTATTTTAGATATCGTTTTATTGAAAAGATTGAACAATTTTCTAATTTTGCAGTCTCTCAATTTTAGTTTTCAATGTCAGTCAGACCTAAGAGATCATTTCTTTGTTTGTAATGAGGAGGCTTAGTTCACCTAATATTAAGATATCTATATGTGTTATTAAATCACAGATGTTCATTATATGTTTGCATCTAGAAAACATATAGGACATTCAATAAATTATATTCTAACTAAACAAAATTAATTTCAAATTTTCAACCAAAGTAAGAAAACTAATAATAATGATTGAACCTAACTTTAAATGCACTTCAAATCAGCAGTGAACATCTCAAGTTTTGTATACAATGTACTAGTAGAATATGATGATTACACTAAAAAATGTATCAATAAAAAAATAGTGAATAAGCATATACCTATATTAAGATCTTTATTACATTCACTAATAAATTACACCATACATATAACCAAATTTTAGGT
Organism: Sequoiadendron giganteum; assembly: GCA_007115665.2. Classification (NCBI taxonomy): domain Eukaryota; kingdom Viridiplantae; phylum Streptophyta; class Pinopsida; order Cupressales; family Cupressaceae; genus Sequoiadendron; species Sequoiadendron giganteum. The sequence continues at coordinate 684,025,880 of CM021100.1, read as the reverse complement.
GACAAGCTAACCTCTTAAGGTGACAAAACATCATCATAATCATCTGCATTTCCAGCAAGATTAGAATCCTGATCACTTGTGTCTGCATCTTCTTGATTTTATTCCTCATCCTCATCTGTGACATGCAATACATTATCTCTCCTAATCTCTTCATTGGTAATCAAAATATATTCTTCAAACACTCCATCATCATCTTCATCCACTTCTTTGAATTTTTCTTGTAAATTAACATTTTGCCCATCAGACATTATATCAACAACTTCCATGAATTTTTGTTTTGAACGAGACTCTGTTTGAATGACATACGACCATTTTGGGCTTCTTACATCATCAATTAGAAATGATTGGTTAATTTGAAGAGGGGAAACATACGACTCATCTGCCTCTGATAAAAATTGTCGTGTATTTGCGCGTACAAATCCAACTCATCAAATTGTATTGCAGATGGTCAGATCCACTTACATTTTAATAATATAGGACCATTTTCACCATAGTCCACTTGACTAATTTCTTGGATGAATCCAACGTAAAATTTCTTCTTAGTTTCGTGAAGAAATGCAACACTAACAACACAATCATAATTTGTCTTTCCTTTGTCTTTTTCTTCCACTCTTAAATGACTACCATAGGCCCACATTCCACTAAAATGCATAGCCCATAAATGTGGAGATTGTGAAAGCTCACTTTCCTTTGTTGTTATATCTTGACCTTATTCTTTTGAATCACTGACTATATTAACAATCCATTCGTCATTTTGGAAAAGAATCACCTCCAATCAAATCAGCATGACATTTGCGCTTTTGAGGTTGATGTTGCATCCAAGCTTGATTGTCTTCTTCATATTTTCTACATAAAATATTAATGTAAAAATAGTAAGATTAATAATATAAACGTTTAAATGCAATTGAGTAAATAAATTATTGCATAATTTTTTTTTACCTTCGCCACTTATTGAACAAAGATGTGTTTTGAATAATATAGGCACGTATCACACTCCTTTCTTGATGTGATAGATTGAAGCAACATCCATTGCCTTCTAATACTTCACCTGCAACTCTCTCATCTTCATCATCATCCCATACATGTTGATTGACATTTTTAAAATCCTTCATATATTCTATGCAAAATCCCATGGCCTCTTGCATTGAATATCCCTCACACATGTTGCCTTCTAATTTTTACATAGTATGAACAATTTTTTTTAAAACCTTCATATATAGTTCTATAGGATACATCCATCTCATTCTTATTGGGCCACAATGCTCTACTTCATATTCTAGATGTATCAAAAGATGCATAGAAATGTTAAAGATTGTTTGTGGAAATTCCCGTTCCAATAGACAAAGGACTTCAACAATCTCCTCCCTCAAACTATCAAAGTTCAAAGGATCTAATACATGTAAACTCATTCTCTTTAATATTAGGCTCAACCTTATAATTTCCAATCTTGGACCCTTTGCCAAACTTGATATATTTACCATAATAGGTAAAATATTCTCCATTATGAAATGATAGTCATGGGTCTTGGGGCCTCTTAAGCCATTAATGCCAGTTTGGCTTCTAATACTACTACTTACATATCCAGTGGGAAAGCAAGTATGAGACATCAACTGTAAGAATTGTGCATGTTGTTCCTTTGTCCAGATATAAGGAGCACTCAATTTTCTATATTTTTCAACCCAAATATTTTGGACGAATCTTTAGTTGTCGAAAGTATTCACGTGATGAAATAGTATCAAAAGCACAAAAAAGATTTTCTATAATAGCATAGGATTTATTTTTCTCAGTATGCATAAAGTCAACAATATGCCTAATGGATATATCCTTAAAGCATGACAACTTATAGAATATGCACAACATTTTTACACCACTTTCATTACATGGATCATATCTACTACCAACAATCCCATCATTTTCAATAAATGAAATTCTTTTTTGTCCATTCTCAATAATGTAATCACCTACTATTAGCAATGGTGCTTCACGATTATCTTCTTGACCATTGAACCGCTTTTTTTGTTGATGATATGGATGATCCATTTTAAAGTAAGCACAATGTCCGCAATAAATACACTTACGAAAACTTCTTGAGTGCCTCACAAAATCCTTAAAGTTGCAAGTAGAACATCCATGGTATCCATGAACACTGAGACTAGACAATGTGCCATATGTAGGAAAATCATGAGTCATAAACAATAAGGAAACTCTTAAAGTGAATTTGATTGAATGACCATCCATTAAAGGTTGAATTATTTCAATTCCTTTCCACAACTCCATTAGCTCATAATATAATGGCTCTAGATAAGCATCAATTGTATCTAAAGTCACACTTTTATTTCCTAGTATTATCAATGATAACATTAATAAAGATGGTTTAGTTGTTAACCATGGAGGGAAGTTATAATTTATTAAAAACACTGGAAAAGTTGACCATTTAGTACTTTGATTTGAGAATGGGCTCACCCCATCTAGAGCCAAACCCAACCTTATATTATGAGGATCTTGACAAAAATCAGGCCATCTATTATCAAATTCCATCCACGTCTTAGAATCAGGCACATGTCGTTTTCCATCAGTGCTCTTATTTTGGGCATGCCATTGCATAAGTTCAACAATGTCTCCGCACCTATACATTCAGAGTAATCTTGGGATTACCAGAAAGTGGTGAAGAACCTTTCTAGGAACCATAACTGATTTCAACCCTTGTCTATACCTCACTTCATGAAATTTCATACATTCACTCTCACTTGCAAGATTCTTGCAAAATAATACACAACCATTCACACATGTGTGGATGTTTTCATACCCTAAGACTAGCTTAGTGATTTTATTTTTACATGACTTTGTTTTGTTGGCAATGTGGAGTCAGGTGGTAACAATGAACTTAATAATGCCAATAATTGATCTACACTCTCATTTGTCCAACAAAAACACCACTTGCAACTTAAGAATTTGAAGGATTGTTGTCAAACGACTTAACTTGAAATTAACATACACAGGATTTAAAGCATCCTCCATCAACTTGGCCCAATCATCATCTAGATCCTCATTCAACATTCTATCAATTTCAACCCCTCCATCTAACATTGTTGCCTATTCATCTATATTTGGTGCCATTTCATCTATGTTTGTTGCCTTTCATCTCTCACACTCTGCAATTCTATCATATCTTCATAATAATTGTAATCCAAAGGGCTTATACCACTATGCTTGTGTCTTATCATATGTCGATAAATCAGATTTCTTTTTCTCACCTTTCCACCAAGACAGTCATTACATGGACATGGATATTTGTCCATGTCCCTCTCATCGGCTACTCTCTCATCAAATGCATGGTATTGATCCATCTATAATGTTCTACACATAGCAACAAAAAATTGTATACTAAGAGACAACTTTTTTTTTTATTTGAAAGGAATTTTCATAGCAATAGAGTTATAGCGAGCAAATAAAATAGAGAGTTTAGCTAATGAATTGTAAAAACTATATTTTTGTAGTTTATATTCAAATTGCTGATTACATTGCATTGCACATATTTCAAACTCAAAGAATTACTTCACATTGCATAACTAATAACTAGATGCTGATAGATCATAAATGTAAAAAAATGTAGGATAAGAGAAAAACTATATTTTTTAATTGAAAGGCATTTTCATAGCAATAGAGTTATAGTGAGCAAATAAAATAGATAGTTTAACTAATGAATTGCAAAAACTAGAATTTTGTAGTTTGTATTCAAAATGCTGATTACATTGCATTGCACATCTTTCAAACTCAAAGCATTACTTCACATTGCTTAACTAATAACTAGATGTTGATATATGACAAAATGTAAAAAAATATAGAATAAGAGAAAAAAACTATATTTTTTAATTGAAAGGAATTTCCATAGCAGTAGAGTTATAGAGAGCAAATAAAATAGACAGTTTAACTAATGAATTGTAAAAAATATATTTTTGTAGTTTATATTCAAATTGCTGATTACATTGCATTGCACATCTTTCAAACTCAAAGCATTACTTCACATTGCATAACTAATAACTAGATGTTGATAGATGACAAAATTTTAATTACAATATAGTTTTTACAAAGTCAACCTAAGCAGTTATGAAATTACTTCACATTACATAGCTAATAACTAGGAGCAACTTCCAATTGCATTTGCTTGTCATGGCATTCCATGAGACCGCATTTCTTTGAGGCATTTTTCAAATAGTTCACTGCCTTGTCTATGCTACCACATTTTTCATACATGTCTACCAAATAATTTTATCAAACAGTTCACTGCCTTGTTGCTATGGATAAAAACCTAAAACAAGTGCTTTCGAACAAGCTTTGGATGCTTGGAAAAAATCTATCAAAGCATAATAGTAAGCAATAGCATAGACAAGGTAGTGAACTGGTTGAAAAAATGCCTCAAAGAAATATGGTCTCATGGCAATGGACTGCCATGAAAATCCATAACAATTCAATTGTCATGGCATTCGTCATGGAATTACATCACCATGAGACCACATTTCTTTGAGGCATTTTTTCCAAAGTTCATTGCGTTGTCTATGCTACCACATTTTTCATACATGTCTACCAAAGCATTTTATCAAATAGTTCACTGCCTTGCTGCTATGGCTAAAAGCCTAAAACAGGTGATTTAAAAAAAGCTATGGATGCTTGGAAAAAATATATCAAAGCATAATAGTAAGCAACAAGCTATGGTCTCATGGTTTCTTTTTGGCACGAAAATTAGTGTGATTTTATTTGCATTTTTTTTATAGATTTTAAATAATTTTTTTTGGCAATTTTGCTATTTGAAATGGGGAAAAATCTCTGTGGTCAGTTTTGTGCATTTTTTAATTGTAGGATTCTCACAATTAGTGAAAAAGGTAGTATTTGTGAAGGAATGGAAAAGATGTGTAGAGCCTTTGAATTATACCCGTATTGTGCAATGACATTGAATCATTTAGCAAACCATTTTTTCTTCACAGGGCAACATTATCTTGTGGAACAGTTGATTGAGACAACTCTTGTTTCAACTGACCACCCTCTCATGAAATCTCATTCATATTATAATCTTGCACGATCTTATCATAGTAAAGGTGATTATGACACCACTGGTCGCTACTACATGGTATCAGTCAAGGAAAGATAGAGGCCATAAGATTTTGTGGACAAGTTCAGTTGAAGTTGAGAGATATTAAGAGTTCTCTCTCAAATTTTGAAAAGGTTCTAGAGGTCCACCCTGAGAACTATGAGAGATTAAAAGCTACAGGCTATATATATGCTTAGCAAGGGCAGGCAACAAAGGCTTTGGAAATTTTAAGAAAGGAAATTTGCATAGATCCACATGATGCCCATACATTTATCAAGATGGGTGAGTTATTGATATCATCAGACCTAGTGCATCCTTAGATTCTCTTAAGACAACAAAATATATTATGAAGAAGAGCAAAGAAGAAGTACCCATTCAATTGTTAAAAACATTGGGGTTCTTCATTTTGAGCATGATGAACTAGAGTTGGCTCAACAAACTTTTATGGAGGCATTAGGAAATGGCATTTGGGTTGAATTCATAAATAAAAGCCCCAATGCCAATTTTGCAATTTTTCCTATGCTCTTTAAGGATATGGAATTATTCCATCGACTAGAAGAAGGTGGTGTTTCACTTGAGTTATCATGGGATAAATTCACAACACTATTTAATCTTGCTAGGTTGTTTGAACAACTACATGATATTAAAAAAACAAATCTTTTATATAGGCTAATATTGTTCAAGTTTCCTGATTATGTGGATGCATATCTACATCTTGCAACCATGGCTTAGGTTCAGAATGAGATCCAATTAAGCCTAGAATTGATTGGGTATGAAATTAAGGTGGATAAAAACTCATCAAATGCTTTATCTATACTTGGAAAAATGGAATTGAAAATAGATGACTAGCTTAAAGAAAAAGAAACAATTAAAGTTGCACAAAGTGAATCAGATGCAAAGAATTCTTATGTTGAAATTTCACTTGGAAATCATAATTATTTTGCATCTTTTCACAATGAGAGGAGGGATCCAAAGGTGGAGGCACAACATCTTGAGAAGGCTAGAGAATTGTATTGTAAAGTGTTGACACAAAGACTAGGAAATGTTTATGCTGCAAATGGGGTAGCCATTGTGCTAGCTGAAAGGGGTCAATTTGATATTGCAAAGGAAATTTTTACACAGGTACAAGAAGCTACTATAGGAAACATCTTTATTCAAATGCTTATGTGTGGGTAAATCTAGTACATGTTTACTTTGCATAAGGATAGTTTGCACTTGTAGTGAAAATATATCAAAATTGTTTGAGGAAATTCCATTTTGGCACCGACACCCAATTTTTATTATATTTAGCTCGAACACATTATGAAGTAGAACAGTGGCAAGATTGTAAAAGAACATTATTAAGAGCACTAGATTGTAACTACTGTAAGTTGCCAATCAAAAAGCTATAGATTTTGTGTTTGAAGTAATGAGGGTTTTGAATTACCTTTGAATTCGCTGCAGAGGGCATCCCCAAATCTGACTTCACTATAGAGGGCCTCACCGACTTCAAATTCATTGTAGCAAACTCCAATTTCCTTATCATTTTCCATCTTTTCAAAGTCTCTAGGTCCTCTCCTAACAATATTTATCGCCCATGCAATACCCAAGCCAGTGTAGTTGTCAAGTGCTAGGCTAAATGAATAATGAATCAGGACAAACAATATTTATCTCCGAATTAGATGAAGAAGCTGCTATAACTCAAAATGCCTCAAAGTAGTTGTCAAGTGCCAGTGTAAACAAACAATGAATTGCGTGCACACAATATACTCCTGCCCTATGTTTCCTGAAATATTTTTTTAAAATTTTGTCTTATTTGTATTTGCATGACTAACTATTAGTCATTTTTATTTATATGACTAAATAATTTTTTTGTCCATGACTAAATTAGTCATCTATTTACTCATTTATAGCTAAGTTGTGAAAAATTAGTAGAATTTAGTCATTTTTAGTTGTGACTAAAAGTTTTAGTCACCTAGTCATTTATTTTCCAAATTCTACTAGTGGGAGTAGCGAGGCACAATAAATTTATGGGACAAATATGTGTTGGACCACCTCTATGATGATTTTCACATATTCTCTAATACAAAGTGAAGGAAATTTTTTAGTTTTTGTCTTATGGGCATATCAAGATACCACGTATCCCAAGTGTGCCTATAGAGATTACACTTGATAAAACTAGATCATATCAAATGAAGACTAACCATATGGGCACATGGAAGGAGATGACTATCTTGGATGGAGACATATTTTTAATAGAATGACCTTGATCAATATCATATAGTGACCATACAAAGATATATTAGGCTGGGAAAAAGAGCAACATAAGTGGTATTGATTTGCTCCATTATTTGATCATATGATCTAGGCTTGTGAGGTATACAAGGGTGCAATAGTTGAGTGTGAGATAATACATATTGAGAGGGATACAACCTAGGTGGAAAGGATAACTTGTAGGGAGAGGGAAACAACCTAGGTGTAGTAAGATAGATTCCAGATAGAGCTAGAGTAGGCATAGGCATGCCACCACCTATAGGTGATGGTATGAGAATGATGATATTTGAACAATTAACATCATAGGAATATTATATAGTGACATAGGTAGATATAACCAATCTCCAATAAGAGGTAGGAAAATACAGAGGCATGATGATCTTCATGGGAAATTTGGCATCTAGGAATAGGTTGAGTAAAGAACAATCACCTAGGCGGTCTAGGTTGATAGATGGTTTTAGGAGTGAGATAGAGTATGGGCCCTTGAGGTACCCTTCCACTGTTTGAGACATTCTTGATTATGATATCTTAATAATATTTTGTTTTAGAATATTTGGTATATATGGTTGAATCTCTATTTATTTATGATATTGAAATGCACATGGATTGTATCTTGTAATAACACTTTTATTTTTCTATATTTATATGTAATATATATTGATGTGTATGTAAACTATAAAAAAATCAATTAAGCAGTACATACAATTATCATGGTAATCAATGATATTATAAGTCATAATGGAATCCTTATAAGGTGAATCAATTGATGTACTAAAATGAGTCCCTTAACCCTAAGTTGAATTGATTGTAGAATCTATATTAATAAATGAACAAGATGTGTGATTAAAGATTAAATAAGAATGATTGATGGATATTATATATTATTTTTCTTTCTACTTTTATTTTTTCAACCATTATTTCATGTCATCTAACATGTAACCAATACCATGAGGATCTATATTTTATTGTAATGTTAATGGTTCAAGTCTACCATGCTCACATTTTCTAAGTCCTTTACCTTTATAGCTATTTTTTTGCAGAATTTTGAATCTAGAACCATATAATTTATCAAATGATGGAGAGGAAGAAGAAGAATCACTAGAAGTAGTACCCTCTATATTAGGGTTACAAATAAAAATTAATTTCTCATGATTATATGCCTTATGTGGGTTCCCATAGATAGCTAGATCCATGTGAAGATAAGGGACAATATAAGATTTTGGATCAAATTGATACTCTCCAACATCACAAAGAATAAAATCGAATGGACTCCAATCATCATCAGATAAAGCATTATCATTTGGTGGGCATCTTTCTTTATAGATTTATCTTTGATTAATAGATTTTGCCTAATGAAACCTTATAAATTTATTCACCATTTGACGATGACTATATTATTGAGGATAAGTTAATATGCAACATTTTTATCTTGTGCCAAAATTTAACACATCTATTTAAGGTAGGATTCATGAAATTCATGGCATGCAACCATGGATGCCCCAAGGGAAGATTACAAGAGAATTTTCTTGAAATTACATGGAACGCCATATCTAAAGTAAGCAATCCAACTATTATAGGAAGAGTAATGGTACCCAAAGAATATGTAATCATATTTTTCAAATATTCTTATAATAAGACCAAATGGTTGTAATTTTGATGTATCCCGATTTTAATTTTTCAAAAAATCCTTGGTGCAAATGCTCACACTAGTTTTACCATCAACCAAGGAGTAATTTATGTTCAATTTACCATATCACACCACAATGTGTAAAGGTAAAGATTCATTAATAATTGACTCATGTGGGAGTTCTATGTCATCAAATGAAGTGGCATAATGTTTCTTATGACCAATATATTTTATCAATAAAGTAATTAATTGCGAAACACTACTAGAATTTGATTGAAACTTTTATAACTATTTTGTATGATAACCTACAAAGGTGATTTTCACAAAAAGTATCAAAGAGATATCTTAGCTTGTGTAGTTTGGAGTTTTTGGAAAATATCAAATTCTTTAGATTAATTATATTTAATTTTAGGTGTAGGAGGAAGATCAACTATACTAGATGGTAAAACTATTTTTTGTAACATGAAATATTGATCCCAAGCTAAATTTTGATATGTATGTCCAACAACATGGTAGCTATGTGAATCATCCTTAGAATGAAAATTAGGTATATGTCTAGGAGGATATAATATGACACTAAAGGAAGGTTAAGTAGATGCATAATTCATATGGATAGTAGTAGAAAAAAGTGGAAAAATATTGAAATATATGCCATGAGAAGACTTAACTAAGTCCACGCTATCCTTAAACACAATAAGGAAAGATAAATGAACAAGAAAAAGTATGTGTGAATTCCATAAATGAATGGTAACATAAGAAAGAGGAAACAAACCATTGTAATTATCTACCAGTCAAATAAAGTCTAAACTCATTAATCAATAAGATATTATCATTTAAATATTTATAATTAGAAAGTATGGAATATTTAACATGAAAATATGTATTACTAGTATCATCAAAGTATTATGTAAGAAATTCTCACCAAAATTAATAATCTCATCATGTAAGGAACAAAAAGCATTAATATTATTGACATGATAAACTAATAAGTCAACATCATAATGAAAATATCATCATGTGGTATATATCTAGGTAAAGTAATATCTTGAATATCTAAATAACTAACATGAGATATAGCAAAATGATCATCACAAGACATATCATCATGTATAAAACAAGGTTGTTTACAAAGATAATTGTCTTTAGTTTTTAGAAGTTGCATAATCAAAAGAATATGAATATATAGAAACAAGCCTATCATGACATATAGGAGGAATATCATCACAAGATACCACAAATCATGAATAGGTAAGCAATGTATATCCCTATCAATATCTATCACACACTAGGTTTCAATAACATAAGGTAAAGCCACACTAGGTGGATGATCCTCATTATGATAAGCCATTTTAGAGAATATCAATATGAAGATAAAAAAAAAGTGAGATGAATGAATCTAAAGGAAATATATTAGCACCAACCAAATCAAAAAAGGAGGGAAAACATGTACAAGATAAAGTCATGAAAATATATCTTCATTTGTAGGATACAAAATCATGAAGCATTGCAGATGAAATTATTGAAAGCCACAAAAGATAAGAACACATAAAATTGGTTAGGGATGTGTAAAAATATTGTAAAGGGAATAACCTATGAGGATTTGTGATGATGAATAATCCAATTGCAAGTGGGAGATCAAACATATATGGGAAAATAAAGGCCCAAATCCTAATCAAGGTGTGACAAAAAAACAAACAAGGGGTCCAAACTCTTAGTATGAGATAAAATGATGTAATAAAAAATGTATTTGAAAAACACATCTAGAACGGAGGATAAACCCCAAGTTTAAATCCCTGGTGATCTAGGAAGGTTGGGTTTACCAAGCATGTAAAGGAAAATGTACACTCTTATGTTAATATGTAGACTAATTAATTCAATAACTAACCTAGACAAATGAGTCGGGAATAATATCAAATAATTGGAATACATGTTATAATTAATGTAGAAGTATAATAAAATAATTTCAATGTACTTAACTCTAAATTCAATGAAGATTGCATAGTGTAGATGTTAGAAATGCAGTTGCCAAAATTTCAAAAAATAAGGTCTATTAGACAATTGTCAAATTGAATTAGAAATTTGACAATGAAATTCTTGTTGGGAAAGGTGTCTCAACATTGTATCCCAATGTTTTGTATTTGTTAGAGTTGGATATGTAGATACACAAGATCTAGAGGCCAAATGGAAAGCACAAAGAGATCAATATGCAATGCTTAAGATTGAAATTGAATTAATTATCCAACAACTGGTTTACAAATGAGAACCCCTTGGTTATATAGCCAAGGTGAGACATACGATGCCACAAGATTATGACAAGTGTCTTAATCCTATGATATGAGACAACTAACTTGACATAAAAGTCAAAAAGATGAGATCTAGACATGACAAATAAGTCTTCTAGAAAGAATCTTAGGACCTAAGTAAACTTACCATGTGAATATATCCCCTAAGTCCCTAGTGACTGAATTAACTAGGTACAAGACATTTATTCACACCAAAACCCACCCTTAAGTACAACTTAGGGAGAATATTATTATGTAAAGATGCAAAGATGGGTCCCGACTACTAGGCCATGTTAGGTACCCATGTACAAATGCAAATGCAATATCTCACAATTGGAGAATAGGAGAAAACCTAGTGGGATAAAACTCATCCCTAAAAGAGAGATGAAAACACAAATACTCTCAATGATGTATGAGAGGGACAAAAATCTATGCGAGGAAAAAGACCCCCCCATAAGAGAGAAGAAGAAGAGAGACCATGCAACCCCCCCTCAATGGTAATTCTCCTGCAATGGAAAAAGCTTGACATTGAATGTTGAAGATGATCCAATCTCGTCAAACAAAATTCCTCTCCCTAGGAAGGAAAAAAACCAAGATGATATGTAGGATGTCTTCCCATTCCTAAAAGGAATATGTGGGAAGAAAAATGATATGTGATGTCTCTGAACTACGCTCAAGTGTCTCCATGTTGATGCTAAAAATTGACACACTCCAAATAGGTGTTCTAGGCCACACTGTTGAATATGTAAATCCAGAATCTCCTAGAGATGGATGTAGAACACAATCCAAAGAAAAGTCTACCTCCTCTAAAAAAAAGAAGCCTCCTCCAAATTCTGTCCAAAATTATCCACACTCACGTCAAACTGCAAAGAATGATCATGTAGAGAATGAACAAGAGGGCATCAAAGAGAAGATGTATGCAATCAATGGTGTCTCCCAAATTTAGAATGTGAGACTAAAAAAACAACCCACAAATGTCTATCTAGTATGCATTTGAAGTATATGTAGTTGGAAGATGATGTAGATCTTGCTACACTGAATCACAAGAAGCCATATCTGTAGCAACACAAGCATCATCAAATGCAATAGTAGATGGAGGAGATGGAAATCATGGCTCAAGAACTGGATTTGATGTGAGAACACCCAAGTTCAAGAAGCCAAAAGTCTCCTCAAAATCATGGTTCACACTACAAGTGTGATCAACAACCGAAGGAAAAATATCACCATCAAAAGTAAAATCAGCAAGCAAAGGTATACAACTAAGATGAATGATCAACCATCTTTGTAGAAATAATCTCTCTGCTCTCGAAGTCTCTAATGATAATTGAACCAAGAGTGAAATCCACAGTCCTCCCATCTCCACCATGTGTAATCTGATAGATGAAAATAATTTTTTTTGACAAATGAGGTGCACACAAAACATCATTGAAAGTGCCCTCCCCAATATCAATAGTTCCCTTCCCAATTACACTCATGTATGCATTTTTCTCATCAAAATAGGAGACATATTACAAGGCTCAAAAGAAGAGAGTATAGACTATGAAGATTTCATATGATGAGATGCTTTTGAATCTAGAAGCCATCTCCTTGATCCAAGACCTGTAGTAGCACAAAGAGCTTTCTCTTTATTTCTTGATGTAGAAGCCAAACCAACATGAACTTTCTCCTTATTAGACTATTTTGAAGAAGAAGAAGTTGACTAAGAAATTTTGGAAGGTAGATCAATCTGGTTCTTTTTGAGAAGATGTTTCAACTCATCAAATCCTTCTTATAACAAGAATGTTCATCATGTCCAAGTTTCTTGAAATATGAACAAGTTATCTTCTCCTTCTTTGATGATTTCTCTTTGGAAGAGAATTTATTATTTGCTTGATCTATATCTGGATTATTCTTTGATTTATTTTGTTTCTTTTCAAAATGTTCTGATTCTTTCACCTAACTAGCCAACAATGCTTGAGATTTAGATGAATTGATGAGACCTATCGATATAAGCTTTTGTTTCTCATGTATTAACATATCAAAAAATGATACAAATGAAGGTGTCGTATATGCAAACCCCATAGTCAACCTATGAGTATGAAAGATAGAAACAAAAGCAACATAATAAAGACCAATTTTGTTCAATGTATTGTAGACCAACTAAATTTCCTTCTTATCAATTCCACATACTTTACATTGCTCTCTTAGATCATTAACCTTAGTAATGTAGTCTTGGATGTTGTAAAAGTTATTAGGATCAAGGCTCATCAGTTCATTATCAATTTGATAGCCTCTTACTTTATTTTTAGTACCATACAAATTTTTCAATTTGTTCCAAGCTTCATGAGAATTTTGACATGATTCAATTTGAAACAATAGATCTTGAGAAACTAGTTTACGAAGACATCCAAGAGCTTTGATATGTTTAATCATCTATTTTTTTTTTATCTGAATCTATTGGTTTAGGTACCTTATTTTCCACATATAAAGAGTGAACTTCAATCATTAGAATACTCTATGCATTTTGATGCCATGTTGAGTGGTTATATGATGTGAGGAAAGGAACCTTAGAGTGATCCATGGTAAAGAAGAGCACAAGAAAATATATCAAAATAATTGTAGAGGAGGGGGATTATCTACTTCGAGTCCCCAGGTCATAGGAGGGTCCAAAGCAATAGGCTACCCTAATCTACCTCAAGATTTGCTAAGTGATTGGAAAGGTTTAAAGTTAAGGTTGACAAGGAATTGCAATCTGGTTGCTACTATCCCTCTGCTAACCCTAATGTTTTCAAAGAGTTAGGAGAGCTTATTTTTGAGGTTCAGACTATAACTTAGAACACTCACTACTAGAGGACTACAATATAGAACTCACACTCCAGTGCAGCACGTTGGGGTCTCAGGGATGCATTAGCGTCCGTACGGACAAAAACTACATAGTATAGTCTAAAACACCAGAAAACCTACGAACAACTTGAATGATAGAGTTTTATGCTATGAAAGAAATAAAAAGATACAAAAGCAATAGTACAAGAAGAATACTACTATAACACTAAACTAGAATTAATGAAAGAGGGGTGATAAAGGCAAACCTTTGAGCCTACAAGTTGAGATCTTTACTAGCTTCACTTGACGAATAACCTACACACACAAGAACAAGAAAATGTTGGGATGTGTATAGATGAATGCCTCAATTAGTCCCCCACTTTGGTGTTTCCACCTCAACGGATAACCAGATAGCAACAATTGTATAGAAAGATGATAAAGAGAGTATGAAAATGTAAATACCTAGCAATACAAAAACAACAATACGCTGCGATACAAATACGATAATGCAAAAATGAATGAGGATGGTGGATATCACCTTCTCAACCATGTGATCTAAAGGAAAATGGAGGAAGGAGTGAGCTTACAAGCTTCCCAAAGCCAACACTGTTGCAACAATAGAGAGAGGGGGCCGAGAATGTAGCAGCTTGCAGCTTCAATGGTGGTGGTGATGCTTGAAAGTGAGTATGTAGAAGCCAAGGAGTTGCTGAGAGAGTCAACAAGTTGTGAAGAAGCTAAATGGAATGAAGATTTAGACAATTTGAAGGGAAAAGGAGACAAAACGCTTGTTTGAAGTCAGTCAAGGGATCAACAAACGTTACACTTTGCATCCAATGGAAGAGTGTAACACGTCTATGGATTCCAGAGGTAGGAATCCTTTCAAGATAGAAGCATGTCGTGCAAACATCTACATGATGCACCAGCGTCCCAGGTAGAAATTCCTCCACCAACACATAAATTAGTTGCCAAGTGGACAAGGAAAGGTGGCGGGTGTAAGGATTGCATCATCAAATTTCATTCTCTAAGGTAGGGGGTAATGCAAATGTGGAATTTTCCTAGGGGTTCAAATTCACACCATTACATTTTATCCCCACTTTAGCAAGAATATGCGTCAGTGAATGCGAGGTAAAGTAAAGGAAGAGTTGAAAAACACATACTTGAACCATTGAGGAAGAAGAACACAATATGACATGCTCAAACATGTAGAAGAAAGAGATGGTTCCACATGTACTCGGTCCTATGGAAATTTGAACAAATATATGCAAGTAATTAGTCTTACAAAATTGGTTCCACGGGTGCTCGGTCCCGTAGAAGGTGAAAAAAGGTTCTACAGGTGCTCAATCTTGAAAAATGAAAGCACTTCACAGGTGTTTGGTCCTGCAAAGGAGGCACTATAGGTGCTTGGTGTTTGGGGGCTAGAAATGAAAGGATTCATAAAGTCTGATTGACCCTTACAGGTTCTCGGTCTTGCAAGGAAAGCTTGACAATGTGCTCGGTCCTCCAATATTGATTGTAAAAGTAGATTCACAGGTGCTTGGTCCTGCATAACAACATGTTAATCCACAAACAAAATAGATTAAGAAAGAAAAAGTCACACAAACATACATTCATATATCAAAACAAGCAATTAAAGGAGAAGTTTTTAAAGGGGTCTTGTGTGAACCCTTCAAAATTGCAAGGGGTCCACACAAAGGGATGCTCCATTTGAAAAGTGATGAAATTTTTGCAAACGATCCTATCATCAAGGAATCATTTTGAAAGATTCTCTTTTGTCAAGGAATTCGAAAAAAATGGCCTCCTCGAAGGCGATTTTTCAATTCTTTTTGCTATGAATATGATTTTGAAAGAAAATATTGTTAAGGGGATCCTTATTGAAGGATGCATTTTTTAAAAAATATAAAAAATCTTCAGCAAGGGATTCGTTGGCCACCGAATACACCTTATCGAAAACCGGAGAAGTAGGAGCCCCCCCTAGGATGGTGCATGCAAGGTGAAGGAGCACACAACATCCTAAGGAAAGGAAGAAAATGTAGAGATGCCGTGGCCCATGATACATGACGAGATGTAGACACATAAATTTTGTCGCACACACGAGGGACAACACATAGGCACCACAACATCAAGAAGAAAGCATAGAAGAGAGAAAGATAAACAAAGAAAAATTACAAAGATGAGGAAATCAATAGATAAGGGGATCTAGGAATTTGGGGTCAGATATGCTCATATATATAAGTAGGTAACACGCAGTGAAGGAGCGAACGATCATCAATCCTAGGAATTCCCAGATCTGAAGAAAGGCACATGAAGACAACATAAAAATAAAAAATTGGGTCAACATGTAAGGGAGACCTAAATTCTCCCAACACTTTGCATCGTCCCCAATTGTCAAAAATCAAGTTACAACTTATAGAAGAATGATGAAATATATAGAGGAAGTTTATGGCACAATTTCACTCTTATATCCAAGCACCTACAAGGGTGACAAGGGTCCTCTAGGAACACAAAAAAAAACATGGGGGAAACACAACACACACACAAATCTAATCTACATATAAAGAAGAGACACTCTCCTATTTCTCATCAACCAAGAGGTCATCGTTCTCCCAATCTAGATTGTTATATGGGGAGGGTAGACAAGCTTGCAAGGGTGAGATAGCAAGGGGAGCACCCCCAAGTATCCTACAACAAGAGCTAAGGAAGAAGGCCCCTCAAGGTCTCCTTCACTCAACTCCTATGAGGTAAAAGTCATTGATCTTGAAAAGATCACCGAAAGAGCCAAGACATCATCAACTGAGTTAAACATGCACTTGACAAGAGTGCCATGTGTTAACTGAATGGGAGATGAAGGAGGCTCCTAAGATCCACCATCAACCTCATCAAAAGAGATAGTGAAAAACTCAGGAGGCATCGGGGCTGTCTCTGTCACTAGGATGACACAACCCAAAGAAAAACCCTCTCCTGAAGAAGGTGATCCCTTCTTTTTACCTCCATTGGAAGCAAGGTCATCCTCCAAATTAAGCTTCATCAGAGGATGCATCCCCACAAAGGAAGTGAAAGGCAAGGAGGAAGAGAACAAGGCCACAACAAACACCATTGTGGTGTTTGACATGTCCATGAGCTGAGAGAATGGAGGGATGTCTGAAAGGGATATCAAAAGAGGAGGCTTCATTGAGGGAGAAATGAACACCTGCACCCTTTTGGGGTGAGGGTCACCAGCACTTACGAGAGGAGTCATAAACAAAATCGAGGCAACAATAACTGAAGTGCAAGGAATAGAAGAGGGAGGCGGAGTAAGAGATGGAAAAACAAGAGTTGCTAGTTATTTTTTACCTTCTACGAGGTAGCTTGCTCAATAGAAGAAGCCTTCCTCCAGCGCTTGCGCTCATGCACAAGCCGTTTTCATCAGTTTCGGGAACTAGAACTTTCCGCTTGAGAAGAAACAAGAGGCTCCTATTCCTCCATAGAGGCATGTCCTCCAGATCCATTGCTAGTGGAAGGGAAACCTCTTATATGTGAGTAGGAGCAGGAAGTGTAGGAGTGGAAGCCACAATAGGTGGAGAAGAAGACTCAGGCACCTCAACAACATGCATCCTCCCATTCAATGCTCGAGGGCCAGCGGTAGTAGGAGGCCACAAAGTTCAAGACACAGGGGAAATTCCATAAGGGCCCTTCCCCTTACCATAGACAATGAGCTAACACCGTGGGTAAGATGAGAAGTTCGAATACTTGGTGCTTGGCCTTCCACCAAGAAGGAACCATCAAAATCCCTAGGTGAGGTAGGAGAGTAGGGGCTGAAGGCGCCATAATAGGGAGAGAGGCAAAAGTGGATGGGACAACAAAAGAAGAGGAAGGCTCCTGGGCACGAGAAAAATTCCCCTTCCCCTTTTGAGAGGAGGAGGAGGAAAATTGCTGCTACATGATCATAAAACCTTTAACTAAAATGGTGTAAGGGGAGACAAGGTAGGTCACCTTCAATGCTATGCTCCATTCTTATATTTGACATAGGTGTGATAAAGCAAGTCCATCTTTGGAGGAAGTAGACCAACTGGGGCAGGCCAAAAGTGATCTAGTGAGTAGCCCCCATGCAACACTAGAGGTTTATATCTAGTGTCATGCACAATGTGCACAAAGACCTCACAAGAAAACTTTAAACACTCATGAATTACTGAAGTGACTACATTTATGGAAACCAACCATGGGATACCTAGATTCACTCTAAACAAGTCTAACTCCAGGATGATATCGAAAGGAGCATTTATGGTCCTAGGTCCTACCAGGACTGAGAGAGTGATGGAACCAATTGGAGGGACCAAGAATCTATCATGCATACGTATTATGCTCTTTGATTCAACATACCCATCCTTATGTAAGAAATTTATTAGCTTAATCTCCTTTGTTATAACTTTCACATGATACATGGGATCAACTAGAACACTAGTCATGATGTTCCCATTGATGCGAGCAAGAATGTATAGAGGAGAAGGCTCTTTATTTATGTTTATGGGTAGGTCCTGCGATGTAAAAGTTATAGTGGGTGATTCAGTCACAGGCTAAGTGGGAGGAATAGGTGTCAATGAAACCATGTTTACATACTTCAAGAACTCAGGGGAAGAAGAACTAGGAAATTCAACAATTAGATTTGTAGAGTGAGACGAAAAGGGTTTCATCTAGATATACAATTCGCTATTAGCCTTCGCCATAGACTTGTTCGCATTTTTATTTTTCCCATCAAGGTGAATATTATCGTCATCGATGTGATCCTGTATCTTGTGACATAGGCGCATGCATCTTTCGGTATCGTGTTCGGGGATTCGATGGTACTGGAAGAATGTGTTCTCTTCGTACTATTCAAGGTAAGGTTTAGTAAGGGGTCGAGGATCTGGCAAGGTTATGATTTTGTCTTCCAATAACTTCTTTAGAATAGAAGAGTATGACTCTGATAACTTTGTGAATTATTTGTTGTGTTTGAGGCCTTTATCGCTAGACACAACAGTTACACTCGCAATAGATTTACCTTTACCAAAGATTGACACAATAGACCTACCCTCAGGATGGGAGTGTGAGGAAGATCCCCTAAACTATGGAATAGTCTACTGGTACTCCCACAATGCAACACAAAGATGCACAAAAGAAGGATATTTCATCAAGGCAAACTTATCCTACCAAGACCTCTGTAGGTTGCCGATGAAAATCTTTTGCACATCTTAGTTGGGTAAAGGATAAGATATCTATTAAAATAGTGCTTGATACTGAGCAATGAAATTAGTTATCTTCTAATGCTCTCCCTGCTTACAACAAACGAGGTCTAAAAAGTCTATCTTCGGCCCAACGTTTGCTTGTAATTGCCAAAGAAATTGATTCACAAGATGATCAAATGAAAATATAGAATTATTAGGTAAGGAACAGTACTATTCTAGGAATGTATCCTTGAGAGATCTCATGAATAACTTTTCCATTAAGGCATCATGGTGGAAGAAATCTGTACACATGGCGTTGAATGCTAAGACATGCGTTTGTGGATCTCCCTTACCACCATACCTCTCAAACTTTGGAATCTCCATCCCTTAGGGGATAAGAGTGTTTAGAATTGCTATTGACAAATGACTATGATGAAAGAAAGGTTGGAAAATTGGCTGGGAGGTGGCTTGGGACAAGTTCGCTAGTTGATTCTACATCTGACCCATGTTCTGTAGTAAAGCATTCAGAATAGGATCAAATGATGAAACAGGACTAGTGGAACCGCCACTAGAACCACCGCCAGAGCCACCAGAGATACAATTACCACCACCCCCCATTCCACCAAGGCTTCCACTGTTAGAGCCAACATGGCCCCCAGAGTTACCACCACCAAAATTAGAAGGAATAACACTGAAACCTAAAGGGATTTTGTTTACTTTGATGGTCAAAGGTGCCTCAGGCACAAAGATGGTATTGACAGAAGGGCCTGATTTGGCCATGTATACCGACATCATGGGAATTGAGACACCTATATGCCTTTCAAAGGTCTTAGACCCAAAACCTCATGTAACACCCGATCTAAAGTTGTATGAAGGGACATATGCTTCCACTATGTCAGTGATGCCTTGAAGAACTTCCACGCCCACTCGATCTTTGTTTAGAATATATCTCATTTCATTGAGTAGCCTCCTCGAGGAAGCTCAACTCCATCTTTAAAACTATTTCCTAAGAAGTGAGACCAGTAGTGACCTTCAAGAAATCCATTTCTAAATGCCGTACACTTCTCCTAACAATGTAATTGAAGGTTGTAGATTGAGTTGTAAAGCTCATAAAGCTTCACAATATGCAAGTCTGCAACCTTCACGAAGCATGAGAAGAAGATTCTCGACATAAAGAAATATGCACTACGATGTTCACATTGGGTTCACCAAAATTTAGAGGAGGGGGCCTAGCTTCTCTGAGACCCTAGGTCACGGGAGAGTCCAAAGAAATAGGTTGCCCTGATCTACCTTAAGCTTTGCTAAGTGATTTGAAAGGTTTAAGGTTAAGGTAAAAAAGGAAGAGTAATATGGGTTGTACTATCCCTTTGCTAACCCAAATGTTTCAAAGAAAGCTGGTTTTTGAGGTTCAGAATGTGACTCAGATCAATCATCGCTAGAGGACTACAACATGAAACTCGAACTCCAGTGCAAGGCACTGGGGTCTCAGGGATGCGTTGGCATCTATATGGACAAAAAGTGAAAAGTACAGTCTAAAACACCAAAAAACCTACAAAAAAATTGACTGACAGAGTTTTATGCTACGACAAAAAAGGAAAGATACAGTCTAAAACACCAAAAAACCTACAAAAAACTTGACTGACAGAGTTTTATGCTACGACAAAAATGGAAAGATTCAAAAGCAACAATACAACAAGAAGAATACTACTATAACACTAAACTAGAATTAACAAAAGAGGGGCAATACAGGTAGACTTTTGAGCCAAGTTGAGATCTTTACTAGTTTCAGTTGACAAATAACCTACACATAGAAGAACGAGAAATTTTTTGGGTTGTGTATAGAGGACTATCTTAGTCAGTCCCCCACTTTGGTGTTTCCACCTCTACGGATAGCCAAATAGCAATGATTGTATAGAAAGATGATAGATAAAGTATGAAAATGGAAACACCCAATAATACACAAACAACAATATGCTACAATACAAATACAATACAAAAGTGAATGAGGATGGTGCATATCACCTTCTCAACCACGTGCTCTTAGGGAAAATGGAGGAAGGAGCGAGCTTGCAAGCTTCCCAAAGCCAATGCTGTCGCAACAATGAAGAGAGGGAGCCAAGAATGAAGCAGCTTGTAGCTTCAATGGTGGTGGTGATGCTTGAAAGTGAGTATGTAGAAGCCAAGGAGTTGTTGAGAGAGTCAAGAAGTTGTGAAGAAGCTGGATGGAATGAAGAGTTAGACAATTTGAAGGAAAAAGGAGGCAAAAGACCGTTTGAAGTCAATTAAGGGAGAAGAAAATGTTACACTTCATGTCCAATGGAGGAGTGTAACGTCTCTGCGGATTTTAGAGGTAGAAATCTTGTCAGGAGGGAAGCGCATCGTGTGGATGTCCGCACACTGTGCTAGCATCCTAGAAAGAAATTCCTCCACCAACACACAAATGAGTTTCCAAGTGGATAGGGAAAGTGGGTAGGTGTAAGGATTGCATCATAAAATTTCATTCTCTAAGGTAGGGGTAATGTAAATGAGAAATTTGCCTAGGGGTAAAAATTCACACCATTACAAGAATGCACCAGGAGACCCCCCCAATCACTCAATCAAGAAACCCCCCCAGTAATATATGATTTGGCACTTTAAATTTAGTGCGTTTACAAATTCCACTTGCCAAAACAACAAAGTGGACTTGATCTTAGTGCATACAGATGCCAAAATTGGCCACAAGCTCAAAGTGAATTTTTTACATAAAATGAGATTAATTTGATCACACCACTGCAAAGTACACAAATAACTATGCACTTTAAAAAAAATTCACCCAAAAATGTTATCGTAGGAGCAAGAATAGAGCCTTAGAAGTTTCCAAAATGAGCATGACTCAACAACACCTATGAGAATCTAAAATTTTTGGAAAAACCAGGCACCAAAATCAAAAAATTATTGCAGCACTACGAAGGCACAAAATTTTTCCCCAAATAAAAAAATTGCTCACAAAATGAAGGTCGGATGACTGAGTTATGATTTTTTGAAAATCACCCTTCAAACTAAAATGCAAATGGTGAGGGGAAGAAAATTTCAAAACAACTGCTGACATGGCGTTGATGTCAACAAATCATGAGGTTAAATTTGATGTCCAAACGATTGTCAAAACAAAATATTCCACTCAGGCGATGGAATATTCACTCAACCAAAATATACTATAGAATATTGTCACCAACAAAGAGTAGGGAATCTTCATGGAATCTGCTTATTCCAGTGGTATCACCGTTGAAATCTTTAGTAGAATTAGAAAATTTTGATTTCAAAATTCCATTGGGTTATAAAAAGTGGTCGCCAGTTTTATGAAATAGCACCACTACGAAGGCACAAAATTTTTCCCCAAATAAAAATTATTGCACCACTATGAAGGCACAAAATTCTTCCCCAAATAAAAAAATTGCTCACAAAACGAAGGTCGGATGACTGAGTTATGATTGTTTGAAAATCACCCTTCAAACTAAAATGCAAATGGTGAGGGGTAGAAAATTTCAAAACAACTGCTGACATGGCGCTGATGTCAACAAATCATGAGGTTAAATTTGATGTCCAAGCTATTGTCAAAACAAAATATTCCACTCAGGTGATGGAATATTCACTCAACCAAAATATACTGTAGAATATTCTATCACCAACAAAGAGCAAGGAATATTTGTGGAATCTGCTTATTCCAGTGGTATCACTGTTGAAATCTTCAGTAGAATCAAAATATTTTGATTTCAAAATTCCATTGGGTTATAAAAAGTGGTCGCCAATTTTATGAAATAGCACCACTACGAAGGCACAAAATTTTTCCCCAAATAAAAAGTATTGCACCGCTACGAAGGCACAAAATTCTTCCCCAAATAAAAAAATTGCTCATAAAACGAAGGTCGGACGACTGAGTTATGATTGTTTGAAAATCATCCTTCAAACTAAAATGCAAATGGTGAGGGGTATAAAATTTCAAAACAACTGCTGACGTGGCGCTGATGTCAACAAATTATGAGGTTAAATTTGACGTCCAAGCAATTGTCAAAACATAATATTCCACTCAGGCGATGGAATATTCACTCAACCAAAATATACTGAAGAATATTTTGTCACCAAAAAGGAGTAGGGAATCTTCATGGAATCTGCTTATTCTAGTGGTATCACCATTGAAATCTTCAGTAGAATCAGAATATTTTGATTTCAAAATTCCATTGGGTTATAAAAAGTGGTCGCCAGTTTTATGAAATAGCTAGTTGCTTGGGACTGTACACAACGTCATGTGGCGGGTGAGGGCCGCGCTATGTGGCGTCCATGTCGTCTAGCCAATACCTACTGGTACCGCTAGTACCATAGGCCTGCACAGGTCTGTGGACTCGTACTAGCCCCCTTTTTTTAATATTTTAAAAAAACTTTTAGATAAATTTTTTTCTAAAAGAACTTTTTTTGAATTTTTTTTATTGAAATAAAATAATTTATTTAAAAAAAAAAAAAATCATATTGACTGCAATTATGGTTGGGCTGTATGGTTGGACTAGAAATGTTTTTGCCTTAGAGGAAAAATTTGTCCAAATTCGATGATTTGACAATCGATCTATACATTTTTGGGCCTTGTGAGTGCGATGGCAGTGTTTTTGACTCAAAATGCTCTGAAGTGGTAGCTACCTCTCGAATCTGACAACCACCTTCAATCTTTAAATCCTTGTAGATTTGGTTCCAATGTCCAATTTGGATGAAACAAATGGAAAACCTGACTTTCTCAAGCACTTCAGATGCAATGGTGAGCTCAAATCTGATGCAACAAGCTCCCAAAATGCACCTGCAATACAAATTCAAAAAATGAACCCCCCAAAATCTAGTATTTCTATCAAGTTTTTTTGATTCTGTAGATCATATGATGCAAGGGAAGAACATACTCAACTTTTAAAGATCTACTAAGATCTCTCCAAAAAGGCTAGCCAATAGCACCCAACCAACTCTGATACCATGTTAGAGTTGGCTATGTAGATACCAAAAATCTAGAGGCCAAATGGAAAGCACAAAGAGATCAATATGCAATGCTCAATATTGCAATGGAATTGATTATCCAACAATTGATTTACAAATGAGAACCCCTTGGTTATATAGCCAAGGTGAGACATAAGATGTCATAAGATTAAGACAAGTGTCTTAATCCTATGATATGAGACAACTTACTTGACATAAAGGTAAAAAAGATAAGATCTAAACATGACAACTAAGTCTTCTAGAAAGAATCTTAGGACCTAAATAAACTTAACATGTGAATATGTCCCCTAAGTCCATAGTGAGTGAATTAACTAGGTACAAGATATTTATTTACATCAACAATATTAATTAATTAGTTATTTTTATTTATTATTTTGTCTTCACATGAGAAAGATGACATCAAAATTTGAGATGATTTTATCGGCCATGTATTGATATTTTGTAATATTTATAAGAGGTTGTAAGAGAATCTAATATCATCATGATGTGTAAGAGCATATTATGACATTATAACATGTAAGTTACTCATGATAGGTTCTATGATGCATAAGAGAATGATTATAGGGGAGTTACATTATAATATTGATCAACAATATGATGTGTTATAAGACATATTTGATTGAGGATAATGGAGCCAAAATGAAGTGCCCAAGTTGGTTATGATAGATTATTAAAATGTAAGAGTATATTCTAATATTAGTATGTTGACTCATATGGGAGTTGGCCATTAGAATTCCTCACAGGGATTTGAGATCTATTTTTGGGGGTTGTATTCTCTCATGGTTTATGCTTTACCATTTATTATTTCCTATTTTGAATCTTCTCTATATTGGTGCCTAGAAGATGTGATATGTAGTTTGTTTAAGGGGTTATGCTACCAAAATTTCTCCAAAATTGTGTTGGTTGTTCTCCCTTGAAGGCTTGAGACTCTTAATGTATTGTAACTATATTGGTACTTTGAATAAATTGGTTTAGGATTTAGAGATTGAGTTTTTTTGAAAGGGTTTTCCTAGGATAAGCATTGTGTCATTGTGGTATTATTTTTGTGCGTATATTTTGTTTTGAAACTACTAGATCATAGTTTGCTTTCATTTATATCCTCATTGATTAGGATAAAAATTGTTTGTACTATCACATTCCTTTCATTTGGTATTAGAGTTTGATCAACTTTGTCTCATATGTAGTAGGAAAAATATTTTTTGGACTAATCTTGGTTTGAGTGGAATTTGTGCACATAAGATCTTTATTTTTTAGGAAAAATGGCAAGTACATAATAGTTGGAGATGTAATCTTTTAATGTGACAATATTCAATCTTTGGAAGTTCAAGATAGAGGATTTATTGATAGATCGAGATCTATATTTAGTACTCTCTAGAAGTAAACCTATAGAAGTGAAGGATGAAGACTAGGATGTGTTAGATCGGAAAGATAAAGCGTCATTCAAATTTATTTATAATTTTTAGTGCTCTTAAATGTTGCAAAATAATCCATTACTAAAACCCTCCAAGAAAAGTTGGGAACTCTAGGAGGCTAAATCTCTAGTGAACATTAATTTTTTTATAGAAGAAGCTATATGATTTGAGGATGGGTCATGGGGACCTAATTGTTGAGAACTTGGATGTATTTAACACCATTTTAATTTGGTTACAATATTTCAATGTGAATATAGAAGAAGAATATCATTGCATAATCTTATTATGTTACTTCGTAGACTCATGATACTATCTAGTGATAACTATTGGAAGTAATACTTAAAATTTTGTGCTTGATGAGGTAGTAGCTTCTCTTTTGTTAGAAGAGATGAGGTAGAAGGATTCCAAATCTACTAATGAAGCACTAGTTTTTCATGGATGGTCAAAGGAAAAAATCAAGAAGAAGGACAAGAGCAGATATAAGGCTCCTCATAAATCCAATGTAAAATGATATATTATTGTAAGAAATACCACATCAAGAAGTAGTTCAAGGAGAAGAAGAAATAAAAGAATGAGTCAAATAGTGATTCGGATTCTAGAGCTTCTTAAGATGAATTAGATGTGTTTTTTGCAACCCTCACATGCATGCAATGATGCATGGATGATCAAATCTAGTTCCTCTTTTCATATTAATATGTATAGGTAGTTGGTTTTTGATTATGAGAAGTTTGATGGTGGAAAGGTCTAACTTGGTGACAACTCTTTTGAGTATTGTTGGGGTGTCCAATTCATGATAACAAATTTTAATGGGAAGATTAAAGGTATTTCAAGATTTCTACACATCTTGAGTTTGACATGAAACTTATTATTTGTAAGAAACATGAATAATGTGAGTGTGGAAGTATTCTTCAACAGTGGCGGGTATAAGATGCTTCATGGAAATATGGTGTTGGAAAAGGGGGTTTAGGTTGGAATAATTTTTTTCCTTGATTCTAGCACCTACATATAATAAAGGAATTACAATATTTGAGTCTAAAAATTTGGTACCTGTAGTGTCAAGACTTGCAATCCACCTAAACTTGTTGTAAAATAATTTGCATTAAGTGGACTTGCAACACCTAGAAATGTAGTGTGGGTTCTTAAATATTTTATCACCATAGAGCACAAGCTACTTGTTGAGAAGAAAATGTTGTGGCATGAATGCATGGGCCACATAGGTGAGAAGGTTCTAGGACTTTGAAAATAGATACCTTGCAAAGGATTTGGTTGATTGTTCTCTTGAATTTTACTTCATGAACATTGTATTTATGGTAAACACAATCATGTTTAATTTTACTCAATATTACATAAGTATCATGAGATTTTGGATCTCATTCATAATGATGTATTTAGTCCTCTCTCTATGCTTTCATTGGTAAAATATTTTCATTATGTTTTTTTATTGATGATTTCTCTAAGATGACTTGGGTTTGCTTATAAAAGCATAAATATGAGATACTTAGTCTATTGAAGGAGTTTAGAGCTCTTATGGAGAATGAAAAAAATCAAAATATCAAAGTGTTGAAAATAAATTATGATGGAGAATATCATATAATTGAGTTTGAAAGATTGAACAAAGAGAATGATATTAACATAAGACAACTCCATACACCCTTTAGTAAAATAGACTTGCAAAGAGGATAAATTGGTTGTTGATGGAGAGGAATAGGATTATTTTTAATGGGGCTAGTTTAGAATATAAATTATAGCCAAAGGTGATTGGGACCTTGTGTTACCTGGTTAATAGGTCTTCTACATGAACACTTATGGATGGAACTACTATGGAGGGTTGTATGGTAAATATACCTCATTTTAGAATTTTCAATTTTTTGGTTGAGACATATGCTCATGTGCCTTAAGAGAGGTAGTTAAAATTGGATTAGAAGGTGGTAAAGTGTTTTTCATAAACCATGAGAATGGTGTGAAAGGGTACAAGCTTCATGATCCAATGAATGGGAATGCATTATATATTTTAATGTGATATTTAGGGAGATTAGACCTCCTTTAGTTGAGTAATGAAATGACAGTGTAAGTTCCTAATTTATAAACAAGAATGGAATCAAATGTAATGCAAAAGAAACCTATCTAAACTATCACAAACCTCAAATAGAGCACAACAATGGAAGAAAAACAAGATAATAACATAAGCAATAAACTCAAAAGTTACCATAAACCTCCATTGTTGAATGATTTTCTCCTTGATGTATTGAAATTTGGATGATCTCTTTGCTTGAATATCACCAATTTGACAACATTTATCTAGCTTGAATGATAATGGATTATGATTTGGATGAGAAGATGCCTTAATTTATAGATTTTGGGAATGCGGAATGGATGGATAAGATCTAATTATGATATGAAGGGTGGATAATTGTTTAGAGAAATTACCTAAGATATAAGAGAAAATGAAGGGTGGAGATGAAGGTAGTTAAAATGTGAATGGATAGGATTAACTTACTAGCTGTAGTAAGTAGTTGTGAGGATGAGGGAAATTAGGGACACATGCACCTAAAAGGGCTATAACTTTGGGATGTGTTGAGAGAATAAGGGGACCATGAGGATAAGTGTTCCTAGGTGCCCAATATTATTGGAATGTGTTGAGAGAATAATGAGAGCACAAGGACACATGTTCTTAGGTCCCCATTATTCTTGAAAAGTGTTGAGAAGATGATGGCTTAATTAAGTAATAGTAATATTTAATTACTTTAGCCACATGGGTGAGGTGGATAATAGGTGGAATATGTAATTAGTTATTTATTTATTGTGATGAGATGGGAAAAGGTGATTAATTAAATAATATGACTATTTAATTAAAGTATGAGACTTTAGTGAAAGGGGTAAGTCCTAGGTTAATTAGGATTAGGTGATGGGACATAGACTTAGGTGATTGTGAATAGTCCTAGGGAATATTTTAGGTGTCTAAATTTTGCCCCTCTTTGATACAATGTAATTAAGTGGCATTGTGTCAAATAAGAATAAAAGGTAGGATGGGATGGAATGAAGTTCTAATGAAAGGTTTCCCCAATAGCTCAAGGATAATGATGGAAGTGATGCCCCCTCAAGAGAACTGTTGGGTGAAATGAAACCTAATAGGTATCTTGAAAAGAAAATATGCATCATAAAAGATAAAAGGTGACTTGAGAGAGATAAAGATGGGATGATGTAAATACCATGAATATAGGATTGATTATGGACTAAGGATTGTGTTGGAAATATTTTAATTGATGTCAAGTTGAGAAGGTAGATGGTTCATATTGTCATTGATGCAAAGTCAAGGCGAGATGGTTTTTTTATCATTAATATCAAAGATATATGAACAATATTGTTGGTTTTAGTGCCAAGAATGTTACTCTAAGTGTTCCTAGACTGAGAGAAATTATAAATGTGGCAAATAAAATAAAAACACCATCACTTTCAACTTTCAACATATCCAAAGTCAGAGGTCAACAAGAAAAAAGAAAGAACAAAAAATGTGCAATGTACTCTAGAGTACACAAATTAGTGAAGTATTACAAAAGTTACCGAAATGTGGTATGATCCAGATCCAATAAGAAATAATTATAGAGGAACAATAATACATATATATGGAAATCCATACATAGACATGCTTGAAGAGTTAAATCAGATTGTACAGATTGAAGACGTCAAAAGAAGACATTAACATGGTGTGACTCAGATTATACAAGCATAAACAATCGCCTATTAATGCTTAACTAATACTAATCGATTTGATCAAAACCAGATCTTTATATCATTAAATAGATTTAGTAATAAACAAATTTCTAGTTCATTAAAGCGATATTCTTTAAGAATGCTAACAAAGTGTGAAATGATGAGATTTTTATTAAAGGCACATTAATCAATTCATATTAAAAAATATGACTAAGTGGTGCGATTATGAAATCGGATTTAACAAAAATAAAGATATTCTGAAGAATTAAATGGAACGATGCAAATGAAAGATGAAGTGCTTCAACGTTGAAGGGGTGCGATTTGATTGTGAAAAAAAAAAACAAATAAGGAGATGCAATTCTTGAAAAAACAAAAGTGATTATCTCTACAAGAATAATTATCAGAATTATTAAGATACTAAGGGGTGTGATTTTATCAATAAATAATCAAGGAAAATTCATATTTATTTGAGAAGTGTGATTTGTCTTGGAACAACTTCAGATTTATCAAATTAAAGATTAACTTGTGAAGTGGTGCGATTTGTGTTTTGGAAAGGTGCAATCTTCAGATTCAAAAGACAAAGACATACTGTTTTTCAAAGGTTGCAATGCTTGAGAAATATCTATATGTGATTAAAATTAAAATTTGAAAGTTGGTGTGTAGAGTGTTGAATGTGAGACAAAGGTTATATCATTCAAATTCAAGAAGATTTAAAGATGAGAAGATGGAGAGTAATTCAAATTTATATCAACATATATGAAGAGAGTGTTAATGTTGTGTAAGAAGAAAGAACGTGTGTGAAGTATGGAAGAAGAACACAACGTGTGATGTAGGAGATTATAAGTATGAACATATAAAAGTGAGTGTGGTGTATATTGAATATAAGGTGTGTGTGAGAGACACAAAGATATACCTAAGAATACACCAAAAGGACATGAGAATACATATGTAGATTTAAAGAAAACGTATGCAGACATATGAGGAGAACATAAACAGATTGATGAAAAATAATATATGAAGAAGTGTGTTGAGTATTGTGTAAAAAGGGATATCATATATGCATCAACAAACCTGTAGAAAATTAAGAGAAGATTGTTAAAGACAAATTTATGAGTACATGGTAGTAGATATATAAGCATATATATATGCAGTTTTTATAAGAGTCTCTAGAAGAATTATAAAGAGAAATAAGTACGGATTTGAAGGCATTAAAGAAGATTTTGAAGAAGAGTTCATAGCAGATTGAGAAGAGAATTGTGAAGAAAATTTGAAGGCAGTCCAAGAGAAATTTTATTGCATATTTGGTGAAGATCAGAATTGTGCATCATTTGTTGAAGAAGCAACATTGAAGGTCAAGCACTGCTTTTGAAGTTATCTTTTGCTAAGTTGGTGCTTGGAAAGTGGGGGTTTGTGCCTCTAGTAGGTTGGTGCCTACAAAACAAGTTAGGAGTTGGTGCTCCTTGTAGGTTGGTGCATACTAAATTAAGAAATTGACGATTCAAGTAGGTTGGTGCCTACAATCATTGTAAACTCATATAAATATAAAGTACATTATTTGTATTGTGGTTTTCTCCCGTAAGGATTTCCACTTAAAATCTTTGTGTCAACTTGTTCATATTGTTATATTCTTGCATAGTTGATATTGGGTTAGAGTTTAAAGTTGATAAAAGTTGAGAGGGTAAAAATTTGTTAATATACTGATTCACCCTCCTCTTAGTATATTTTTGTGCTTTTCAAATTGGGCATGTTGATAGATGTTGCTAGGATGATTAGATTGGATTGTATGGATGTACATGTTGGATGATGAAATCTCACAAGTATGTAATGCAAAAAAATGACACATTATTGGGATTATAGATAAATGATGGCATAAAAGATGTAGTGGACGAAGAATACATGCTGTCATAGTAACTTCACGTGTAAGGAGCAACCTTTATTTTGCTGTAGCACTTACTATTATGCACCATGATATAAGATACTGTGATGACAATGTGCTATGTTCACATGGACTGAATCTTAAATACAAATGTTTCAAATAGAATAGTGATCCAATAGACACATTGCCATAAGAATGCCATTATATGAATGATGAAGGAAACCATGCCAGTGTGATTGATGGAGAACTAAAACTTTAAAGGAAAAAAAAACACAAAACCATAAAGCAAGCAATCAAAAACATGAAAATTACATAAATTGGTATCCAATGACATGTTGAAGCTAAGGGCATGTGGGATGGATGGATGATATTGGGATGGATTGATTGGATCCAAGGATTAATGATGAGGATTGGATTAGATTTTGTCCTTGCAGAAGCTAAAAAATAATTGATTAATTGGTTGGTTGATTGATGATGATAGTATTTTCTCTCACCCTACCACTCCCTATCTCCCTCCTTCCCTCTTTCTCTCCCTCCGTCTATCCCTCCCACCTTACCACTCCCTATATCCCTCCTCCCATATTTCTCTCCCTCCCTATATCTCTCCCACCCTACCACTCTCTATCTCCCTCCTTCCCTCTCTCGCGACCTATATATTCCTCCCACCCTACCACTCCCTATATCCCTCCTTCCCTCTATCTCTCCCTCCCTCTCTCCCTCACACACAGATACAAACTCTCTCCACCTACCCCTCCATCCCTCCTTAAATATCTCCATATAACTATCCCTCCCAAGCTACCACTCCCTATCTCCCTCCTTCCCACACAACCTCTCTCCACCTACCCCTCCCTCTCCCCCGCTCTATCCCTCCCACCCTTCCACTCCCTATCTCTCTCATTCCCTCTCTCTCCCTCCCTATCTCCATCACACACACACAAACTATCTCCACCTATCCCTCCCTCTCTCCCTAACTCTCTCTATACCTACCTCTCCTACCCTACCTCTCTCCACCTACCCCTCCCTTCCTCCCTAACTCTCTCTATACCTATCCCTCCTACCCCACTTCTCTCTATCTCCCTCCCACCCTCTTTTTGTCCCTCCCTCTCTACCTCCCACCCTACCAATCCCCATATCCCTCCTCCCCTCTCTATCTCTCTCCCTCCCACCTTACCTCCCACTCTCTCTACCTCTCTCCCTATCTCCATTTATATGTCTATATTTTTTAATAATAATACAATATATTTAATATATATTAAAATATATTAATATTAATATTAATATAATATATAATATATAATATAAAATATAATACATGTAATATATAATATAAAATATAATACATGTAATATATAATATATAATATAATACATAATATAACATATAATTTATAATAAATAATATAATATATAAGTTATAATAGATAATATAATATAATATGTAATATATAATATATAATATAATAGATATTAGAACATATTAATAGGGGTATGTTTTAAGTTGCATATAACATATACGTTATGTAAAGTTTGTTTTCACAAACAAGTAAACAAGCTTCACAAAATGGATATCCATTTTTTAAAGCTTATTTTGATGTAAGAATACAAGTTTTGGTAAACAAATATCTATTTTTCATAACAAAACAGATATATGTTTTGTAAATCTTGTTTTCACGTAAGAATACAAGCTTTGGTAAACATATATCCATTTTTCTTAACAAAATGGATATCTATTTTACTTTACAAAATGGATATCCATTTTGTTTGAGTGGAAAAAATGACCAAAATTCCATTTTGGGTGTTCCAATGTTCCCCACATGCTCTCTATTATCGGGAATATCATGATTCTTGCACCTTATAGGCAAAATTTCACTTTTTGAGCACTCGTTTACAAAATTTTTTATCCTTTCAATCATCAAGGTACTTGTTTGAGTTGGGATAATGGGAAGCAACAGTTATCATAAAGTGAAAAGGAAGAGGAAATGTCAAGTGAATGAAATCAAGGCAAGTAGGGAGAAATATATCTAGTAAGGAAGAGGGTGGAAAGAAAAGGTATGCCAAATTATCTTCAAGGAGAAGGCTCCTCTTTATCTTTAAATGAAACTGAAAGTGATCATGACATTGAATTTGAAAATATTGAACAAGAAATTGAACTTAAAACTTTAGAACATGAAATTGAGAAACAAAATGTTGAACATGAAATTGTAAATGTTGAGCATGAAACTAAAAATCAAAATGTTGAAACGAAATTGAAATTTAAAGTTTTGAACATGAATTTGAGAAACAAAATGTTAAACATGAAATTGTAAATGTTGATCATGAAATTGAAAATCAAAATGTTGAACACGAAATACGTGAAATTTTTCTTGACCAATGTGGATATATGACCCACGAAGTTGAAAACATACTCCATAATCCACTCATTCACAACATTGATGAAATCAATAAGACACTAGAAACAATGAATGCCAATGTATCTCCAAATTACATAAGAAGAGAGGATCTTTGTGAAGAATAAAATGAAATCCTAAATCCATCTATTTGTAATGACTCCAATAAAAATGCTCAACATACAAGAACCCCAAAATGGTTACTTGAAATAGATGAGAACACAATAGATAAACTTGATGGAAAAAGGTCATCACGAACGATTTGATTGTGGGCTACATAAATGTTCAATCAATAGTTTTCCAATAAGACATTAACTGAAAAATGCCAACTTTTTGTACAATTTCTAAAGAAAAAACGAGACCATTATTAAATAAATTGGAGATTCGTGTAAACAAGAAGTCTATTTGAAATAACATTATTGTTAAAAATATTTTTAATGCACTTAATTCTATTGGAAAGACTAGTAAGGAAAAAAGATAAGAGAGCTTCTTATAGATTAATAATAACATCTTTAGTAAGAAATCAATTAAGAAGGGCTCGATTGTTGAGGCAAACATGTGTTGACTTAAGGCTAAATCGTAAAACATTGTCAAAAACACTAGCAATAAGATCAAGAATAGATAGTCCTCTTCAAAATGATACTTGGGATTTTAGTTGTAGGCTTCCACAAGTTGATAAGAAGATAACTAATACTGCAAAGGATGAAACTCAATAATTTTGGCACTCTAACTCTAGAGTATCACAAAATGTAAAAGATGTTTTAAAATCAAGAATTGGTGATCGAGACCACACACCACATCCTAAGAAATTATTAGAACATAGCCAAACAATATTGTACAAGAGATTTTGTGAAACACATCCAAATTAAAAAATCTCACAAAGGGCATTTGAATCTTGTAAGCCATTTTATTGTTTTCCTCTTAAAATTCGTAATACATGTTGCAAATACCATGTGGAGTTTTCTATGTATCATGAACTATTATGAAATATTCATTCTACTTTGCATACTAACAAAATGCTATAGTAGTGTGCTGCAATGCAACTACCAAGGTCATTGAGGGACTTATTAGATTTATTTCTATGTCCTAGAGATAATGGTTGCATTTTTTATAGAGATGATTGTTTAAATGAAAAGTGTTTGCAATGTAGTGGGTTATCAAATTTTATATCATGTATTCATGAGGGCAGCAAGCATGACTTTGGAAAGAAAATGGTTTAGAAAAGAGATTTGACATAGTGAAATACAATTTGAAGAGTGGAGGTGAAGGTTCCAGATGTGTGTTGGTTACAAGAGAGGTAAGTATTACTGATTTTATTCTTGATTTAAGAAAAAACATTTTTACAAGTATGCAAAACACAACCACAGGTCTACATGGCTAGATCAACAATTCAAGATGTGTAAGGATTTTTCCCTAATTGGAACTATCATCTTTGTGGTTGATTTCATAGAAAAATACACATTACAACCACAAAATGAAGTCCAATATCAATATTATAATTAAATTTAGGTTGAAATTTTTGTTCACATCACATACAGACATGCACCTGATAGTACATAAGAGAGCAGGAAGATAATCGGGGAGTACCATTTTTACATGAGTGTTGATCGATCTCATTCATCAGAGAATGTACAATATTGTTTTAACAATTTTTTTAGTTCTTGTAGGAAAAAGATATTACAATGGTTCAACATCTCATTTGGTTTGATAATTACACCGATCAATTCAAGAATACTCATATGTTTTATTGGTTGAGTAGAATGCATGCAGAGAGGGGTATACCTCATATTTGGAGCTTTTTTGAAGTTGGGCATGGAAAATGGGAGCATTATGGAGTAGGTGTATGTGTAAAGAGGGCTCTAGTTAAACAAAAACTAAAGACTAGAGGTGGTGTTGCATTCATTGATGCAAGTTCAACTATTGAGTGGTGCAACTATGCATTATCACAATGAGGGACACTTGATTCAAAAGTGTGTAGGTTCTTCTGGTTGGTTGATGGAGGCAAAGTGGGAGAGAGATTGGATTGTTAGGCAATTAGGGGATCATCAAAGATGCATTCATTTCAAAGCTCAGATGCAAGTACATGGGCTATTTGGACATGAGATTTAGCTTATTTTTGTCAAAGTTGTATCAAATGTGAGTGGGTAGATACATGGATACCATAATATCTAACCCCCCTATATGAATCTCATTCATCTTTACTTGGTGAAATGGAAACTTCATTTGACTATGACCATATTTTAGACCTTGTACAACTAGGGTATGTTTATGCAGTTGTTGCACCACATGGGAATGAACAAAGATCAAACTATTGGTTGGCATGATGTGTTCAAGAAAAAAAAGCTAGCACAACCTATGACAAA
Source organism: Sequoiadendron giganteum (assembly GCA_007115665.2). NCBI lineage: Eukaryota > Viridiplantae > Streptophyta > Pinopsida > Cupressales > Cupressaceae > Sequoiadendron > Sequoiadendron giganteum. The sequence continues at coordinate 683,989,898 of CM021100.1, read as the reverse complement.
TGATGATGGGTTCACATATCCTACATGATCAATTGTTAATGCTGGAACTTGGTTACGAACATATATGATTAGAAAGAATGGAATGCCTAAATTTATGGAATTTTAGAAGCACAAAACCATACTCATGTATTCACACCTAGTTGTAGCAAAAAATCTTAAGCTATTGAAGCATCATGAAAAACCCAAAACAAAAGAACAATGGACGATTACTATTGTTGATCATGAAGAAATATTGGAAACTTTGAATATAAGAGATTACCCCTCAGGCACACTTGAGTAGAGAATCTCTATTTTTGCATGGGACATGTATGATATTGTTCATATTATTTAGAATCATGTTATTTATTTGGATTTGATGAAAATTACATTAAAATTTTGCATAATAATTAATTGGTTTATTAAAATGTAGGTTGTTTGGAGAACAAAGGTATATTTCCAAGTGATTCAGATCAATGCATCCATGGTTGTGTTATGAGTACAATGAGGTAATAATGGTAATACATCGACATATACTTCATAAGTAGTGATTCTTAATCTTGCATCATATTTGGTTTGAGATAATTTTCAATTCAAACTTTGTAGTTCATGTTGCTTATGCTCAACAATTTGTCTACATTTTTATGCAGGTCTACTACACTCAAGTTTGGGGCACAACGAGGTTACAATGACAATAAATCCACCATTGTTGAGTTTAAAATAGGTCTTAAAGATTTATTTTCTTAACAATTCACTTGTTTATATGTGTAGGTTTTTTGGAGAACAAAGGTATATTTTCAAGTGATTCAGATCAATACATCAACAGTTACATTATGGGTACAATGAGGTAATGATGGTAATGTATTGACATAGAATTCATAATTAGTGATTCTTAATCTTGCATCATATTTGGTGTGAGAGAATGTTTAGTTCAAAATTTGTAGTTCACGTTTCTTATGCTCAACAATTTGTCTATATTTATATGTAGGTCTACTACCTCAGGTTTGGAGCATGAGGAGGTTACAATGACAATAAATCCACCATTGTTAGTTTCAAATAGGTCTTCAAGATATATTTTCTTAAAAATTCACTTGTTTATATGTGTAAGTTTTTTGGAGAATTTAAAGCGGAGGAAAGGCTATTGGAATCAATACTTATAACTTTTGCAGTGGTCACATATCATTCATAAGGTGAAATCCACATATAATTCTTAAGTAGTGATTCCTAATCTTCCAACACATTTGGTTTGAGAGAATGCTCAATTAAAACTTTCTAGTTTATGTTGCTTATGCTCATCAGTTTGTGTATATTTATATGCAGGTCTATTACACTCAATTTTGAAGCATGATGAGGTTACAATTATAATAAATCCACCAGATAATTCTTAAGGCGACATCTACAATAGAATTATAAGTAGTGATTCTTAATTTTGCATCATATTTAGTTTGTAGTTCATGTTGCTTATGCACACCAATTTGTGTATATTTATATGTAGGTCTATTTGTTTTCTGGAGAAGTGAGCGAGGGCATGTGGATTCTACAAGGACAACAAAAGGGATCACCTTAGACTAGTAGAGATGAGAATGACATGTATCCATAGAGAGATAACTATGATATGTATAAAATTTGTACACTTTAGGGTGGTAGAGATGAGAATGAAATGTAGCCATAGAGAGGGAAATATGATGCATACAATTTATACACCTTAGGGTGGTGCATTGATGTATTTATACATGAGGACATCTAAATTATAATATGCATGCTATTAGTTATATTGACATAATGAATGTGATGTTTTATGTGTATGCTAATAATAATTCACACGATATCTAACTAAATTGATTAGATTTGGATGGTCATAGGTAAAAAATTTCATGATGTATGTATGTATGTTCATGAATGTCAAGTTTATTCTTGTTCTTGTGTAAGTATCTCATGTGTATGCTCAAAAGGCTCTTAAGAGACTACATTAGAATAGTGCACTCTGATTTGATCAAGTGAGTTGGAGAATGAACATAGCCCTTCCCTAGCATTTAGATGCCCACTTGGACATGTTGGCACAATCAATTTTGGTCCAAGAAGAAAAAACAAAAAATATGCTTCTCTTCAAATTTACACTGCTATCTACTAACACTTTTTGCAAGTTTCCATTCAATGATGGCATGGTCAAATGGTGTTGAGTTGACCAAAACTAAGAGAGGTTAATGTGGAGGGATGCCATATGGAATTTTACATGTAGAAAAAAAACATTCTTAGGTTCCATGAGCTTTGAGAACCACTCCTTCATAGTTTGACATTTTTTTGCTCTTAGGGCTCTTAAGAGACTACATCAGAATAGTGCACTCTGAAATGATCAGGAGACTTGGAGAAAAAACAAAGACCTTCCATATAATTTAGCTACCCACTTGGATGTGTTGGCACAATCAGTTTTGGTCCAAGAAACACAAAACAAAAAATACGCTTCTTTGCAAATTTGCACTATTCTCTACTAACACTTTTTGCAAGTATCCATTCAATGATGGCATGGTCAAACAGTGTTGAGTTGATCAAAACTGAGAGAGATTAATGTGGAGGGATTCCATATGTAATTGTATGTGTAAAAAAAACATTATTAGGTTCCACAAGCTCTGAGAACCACTTCGTCATAGTTTGGTAATTTTTTTTTTCTCTTAGGGCTCTTAAGAGACTACACTGGAATAGTGCACTCTGAAATGATTAGGTGACTTGGAGAAAACAAAGACCTTCCCTATAATTTACCTTCCCACTTGGACATGTTGGCATTGTCATTTTTTGTCTAGGACGCACGAAACAAAAAATATGCTTATTGCCAAATTTGTATTACTCTCTACTGACACTTTTTGTAAGTTTGCATTCTAAGTTGGCATGGCCAAATTGTGTTGATTTGAACAAAAATGAGAGAGGTTTATGTGGAGGGATTCCATATAGAATTGTATGTGTAGACGAGACATTGTTAGGTGCTATGAGCTTTGAGAACCACTTTGTCATAGTTTGGTAGTTTTTTTCTCTTAAGGCTCTTAAGAGACTACATCATAATAGTGCACTTTGAAATGATCAAGTGACTTGGAGAACAAACAAATCCCTTCCCTAATATTTACCTACCTACTTGGACATGTTGACACAATCAATTTTGGTCCATGGCATAGGAAACGAAAATATGCTTATTGCCAAATTTGCACTGCTCTCTACTAACACTTTTTACAAGTTTTCATTCTAAGTTGGCATGGCCAAACGATGTTGAGTTGAACAAAAATGAGAGAGTTTTATGTGGAGGAATGACTTATTGACTTGTATGTGTAGACGAAACATTGTTAAATGCCACGAGCTCTGAGAACCAATCCATCATAATTTGACTGTTTCTTTCTCTTAAGGATTTTAAGAGACTACATTGGAATAGGGTACTCTGGAATGATCAGTGACTTGGAGAATGAAAAGAGCCCTTACTTATCATTTAATTGCTCACTTGTACGTGTTAATGTAGCCAATTTTGGTCCATGAAGTAGGAAAACAAAAAATTCTTATTGCAAAATTTTAACTACTATCTACTGACCATGTTTATGAATGATAGTCATTATTTTTATTGGTTTCATTTATGCTTGTTAAAAAGAGATTTAACATTATCGGTTTAGTTTATACTATTGCTTTATTATGATTTGGAATTGAGCAATTACTTCAATACATCTAGAGAGGTTAAGAAAAGACATAATGGGGGTTAGCAAGGTTTAACATGCTTTGGAATGATTTCTTGACATATATTCAATTATTTTATAAACAAGGTAGATGTACATTGCTTAGCTTGGATGTCCTCTTTAGTGATTATCTCATGCTTATTCTCCTTGATCTTGACACATTTATTGGTTGAAGGATTTTGAACCATACATGTCTTATGGACTCTATGAAGTTTGGACCATATATATTTGGTTCATTTACTTCCCCATATACATTAAATTATAGGGATAACAACTCTAGGGAGATCTTGGAAATTTTAAATCTTCTTTGGATTAGTAATATTCATACATGACAACCCTTGAAATTGGGTGGGGATGGTGTTAGGAGGCTCTTGGGTAACCTTAATGAGCTTGAGGTTGGTGATGCTATTGTCAACAATGCCAAAGGATAATGATATGAACTTGACCTTTGGAATTAAGGTTGGATTGATTGAGCTTTGATGATTGGTCCCGTGAGATAGGAAAAATTTGGGTCAAGGTAATGCAATGGTGATTGGGATTGGAATGATAAGGATTTATTGAATTTAAATTGTTGATCATTTGTATTAAAAGGGACAATGAATCCCAAAGGGTGGTTATGAGGTGATTTACCTATGTAAATATTTGGGATGATGTGGATATGATATTAATCCCTAAGGATGATTAAGTGTACTAAATATAGATTAGATGATTTTATGTAAGGGATTCAAATTGACTTTTAAGAACCAAATGATTTTCCTTTGAATTTTAGAGTGTGGTGATTATTAAGGGGATCAAAAAGTTGGAGTGGGGGTTGGTTTGATGTTCAAGGACGACCTAAGGATCTAAAGGATCAAATATGATTTAATGTTTAAATCTTGTGGGATTAATTTCGATGGTGATTATGGAGTAAGACCCTAAAGATTAGGATTGACTTTATGGACTAAGGTTTCAAAGGGGTTTTATTGATGTGACCCTTAGGGAATGGAATAAATTTTGTATAGATTTAGGTTTTATTTGGATGGGGGGTAAGGTTTGATTTGGATGGTTTAGGAATGGTTGAAGGTTTAGATTGATTTAATTTGGTATGAATGAGATATTTAGGTTTGATTTAATAGTTTAAGAATGGATTAAGGTTTGGGTTTGGGGTAATCCCATAATACTGGTTTACAATTTCTGGCCAAATTGGACATTGAACTTATTTTTTTAACTAAATCTTCACTTTTAGGCACCTATAGTTGCTAAACCATGAGAAATTTGAAGATGATGCAAACTAGTGATTTGTGAAATTTTGTCTGTAGATTTTAAATATATATTTTTTGAATTTTTTTGAATCAGATTGCATTTCTCTTTCCATCTCCTTCAAAAACCAATTTTTAGCAGTAAACACCATTTTTAAAGAGCGATGCTCACCATAAACAACACAACTTTTTTCTATGAAGGATAATTTTTTTTTTTTTTTTTCAAATTTAGCTTTGTAAATATGATATCTAGCATGTTCATTTGGTTTCATAGTGTTTTATTGAATATTGTTTTCTTAATCAAGTTTGAAGTCAAACCAATTATAATTTAGACATAGGTGGACTGTAAACAACATAATATTTTTTGTATGTATCGAAATTCAATTTTTTTTACTAGATCAAGGACATCAATACCTAGCCCAAACATAATTTTCAATTTTTTTTTGATAATCTACTATTTTTCCACATGTGCAAAAGAAAGAGCTTGATTTTTGGTGAAAAACCTATGTTTAATGAAACTAAAAATATAAAATAATAAAACCAAAAAATATTAAAATTACATCTATGGATAGCTTGTTCCGAGGACTACCATCATCTAGTTGGGTCTTTGAAGTTTCCTCCACTTTCATCCTCAACCCAAGCTTTGAAAGGGATTTTTTTTTAGAAATTCGGTAGAAGAGGGGGAGAAGGGAAAAAAAGGGGAGTTCACTAGAACCCGCCTTCTAACGAACCCCCCTTTAAATACAATTAAAAAAGAAAACTCATTAAAGGGGGGTTCACTAGAAGGTGGGGGGGAGGGGGGTTCTAGCGAACCCCCAAATATCTTTCCCCTTCGAAAATGCATTTTTCCTTCCTCAAACTAATTGTAAACTAGTTTTGTGGAATCACCCTTGGATTAATTGGGATAGAGAGATATGGACTAAGGTTATTGTAGACTACTTTTATAACATTATTTTTAATCTTTCTTGATGAAAATATGTGATTTGTTAATGAGTTATAAATGAAGTATGGTATGCTCTATTTCTGATTTATTCATGTTACATTATGAAAGACATGTTTTTTTATAGTACATGTATTTATGAAAAAAACACCAAATTATTTGATTGATTAGAAAGCAGTGTATCTTTCATTTAACTCTTTTGAATATATGGCTATCACATTGCATGGTGTGCTTATCAATATGCAAAAGTAAAGCCAAAAGAATGGGTTTGTATATGTATTATTGTGCCAAAAATTTCATTCCATGTCCTTTGTTTTGATGCACTAATTTCAAAAGAAAATTCAAATTGAAAGATCCTTCATTGCTAAAGGGGAAAAATAACTTTATTGAAAGGATAAAAACCAAAATGAAACTATAGATACTAAGGGTGTTAACAGATGAAGGAATCAAACGGTAAAGGATGTTGCAACTATAGAGACTAAGGATAAAGAGATCAAATTTGATGAAGTTGCCCAAGGAAACCAAACTTAATAGTAGAATAATATGAGTGAAAATGGTATGTCATTCATAAGCTATTAAAGTGCAAGATTGCAAGAAATCAATAGATATAACATGTTATTCATCATAGCTCAACCATTATAAGTGATTATACATTCAAACTTTAAGTTTCAAAGTAGAAAACATGCACACAATGAACAAAACATATCAAATATCAATTATATATATATGAAAGTGTAGAGTAATTGTGTATGTACATATACAAATTTGGAATATATGCCAGCTCAAAACAATATTTACAAATTGTGGCATATGGCATCTCAAGGTCTATATACAATGTATATCTCAAATAGCTGTGCAATGTCAAGAAAATCCTAAACTTGTGGTGGATCATCAAAATGTAGCCTCTTCACGTCACCTAGTGGATGAGAAGTTGGTTACACAACAACAATTAGAACCAAAAATTAGATTAATGAGTTCAATGGTAAATAACTTAGACTACTAAATAGAAACTTATCTACTATTTTTTATAACTTTCAAAATAAAATCTAATCACTATACTAAACTATAATTTCTCAAAAATTTAAATTAAAGCCAAATTCAATTCTTCATTACTTCAAGCCTTTGTTTTTTTTCTGACAAATGTTCAAAAAATGATGTTCCCTTAGGATGATTAGGAGTCCTACCATATTGAAATGGTAGAGGATCCACATACGTGGATGGGGGAATACTCTATACGAAGAAAATAACATTGAAAAAATTAATATATAATTATTGACAAACAAACATAAACTAAACATATATCTACATATATATATCTAGAAAATTATATATCTACTAGATATTAAAAAACCATATACTCGAATTGATGATGCAACAAAGATTGTTTGAGAAGAAATCGTCACAGATGCAGTAGCATCAACTTCCTGTACATTAAACATGTCAAGAATATAAGACAACAAATGTATTTACATATAACCATAATATATTTGAAATTGACATCTAAATCACTACAATAAGTTGTATAAGTTCTAACTAAACTATTCATTCAATTAAAATTTAGTTCAATTACCTTGACTGAGACTTGTTATACAAATGAAGTATTTGAGGACGATCGGGTGTTTTAGTATATGACACAGTAAAAGGCATCACATCACTCACATCTGGAGTACACTATAAAAGTAAAATAAGATCAAGATATAAATTAGTATGTATTTAATTAATCACAATTTAAATGGTATGCATACAATGAAAAAGTTTTACATGTACAAAATTTTATGCCATGTGTAGGCCGAATTCGATGACTGAAAGAGTACCATGATGTACTTCTCTAATCTCATCCTCGGCCATCAATTATTCATTCCCACTTAAATATACATTAGTAATGCACTATTTATTATAATAATTTTAAATAAAATGCAATATGAAATAAATTTAATTTTTACCTGTACATAAGATTGATGTTGTTGCTCCTCATCTCCAACTGTGGGTGGATCTCCATCTATTCTTCCCTCACACATCTTTGCATATGTAGTACACACTACTGCCTTGTCTCCTCTAGGTGTCACATCATGTACCTCATACTCAATTGTGTTAGAAGTATCTCCCATAGGAACTATACATATATGACTACACACACTACAATGATGAGGCACACAAATATGTATAGATGTTGATGCTTCACCAACATCAACTGAACCACTAGGACTATCACTATCAGGTAGCTAGGAAAACTATGAAGACTGTGTAATCAAATGGGCAATTAAAGAGTGTATGGCCAATAGACTATGCATTGTTTCATCTACAACAATGTTTGGATGGGCTACTTGAGGTGGGGGAGAAATATGAGGAGAGACAATATATGGACCTTGCATCTGACGCATTGCCCTAGGTCTATCTTGGGGCATTCCCATACCTACTCCTTGAAAATGCCTAAAATCAACATAGTTCACATGTTTGCATAAAACAAACTTTGCATATAATTTGTAGAGAAAATAAAGAGGAATATCAAGATTGTTATTGGCTGGCTTATCAAATACCATCCACCAAAGATCCCAAAAGTTTTTTTTATGCCCTCATGTGTGCACCAATTTATGAAAAAAAATGGTTTACATAAAGCAACAGGTTGTCCAGTTTTTGGATTCAAAAAATATTGGGCTATATCGATTTTAGATCTAATTTTTTAATCTCGTCATAGGTCAAATTGTTACCATATTCCTACATCTTCGTGTCTCTCCATTGTTGAAATGAAGTATGTTGCCTTGTGATGCCTTGCACATGACTTATTATGGCCTCTATATTAGGTGTTATTGAATACAAATGAGGGTGATGATGGTATCTCAGAGCAATGTTCTTCAATTCAATCATATTTATCTCAATTAAATCTTTAATTGAAGGAGGATTTGGTAGAGGGTTTGGTGGAGAGTTTTCTCTATTAATTTATTTTTCCATTTAAACCCTGTTTAAAATTATAATTTTATAATTAACATAATTTTAAACTAATTAATAAAATCTAAAAACAACCTAACATATATGCCAAAAAATTAGAGAAAACAATTGAAATGATAAAAAACACATACAAATTGACTTACCTCACTTTCTAATGCTAAATTTGGAAGGCAAATTGATAAATTTTTATTAAACAACAAAAAACGGATATCCTTTTTCACCACTCTGCCACACGTCGCTTAGTGATGTTTGACAATAACAATGAATAAAAATGATTCCTTTTTTTTTTTCTACTTATAGTTCTTCAAAATGGATATCCATTTTGGAGAGCTTTAATATATGCAAGCCATTTTTGGAGAGAATTTTTTTAATATTTGATATATGCCAAGCCTTGAACCTGCCCAACATGTAAATATTAATATTATAATAAAAACATAATAATATATATAAATATATTATCATTATATTCTATAATAATAAATATTAATATAATAATATATAATATATAATATATATTAATATTTATTATTATATAATATAATGACAATATATTGATATATATTATAACAATATTTCTATAGCATATTAATATTAATATGTTATAATATATTTTTTTGCTAGATAAATCGTTGCTAAGGGGCAACATCCTATATTGCTTTCATAAAAGAGAGTTTACATTTGAGATGGAAACCAGAGAGAAACTGTATGATGGCCTTATTTGACAAAATGGCCATTCCCACTAATCTTCCTACTAACCTTCCTACTAACCTTCCCTGCCCATTAAGCTATACTTTATCAAAATTACAAAATAGCCTGGAAATTTAGACAAGCACCTTGCTACAGACTCAAGGCTGACTGTAAAAACTAAACCCTATATCGAGCTGGATATGTGAAAACTATAAAAAACCTGGAAGAGACCTCAGCATGATAGATAGCATCATTCTTCCTCTTCGTCCTTTGAGTCCTCCCATTTCACACACTTCATGTATGCTATATAATTTGCTATCACCGGGCAGTCTGCTCTATAGTTCTGGTGAGCTAGCCCCTTTGCTTTCTCCTCTAGGTCCCTGGGATCGTTTGGGATCCATTCTTCACCGGAGCTGAAATCCCAGTTGATGTCATCAGTTGCAACTAACTCCTTTGCAAGCCCTTCATTTTTCACATAGCGTAGTGCCCAGCCACACAGTTGGTTGGTGGTTAGTTTGGCAGCTCTGAGCAAGAAAGTGATGCTCCGGTCCCTCTCATCCCACCTTTTTTCAAACCCTTCTGGGTCAATTGACCTGACCAGAGGGAATTTCATGACCTCCCTTCCTCGCATTCTCATCATATGGTAGTTCTAGGGCATTGGGATGAGATTGTTTTCGTCCACATTGTCTAGGGTCACGTCAATGTCTCCCAACCATGCGTGGATGAAGACCATCTGGGTCAAGATTTCCTTCGGCACACCCATGTGGAGAAGAATGACTAGAAACATAGCTAGTATTTCTATATTGGACCTGAACTTGTGGTATGCTTTCAAGAACTCAAGGCCTACAACCTTCTTGGTTTCCCAAAGTACTAGCGGGTGGGAAGAGGCCAGTAGCCCATGTAGTCTTTTGTCTGTCACTTCTCCTTGAAAATGTTGTTGTTGCTTGTCGGTGTCCAAGGCCAGTGGAGTCTCCATCTCTTTACCACCAACTTCTGCCACCAACCTACTACTCCAAGCTTCTGCAAATACAAGCACACTCTATTATTGCAATGTCACCGATTGTATGACCCAATCTGGCTTTTTTAATGGTGGTGGCCATAAGCCTTCATGATTGATTTTATATTTTCGTGCCGTTTAGAGCATGCAAGCTTGTTGCCACCCCATTGGAGGTACCCGATGTGATTAATGCAAAGTAAATTGAGATCCATTCAATCTTACCTTTGCCTTAGAACTTGTTTGATTTATTTGCACCTTGCCTTCTATTGATGGACCCTATCACATCAAATAAGTCCCTAGATTTTGTCCTTTATTCCTCATGGGATTTAGTCGCTCACTTTTGAACAAAACGACGTCGAAAATAGGTTCTGGCGCCATCAATTTGTGTTGCCTACGTGGAGAGTTCAAACGCCTTTTTTGCCAACTCATCCACCTTGTCATTACCTTTTCGATAGACATGGCCAATTTTAAAGGCTTCAAACTTGTTTGCCAATTGCTTAATGTTCTGCAACAAATGATTTAGCTTCCAATTTGGGGTAGTGCCACACCTGATGGAATTGATTGTGATCATCGAGTCCCCTTCTAGATGAATTTTCCACACTCCCAAGTCGATCCCCAATTGCAGACCTAAGGCCGCTGCTCTAAACTTAACTTCATTGTTCATGCAAGTGCCTAGTGGCAAGGATTTTTTTGCTATGCAATTGCCCTGAGCGTCCCTTGCAAAGCAGCCCACACCTCCTGGTCCTGGATTGCCATGAGCTGCCCCATCGAAATTCACCTTAATCCAGCCTGGCTCTGAAGCCTGCCAAGTTAGCTCTGCTATATTGGTTTTTGATGACTGAGATGTCTCATTCCCAGTCATCAGTGGCAGTTTGAGACCATTAAATTTTTTGGTTAGGCAATCATCTCGATTTGTGAAGGTTTTTTGTTTAGTTGATTTGATCTGGGCATCCTCATTTACCACTTCTAATATGGCCCTTTCAATTTTGTCATAGGGTCTATCTTTGTTCAACTCCTTTCTTTGGAAGATTCTTTTGTTTCTTTCCTTCCAAATTTCCCATATCATAAAGGATGGGGCAATCTGCCATATTCCCCCAAAAATAGATTTATTACTTTTTTGAGGCCACATTTTAAACCATGATGCTAGGTCTGCTGGCATGGGGCATTGCAAGTTTAGTTTGTTCTTTACTATTTTCCAACAATCATTGATCAAGGGACACCGTAGTAGGAGGTGGTTTGCTAATTCCTCACTTGCTTTGCATAGAATACATTTGCCTGGGCCTTGGATACCAAAAGTGGATAGCCTATCCGTTGTGAGGATTCTTCCTTGGTTTTCCAACCAAGAAAAAACCCCAACCTTGGGGAGGCATTTCCTACCGCAAAACAATTTGTATGGCCAGTCTTGTCTAGCCAATGCCAATTCCTTAATATTGGAACCAAGCCTCACTTTGTATGTGCCTGTTGATGATTCACACCAGCAAATCATGTCCTTCTCGTTGGTTGGGCTGAAGAATCTATCCTTGAGGATCTTTGATAGTGTATCTTTCTGTGCTTGGGGAGCGTTGAGGGTTTGAATTTCTTTCCAGCACCAGCTATAGGACCCTTGGTTGTTAATCCTACTACCATAGTTTTCTACCTTGGCCCCCCATAACCTTGTGGTTTCCTCCTTTATCATCTCTAGGCTAGGGGTGTTACTTATAGGGGGTTTCCCGCACCAAAAGTCATTCCATAAGGAGGCACTTTCACTGTTCTTGATTTCCCAAGTCACATGCTTTGCTATTATATCCCTGCTGTCTAGGATGAAGTTCCAAATTGCTGAACCTCTCGGAGGGTTAGTCATAGTAAGTATTATAATTAGATCATCTAAGTTTAGGTATTTTCTTCTCAATATTTTGACCCATTTTTTTATTACCTTTTGTGTGGATGTCCCATACCAATTTGGCTCCCATGGCTTGATTCATTACTGGCAGTTGTCTAAGTCTTGCACCACCAACATCCTGGGGTTTACATACCTTGTCCCAAGCCATCAGAGGGAACTTATTTTGATCGCCTGTCTTGGACCAAAGGAATTTCTTGAAGATCTGGGTGAGGGCCTCTTCCACTGCTTTGGGTAGCTTTAGGCAGGACATTGAGTAGACTGGGATGGCTGACAGAACTGAGTTTACCAACATTAATCTCCCTGCTGAAGACAACCACTTGCATTTCCAAGTCCCCAACCTGGTCTTACAACTGTTCACTATGTTCTCCCAGTAGCATTTTTTATTGATCCTTGCAAACAGGAGCATCCCCAAGAATCGCCCTAGCAGTGAAGCTATTCTCAGATTCAGAATCTTGGCTAAGACTCTCTACATGATTGGCTGTGTGTTCAGAAGGAATATCTTCAACTTTCCCTAGTTGATACTTTTCCCTAATGCCCTGCAATAGTCATCCAAGAAATTTTTGACCACCCTTGCCTCCCTTCTACTTGCCTCTCCCATTAGGATTGTGTCATCTGCAAATTGGAGGTGTGTCGCAAGCTCCAATCCATTAGCCACATGGATGCCTTTCCATTTATCTTCCCTGCTCAAATTTTGAATCCCTCTTCCCAGAACTTCTACCTTGATTATAAATGAGAATGGGGAGAGGGGGTCACCTTTCCTCAGTCCTCTTGAGGAGGGGAAAAAACCATGAGCAGACTCGTTCACTAATACTGAGAATTTAGCTGTGGAGATGCAAATTTTGACCCAGCTGATCTAATTAGCCCCAAAGCCAAATTTATTGAGTACTTCTAGGAGAAATTGCCTATCTACCATGTCATATGCTTTAAGAATATCTAATTTTATTATCATACAAGACTTTTTGACTTTTCTTGCTGTGTGGATAGTTTCATGGGTTGTGATTATTCCTTCCACTATTGACCTTCCTGGGGAAAATCCACTCCGTTCTTCAGATATTACTTCGTTCAAAAATTCTTTAAGTCTGTTGGCTATTATCTTGGTGACCACCTTGTATACTATGTTACAGAGGGAAATTGGCCTGAAATCACTCATTGTTTGCGGGTCTTTTCTCTTGGGGATTAGGGCCAGAAAGGTGTGGTTCACTGCCCCCAACATTGTCATTTTTCTTCTTGATTCCTCTATTGCTGCTCCAAGGTCTTCCCCCACAGTATTCCAATTTTTTTGAAAGAAACTAGCAGGGAATACATCTGAGTCAGGGGCCCTGTCTGGGATCATCTGAAAGACTACCTTCCTGACTTCTTCCAAGGAAATATTTTGGTATAAGTGCAGGTTTTGGTCCTCATTGATGATTGTGGGGATTGCACTTAGCATTTTGTCTCTTGTTGCCCTATTTTTAGGGCAATCCCTGTTTAGGATTTCCTCAAAGAAATTGGCTCCTTCCTTGTTGACCTCCTCAGCAGATTGTGCTATTTCCCCATTGGCCTTCTTGATTTCTAAAATTATGTTCCTGTTCCTATTGGCAATTGCTGATTTATGGAAGAATTTGGTATTTCTGTCTCCTTCTTTCAACCATGTTTCCCTTGATTTTTGATGCCAGTAGCATTCTTCTCTTTTTAGTATTTCTGACAACTCCTCCTTTAGACACTTTTCATTTTTGAAGTCTTTTGCATCCATCCCATTCTCTATTACATGTTCATTCAGGGTTCTAATTTCCTATTCCACTCTTTCCTTCTCTTGGAATATATTTTTGAAATGAATTTTGTTCCATTCTTTGAGTTTGGTTTTCATCTGACCCAGTTTCTTGCTTATTTTGAATAGGTTTGAGCTGTCCCCAAACCTGATTTCATTCCACCATTGCTCAATTAGTTCTGGCAGGTGCTCATCTCTCAGCCACATGTTTTCAAATTTGAAGGGACTCCCCAAGCGTGGGTTATCTTGTCCAAAAGCAAGTAAGATAGGGAAGTGATCTGACCCTGTAAAAGGTAGAATTTGAACTTCATGGGTGGCTGCTAGATCACCCCAATCTCCCCATAGGAGGAATTTGTCCAGCCTTTCTGCTATGTTGGTAAAGCCTTTCCACCTATTGGACCATGTGAATGTTCCATTTTTGGTTTGCACTTCTTTTAGGAGATTTCTGTCTATGAACTCATGAAAATCCCTTTGGATGGTGGTTAGCCCTCCCAACCCTCCACGCTTCTCTTCATTGTTCAAAGTTGCATTTAAATCTCCAACTATTATAGCCATCTCCCCTCTCCTGGTTTCCAACACATTTGATATTTTATCCCATACTTGTCTTTTTTCTACTATGGCTATTGGTCCATATACATTAATACTAAAGAAGGAAGCATTCCTTCTCATGTCATTGAACTTGAGCACTTGCCAATTGTCCTCTTCTTTCTCAAAAAATTCCTGCTACTATTAGGGGATTCCACAGGACTCCCAGACCACCTGAAGCTCCTATAGATTCCTTGAATTGGCCTTTCCACTATCTCCAATTGCACAATCTCCTTTGACCTTCTTCCTTGTTCCATTTTGATTCCTGAATGAGCACAATATCTTCTTTTGATTGGTCAATTTGGTGCATGACCGTGCACCATTTGTCAGGGGCATTAATGCCCCTGACATTCCATGTTATGATCCTCATTCTACCCTAGGAAGGAGGTTCTCCTTCCCAAAAATCAATTTTTGTTGCCCTGAGGCATTGCCTGCAATCATCAGCTTGGCCTTGTTTTTCTTCCTGCCCCTGTTGGATTTTTTATTTATGTTTGGTGCATTTATCTTTGACTCTGATTGTTCCAGCTGTCTTAGTTCCAGTAATTCCCCTTCCTCGGCTACTTCCCAGGGTTCTTCTTCTCCCTCTAAGGAATGGTCACTCTCCTCATCTTCTGACTGTGCAATGTCATCTTCAGCCTCTTGTAGAGCAATGACATCATGCAATGTGGAGGTCTTCTCATTCCTTTTCACTTCCCCCCCTATTGATTGTGACTCTGAACCTATCTTTCCTACTTCTTTTGTTAGCTTCTAGAGTTGAGTTTTTATGTAATTTTGTAGCTCTTGTTCCCCTTCCATGAGGGTATTGAGTGATTCCTCTGCCCTAAAGGTTCCCCCACCCTAGGTCTCCTTGATTGGTGGGGCATAGCTAAGGGGTTCCAAGGATTTTTCTCCTGGATTTTGTTGATCTGTCCTATTGTTACCCGCCCTAGATAACTCTTCCGCTGATTTGGAAATTGAAGCCTGGGGATTTAGAATCTCACTTCTCTTTTCCTTGCTTGTGATACCCTTGCTTCCTCTATTTGAGGTTCCTTCCAGGCAAGAATCTCTGAAGAGGCATTTTCTAGGTTCAACTCCTTCCCAAATTTCTATCTCCTGCTGCCAGCTTCCATACTTTGTCAGAATTTCTAGATTCTTGTATACCCCTACCCCTTCATCTATTTCAATTAGTATGCATGCTTCAACTCCTTCTATTCCATTTATGAAATCCTCATTCACCCCTAAGCACACCCCTAGGGCATCACCTAGTCTCAACATGGCTTCTATGTTCCAAAATTCTGAAGGCAGATCCACCAACTTGATCCAAATGGGGATTTGGTTTATTTTGTAATTCCAGGGATCAAAGTTAACCCTCTAGTTCAAGCAGTGAAAGCAATGACTGTTGAAAAACAAGGGGTTTTCCTTCTACGATTTCTAGCTTTAGATCTTGATCACTACATTCTATGAGAAAAAAGGAGTTTGGTAGTTGGTTTATGCTTACCCGGTCTTTGAATTTATTTTTCCACCAAGCTTTGATTTCCTCGCTTGGACATCCTGGTCCAGTCCACTTGGCAAACATGGCTTTCTCCATCAATTGATTCATTCTTTATTCTATCATCTCCGATGGCATTTGGAATAGTTTGCTTCCGCACGGTCGAAGCCAGTAACCTCCATTTTGGTTTGTTTTGGAAATTCCTCCTATTTTCTTTTTGTCTGAACAGGTCACGATCTCTCTAGTTCATTCTTCTTCCGAATTCTACCTCTTCCCCCATTTGCTGGTTTGACTTGCCATCATTCACTAGATTAGGGTTTCCCGATCTCTTGACACTCCAAGTTTTACTGGATCGCATCGGGTTGCCATTATCTTTTTTGCGCCAGTTGTGATCCGATGACTTTCCCTGACGACCATTTTTCCGGAACCACCCATGCCTTTTCTTGTTCGTGTGCCACCCTTGCCTATTCCTTTGGTGCACTATCAGTTTCTGGTTTCGGACACTATCTCACTTCCCTCCTTTGCCAATCTAGTTTTCACTTTGTTTGCAGGTTTCAACTTTTGAATTCCCTTTCTGATTATGGAAAGGGTTGCATTTTTCCACCCACTCACCGTTTTCGATTACCCATTGTGGGATATGATCCGGTTTATGCTGGAGGGCTTCACCAACATTCTTTTTCCTTGATTCTTCCTCCATTACCATGTCGCTCCATCGTTTTTTCTCCCCTCCTGCACTTTTTCGCTCTTGCTCGCCCACTTGCGCCATCCGCAACATAAATTAATAAATATATATAATATGTTATAATATATTATATAATAATATAATATATAATATATTATATTATATTAATAATATTATAATATAATAATATATTATATATTATATAATAATATAATATATAATTATAATAATTATAATACATGACTTGTTCTCTAATATATTATAAATATATCTATAACAAATATTTATTTTTTGCAAGGAATGAATATCCATTTTAGGAAGAATAATAGATATCTATTATTTATATTTAATATTAGATTGTTATTAACAAATATCTGTTTTGCTTTGGTGTTTACCATAGCAATTGTACTTTTTATCAACCCAAGTAAAAATTCAAACTCTATTTCCATGATTTTGCCTTCCTCAAATCATGTTTCTTTTACATCCCCACTGTTTGACCCATCATGATCTTGCACTCACCCTGATTGTGAATAAAATTATACCATTTAATATGTTTTTTTGATGATTAATTAAAGATCTTATATTTATACAAACCTTGATGAAAAGGAAAGTGCGTGGAATCTAGGATTGAATTCTTATAAAATCATAGAAAATATTATGCAAAAATTTTAACCAATAAAAATTTAAGGAGAATTGGAGTTGTATCTTTAAATTGTGAAGAACTTTTGTAGAGAAAGATTAATGGTTTTAGCATGGGAATTACAATTAAGTGTTGAAAGATTGGATCTTGTTTAAAGAATACTCACATGAAACTTAGTTTAAATTTGTATTGAAAAACACTTAGATTTTTATTTGAATTGTATTAAATCAAAAATAATAATTTGATAAAATTAATAAATAGAAACTACTTGAAATAGGAAACTAGAAACTCTAGTGAATATAACATTAATAATCTAATTGAAATCTATGTAGAAACTTATTATGGCATATGAAGAACATATATAAAAAACTTATTATGGCATATGAAGAACATATATAAATATAAATAGTATATGATTTAATTATTATTTGGAAATTAAATTCAAAACCTAATTTGATTATGTAGGAAAGAGAGTTGTTCAAACCCTAAATTTTGATTTAGAATTCTAGAGTTAAAACTTAATTTAAAAGAGATTCTACAACATGAATACAAATTATTTTATTATGATAATGAATGTTTGAATTTTTCTTTTGTATAGTGTTGTATATTTAATTTGATGAATCCAATGAAAGAGGGATTAGGGAAAATTATAGTCTAGAATCATGTTTTGATAAAATGGAAGTATCAAAATTGTATTTCATTGGACCCCTTTTCTTAAAGTACATTAAATGGTATTAGAACAAGATTTTATTGTTAGGATATGTCTCAAAGGATTTAGAGTATTTGTTGAGAGGTGTATAGAAAAATCTTATAACTACATAGCTATGAGGAAAGACATTAAGTGTTAATATAGATAGCTTTATGTTTGGGATTTATGTCTTGAGAGACTATAATATTTATTGTAGGATTGAGGAAGTCCTATAAACATACAAAATTTTGAGTAGAAGACATGTCACATAAACAAAGACTGAGGGCTCCTAAAGTTGAAGATTTAGTAGAAACTTAATGAGAAAAGTAATTGCTAGATTGGCTGAAAAAAGGAGATAGAACAAAGAACACATGTTGAGGATGTGAGTGGTGATGAAATAGTAGTAGATATCATGTGTGAACTTGAGAGGGATAAAGAGCTTTCCCTCTATCAATAATGATGGATAGAGAGAAATCAAAAAAAGAAAACTTAAAGAGAAGTCTAGAAAGAAAACATGAGTAATTTGAAGTCAAAAATCATAGGAATAAAGGAAT
This sequence comes from Sequoiadendron giganteum, assembly GCA_007115665.2. NCBI lineage: Eukaryota > Viridiplantae > Streptophyta > Pinopsida > Cupressales > Cupressaceae > Sequoiadendron > Sequoiadendron giganteum. The sequence goes on along the minus strand of CM021100.1, from coordinate 683,971,164 downwards.
TGATGGAGATGATGGTACCTAGAATGGATGTCCTCATTAAAATATTAATTTTAAAAAATCATAGTAAAGAACAAAGGCCCGTGAAGGTCATAGAGAGAGAAAGGTAAGTCTACTAGTCATGCCTTAGTAATATAAAGTAGAAGTAGAACATGACTAAGAGAATTATTTAGCTAGGTCTTGGATTTAGATTTTTTTAGACATTTATTGTAAAATATAGAAGGGTTGATGTTGCATACATTGAAATGTGTGGTAGGAAAACATTGTATTGGAGAGTTCTCCACAAAAGGGGAGTAAAAATAGAAAAAGAGAAGGTGGAGAAATGGGAATATGTGGTTTCCAAATTGAAGAATTTAGTGCCTCCCAAAATATATGCATCATGGGCTTAGGTGTGAAGACAAAAAAGTTACCTCAAGAGGTAATCAGATAGTTAAGTTTCCATGTGAGTACCTAAGTCTATATTGAAGAATATCAAGATATAGGATAAAAATACCTTAAGAGGTAATAAAAGTGTAAAGTTTCAATGTGGACAACCCTTGGAAAAATAGATAGGTCATTTGCAACCTATGAAAGGTAAATTATTTTTGAATGAGAATAAAGAGGAAGAAAATGCAACCCTTGAGTTGTAAGAAGTTGATCTAAAATAGCTAAAGTGGAGGGAATGAAACAAATATTATGGAAAATTATCTTTTATCTAACTATTTTATTTGAAGACATTAAGGAAGACAAGGAAAGATAAGAGGAAGTTCTCATGCAAAAGGATGATGAAGAGAACATGGCGTCACATGATATGGAGATGTGAGTTATTGATCTAAAGGAAATAATTATTGCAAAAGAAGTAGATTTCAAGGATGAATTCAATTTGGGATTGAAATAGTGGTTTTTGAGGGTTTCATATATGCTAGAGGAGTAGAAGGTGAAGGGAGTTTTATTCTAAGAGGAGGTGAGAAAATTAGGGAAGAAATTGGATGCATTTTATCAAATAGACTTGAGGAGGGTAGAGGTATGTAACTCACAGAAGAAGAGATTCTCATCATGGAAGAAATTGAGAAATATTGTAGTGAAGAGAGAGCATGATGTTTTGTCCTTTAGAAAACACATGAATTCAATAGAAGTGGAATAGTATAGTGCAACAAAAGTAAAGAATGAGGAGTACCCTAGGATGGTATATGAAGAGTGAAAGTTGTGAATGTATTTCTTGAGATGTTCACAAAAAGAGATGAGTGTGTAGGTTTTTGTAGACAAAATAAAGATACAAAGGTATTTATGATTGAGGGTAGAAAAATAATTATAACAAAGAGGAGTGTTTTGCATGAAGTGCATCAATAAGGGAATCTTTGCATGAAATATGTAGAAGATGAGTGGAATAAGTGATGAGTGAAGAAAGAAAATAATTTTAATGGAGGAGAATGGATAATGGTGGGTCAGATCCCACAATGGAAGAGGAAATGGAAATCATTTGTTGGAGGCAAACATACAATGGTGGTTAAAAACCACAAGAGGAGAAATAAAGAGAAGAAAAATTTGGAGGAAGATGTTGGTCTATAGTGGATAGAGGTCCCTCAAAGGAATATAAATTGATGGAAAATTTTTGGTGGATGATGACTATATTTCTTCAAGTTAATATTGGAAGAGCAAAGAAAGAACTCTTTTGATGTACATGTTATAGTAATGTAGTATGTAGAAACATGCACATTTTATAAGGTTAGTTTTACCACTCGACTCTATTTTGGGAGCACCATGCTCACAAAATTTCTTACTTTATATGTTTGATGTAGGAGCATCCAAGATCACAAGCAATCTTAAATCACCCAGAAATAAAATAGGAGATGGTTAAAAATTCCTTGGCTTTCTAAGTGAAATTGTGATAAATTGACATGAAGGGGTGAGTAAAAAAGATCTAAGGAATATCGAGCTATCTTCAATTTTTTTTTAGGTTATTTTAACATCTATTATAGTGGTTTACTACACTTTGTTAGCTACTACCATGCACTTATGCAACCACTATGACTAGCATATCAACAACAAATATTTTGAGACCATAATTCTTCATATGGATTTGATATGTGATACATTTTTTTGAAACCACATTAATTTTTGAGAGAAATGTGAATATATGGATGGAATTAAATCTAACACATTTTGTTTCAACAACTATGAATTCAATAGCAATAAGAATGATTTTGACAATAAAAATAAAAATAATTGTTGAAGTAACTAATGGCAAAGATGACCCTAAAAGGAATTTTGGCACCATTCCTTAATTAATTAGTCATATTTTTGTGCTTACAACAATAAAAGAAGTATATACCCATGCAAGAAAACAAGGGACAAGAGAAGAAACCCTTTAAAACTAAGAATTAAGGTGAATATAACATAAATGACAATCAATGCCAACCTAAGAATTCATAAAATGGTTGTAGAGTATAGTGAAATGATCTTGATCCACACCACAATCAACCAAGAAATTTGGCATAGAGTTAAGACTATGTCTACATTATTAGTTTTGACTCCCAAGAAAAGGAAACCTCATGCATAAATTCTATTTAAATTTCTAAGAATAAATTCCACCACAACATTGCTTATATTTCCCTTGGATGTACCTTAAAAATTAATTTTAACGAAATTCTTCGAATAAGATACACAAACCTTACTTTTATTATTAAAATTAGGATTATTTTGAGATCCATCTTTTTAACCAATATTAGTATCTCTTACCCTTGTGTTGCGTAGAAAATTGCATACACTTACAATTTCACATTATGTTTTGGATCCCTAATTAATTAGACTTAATTAGGCTTCTAATTTGGAAAATTACGCATTCCAAAGCCTATTTTTTATCGTTTTCTAAAGGATGAGTATTAAACAAATGCATTCAATCATTAAATTATCCAAGACTTTGAGTGTCTTGGAATTTTGGGCCAGGACCCAATCACTCATGGGTGAATGGGTCCCTCTTCTTAGCCAGGACCCATATTTAAATATGTTTTTGGAGATATTTTAATATCCAAAATTCAAATATGAAGTGTCAGCTTTTGGAATCTAATTTTTGAGAAATTGGATAAACACCTATAAATACCTAGTCTTTTTATCATTTGAGATCTAACAAGCATTAAGGATAAATATATTGAGCAAACTTATTATTGAGCAAGTCAAGTGCAACATTATCAAAGTTTATTAGAACAATTCAAGATCCAACATCATGTCAAATTCTATGTGTGTTCATGTTCTTGTTTTGTGAAGACTAACATTGTTGTAGATCTCCAAAGAATTTAATCAAGTCTATCAAAAAATATCCAAATCCTTGAAGTGATGTGTATGTCTCTAGTCCTTCAAGGGAGCCATTGAAGGGTGGTGAGTTGCAACATTTGTTCACTCATAATTTCCTTCCTTTCAAGGTTTTATCATTGACATTGCCATTATGGAAGTGGAAACACTTACATGGGGTTTGACTAAGGCAAGCCCCTATATGGCACACCATCTTCTCTCTTTGTGAATGTGTAGGTTGTAGGTATGGAAAGGATTGAAGAGAGTTTGAAGATCCATTTCGTATTGTTAAATTTATTGTCATCAAAGTTGTCAAGAGACAAAAAATCCATTACAAAATTTACTGACAACATTCTGACAGTGGGACAAGAAGAAAATAGAAGCTCATATCTAGCACCAAAGGACCCCAAAAATTGAGAAAGACATCCTAACAAAGACCCAATCACCTAGGGGTGACCCAATCCTACTAAAACACTCAATTTGACTGGTGATAGGTATGCATTAGTCTACACCATCTAGATCCACTTGCAAAATTCTATTTCTATTTGTTTATCTTCGAGAAATTGCATTTATCATATTAGGTCATTTAGTTTAATTAGGCTGATCATTTCAAATTATTTCTAAATCATTCCTATCCTCAAATAGATGCAAACCCAGGTTTGATTGAGTCACCTAAGAGGTTGAAATTCAATCTATGCACCTTGTTGATTTGCATCAGAGTGAAATCCTAGAAATGATGGAACAATACAACTTAGGTCATTAGGGTGTACCACACACTTTTATGTTTCATTTTGGTGAACCCAAAATTTGACATCACAACTTTCTAATTTGGTAATCTTTCAAACCCTAGATCTCGGTTTTGCATCATTGTGTTTTGCATTTCTCATCTAGGTTTTGTATAGCTCCAAATTTAGGTATTTCCACTAGGAATCCTTATAGTTTTTTCAACTCAAACATCATATCTCCAAACCCATCACCCTTCACAAAATTTCAATATAATAGTCCACCTAATACATATACACTTCCACCATATTTAGCTCATTTCCAAAACACAACAAGCAACATTCATCATAAACCAACTCTTGCAAAATGTGACATCCCTCCAACAACAAATATCAACATTGAACCAAGCTCAAAATTGAAAACCATCACAATATGTCAAGATAAACCCATTGTCAATGGAGATATTGAAAGCGCAAATGCCACAAAACATAGAGATACCCCGCTTTGAGAAATACAATGGTAAAGGAGACCCTAGAAATCATATATATGCATACACAACCTTATGTAGTGACTTCATTTTTGAAGACAAGCTCTAGGATAAAAATTTTCCTAGGTCATTGAAGGGCATGGCCTTGGAGTGGTTTTGTTCATTACCGAATAATTCAATTCACTCATTTAAGGAGCTTGTTGATGCCTTCCTCAGCCATTTACAAGTGCAAATTGGTCCCAAGATCAATATAACTTATTTAATGCGATGCAAACAAAGACAAGGTGAAAAATCTATATATTTCATTAGCCCCTATTAGTTGGTGCTATCATAAGCTAACCTATGTCTTCTTGATTTGAAAATCCAAAGGATGTTCATTGACAACTTACAAGAAAAAATAGGAGAACAAGTCCTATTGCAAAAAATTCCATCTTTATAAGTTTGTGCACGATGCTTCGTGATTATCAGAATTCAATTAATAAGTATGAAGCATATTCATGTACACATACTGAGAAGTTTAATCCTATAGATCAAACCAGTTATCAAAAATTTAAGAAATCAAACAAGAACTTTTAGAAGATAAATTCATCCCAAACAAACCATGTTGAGCCTCAAGTTGATGCCATAAGCTCCACACCATATCAATTTCGACCTAGGGATAGACAATTTACACCATTACACGATTCACTCTATTCAATCATGTTGTAACTCTTGAGTAAAAAACTAATTTGTTTACCTCCTATAAAACCTATGGACACAACCAAACCCTTACCACCAAATTATAACCCATATGCCTTTTTCCAATATCATCGACAAAGTGGACATGACACAAAATGATACATGTGTCTTAACCATCAAGTTTAGGGCCTCATCGATTATTTAAATCATATTTAGTTGGGAGGTATTAATGAAAAATGCAATAAGTCAGTTTCCCCATCCAACCAAAATTTGTAGATGTTCACAACCCAATGCCAAATCATTCCACCAACTTTGTGAAAGCTAGTGAAGTCAAGAATGATGTGATGAATGTTGATAAGATTGAGGACATAAATGATGATAGTGATGATGATAAGAGTGATAATGAGGATGATCTCCATGACATAATCACTCTTATAGATGTTCAACCATGTAATAGACAAACCACTTTGTTTCTTAACATTACTTTCACACATATTGATACTTCTATACATGCAATCAATGGTCCTCTATATATTGCCTGACGTATTAATGATAAGCCCACAATTGGGATACTTATTGATCTCGCGTGTGTAGAGAATGTGATCATTGAGGAATTCTTGTTTATGTATGTTCACTCTATCAATATTATTATGAACAATCAAAAGCATGGATTAAAACACATAATGGTTTTTATTGCCCTACGATAGGTTCGATCACTCTTCCATTAAAAGTTGGACCAAAGAAATTAGATGTCTCATTCTCCATCATCCCATCATCAGACCAATTTCGTGTGAAGCTAGGATACCCATGATTATGCTCCATGAATGTTTTCTCATTAGTTATTCACAAGTGCATAAAGTTTCCCTTTGAAAATGAGATACTTATAGTGTACCATAATGGATTCAATACTTTATCTTCTCATGGGAATTTTTCATTGGATTTCTTTTGGCCTAGACCTATGGAACCTATAAAGCCTCAAGAAGATTTCTTTTTTAGGTCATATCAAAATTTCAAAGCAAAGTGCATAGAAAAATTATCTCTTAGCAATATTCCTGAGTCCGATAGGTCCATGGTTGTTCCTTCTCTCTAGCTTGCCATTGATGAACCTATGATTGAGCCAAAAACCCTTCCAAGTAACCAAGATAAGTACACCATAGTTCCTGCACCACTTTCTTACACAAGACCAAGGGATAATAAATGATTCATTTTGTGCCATCAAAGATAAGAAGTATATATACCTGAAGAGATAGTGGTTTCCCAACCCCCAGTGGTTCCTTCAGTTCCTCCCCTAAGGGAAGAAAAGAGATCGATGGTTAATAAACCGTACAAAAAGAAATTGAACTGTTAAAGAGTATAGACACAAAAATCATGATATCACTCACCAATTGGAAGAAAAAAATAAACCACCACCGACACCTATGGAAACAACTCAAGAAGAAACCCAACTTTCAGCAAAACAAGACATATAACCAAAACAAGAAATGAAACAAGACAATTCAATTGCAATTATCATAAAACCTCCTATTGTGATTAATTTGGATGATGATGATGATATTTCCAAGATTAATTAAGAAGTGCATAATGAGCTAAATTTTTTATTTTCAACTTCTATGAAATTACATGGGGGCAACTGTGATGATCCTTTTGATGAGAGTGACCCACCACGTGTTGAGCTTGGTGATGTTCCTAGTACAACACTTGTTGTAGTCCCTTTAGCTAGTTACTCGTCTTCCATTTATGATGAGAAAGATTGGGATGCAAACAAGTAGCTCTAGGTTGGCTTGCACGTGACATGATCTTTTATTTTTATTCATGTGTTCTTTGTGTTTGCTTGCACACAATTTGATCTCTTGTATTATGCTTCCTAGTGTGTCTTTATGTTTGTGAGTTTTAATTGGATGATCCTTGTTGCTCTGTTGGTGCGGGGATACAAAGAAAATGAACTTGTGACATTATTCTATTTGTATCTCAATTATTCTATATGTTGTAAAATTTTCCTTTTGTCTTATGTTTTCCTTTTGGAGATGATGTAAAGCGTTGAGACATTTAGGTCTCTTTCATGTTGACCTAAAAGTCTTGTTTGTCTTTTCTCTCTCTCTCTCTATGTGTCATTCATCCTTTGAGTTCATTGTTCCACAAGTATTTGGGGAATGATGTCATTCTTGAGCTCTATTAAATCACTATAGAAAAGACGTATACTGACCCTAGATTCATGGATTCCTCAATGTACACCTTTTTAATTCATGGCATTATATTTTGGGGGAAACCCCTTATCATGATGTAGTTTATTTGGAAACATATCATTGGCATAGGGCTTTCCAAATAAGCTCTTGTGGTCTTTTGTTGCATGACATTTATCATTTTTCTACTTTAAAGTAATTTCTTACAGCATGGTGTTCAAATTTTTTTTTAAAGTGGGGGCATACATTGGCATTATTTTTGCTTCACTTTGTTCATAGAGGATGAACTTAGTGATGCATTGGCATTGAAACTTGACATTTTTTTTTCTTCACTTTTTTCACAGAGGCTGAACTTAGTGGTGTGTTGAAATTTGACATTTGACATTTTCTTGGCTTCACTTTGTTCAAAGGGTCTAAACCTAGTGTAAGCATTGGCATAGCATTTGGATAATTTTGTAGCACTTTATCAAGGTTATCAAGGAGTATAACTCGTGGTATAGTTATGGGCACACCTTTTAGACCTAGTGCGTGCTTCTCATTTTTCTACCTATTTTGGGAGCTCACCTAGTGAAAAATAGTCCTCACTAGTCTATGTGTCTTCCTATTTGTATGACCGCTAGCATAACACAACTTGTTAGCCCATACCCCTTTTTTTCTTTTTCTCTTTTTCCTAGCATTGACATTGTTTGCATATCTTGTCTTGCTATATATCATACATGTGTGTTCCTTTGTGCTTATGCTGGTTTTCCATGGGATCTTAGATCATGGGAGCTTGATCACCCTCCTTGATCCTTAGTCAACCTATCTCTCTAACATTTGAAAAATCAAACCCCTCTTGACATATTTATCTACTTTAGTGTGAGTTTGAGCGTATGTTCATACACTCACTAAAGTGGGGGATACATGTTGTGTAGAAAATTGTACACACTTACAATTTCACATTATGTTTTGGCCCCCTAATTAATTGAACTTAATTGAGCTTCTAATTTTCCAAATTATGCAATCCAAAGCCTAATCTTTATCATTTTCTGAAGGACAAGTATTAAACAAATGCATTCAATCATTAAATTATCCCCAAATTTGAGTGTTTTGGAATTTTGGGCCAAGGACTAGTCGCCTCCCCTTTCTTAGCTGGGACCCAAATTTAAATATATTTTTGGCAGTATTTTAATATCCAAAACTTAAATATGAAGTGTCAACTTTTGGAATATAATTCTCGAGAAATTAGATAAGCACCTATAAATACCTAGTCTTTTTATCATTTGGGAACATGCATTAAGGAGAAATATATTGAGAAAAATTATTATTGAGCAAGTCAAGAGCAACATTATCAGAGTTTTTTACAACAATTTAAGATACATGTTAAATTCTATGTGTGTTCATGTTCATGTTTTGTGAAGACTAACATTGTTGTAGATCTCTAAAGCATTCAAGCATTCAATCAAGTCTCTCAAGCAAGATCCATATCCTTGAAGTGATGTGTATGTCTTCAGTACTTCAAGGGAGCCATTGAAGGGTGGTGAGTTGCAACATTTATTCATTCATCATTTCCTTCCTTTCTATTAAGGTTTTATCATTGAAATTTCCATTGTGGAAGTGGAAAAACTTACATGAGGTTTGACTGAGGCAAGCCCCTATATGGCACAACATCTTCTTTGTGAATGTGTAGGTTTGAAAAGGATTGCAGAGAGTTTGAAGATCTATTTTGTATTGTTTCATTTATTGTCATCAAAGTTGCCAAGAGACGAAAACTCCATCACATAATTTACTGACATCATTCTGACAGTGGGACAAACAAAAAACAAAAGCTCAAATCTAGCACCAGAGGACCCCAAAAATTGAGAAATCCACCCTAACAAAGACCCCATTGCCTAGGGGTGACCAAATCCTGCTACAAAACTCAAATTTGACTTTTGATGATATGTACACATCAGTCCACACCTTCCATATCCACTTGCAAAATTCTGTTTCCATCTGTTTATCTTCAGGAAATTACATTTATCATATTAGGTCATTTAGTTTAATTAGGTTGACCATTTCAAATCATTTCTAAAGCATTCCTATCCTCGAATAGATGCATATCTAGGTCTGATTGACTCACCTAAGAGGTTGGAAGTAAATCTATGCACCTCGTTGATTTTCATCTGAATGCAATCCTAAAAATGATGGAACAATACACCTTAGGTCATTAGGGTGTACCACACATTTTTATGTTTCACCTTGAATGAAGGATTTCTAAAATTTAAATATTATATTAATTCTAATTTAATATTTCTTTTTACAAATTCAAATATAGTTAGTATTTTTATTTTGAAGAATAAAGAATAAGTTTATATAATTGCATCTATTCCATAAATTTATATTTAAAGTTTACACAATGAATGAACTAAATTATTACACTTTACAAGTCAATTATATTTTGACTATTATATTTAGCCTTGAACATAAATAATAATTAGTTTAAAATACATATCTATTCTACTTTATCAACTAATTCTAATTTAATACTCAATTAAATAAAAATATATAACTAATTACTAATTTTAATTAAGTTAATTATATTATTTAATATATTCAAATAAGGTTTTTTCTTCATAATGTTGGGTCAAGCATTAAACACACTTGATGAACCAAACTTAATCCCACATTTGTATTTATTCCTATTATCATCACAACCTCAACATATCTTAATAGTATCTATTGAATAATAACATTCCAATACTTTAATATTAAATAATTAAATCAACATTAATATAAGCATACCAATCAATATTCATTAATGCATAATAAATTATCAAACACATAAAAAATAATATCCCACATAAATAACATAAAACATCATTAAAATTATAATAACAAAATAACAATATCAAGTCAAATTATCTAAGAAAATCATAATATAAACTCACTCAGACAACTAGCATATATATAAAAAATATGACAAGAGATATCCTTCTCGAGACACCTATTTTTTAATCAATTTCTCACATAAAAGTGTAATAGGATTAGGATTAGGGGTAGGGTTAAGATTAGGGGTAGGGTTAGGATTAGGATTAGGGGTAGGGTTAAGATTAGGGGCAGGGTTAGGGTTAGGGTTAGAGATAGAATTAGGTTTAGGGTTAGGATTATGATTAGGTTCAGGGTTAAGGTTAGGGTTAGGGTTAGAGATAGATTAGGATTAGAGTTGGGGTTAGCATTAGTATTTGTATTAGGGTCAGGGTTAAGGTTAGGGTTAGAGATAGAATTAGGATTAGGGTTGGGGTAGTGTCAGGATTAGGATTAGGGTTAGGGTTAGAGATAAAATTAAGGTTAGGGTTGGGGTTAGCATTAAGATTAAGGTTAGGGTTGAGGTTAGCATTATGATTAGGGTTAGGGCTAAGATTAGAGAGACTTAAGATCAAGGGTATGGTTAGGATTAGAGATAGAATTAGGTTAGGGTTAGGATTAGGAGTAGGGTTGGGAATAGGGTTAGGGTTAGGGTTAGGGTTAGAGATAGAATTAGGATTAAGGGTATGGTTAGGATTAGGGTTCAGGTTAGGGTTAGAGATAGAATTAGGATTGGGGTTAGGTTTAGCATTAGTATTAGGATTGAGGTTAGGGTTAGGGTTAGAGATAGAATTAAGATTACGATTGGGGTTAGCATTAGTATTAGGATTAGGGTTAGGATTAGAAATATAATTAGGGTTATAGTTAGAGATATAATTAGGGTAAGGGTTATAATTATAGTTAGGAGTTACGATAATTCTATTACTATATATGTAAGGGTTTGTGTTAGGGTTAGGATTAGCGTTAAGATTAGGATTAAGTTTAGAGATAGAATTATGATTAGGGTTATGATTAGAGATATAATTTGGATTAGGGAAGGGCTAAGGTTAGAGATAGAATTAGGTTTACGGTTAAGATTGGGATTACATATAAAATTAGGATTAAGGTTAGGATTAAAGATAAGATTAGGATTAGGGCTAGGGTTAGTGTTAGGATTAGGATTAGGGTTGGTGTTAACGTCAGGATACGATTTAGGTTTAGGGTTGGGGTTGGAAGTATGATCATGATTAGGGTTAGAGATAAAATTATAATTATCATTTGGACTAAAATTAGGGTTAGAGATAGAGTGAAGATTATGATTACGATTAGGATTAGGATTAGAGATAAAATTAGGATTTGGGTTAGGATTAGGGTTGGATATAAAATTAGGATTAGGGTTAGGGTTAGGGTTAGAGATAAAATTAGGATTTGGGTTGGGACTATCATTAGAGTTAGGATTTGAGCTAAATATAGGGTCAAGATTAGGGTTAGGTTTAATGTTAGAGATATAATCAAGATTAGGGTTAGAGATAAAATTAGGATTAGAGTTGGGGTTAATGTTAGGATTAGGGTTAGGCTTAAGCTTAAGCTTAGGGTTAGAGTTAGAGATAAAAATATGATTAGGGGAAGGGTTAAGGTTAGGGTTAGATATAGGGCTAGAATTAGGGTTAGGGTTAGAGATATAATTTGGATTAGTGCAATAGGAACCTTGAAAAGGATATCTCTCAACATATTTTAGATATAATATTAAATATATATACATGCTAGTAGCATTCATGACGTAATATGTATGACATTAAATGAATGAGGGTTAGGGTTAGAGTTATGATTAGAGTTAAAGATAGAATTAGTGTTAGGGTAGGTTTAATGTTAAGATTATGGTAAGGGTTACAATTAGGGATAGGGTTAGGGTTAGGATTATGATTAGGGCTAAGGTTAGTGTTTGGATTACAATTAGGGTTAAGATTAAGGTTTGGGTTATAGTTAGAGAAAATAATTGTTAAGGTTAGGGTTAGGTTTATGGTTAAGGTTAGGGTTATGATTAGATATTAAATTATGGTTAGGTTAAAGGCTAGGATTACAATGAAGGTTAAGTAAGGGTTGAGTTTAGGGTTAGGGTTAAGATTATGGTTAGGGTTAAGGTTAGGGTTATAATTAGAGATAAAATTAGGGTTAGGCTTAGAGTTATGATTATGGTTAGGGCTAGGGTTAAGGTTATGACTATGGTTAAGATTAGGGTTAGGGTAGGGTTAGGATTTGGGTTCAGGTTAGGGTTGGAGATAGAATTAGGGTTAGGATTAGGGTTATAATTAGTGATATAATTAGGGTTAGGGTTAGGGTTAGGGTTAGGGTTAGGGTTAGGGTTAGGATTAAGGTTAGGGTTAGAGTTAGGATTAAGGTTAGGGCTAAGGTTATGAAAAGAGATAATTAGGGTTACCATTAGCATTATAGTTAGAATTAGAGTTAGGTTTGGGTATAGGGTTAGGTTTAAAGTTAGTGTTAGGGTTATTGCTATAGATAAAATTAGGGTTAGTGTTAGGGTTGGGATTAGAATTAGAATTAGGTTTGAGGTTAGGGTTAAGGTTAAGGTTAATATTAGGGTTAGGGTTAGAGATACAATTAGGGTTAGGGTCAAGGTTACAATTAAATATATTATTAGGGTTAGGGCCAAGGTTATATTTAATCCTAATTACACCATAATCATAATCCTAACCCTAATTGAACCCTAAATCTAACCTTGATCATAACCCTGTTTGAACCCCAATTGTAACCCTAACCCCAAGCTTTATTGTAGAATCTTAACCCAAACCCTAAGTTAAAAATAACCCTAATTGCCCTAATCCTAACCCTAATTTTATCCTAACCTTAATTCAACCTTAACCCTAACCCTAACCATAATAGTAACTCTAATTGAACCTTATACTTGACCTTAATTAAACCCTAATTGTAATCATAATTGAACTCTAACCCTAACCATAAACCTTAAGTTATAATTGTATTTTAACCATAACCCTAATTTAACCCTAACCCTAAACTTAAACCTATCCATAACCCTAATTACATCATAACCCTAACTAAACCTTAATTTAACACTAACCCTTATTAACCTATAACCTTAACCCTAACCCTAATTACACCCTAACCATAACTAAACCCTAATTAACCCTATATTTAATTAAACACTAACCCTAAATGAATCTTAAGTGAAACCTAATTGAATCATAATCATAAACATAGTTGAATTCTGACCCTAATTGAACCATAACCCTAATCCTAATTGAACCCTAATATAATCCTAAAACCAAAACTAATCCTAGTCTTAACCCTAACCCCAAGCTTTATTCTAGAACCCTAACCCTAACTCTAAGCCTAATTAAACCTAAACCATAATTTAATTCAAATCCTAAATGATCTTGAACCCTTAATCTAACCCTAATTGAACCCTAATCTTGATTAAAACCTAACCCTAATTGAACTCTAATTAAATCCAACCCTAATTGAAACCTAACCCTAACCCTAACCCCATTTCCAACCATAACCCTAACCTTAATTTTAACATTAAACCTTATCTTAATTCTAAACCTAACCCTAACTATAACCCTAATTCAAATTGTAACCCCAATTGAACCTAATCCTAATTACACCCTAACCCTATTTGAACTATAACCTTAACCTAACATTAACACTAACCCTATTTGAACCCTAACCCTAACCCAACCTTAACACTAATCCTAATCAATCCCTAACCCTAACCCTAACTCTAATAGTAATCTCAACCCTAACCTTAACCTTAGTCTGAAGCTTTATCCTATAATCCTAACCTTAACCCTGACCCTAATTGAACCCTAACACTAACCCTAATTGAACTCTAACCCTAAATAAACACTAACCCTAACTTAACCTTAACCACGATCCTAATTGAACCCTAACCCTAACCCTAACCCTAATTTTAACCATAAGTCTTATCCTAATTCTAAGCCTAACCCTAATTAAATTATATCCCTATTTGAATTGTAAGCCTATTTAAACTCTAACCCTAACCTTAAACCTAACCCTAATTGAACCATAACCCTAACCTTAAATTTTACCCTAAATAAACCCTAAATCTAAGTAAATTCTAACTTGAATTAAACACTAACTGTAATTAAACACTAACCTTAATTTAGTTGTAACCATAATGCTAACAATAATCGTAAATGAAATCTATACCTAATCATAATTGAACACCAACCCTAATTGAACTCTAATCCTAATTAAACTATAACACTAATTAAACTCTAACCCTAATTGAACCCTAACCCTAAACCTAATTAAACCCTAACCCTAACCATGTCTACATAATAATTAGCTAAAATAAACATATTTACCACTACATTAAACAACAATGAGAGAGACACAAATATAAGAATACTAATGCTAAATATAAATCCCATTAACAAATTTTCCATTACCCAGGTTAGCCTAGAAGTTATCTTTGGGAATAAAATTAGACATTGATCAACCAATAATTATAAACAATGGAGAATTTTATTTTGTGTAGCTACAAGATTGTTTTGATTATTTTATTAATAGCTAGACTTTAAATGCCTATGGTTACTTGAAATTATAAGGAATTTGCATCGTTTAGATGTTATATAAATAGAAATATATTCTTAATTTCTTTTTGCATTCCTTTGCATTAACATGTTGATGATTTTTTAAAAATGGCTATTGAATCTATTCAATGAGTTACATATTCCATATATAAACCTAAATACAAAAACATAATAGAACATCCATCTATTGTACCAACTATGAGTTTGATTTTTATAATACTATAAAAAACATTATTTTTGGGTTGCATTTTTGAAGTTAGATTATTGAACCTTAATTATATTATATGTAAATATTTATGCATGATTCTATCTTATTTGAATATTAGAGAATATATTTTTAATTACTAAAGAATGAAATGTTAATAATACTAGTCCGCAACTTTCCCGCCTAGCTATTTTTTGAATTTCCTTTGTTTTTTCTTTGACTTGATTGCTCGATGGGCCAGATAGGCGAGGGCCCCAGTAAGGCTCCCCATTCCAGGAACGTTGCTCCTTTGTCTAGCACTTTTCTTGCATTTGATGCTTCTAAAAATGTTGTTCCCCATGTTGGTTCCCCTTCTCGTACCTCTGCCCCTTCTCCCGTGGGAAGGAAATTTGGTACTTCTAGCAAGTGCCTCTGTCCCCATCCTTTGGTTTGGAATCTTTTTTCTCTAAAGAAGAACTTGCTTTTTTTTGTGGATAAACTGGTGGTTGTCAACTCACTAGCTATGGGAAGACTAAACACAAAGTCTACTTCCCATTTAGTAATAGGTAGGGAAATTGATGTTCCTGAAGCGTTGATGATCAAAGCTATGGATGGCCTCAATTTGTCATTGGTTGGAATTTTTTTGGTGTACTAGTCGAAAATTGAATGGGTAAGGCTTTGCGCTGCTTCTATTTGGAACTTAACGGGAAGTATCTCTATTGGTGCCATGCCCAAATTTATTTTCCTTCTTTCCTTTACTATCTACGAGGATATGTTAAAGGTTCTAACGAGAGGTCCATGGGCTTTTGATGTTGGTTTCAAGAATTGCCTCTTGTTGTGTAAATGGAAACTAAGATTTGACCCTTCTGTTGACTTGGGTGCTACGACCCCTACATGGGTATGCCTTCTTGGGCTACCTCTTGAGTTTTTGGAGTTGGTCATTTTAAAAGGGATTTCCAACTCCTTTGGAAGCCTCCTGGCTATTGAAAAGATTACCTAAGAAAAGTCTCACTTAGTTTTTGCTTGGATTTGTGTTAACATGCCTGTTAACATTGTTCTGCCAACCTCAATGCTTTTGAAATCAAAGTTTGGAAACTGGTCTCAACCTCTTGAGTACAAAAATGCAAGACAATTTTGTTAGTCCTATAAACAATTTGGCCATCTCATTGATTCCTGTAATAAGAGGCCTCAAGATGTGTTTGATGATGACCATAAACCCTTAATTGAGCTCATGATTAAGGATTCCAAGGTTTCTACTGAAGCCCCCTCTGAATAAGGATGAAAATATTAGGGGTGGTATTGAATCCCTAAACATTCTCCCCCTACGATTGATGAAATTTCCATGGATCGGGATATTGCTTGTTAAGAGCCTCTAGCTATTTATGAGGTCATGCGATGTAAGGAAAGTGAGGAAATAGATTCAGGGGATGGAAAAAAAACAATTCCTTGGAGTGAAGTAATATTTGAAGACAAGGGATGTTGAGATGAATCTAGATGAAAACTCTCATGAGGAGGTGGAAATGAATCAAAGGGCAGCCAGAGCATTGGTTCCTAATAGGTTGATAATGGAGAGTATGCTAAGGAAGGGGAAGTTATGTCTCAACTAGCTAAAGAAATTCCTACCCCTTCTCAATCCATGGGGGATGTTCCATTTTTATCTCAGAAGGACAAAGGGAATCTTAAGGACACATTGGCTATTTTAGGTTTCACCCCTTCTCTCTTTGATAGAGAGGATGAAGAAGACTAGACATAAGCTACCAAAAATTCAAAAAAGAAAAAGAAATTGGATGTAGGGGGAGGAAATAAGGTTGGAAGACCTTCTCAAAAGGAATCTAGAAATAAAGACACGGTGCATGACGTGGCTTCAAGCGGACAAAAAACTTTGGACTCGATCACGGGCCTGAAGTTCAAAAAGAAGTAATACTAGTTGTTTTCATCCCATTAACAATTTTCAGGTGTTTCTATTACAGATGAATATGAAGATTCTTTCCTAGAATATCAGGGGCCTTAATAGCCCTTATAAACAATTTTTGGTCAAAACGTGTATTTTGGATAACAAAATTGATGTTTTTCTCCTTCAAGAAACTAAAATGAAGAAAGAGACCTTTGACAAGGCTGTTTTGAATATTTGGCCTAGTGCTAATTACTTTTTGAGTGAAGCTAAAGGGGATTTTGGGGGCATAGTTACTCTATGGAATCCCTTGAAATTTAAAGTTTCTATGGGATTCTCTGGAAAGAATTGTCTTATGGTATCCCTTGAAGATCTATCTTCTTTGGAAAAGTGGAATTTAATAAATATTTATGCTCTCGATTTCTATCGGGATAGACTGTAGTTATGGGGATTTTTGAATGATGCTATAAAGTGAAAAAAGAGGACTACTAGATGTTGGGTGGAGACTTCAACTTGCTGATTTTACCTCAGAGAAGTTGGGGGGACTTGATGACTACTCTGAAAGTATGATGGATTTGGCTGGATTTTTTAATTCCGTTGTGCTTTTTGACGTCCCCCTTTTGGGCTCCCATTTCACATGGTCTGATAGGAGGATTGGAAATCAGTTGATTCAAGTGAAGTTGGATAGGTTCCTAGTCTCTACCAATTGGAATATTTATCAACACCTCTCCCTCTCTGCCCTCCCTAGATCCGGTTCAGATCATAATGCCATCTTGCTTAAGAGAAATGCTGATCCTAATAAAGGCCCTTTCCCCTTCAGATTCAAATTAATGTGGACTCTCCATCTTGAATTTGTTGCCTTAATTGAGAATTAGTGGCTAGAACCCATAGTTGGCACCCCGATGTTTCATCTTGTGGATAAGTTAAGAAGAATTAAGGAAAGAGTGAAAGGATGAAACAAATTAACTTTTGGTAACATTTTTGACACCAAAAAATCCTTGGGATCTATAGCTTAAAGGAAGTGCAGGATAAGATGGAGACTAGTCTGGTGGACGTAGACATTTGCATTCAAGAGCGTAACCTGAGAAATCAATGGTTTAAGATCAACAACAAGAGATTTTTTGGAAACAAAAATCTCGGGTCTAGTGGCTTTTAGAAGGAGATTGAAATGCCAAATTCTTCCATCAGTCCATATTGAAACACAAAAGCAAGAACAAGATAAGACATCTTAAGAAAGTTGACGGCACTACGGTGTCTGCTGAAAGAGAAATTGCTAAGGATGTTGTGAACTTCTCCTCCTTCTAGAATGAACCAAGGGATGCTAATCAGGTATTTGATGATATCCTTCAAGTTATTCCTAAGGCTATTACTGATCAGGGCCTATAGGTTATGTCCAGAGTTGTTTCTGTCTAGGAGGTTAAATATGCTATTTTTTCCTTTGGGGATTATAAAGCCCTAGGGATGGATGGGTTCCTCCGGCTTTTTTCTTGCTATATTGGGATATTGTAAAAACTGACCTGTTAAATGCAGCTAGAGATTTCTTTAGATCAGGAAGGCTTATCAATCAAATGAATGCTACATTCATTGCCTTTATCCCTAAAGAGGAAGATTCTTTATCCATGCAAGACTTTAGACCCATTAGTCTGTGTAACACAATGTATAAAATATTCTCAAAGATAATTATGTTTGTTTTGAGTAAAATAATAGCCCAAAACTAGAAAGGATTTGTTCAAGGAAGAAACATCTTGGATGCTGTTATAACCACCCATGAAATTCTCCACTCAATGGACCTAAGCAAAAATTTGGGGATGACATTGAAAATTGACATATCTAAGGCTTATGACAGTCTCCTAGCTGTTCCTTTTTGTTGTTCTCAAGAAATTTGGGTTTGATGGAAGATTTCTCAAATTTCTTAGTGCTTGTATTACTACCTCGAAGTTCTCAATTTTAGTGAATGGGGTCCCTCAGGGTTTCTTCTCTTGTGGTTGTGGCCTCAGAAAAGGAGACCCTCTCTCCCCCTATCTATTTATAATTGTTGCAGAGGTCCTTGCAAGCAGAAACATTCAAAAACTCATTGATTCTAAAGTGCTGAAAGGAGTCAAGGCTGCTTTGTCCCTCCTGCCCGACTCTTATCAACAATTTTTTGATGATATCATTATGTTTGGAGAAGCCTCGATTGGTGAAGCTAGTCATTGGAAATCTATATTGAAGGACTATGCTTCTACTTCAAGTCAATACATATTAATTATAGTAAGAGTAAGTTATACTTTTTCCATGCTGATCACATTGTGAAAGAGAGAGTGGTGTGGATCTTGGGCTGCCAAGAAGTTGTTTTTCCTATTGCTTACCTTGGTCTTCCTTTGATATCTAGAAAACTGAAAAATAATGATTGGAATCACTTAATTGAAAGAGTAAAAAAAAAGTTAATTGGATGGAAAGGTAAACTCCTAAGCCAAGCAGGGAAGATCCAACAGCTAAAAGCATCTCTTCAAAACATCCCGGTCTACTATTTGTCTTTGTTTAAAATCCCTGCCTTTATTGTGGAAAAAAAATGAACAAATCCAAAGAAGATTCTCGTGGTCTAGAGCTAAGGGAAAAAAAATAGATTGGCACTTGTTGGATGGGAGAAAGTGTGTGCTCCTAAAAATGCTAGTGGATTGGGGATAATGAAATGTTCCCATTAATTTTTTACGGATTTTCAATACAATAAACCAACATTCAAACACTGATTAGCGTTAGATACAAATCCAAATCAGCTCATGAGACAACCCTCACCAAGATCCCAGTATGGGCAAGGTGATAGCATATGGTTTGGGGATCGTTAGGAAAATTAAAACTGAAGATACAATTCATCTACTGAGTAGGCATCCACAAGCGGTGGGAATTCTCCACTTATTCAGTGTGTGAGATTATTAAAACTTAATTAAGGTGGCAAGCCAACCATGTAACCACACTTCCACTTGAACAGTGGGGGGTATACAATCCTCACAAACACTTATTTTGTGTGGGGAATACAACATGAATGAAATTTACTTATTAAACTCAACCACTCAATCGTGGGAGTATAAAAATAAACTAAATTGTGGCAATAATAAAATAATCAACAGTTAGTACTACTAACTAGCTTTACAATGGATAATATTAGCTGCAAATAAGAGAGATAAGCTTCCAAAATATTCAATGGTTAGAGTAACACTTCCTCTAACTCTTACAATCATGAAATGACATAGAATTGAAGCTCAAAACAACAAATATCAAAAACTAACTAATTTGATCAGAAACAAAAGGTACAAAAAATTAGACCAGCAAGTTGAGAAATCACCAAAATGGACGTAGCTCCTCTGAAACAGCTCATAAGGCTCCCAAACCACAACCAAAATACAACTAGGAGATAGACGTCCCAACTCCACTGGACAAATGAGCCAAAAATAGGAAGAAATAAAAGGCTCGATTCCCAATGCACATGCTAGGAAGAAGTACGACCCAACAAGAAGGTCGACCTCTTCTCAAAAATTAGAAACTTCACCAAAAAATCTGCAAACTTGCAAAAAGGGGCGCCCTTCACAGTAGAACAACTTGGGCCAGTGCCCAAAGTGATAGAAAAATCAGTGGTGAAGCAGTGATCCAAAATTCGCTTAAGCCATGAACCAATCAACAACTCAATAACAGGTTATACAACAACAACCTGTTAAATAACATCAGAAATAAAGCTCCATCTGCACTCCTGTGTGAAGTACAGTCTCAAAGACCCACCTAGGAAGCCATAGTTTCAGGCCCAAAGGATGGATTACAAAATGCTAAGCTTCCCCTTAGCCAGGTTCTGGATTTCAAACAACCAACATAACTTTACTTTCAAAATTCAAAGCTAAGAATGAAAGAGCAAGGTACCAATATATAAGCTTCACAGAAGGAGATCAATCAATTGTAACTCCAAAAGAAAACTCCTCATCTTCCCAAAAGGGACGCCCATCTCCAAAAGGCACCTTTTTAAAATATAATATTAAACTCTTCATTCACCTCTCCAAGTCGTCCCACTTTGATGAGAAATAAAAAATTTAATAAAATATTAAATGTATCAACTTTATGGCCCAAACTTAAAAACAACTTGAAGTCATTAAGCTAGGCGTGGGGTACAACTTCAAAACACAATTTTAACTAAGTATAAAACTTAGTCCAATGAGAAAACCAATGCCAAACTGGAAACTGAGAGATTACCATGATTTGGATAATGACCTGAACAACACTGCTGATGAAGATACTACCAAAAATAGACTTCCTAAAAATAGCCAATGCTAAAAATAGTAAGATTACATCAAAACCATAGAAGGCCAAGTTGAGCAGGAAACACTGGAAATCCTATTTTTCTCATCTAAATAGCCTACAGATTTCCAGAAATAGGCTATCAGTCCACAACAAGGTCATCACTGAAAAGGGGACATTACAGTCCTCCCTTCCTAGAATTGCTTGTCC
Source organism: Sequoiadendron giganteum (assembly GCA_007115665.2). Lineage (NCBI taxonomy): Eukaryota > Viridiplantae > Streptophyta > Pinopsida > Cupressales > Cupressaceae > Sequoiadendron > Sequoiadendron giganteum. The sequence continues at coordinate 683,949,887 of CM021100.1, read as the reverse complement.
CCAAGCAATTGCAAATCAGGATGCTACAAAATGTGCTCATTCTCCCATGTAGCATCCTCTACTGGCAGGTTCTTCCACTTAACCAAGTACTCTTTGATTGACCTCTTCCTCAAAGAGTGTTCTCTACACTTAATAATTTCCTTAGGAATCAAAACAAGTTGTCCTTTCTCATCCAATGGAGGCAATTCTGTTGATGCAACACATTTATGACCAAGAGCCTTCTTGAGTCTGGAAATATGAAACACATTGTACACCTTGCTGCTCGATGGTAATTCTAACTCACAAGCCACTTCTACCACTCTTTTGATGACCTTGAAAGGCCCATAAAAACATGGCTTAAGTTTTTCAGCCCCACTCTTCTTGAGAGTAGATTGTCTATAAGGTTGGAGCCTCAAATAAATCAAATCACCAACCTCAAAAGATCGCTTAGTACATTGCTAGTCAGCATATACTTTCTGTTGATTATGAGCATGTTGGATATTGTCCCTTAATGACTTGAGAATGTCTTGACTTTGTTGCAGCTTGTCCTTTGCCTGTGGAGCTCTACAATCACCAAAAAAAAGATCAACAAAGCTTGGAGCTTCATATCCATACAAAGCCATGAAAGGAGACATTCTGATAGACATATGATAGGATGAATTGTAACAATATTCACCCAAATGGATCCATCTCACCCATGCTTTTTGCTGCCCTGAGACATAGTTTTTGAGATAACCCTCTAACCACTTGTTGAAAATTTTGGTCTGTCCATTAGTTTGAGGGTGATAACTAGTGCTTGGTGTAAGCACTGTACCACACAATTTAAAGAATTATTGCCAAAAGGTGCTCAAAAATTTACTATCTCTGTCACTTACAATATTCTTTGGAAGCCCATGCAAATGAAACACCTCATGGAAGAACAAATCAGCAACTTGTGCTGCTGTAAAAGTGCTAGTAATGGCTAAGAAATGAGCAAACTTGGTCAATCTATCAACCACAACAAAGATACAATCCCTCCCTTGCACCTTTGGCAACCCTGTAATAAAATCCATGGAGATACTCTCCCATTTTTGATTCAAAATAGGTAAGAGCTACAAGAAACCAACGAAAAAAAAATGCTCATTTTTATTTGCTTGACATACATGACATTCTCTTACATAATTCAAAACTTCATTTTTCAATCCCTTCCATGAAAATCTTTCACGGATCTGTTTGTAAGTCTTAAAGAATCCTTGGTGACCAGCAAGAGGTATGTCATGAAATGATTGTAGAACCTTCTTTTTCAACTTATAATCTGATGCCAAAAAGATTCTATCTTTATAGCAGATTAGCCCTTCAACGAACTTATATCTATCATCCTGCAAAGTGCCTTCAACAATGCTGGTTGCAAAAGAATTTTTAGCATAATTAGCTAAAATCTGCTCCTTCCATTCTATAGAAATCTCAGATAAGGAGCACAAATGAGGCTTTCTTGACAATGCATCAACAACTATGTTATTTTTCCCTTAGATGTATTCAATGTCAAAGTCGTAAGCTTGCAACTTACTCACCCATTTTTGTTGCCTCTCGTTCAAATCCTTTTGATGCAAGAAATGTTTAAGACTATTATGATTAGTCTTAACAATGAATTTACTCCCAACCAAGTATTGCCTGAACATGGCTAATGCGTGCATGATCGCAAGCATTTCTTTTTCATAAATTGAATGTCTTTTCAGCTACTCTTAATTTTTTGCTCTTGAAGACAATGGGATGCTTGTCTTGCATGAGAACAACTCCAATCCCTTCTCCTGAAGCACCACACTGTAGCTCAATTTTTTTGGAGAAGTCTGGTAAGGCCAACACAGGACACAAGCTCATGATTTGTTTGAACTTATCAAAAACTACTTGAGCATTTGGAGACCATGAAAATGCCCCCTTTTTAGTGAGGTCGGTCAATGAAGCAACCACGTGAGAATACCCTTTGACAAACCTTCGGTAGAATCCACAAAGTCCTAAGAATCCCTTAAGATGTGTCAGATTCTTAGGTGGAGGCCAATCCAAGACTATCCTGATTTTATCTGGATCAACTCTAACTCTCTTCGAGCTGATTATATGGCCAAGGTAGAGTAGTTCTGTCAACCCAAATTCACACTTTGATTCCTTGGCATAGAGGCATTCTGATTCAAGAATGATAAGCACCTCATCTAAGTGCTTAAGATGCTCCTTCCAAGACTTGATGTAGATGAGAATATCATTGAAGAAGATCAACACAAATTTCCTCATCTATTTTTGGAAGATTCTGTTCATGCAAGACTGAAAGGTTGCTGGAGCATTAGTCAAACCAAATGGTATGACTAGAAATTCATAATGCCCAAAATGACATCAGAAGGTAGCTTTCTCAATGTCTGATTCTCTCATTCTGATTTGATGGTACTTGGATCTGAGATCTATCTTTGAAAAATACATTGCACCATGGAGCTCATCGAGAAGCTCATCAATTCTAGGAATAAGGTATCTATTCTTGATAGTTTTCTGATTTAACACACGGTAATCAACACACATGCACATGGTACCATCTTTCTTTTTCACAAGAACTACGGCTGAAGCAAAAGGGCTCTTGCTCGGACGGATATGACCCATCTCCAAAAGTTCTTTAATGGCCTTTTCAATTTCATCCTTTTGCTTCCTGGGATACCGATAGGGAGTAGTAATAACTGGTTTAGCCCCATCTTTAAGCTCAATAATATGTTCAGCCCCTCTTTCTAGTGGTCTTCTAGGAGGTATACTGCCAAAAACTTTACTCCTCTTTGTGATCAAAGATTGAACATCAGGGTGGTAGTGTATTTTGTCCTCCACTAGACTAGAGGGTAAAATCAAACATTCAGCTGCCCATTCAACATGATCATGTCGAATCAACTTCTCCATTCTTTTGAAAGACACAATTCGAGGACCTCCATTGTACAATCCTCTTAACACCACCATTTTTGATTCTGTCTAGAACTTCAACTCCATTGTTTGTAAGTTCAAAGTAATCTCTCCAAGAGATCGCAACCACTGAATTCCACGCACAACATTAGTTTCTCCAATACCTACAACATAAAAATCATCTTTGACTTCATATGTTCCCAATTGCATGGATAGATTGGAGATCTTTCGGTTGCAAGAAATTGTGAAACCATCTGCCACCATGACTTTGAATCCTTCAAATTCTTCAGTCTTAAGCCCTCTTCTTGCAACTAGCCCTTCATCAATGAAGTTATGCGTTGCTCCAGTATCAATGAGAGCAACCATTCTCTTCCCACCAAGCATACCACAAACCCTGAAAGATTCATTCTTCTGAAAAATTTTTAACTGAGCAAAAGTATCTCCACTTCCTTGCCCTCTTTCAGGTTCATTTGGAACTCTCTCTTCATCACTGTATTCATATTCATATTGCTGTTATGAAAAATTAGATTCTGATTCATAATCAGAATAAGCTCCCATGTGGTCTAAAAGACCTTTACCATAGCATCTATGCCCTCTAGACCATGGTTCACGACATGTGTAACAAACCCCCTCTTTTCTTAACTTCTCACACAACTCTTCATCAATCTTAGGTGGAATTTTTTTGAATGGAATAGGAGATTGTTTCTTTTCCTTATGAACAAATGGTTTTGAAGGAAACTTAGGCCTTGGAGCAGCCAATTCCATGCTTCTAGCTTTCCTTATTGCTTCCTCAAGACTCGGTGGATCAAATTATTTAACCCACCCTTTCAATGGCTCCATAAGATCCCTAGTAAACAACACAACAAACCTCCTCTCAGTGATGTTGGGCACCATCACAAAAAGTCTTTGAAAATCAATAATGTAAGAGTCCAATGAGCCATGTTTCAACTGAGCAAGCTCACAAAACTTGATTTCTGGATCCTTGGTATCAAACCTTTCGATCATCTTGTTGGTAAATTCTTCATATGTATGAATGAGGTTATGGCCAAGAGTGACCAAACCGTGGTACCACCACTTGTGTGCTGCTCCATCCAAATGCAATGTTGCAAATTTGATGGCATCTTCTTCTGGCATAGGCCTGAGTGATAGGTAATTGTCCAACTTCTGGACCCATGAACAAGCTGTGCACTTGCCACTTTCATCATAATGAACCAAGGTGACTTTGGCAAGTGCTTGTTGGTAGTCCATTTTGGGACCCATAGGAGCTCAAAAATCCTTTTTTCCTTCTCTTCCTCTCTTCTGATTCATATATTGATCAAAAGTTAGATTCTCTCTGATTTCATATGGAAGAGAGACACACTCCATGCAACTTTGTCTCACTTCATCCGCCATGGGAACTTCGGGCTCAGCAGATGCTTCCTCCCTAGGAGTGAAAGAAGGAAGGAGAGGTCTAGGGGTTGATTCCCTTGAATTGGCAACATGTTGCCCAATTGTTCTCCCTCTTGGTTTTGAATTATAACCACTAGAATCTGATCCTTGCTTTGGCTAGGGTGTGATTACTTGCTGATCCATTCTTGCAAGTAGTCTTGACATCATATCCAACATTGTATCAAACTTATTTTCTACTCTAGAATCACTATCATCTTTAGTCTCATTGGCTGGTCCCTTACCCTTGTCAGCCATACTGTCAACTGATGTTTCTTGGTTTCTCAAAACCTCTGAAAAAGTATCAATCTCAGGAAGCTGAAACTGAACTCTGTTTCCTTTGGTGTAGCAATGAAATTCTTTGTCACTCATCTGTCTCTGAAGCGCTGAACACACAGGATGGCAGGAAAATAGGCTCTGATACCACTGAAATTTTCCCCTTAATTTTTTTCGGATTTTCAATACATTAAACAAACATTCAAACACTGATTAGCGTTAGATACAAATCCAAATCAGCTCATGAAGCGACCCTCACCAAGAATGTTCACCAGGATCCCAGTATGGGCAAGGTGATAGCATATGGTTTGGGGATCGTTAGGAAATTCAGAACTGAAAATATAATTCATCTGCTGAGTAGGCATCCACAAGCGGTGGGAATTCTCCACTTATTCAATGGGTGAGATTATTACAACTTAATTAAGGTGGGAAGCCAGCCATGTAACCACACATCCACTTGAACAGTGGGGGGTATACAATCCTCACAACCACTTATTTTGTGGGGGGAATACAACATGAATGAAAGGTACTTATTAAACTCAACCACTCAATTGTGGGAGTATAAAAATAAACTAAATTGCAACAATAATAAAATAATCAGCAGTTAGTACTACTAACTAGCTTTACGATGGATAATATCAGCTGCAAATAAGAGAGATAAGCTTCCAAAATATTCAATGGTTAGAGTAACACTTCCTCTAACTCTTACAATCATGAAATGACATAGAATTGAAGCTCAAAACAACAAATACCAAAAACTAACTTATTTGATAAAAAACAAAAGGTACAAAAAATCAGACTAGCAAGTTGAGAAATCACCAAAATGGACGTAGCACCTTTGAAACAACTCAAAATGCTCCCAAACCACAACCAAAATATAGCTAGGAGATAGATGTCCCAACTCCATTGGACAAACGAGCCAAAAACAGGAAGAAACATAAGGCTCAATTCCCAATGCACATGCCAGGAAGAAGTACAACCCTGCAAGAAGGTCGATCTCTTCTCAAAATCAGAAACTTCACCAAAAAGTCTGCAAACTTGTAGAAAGGGGCGCCCTCCATAGTAGAACAACTTGGGCCAGTACCCACAACGATAGAAAAATCAATGGCGAAGCAGTTATCCAAAATTCGCTTAAGCCATGAACCAATCGACAACTCAATAGCAGGTTATACAACAACAACCTGTTAAATAACATCAGAAATAAAGCTCCATCTGCACTCCTGTGTGAAGTACAATCTCAAAGACCCACCTAGGAAGCCATTGTTTCAAGCCCGAAAGATGGATTGCAAAATGCTAAGCTTCCCCTTAGCCAGGTTCTGGATTTCAAACTAGCAACATAACTTTACTTTCAAAATTCAAAGATAAGAATGAAAGAGCAAGGTACCAATATATAAGCTTCATAGAAGGAGATGAATCAATTGTAACTCCAAAAGAAAACTCCTCATCTTCCCAAAAGGGACACCCATCTCCAAAAGGCACCTTTTAAAAATATAATATTAAACTCTTCATTCACCTCTCCAAGTCGTCCCACTTTGATGAGAAATAAAACATTTAATAAAATATTAAATGTATCAACTTTATGGCCCCAACTTAAAAACAAATTGAAGTCATTAAGCTAGGTGTGGGGTACAACTTCAAAACACATCAAAACTAAAAATAGCCAATGCTAAAAATAGTAAGACTACATCAAAACCACAGAAGGCCAAGCTGAGCAGGAAACACTGGAAATCCTATTTTGCTCATTTGAATAGCCTATAGATTTCCAGAAATAGGCTATCAGTCCACAACAAGGTCATCACTGAAAAGGGGACATTACAGATAAGGTGAATTAAAATCTTCAACAAAGCTCTCACTGCCAAGATGGGGTGGAGGCTATTGGAAGGAACCAAGGATTGGGTTAAGATCTTCCAAGAAAAATACATCAAGAATAGAGAACCTGGTTGTTTCCTCACTTCTTCTGATCTGCCTCATGGATTTGTCGTTTGGAACCACCTTATCAAAACTAAAAGTGTGCTAAAATTAGGTGTGAGAAAGCATATTGGCAATGGTAAGGATACTGATTTCTGGAAGGACCCTTTGATCTGTGATCCTCCTCTCTCTTCTTTAGATGGCCTCAACCCCCCAAAACAGAGTTTGACCAAAATTTGTGGCAAAAAGGTGGTTGATTACATTAATTGGGATGTTGATGAATCAAAGTGGATTGAATTTAACAACCTACTTAGGAGTTCCGATTTGAGAGGTCAAAGATAGCAAAACTGGGAGCCTGTAGTGCAAAGGCCTAACAATCTCATTGGGGTGGCAACTTGGTTCTCTAAAGATATGAAGGATGAATGGTTGTGGATTGAGAATCCTTCTGGAGCTTTTTTTCAATCAAAATTCCTATAAGTGATTGGAAAATCCTCTAATTGATTGTAGGGATCTTCATTGGGATAAGGTGTGGATAAAAAATCTAACTCCTAAAGTTAATTGTTTATGGTGGGCAACCTCTCATGGAAGAATCCTAACTATTGATAATCTTATTAGAAGGGGGTTCCATTTAGTTAACTCCTAAAGTTAATTGTTTTTGGTGGGCAACCTCTCATGGAAGAATCCTCTAATTGATTGTAGGGATCTTCATTGGGATAAGGTGTTGATAAATAATCTAACTCCTGAAGTTAATTTGAAAAGGGCAAGTGACTATAGGGGCAAATTCTTGGAGAAAAGGGTAGGTGACTATAGGGGCAATGAAATTTGAAGTCACTGCTTAGCTCATTGTGGAGGCTATAGGTCTAGCGAATGAGGGTAGAAAGGTTGCTAAGAAAAGTGGGGCCGACTATCAAATGTTTGTGGAGAATTTTCTACATGATGGAGAGAAGCTAATGCGGTTCCAGAACGGGTTCGCCCGACTTGAACTTCCGCCTTCTTTTGTCCTAGTAAGCATGTTTGTATTGCGACATTTCACATTAGAAGGAAGATATATGACAATCCACGCTTATCATTTTCCCATTCTTAAAACCATATCCGCCATAATGACCGCATTAACCTGCCCTTCTATCTGTTATCTTCTTTGCAACAAAATATTGAGAATGGGGTGACTCCCCCATTGCACCAAGGTCTTATGCTAGCCCTCTACAAGTATGCCTTTGCTAACAACCCTCATGGCAACCTGCTAGCTGTTAGGCAAGACATCCCTAATCAAAGTGTCAAAGTGGAAGTTGACCCCCTGGTTGCTGCTCTTCCTAATTAAGAGCCTAACCCTAGGCCTCTGCCACAAAATATTGTTCCTAGGGAGATTTCCCCTGTGAATGTCGCCCCCTTGGCTACTCATAGTTCCAAACCCTCTACCCCTGTTGCTAAGTTGGCTTTTGTGAAACAATCTTTTGAGTTTGATCTGATTAAGGCCACCTCGGAGAAGCGGAAACACTCACCACTACTTCTTGAACCCCCTAAGGCCAAGAATCTAAAAAAACAAGACCAGGAAAAACAAAGTGATGTTATTATCATTAATGAAGGCCAAGAGGGGAATTAACATGATGCAATGTAAGAAGGGCAATCGGGAATGATTAGTGGTGGCCAAATATTGGTGCGTTTAGCTAAGGTTGCCTCATTGGACAAAAAGGGAAAACAAAAGGCTACTGACCAAGATGAGTTGAAACAAATGGTGGTGGAAGAATTTGAACCACAAGTTGATGAAGAAAGTGAAGACTTGGAATTTGAAGAGAGCGCTTATGAGATGGGAGAAGAAGATTCAGAGGAGGTAAAAGATGATGAGGAGAATGCCAATGGGAGGGAAGAGGAACCTAGGGTTTCTATGAAGGAGGCCACTGAAATTGAGAACAAAGTTAATGCCTCTAATTCTCCTGAGGATACTAACATTGGTTTTTTGAAAAGTAGGATAAATTTAATGCAGGTGCAGATGGATGACATGGAGAAGGAATCATCACCTTGATGAAGGTCACCAATGGACTCATGCACTATGCCATGGTGGGTGTGGATTCAAGACAAACAAAGATCAAGAAGATGCTTAAGAAGATTCATAAATGTGAAGACAAGAAGGACCAAGAAGACGAAGATGGCCTTGATTGGAGGGAGTTTGTGTCCCAAATTGGTGAAAATTAAGAATTGATTGCCAATGCTAAGTAATGACATTGCTTCTCTTTTTTGTTATCCTTTTGCTTTGGTTATATGTTGGATTTGAAACTATCGATGCTTAGTTTTATTATCCCAAACTACTATTTCATGATAGCTATGTTATGGTTTCGTACCTACTAGACTTTGGTTAATCTCATGAATGGTCTACGCACTATTTTTTGGATTAATATGGGGATTTTATTTTTGATTATGCTACTAAAGGTTCATGTGGTTGTAATTTTGGTTACTTGACCTACGTTCCATTTTTGGCTCTGGTTAGTTTTGTCTACTATTGTTTTTTGGTGGTGGTTGGTGTTGTTTTTCCTAGCCCGTTTCTTTGTTTGTTGTTTTGGCTTTGTAACCATGAGATCAAGGCCCTCTCCCTACTTAATAAAAAACAATGCTAGTCCAAATTGTCACAGTTCATAAATCTCAAATTTGATATGAACTTTATGTCTCTAAAATAATATTTTTTATTTAATTGATAGATTTTGTACATATACAACAAAGATTGTGTAATAATTAATTAATATGAATTGTTGAATCATTTTTTATTAATTTACAATGTGCTTGAATGTGATTAACTACAAACATACTCTATATATAATTTAAAGGTAAATGATATTTTATATTACAAATACAAAATTCAACTTAAACTTGACAATTAATTTTATCATCAAAACAATTTTTTTATAATTATTAACCACTAAAAACTTTTAAATATTGAAAAATATGAATAAATTAAATTAATTATAATCTTAACCAATTTAGTGGTATATACAAAAACTCCTCTTTCATGTGTTGGTCTCCCTAAAACATATAAATACAATCATGAGAATCAGCCCATCTAAGGAATAGAAGAAACTAATGAAAAATACACAACTCTAATTTTTTTATTTAAAATATTTTGTTCATATAAAATCAAGTCTCTTTTATTTAATAAAGACGATTAAATTTAAAGTTTGGTATAATTTAAGATTTTTTATTTAAGTTCATAACTAAACTAATATAATCTTCATTATCAATGTTTTAATAAATACCACAATTTGTTATAGTCATAACTTATGGTCAGTTTTATATATAGAAAAATAAATTGAATATAAAAATTTATCCAAAACTTAAACTCATCTTATTCCATAAGTATTATTATAAATCAATATTTATAAAATATTTTTCTAAAAAATTTATAACTAAAACTAAAGCAATTTAATAAATACAAAACTAAATATAGATTTAAAATTATAATAAGTCCATTAAAATACAATTCAAATTTCAAATCCCAAATCATATTTTTTTACAAAATAATACATACTATAATATTAATGAAAGATTCAAAATAACTAAAAACAGTATATAATTTTCATATTTCTTGATTTGAATAAGAAGTTGTGGGTCAAACTCTGTCAGTTCAACTATTCAATTCATTATTGTATAATGATACTTTCTCATCTACACAGTATAACTACAATATAAACTACAAATATAAAAAAAAACATGCAAGGAAAATGAGGCACAACCTACAACTTACTGTTAATGAAATGCTGAGACAAATTTTAACCGTTTTCATTCCTAAAACTTGTGCATGCCATTATTATAGTTGTTGCATTAAGGTGGCCCTTTTTATCATATAATCATTTTGAATTTATTTTGTATTAAGAGTGATCTGCTAAAAAGAATTATTTTGAATGAAGATGCCAAAACAAACTATCGATAGACTGTGTAAGCTTTACCAGTTGTAGATGCTTCATTTTTGCTTCAATGTTTGTCACATATGGTTTATTCGTGTGTAGTCAAATATCAATGGTTAAATAATAAAACCTAAAATAGCCTTCTACAAATAACCGAAATATATCTTATGACATTATAAATACTTTTGATGATAGTTTAAAATTGAATGATCTACTCTCTTTTTCAATCTTCTGCGATTGATATTGCCTTAGCTAAAATATCCTATTACCTGATAATTTTTAAGGTAACTTCAAACAGATTTTTAATTTTCATCAGCTTTAGATGGTCCCATTGCATGCAAGCCTTATCCTTACACCACGTCCCCCATAATCTGACATTTCTATCTGTTCGTTAGCTAGCATTTTTATTCAATACATAAAGGATAGAAATATTTGTTGAAGCATATGCAAGCGCATTGGTGGACATGCATGCAAAATGTTGAAGCACGGACAAGGCATACAAACTCGTCAAAATGCCATGATTGCAAATTATGAACAAAATACATTGCAGGAGTTGTTATTCAGTTTCTCCAAGGCACAAATCCTCTCCAAGGTATAGCGCTTGGACGAGGGTGGCTTTCATTGTTTTTCCAATCCTCTTCATTCGATTGAATCCATACACATTAATTGCTATCTATCACTAACAGACAGGAAATCTGACAAAACCTCTGGGCTTGTAGATTAAATACTTTTAAAGTAAGCAATCTGACAAGTTGTTTGTTATTTGAAAATTTTAAAAAGTAGTTTGTAGTTTTAAATCTGTCATAGTAAACGTACCTATGTTAAAGTTCTTGACTGTTATTTAAAAACAAACAGAAGAGTTTATATTAAGACCTAGTTCTCACATAAATAATCTTTACATTTACAACCCACCAGTTGTTTATGACCAGCAGACAATGCGCACCTGCCATCCAAGAGAGATGTCATAACCTTCAATGTTAACATGTTCGTGAGTGGTGTATTTGAAGGCAGTATTCGAGGAGTGGCACAGGAGGATGTCACTCCTCGAATACTGCCTTCAAATACACCAGTTCACCCACGACCTCTTTTACATAACTCCTTTTCACTATCTTCGCAAATCATCCTTTTTCTCTTTATGCAAACATTCCTGTGCTATAGAGTTACTGAATTTAAGGTGAATATAGTTGGAAAAATCAATTCAAAACAACGGCTGTTGTAAACAGTTGTGCATTACTGTTATAGCACGATTGTTTACATTAGGACCAGGGTTTATTGTATTCAAATGTGAAATGCTGTGAAATCCACTGTTCTTTTATAGACACTACGTGACTCTTCCATTTCCTTTCGTTACATTTTTCATGGCATTATTGTCCAATCACTTCAAACGTCTTGCCATCGGTAACGTCTAACGCCTCACCACCTTACTCATCCACAAGTGAAGATGTCAATTTAAAGTACACTTAGTTTTTATTGACACAGGTTTTTCTGTCATAGAACGCCTCTCGACGTATTAAAACTAGAAACAATTACATGTTAGTTTATATTTATTGTGTCAATCACATGTTTTAATTAGCTTAAATACTTATTTGTTATTCTTTTTGTGTATGTCAATTATATAACCCCTCAAGATAATTGTAAAAGAAAGGCTCTTTCTATTAGAAAATCTAGATTATCCTCACTTAAAGGAGGAGCACTTGTGAGTGCCTAAGTTGTAAATCTAGTGGGCATGGCCCCAAGCTAATGTCCTTTATTCACAATGGGAAAAGTCCTCATACAACATGCCCCATTTTCCTCATCAAAAACATTATCGTTCAAGTATTTATGAATACATGTCAGATTTTGTGTAGAATTTCTAACCTTGCTCCACCTTTGGTCATATATAAAAGTTCTTATTTTATTGGACTATGAAATTAAGGGAGTATTTTCCAAATGGTATACCCTTTATATATGGAGCAACCCATAGATGTATCAATGGGTCTATCATGTTTTTCAATCTAAAATATCTTGAATAGTCAAAACTTATAGATGTATCAATGGGTCTTTGGTCTTTTGGCAAAGTTGAATGGTTCTATATAAGCCCACCAGAGATGAAGTCTTGTTTAGTGCATGGCCCCAACACCATAAGAGATGAGATCAAGATCGTGCCCCTCACAACTCTGGTAGAATGGACACCCCTCAGTCATTGATTCTCAAATAAAAAAGTTTCAGCGTAAAACTCGTGTCCCATATCAGATAACTGAACTATTCTATGGATTTGATTTAAAAACACAAAAAACATAGATGCTCCTTTCAATTAAAGGGCCACTAGTTTTTCTTTCGATTGAAATAAAATGCAACGGCTTAATAGAGAAGTGTTGGGAGATGTTGACTGCATCATGAGACCATCGCAACATTATTTACGCAGTCATGATTCAATATGGGCAGATGACATACTCGTAATGTTAAAACTCGGAAGTGCCAATCATTACAACAAAGTACCTAGAGAGTAGATTTACCAGTTAGCATATTGATAGCCTTCAGACACAAAGCGCTAACCAATGTATCTCTCGCAACACAATACCTCAAGGTTAAATTTCCTATTAAATGGAATTATGCATTCTACCAGTGCGCTGCTGATGGTGAATACATTACAACAACAAAAAGGAATCTTGGAAGAAAAATAAGAATTTCATGTAGACAACATTTTCAATGTCGAGAAAAATCACTGTTCGATTGTTGGGAAGCAAACAGAAAGTATATACCATAAGATAAAGCAAACATTTATTGGTACAATCATACGAATATCTAGTTACTGGCCCAATGCAGATTAATCAATCATTGTACAAATAAATAAAGGATTAAAAAACCCAGGAAACTAACATAGAAATATGATTTCACAAATGTTAATGAAAAATTGTACAGAATATCTATAAATATATCTACTGGTGGAGATTCTGGACGTAATAATTTACAATTCATCTGTCTTGAGACAGAAAGGCTGCACTTCTCTCATAGTTTACCTCTACAGTTCATATGCCATTATTTGCTGCCTGTTTGTGTCTATTCTCAGCTGCTATTGCAGCAGCAACAGCTGGGGGCAAATCTCTGAGGTCTCTTGTAGGCTGCACCTCTGTAGAATTCTCTATACTGTCATCATGTGTTTTCTCAAGTCCACTACATGAAAAAAGTGAATCTATGTCTTTGATGGTAAGTGAAAATCGATCTCTTTTGCGGATGTTACCAAAAGTTCCTGAAAGATTAACCGGTTTGCTACTGTTCAGCTTGTAGATACTCTCTTCAACCGTTTCTCTAACCTGTTCATGGAAGCAGAAAGCATCTTATGATGTCATCTGTGCAAAGGAATTAAACAAAGATTACATTTCTTACGTGGTCGATCACCGATTTGAGGTACATTTGTTTAAAGTACCTTTGGAGCTATTACAGCCAGTGTAACGTAATGCTATTGAAAATCTGAATGTTTCATATTAAAGGTAAAAGAATTTCACTTAAAGGCCATGTAAAGAATACTAAAACAAGGAATATCTGGTAAATAAACATTTTCAAGAACGATAATTGTGATTTGATTTATTTTCTACTTCACCAGAGCTGTAGCAGATAGTAATTCCATATCAAATTTATGTTTGCTACTTTCTCCGCAGTTCAACAGGAATCCAGAAAATTCCTTCAAAAATAAGTTACAGCTGAAGAATCAATAATGTTACTGATATATCCAGAGTTTGAAAACATTAATGAAGCTTAATAGCGAATGTTAATAGCCTATTCTGGTTTTAACCAAGATACAAGGTGCGGTTGCTGACACGGAGAAAAAGCTCAGGAATAGCCAGTGTTCGATGAAGTCTCTGGGACAAGGGAATGCCGGGTCGGGAAAATGAGTTTCAGGACTTCAATTTTTTTCCCAGAATCTGGGAATGGCTATTAAAAAAATATATAAAAATCAATATTTGAAAAGTTGATTAAAAAGTAGTAAATAAATTTGCAATTTATAATTTATGTTAAACTATGAGTAAACGAAATTGAAATTTACAGTCATACTGTTGTACAAGGTTTTGCATCAGATACAAATCCCAATAAGTCTTCACCCCTATCTTAAGTGAAACACTGAAAATTGTACCTCTGACAAAGACTCCACTGGTAGACTTTGTTGGATCATCTGAGAGAGTACTGGGCTCTAATATTATTCATCAAATGAATAAAAGTAGATCCATCAATTCCAGCAAAATTTTGAGTGGATCATTTTTTTATCAGTTCCCTAGTAAAGGATTCACTAGAAAATATAACTTGACGAAGAGGTCCACAACAAGCTGCAGTGCCAATGTACATCCGAAATCCAAGAATCTTCACTAAGATTATCATATTAACTTTCTACATCATTTGACTGTAACCATAATAGCATTACTCATAAACAAGATTGATTCTGCAAACCAAGAATATAAATGAAATTTAAGTTACTATGGATTTTATCTGGCACAATCAAATACAATATTTATTTTTTACTTTTTAAAACTAGGGCAGAGATTTGGGCATACAAGCAACCAGTGGAGTTGAGGAACAGTGCCCCTAGCACATTCCCTATCATGGCATAGGGAAGCAGGGAGAAGGTTGGGAGAGGGGGATGAACCCCTGCTCCTAAACCAAATTAAAGCCTTCAAGGCCACAAGGTTCTCCATGGCACATCTAAATTTTTTTTTATGTTAGATGACTTTTTTCTATAGCCTGCTAGGAACAACTTCTTTTGACAATTGCAAGAGAATGAGTTAGTGAATTTATGAGTTTTTCAAGGAGTTGCACCTTGGTTACCACCCTTTTTAGATTTGGGGTTAAGGTTTTAAGTTTAGGTTCTTTTTTCCTTTTCAATTTATTTTTATTCTTTTATTTTTTGGCAAAGAATGAGGGCACCTTGTGATCCCTAGGATGGTTGAGAGATGTCTACATGTTACATGATCACCCCAAGGAGGCAACCCTATGGGGGTACCACCTAGGTTGAGGGCTGTTGTACCCAAAATTAATTTTTGGCATTTTGCTTAAATTGAGCTAAATCATGTAAAAATGCCATCAAAAGTCTGTTTTAGGTCAAACCAAACATAAGGTTTTTGTGGGTTTCTGTCAAGGAACCTATGGTTAAAATTATGAAGAACTGAAAATTAGGGTTTTGTGCCCCTATTTTTAGGGAAACCCCCAAAAATAGGACCTTCCCGGAAATGATTGAAAATGATTTAGATAGGATTAATTGACTTCACGATCACACTGATCAAGTTAGAATCATCAAAAGACATGTTTTACTTTGGTGGGTCTATTCTCGTTTTTCAAGAACAAAGTTAGAAGCTCTGCAACCATTAATGGCAAATTGGCCAGTACCAGGTGATGAGAGCTAAACTTCAAAAACTCCAACAGAGAAGCCATGGCGGAAAAGGTTGAAAAAGATGCTGTTCAACGAAGAAGATTCTCAAAACGAAAAAAAGTCAAAATTTGGCTAACTCTAGAAGGTGGGCGTTTTGCTACCAAGGCAAAATGAAGTCAACAACTGAAAAGGCGCCCCTCTTGAAGAAAGGCGCCCTTGGATCTCAAAGGGCAAATGCAGTCACTTGACATCTTCAAAGCAATCATCTTCTTCGCGTTCGTGCCGGCTAATCAACGAAACCATCAACGAGATCATCTGATTCAGGGATCACTGGTGAAACATCAACAAAGTATGAAGAGTCTGCAAGCAATGAACAAGGCAAATCAAAGAACTTCATGGCAAAAGTGCCCCTGCTGGCTAGGGGCGCCCCTCAGTTCAAGGCATCTGATGAATCTATCAACAGCTGCTCTATACATAACATCTGTTCAGCTCTCTCCCAGCTACGTGATCAATTTGACAACACGTTCATAGGACACGCCAAACAGTCAGATGCTGAGATCAAGCAGAAAACACCAAAGGAGAAGACTGAAAGGACATGCCAAGAAATTGGCTAAGTATAGAGGAAAAGCGCCCCTCTTGAAGAAAGGCGCCCTTTCTTTGGAGCATGTAGATGCAACCTGATGGCTCACTGACCTCCAAGATGACCTTCTCAGCTATGATCAATCTTGACAACGAGACTGTCAGTGAAGGAATCTGACAATTGAATCATCTGATGACAGAGATCAAAGCAGGCAGTTTTCAAAGTAGATAAAATCAATCAACAAGCTAAAGGCACCCCTACTGGCCAGAGGTGCCCTTAGATTTGAAGGACATAAACTCATCTCCAGAAGCTTAGAAGTCAGTCATTCTTTCCAGGACTGAGCTGGTTACCCGATGCACCATCAAGCAGAGTTATCCGACTCATCAATTAACGGGAACGTTAGATCAAAGCACAGAGGGTCTAAAAAGGCCAAAACGAAGAATAGTCAATGAAAATTGACTAAGGCAAAGCCAAAAGCACCCCTCTTGGAGAAAGGCGCCCTTTTATCTTAAGGCTCAAATTTAGTTTTCTGAGTTAATGACTCCCAGGCATATCTCTTCAACATGGTCCCATCTCAACAACAAATCCGAGAACAGTTGCCGAAGATCAAAAGAACAACCAGGAGCGAAGATCAAATGGAGGCACTTCAACCTGAAAAACTGATGAAAAATGCTCAAACTCAAGGAGGGATGCCTAAAAAGTCAAAAGCAATATGTTGACTTGAGTTAAGGAAATTTGGAGGCAAAAAAGAGGCCAAATACTCCACAATCAGTGGAAATCAGCTTTTTGAACTCCAAATCAGGCTTAAATCATGAGTTGGCGCCCATACTTGCTGGATCTCAACTTGAATCATTATATATTCAAGCTAGGCGTCCCATTTTCACTTATTCTTTTGCAAGTTGAAGGATAAAACAACAAATTGCTCCCAAGAACGTATTTTCAAGATCTGGCAAAGGTTTTGAACAGTTCTTCTATATTTTTGAAGATCAGTGACAGTAAAGGTTTTCTTCTCCGAGGTTGATTCCAGAGGCAGATTTTTGCAAAAGGGCAGATTATAACTTCCAATCCACCTCTTGTCTACTTCCTCTCTTTTGTCTAAAAATTCTTTGCATGTCACAGAAAACAACAGGCCACCTCAAATCTGGCTAACTGGGTATGATCAGCGTAATTTTCCAGAGAAACCCACCTTTTCAGATTTGCTAGAATCAACAAACTTACTGCCCCTATTTTTAGGGATCTTTCCGGAAAAGTCTCCAAATCAAAAATCCAAGGTACTGAGTCTGTTCAGCTTTGAAGCACGAACAAAACCCATGTGCCGGATTTTTTCCAAAACAATACTTCTCGACAGGCACTATTTTTAAGGGTTTCCGAAAAGTGTCAGAACAGGGTCAAGTGCACAGTCTATCTTTAAGTCTTTCAAAATGCAGTACTCCTAGGTACAATACAAGACCAAGTTGGTCTTGTACCATGATTATCTAAAAATGACTGACACAGACTTATGGAAAAAGAACTCGGAGGTCAATTCTGAGGACTTGGAGGGCATGAATCAAATTACATTGTAGAACATAGAAGAATCCAGGTTGTTTCAAGCCGCATCAATTCATATCACGTTACAAAATGTGGAGCTTGTAACTACTTGCATTAAGCATTACAACCCCACCACAAGAGAAATCCTGTCCATGGATGGAAAAGTGATCTGCAATTTGAAGCCGAAAGACATTGAGACATGTTTTGCAATTCCACCATGCCCTACCAATAAGGTCATATTTGTGACGGAATGCGAAAAGGCATTCGAGGCTTCAAAAGACAAGTGTTCGCTGAAAATGGCCGAACGGTGGTTAAAGGTGAAGAAGACCAGCTTGCCCAAATTGGTTGGACAAGGAGAATTCAGAGATGAGTACGCAATGTTAATCACTCTACTCAGCAGAGTCACTGGACAGGAAGAGGGAAATCATTTTCAGCCGTGGATGTTCTATATCATTGGTAAAATTATTAGCAAGAAAGAACATTACGACTGGGCCTCTCTAATCAGTGACACTCCACCAACAATTTACTAGGTTTCTAGAAGCTCATAGTTTCCACTTGTGTTCCTACTTGGTATACCTGATTGCCTTCCAAGGCGAATTCAAAATACTAAACACTTTGGGGACCCTCGGTGTGCAGAAGGTCTAGGAATACTTTCCACGTCTTGAGTTTACTCAAACGGAAAGGCACTTCAAAAAGATAAACGACCTCTTCACGATGCACACCGTGCGAGAGCTAGACCATGAGATGCAAATACATATATCACCAGCAACCAAGGAGGCAATGGTGGACTGGGTGGATTGGTTTATCCAATTCCCTACCTTCACCTACATATGCGTGTATGGCTACAATGGTCACCCCGCCATGATGCCACGCTACCCTTCAGACAAGGTAGTGTTCATGGAATTCCTGAGGCAGTTGGCCGAGGTTCACTTTTACCTACGCCAAAAGAAGAAGTCAGCTGCAAACTTTCCCATTTAGATGGGACTCTATAGATGCAAGACGACAGCTGATGCTAGGTTGATGAGCCAAGAAACAGTGAGATTTAATCTCAAGTACCTCATTGAGAGGTCATCATACGATCCAAGAGGGTTCTATGCAACACATCTCAAGCAACGCCCATCACATGAATCTTCCATAGAAGATTATTGGGTCAACTGTGACGATGAGTTTGAGGTGAGAAGAAGGAACTATAGCAAGTTCAAGCTCTCACAAATTGCTAACTTTATGTCAAAAGACATTGAGGGCTTATCTGAGGATGAGGAAGAAGTCATTCTTCCCTCCTTCATGGATCAGGTGGATTCACAACCACTCGGTAGAGTGGATTGGTATACGAAAGAGAGTACGTCTATAGAGGAAAGAATGGGTAGAGTAGTCAGACACAGTTGACTCTACCTTGATAGCAAAAGGACAAGGAAGGTAGTACTTCCCCGAATAGAGCCGCCAACGGTTCAGTCTACACTACCTTCCACGTCCAGGAAGAAACCCAGACAAAAGAAGATGAGCATCCTTCCCGAAGGAATGCAGATGTTAGGGAACACATGGGGAAGAAAAGGGATTGCTGGTACAAATCAACAAGAGGTATAGGTGGAGACAGCCACCAATTTACTTGAGAACGTTGAGACAGTTGCAGCCGAGTCGGAGCCAGTGATTGAGATAGTCACAACAGAGATGGAACCCATTGCGGAAGTAGTTGCAGCAGAAACAGTGTCTGTAATAGAAACAAAGCCTCCCACTTCACCACCATCACAACGGTCACAAAATCCTATTGACTTGGACTCGCCACCAAGAGACATCGCCATGACACAGTCTCATTCATCCAACATTCAAGGGCCTAACGCTCCTCCTTCCAATGAAACTAGTCGGGATTCCATCTGGCTTGAGAGTTCTCTTGGAAGGAAGAGGGAAAGGCCGTCCTATCAGCTCGACTTCACAGAATTCGACCATGTCCCTCAAGACATGCCGACAAAGAAGTTGAAGAAGCAAACACATGTAGGAAGGAATGCGGACAACGAGGTCGTCATAGAGACTGCTGCCCCACCTGAAGACAGAGATATACATAATGTGAGGGTTGAAGATTTCACGCTATCAAAGGTGAACCTTGGAAAGACCACTCGTCAGGTGGAGAAGACCTTCTCAGAATTGCCTCAGTGAGCGTCCAAGAGAGGATGACTAAGGATGGATAGGACAAAGCAGCCCTAAATGCTGAAAACCGACAATTAAGGATGTATATTTCAAGCTTAATGCACGACACACCCAACTCCTCGGCTTTACCTCAAGAGTTGCTAGATCTCCCCGCATAGGAAAACCATCATCAGTTGATCACATATGGCAAACACTTGAGAAGTCAAGTGGATGAGTTTGTTGTCAGAGGACGATGTGTATTGGCAGAGGCATACCAGTTGAGAAATAGAGCACATGGACTCTGTGCAGAGATCCAACAGTTAGATTTGAGGACAACAGAAAAGAGGTCAGGAGATGAAGCGACAGTTGCTGATTTACAACAGGCATATCAATCAATTACCACCACAGAAAACAAACGCCATCTTTTTTATTGGAAGGAACAACTGGCATACAAGGTGAGAGCCTACGATGCTAATTCTGTGGAGCTGATTGACTACAGGCATATTGTTGCAGATATTATCAACTTCGCAAGAATGTTGGTAATATCCTTCCCTCACATAGGATATCAGCATGAGGGAGGAGAATACATTGAGCTAGGAATAGTGTAGAAACAATTTCAGGACGTCATCCATAGCACTTTCCTTGATGATCCCAATGGTTGCAAGTTAGCCAAAATTGCAGCCATGTCTATCAAGTTGGATGAAGCAGCTACCAAATGCATAGACTATCAGCAACAACTTGTGACAGGTGAAGAGATGCTGAGATGTCACACCGTCATCTTGAGAAACATTAATTGCCCAGGGGTTGAAGAGGTCAACGATTGGATTGAGACACTGTTGACCAGTGGTGAAGAGGTGTAAAGCACCTCAAGAAGGACGTCCTACCCTCCAAAGTAGCAATAACTATGACTGAAGTCAACTTGATGCCCCTTTCCAAGTTGACTCCAGATCTCCACAAATCATGCATGTTAGATCCCACTAATCAGGGATGTCTAATTGACTCCCACGATTTGTGGATCTTAGATCTCCTTTAAAGGTGGATGTCTATTTTGGAGACACATTTGTAATTTAAGTTCACTTTTAGTTAGGTGTCAGTCAATTGAAGTAGACTTCCAGTTTGACTTTTGTTTAGTTTCAGTTAACTGAAGTAGATTTCCAGTTAACTACTTGCTCACCTACTTTTAGACATAGGAATAAATTTTGTTGATTGGCAAGAGCTGATTGTTAACTCAAGGAGACTTTAGGGTTGCCTACTCCTTTGAGTTTCCATAAATAAGAGCCTTGGGATCATTGTTTGTTTAACCTTTATTTACTACGCAAAATTGTTGTGCCATTGTTGCCAGAGTTTGCTTGTTTGTATCTATTCACTCTTGGATGAGAGTTTGTTGGTTGATCGTAATTGTGCATGATTTCATGCTTTTGCTGTCCCAACCTTTGTAATTCTTTGGTAAAGCTTGAAGAAGAAAGTCATATGGTGTATGCATATTTGATCTAAGTTTTGAGTTGATCCAACGTCTTTGTTCTCAATAGTTTATTGTTTCAATCTCCTCCTTGGACAGGGGTTCCTCTTCGGATATTTTGTTATCAATTGCTATTGTTTGATGTTGTCTAATGAATTGTCTTTCAGACTACACTTTGGACAGGTGTCGTCACTTCCTTGGGAATCTTGTTAGCCAAATCATCGTACCTTGTTGTTTCCAGTAAGCTGTTTCCAAGCCTAAACCTCGGACAGGAGTTCCTCCTCCTTGGCAAGTCTCTGATCCAGCCTACCGTAAAGAGTGTTCACTTGCATAGAACCTTATCCCAAGTGTATATCTGAGAGTTCAGAGCCTCGGCCATATTCTACGGAGACGGAGGATTCAAGTGATCCCACCCATCCATTTCGCTCCTATGCCCTCATGCTCTGTTTATCTTGAGGAGGTAGGATAGTTTAGTCGTAGTTAAGATCTGTGGAAAGCAAAGAAAAGCTTAGCTACAACGCATTGTGTTTATGCACCCTTGTGTCTTGCCGTTGAGTAAAAAAGATAGGAACCTTAGTACCCTTTTTTACGTAGAACATCAGCAAAGAGAGATCTTCCTCTTTATAATTTGAAGAGCAATACTATAACACTTGCAATAGCTGTCCATTTCCAATAAGCACTCCAAAGGTGCTAATTGAAATGCCAACAAGGGCTAGGGAATATTTCATCCCCATCCTGCTCCCCCTAGACATCTTTGTTCCCAGAAACAGGGGATTTTTCATGGGTACACATCCCCAAGGAATAGCCTTGATTCTTGAACATAGTTTTCAAATTCACCATGTACTCGCATGAAACTCTGCTGGTTGAGTAAGTAAACCATGAACTTGCCACTTGCCATTTCTGAGTTTTCATGAGTTTCTGGTGTAGATTTGTTGTGTGTACTCATGCAAACTCACAGGACACATTTTATAGTTTGATGTTGCATAAAAGCAAGGAAAAAATGCAATTTTTTGGTCTTTTTAAGCTAGCCGCTTTGCCCAAGGCATTTCTTCACACAACATTTGCAAGTTTGTTTGAATGAATTCAAACAAATTTGAAGCGGATTTGAGCAACACTATTTTGCAATTTCAAGATTCAAGTTAGAATTGTTCTCTTGCTTTTTTTCATCCAAGCATTACATTAATGTAATTTGTTTCCAAAATATTAGATTTAGGTTTTTAAGCATTATTTTGAAAGGATTGAATTCAATATTTATAAATTTTAATGCTGATTTAAGTTATTGTTTGTGAATGAAAATGTTGTTTTTTAGTAGTTAGGATTTAGGGTAAAAATAAAAACTATTATATTTTTTGTATTTAAACATGCTAAATTGAAAAATAAAAATTTATTTTATACATATTGAATGAGCATCCAATGGTATACTATTATCATTAGGAAGTGGAAGTCGAGCCACTGCTCAAGGTTGCAGCCATAGGGACACTACTTGGAAACATGACATACCATTATTGAACCCGAGGGCTATTGTTTGCAACTATTATGGGATAAAGTTTTTGAAGACATCAATCACCTTAAGTACCACCTTGCATGTACCCCTTGTCATGATATGAGAGTTTGTGCCAATGCTGCAACTAAGGTGGAAAAGAGATATAGACAGCTATTGTGTTGTTGGACTAGAAGAAATTAGAGGATAATGACAAATGCAGCCTTAGTAGCAGCCATTAACCCTGACTTGCCGCAGAAAACAGAGATGGTATGACAAAGATTGTGTGCATAGTCATGGTCTACACATTTGCAGCACATCCATCTTCTCTAGCTCAAGTAGATTCCAATCATTGGGTTTTTTGTACCTTGAAACATGAACAAGGATGTGCATGAGGAAGTAGACAAGGTTTGTGCTAAATTAAATTTTAGCATTACAATCACATTCCTTTGAATGTGGAAAAGAGCCCATATTAGAAGTGTTTGCTCCCAATGTTGACAGTTTCAAGGAAAGGGTATAAGATGCTCTCTTCATATGACTTAAGTTAGTGGTTGCTTCAAAATGTTGTCATAGATGCAAAGTTAATTTTGGAACAAAAAAGTAGTGGCATAAGTTTGGAAGCATCATGCTTTCATATGGGTGGGCAAATGGAAGAACCACACCCTTATCAACTTTCTAGCAGCATTGAATGGTGTTGTACCCAAATAATTTTTTTGCTTCATTAAGGCATTTTGTTTAAAATGGTCAAAATCTCAAGATTGTCTGAAGTTGGAAATTTTAAAAATAGAAATTTGCATGTCATGCATGTGGGTCAAAACCTCAAAATTTTCAAAATCTAACGATCTGGGTCTGCTCAAAGCGACTTGTTCTACAAAACCTAGATCTTAGTTTTTTGGCCCTAAAATTAGAAATTTCTAAAAATAGACTTTTTTCTGGGTTTGTTGTAAAACGGATGCTAATAAATTATCTAAAAATAGAAAAACCCTAAAAAATAGAAACATCATGCATGCAACCCAAACTGATTTTGATTGGTTGATTTTGCATCCTGATCAAGCTGGTCCTATCAGAATCATCATATTATTAGTATTTCCTATCATGGGTCTATTCTACTTTTTCGGATAATGAAGCATGAGCTCTAGAGTCGTCGATGGAGGATAGCTAAACTGCTAGGTCTCAGAATCAAGGTTTCAGATGATGTACATATCACTTAACGGCGAGAGATGTTCAGGAAATGCATGAGCGAGAGAGGATTTGAAGATTGTAAATACTTGAAAATTTTCTAACTCTGGAGCATAAAAGCACCCCTGCTAGCCAAGGGCACCCAGGATTTCAAGGGCTTAGATCAACTCTTCGGAATTTGCCACTTCAAAGAAGTCTTCTCCGGAATTCTTCCAGCTTTGTGATGAACCTGTCAGCCAGTACAGGAGATCTATCTAACACCTGAATTTGAAGATCAAATGAAGAACGGAGGAAGACGAAGGGAAATTAAATAAGTCGAAATTTGACTAACACTGGTGGAGAAAAGCGCCCCTACTAGCCAGGGGCACCCAAACTTTTGAGGCACCTAATGTAACTTTTTGAGCAAATGAGATCTAAGATGTTTGTCTCAAACTTGATCAGGCTTCACAATGAGTCTGTCAACAGATGTCATGTACCCAAGAGGAGAAGCCTAACACTTTTATAATTCTCCTTATTCGCATATTTCTATTTTTTACCACAATTAATATTTCTTTTACATATATCATTTTACAAATATATTTATATTAGGCATCCAATAATTATAACTAATATAATAAAATAATACTTTCACGTTTTCATAAAAATTATAAATGGTAAAAATAAATCATATCGGCATGTTAAAGAGTTACATTTTGAACCCAATAATAAACTAATAATAGTTTGCAAATAATATAATACAAAACATAAAGAAATAAAAATGAAGTATCATAAGACAAATATCACGAAACAAAACCAAAACGCCGCACACAAGTCGACGCGCCCAGGAATCAAGTGTCGCATCCTTTGGAGGCAACACCAGGAAGTATAAAGGGAGAATCAGGGAGAGAAAGGAGTGACAGAGGAAGAGAACAAGAACAACAAGAGAAGCACGGGAACCACGAAAAGGAAAGGCACGCGATCTCCGTAAACTGTGAGTTTTCTCACCCAACTTCGGTGTGTAGAATCCTTCCATTGTGTGGCTTATCTTCGGTCTGTCCTTTGTATTATACATGATTAGTTTTCTATATGTGAATTCATCTATCCCCTTGGTATCTTATAATCCCTCTAGTTGATTATCGAACTGGGAGATAAACTTAATAACGGCTCTGGTTAGGGACGGACTGGGACAGGAGTCTCCTTTAAACGCAATCACTTATCATAATAAATTTACATCTTTGATTTAAACTGTTGTGCACTATCATTAGTATTGCAATGATATTAATCTTTTGATTATAGTGATCTTCCATCTTGGTGAAATGAATATGTTGTTATTTATGAATATTGCTAGTCTCAATTCTGCATTCTGAGATATCTTTATCCAAAGGAATTGTATATGCATATGTTAGAAAAGAAATTCAAGTACTATTGATTGCTCACGTGGTGTCTGCAAATATTTGTCTGCTTCAGTCATGTCATCCTATCAAGAGTAGCGAACCATGACCTAAGTAGATTGTCTAAAAACCCCGCTTTCATGCCCCTTAGGCCTAGACAAGGGATTGGGCCTTGCAGCCCCTTAGGCCCTTGACTCGGGATTGGGCTATAGAAGGTTGGGGGTCCCACCTAGGCTACAGCCCCTTAGGCCCTAGACAAGGGATTGGGCCTAGTAGCCCCTTAGGCCCTTGACTAGGGATTGGGCAAATAGGAGGTGGTAGACCTTAGGCTACTTAGGGATTACCATGGTCCCCTCCCCTTGATGAGACACATGACCATTCTTGCTTTATATATTTATGATGATGCTTATTTTCCCTTTTTGCCTTGGATACTAGACATTGAAGTTGACATATAGAAATACGGGCTTGTATGGTTATGTATTGCAGGTGCTGGCTCCGGTAAAAACACCCCTAGTGAGAAGATTTTTCCTACCAAACTCTTTTACATTCAGCCTCCACTAGCACCTACAGGTAAGGATCATTACAACAGACTAATCATAGTTGCCAAACTGCCGAAATTAGGAGTCAAACAAAAGGATTAGTCAAAGTCAAAATGTGAGTGTCGAGCACAAAAGAGCCCTTGCTAGCCAGGGGCGCCTAGGGTTTTGAGCCCTCAAATGTAGTTGCTAGGGTTTGCTCAAATATTCATCCTATTCAAAATTCTTCAAGCTTTTTGTTGAATATCTTAGCCTAATCAGAGGAGTTGTCAGTAGCTCGTAGCTACAGATTGGACGAAGAACGGAGCAAGTTGTAAAAATGGCTATCTAGCAATAAAAGCACCCTTGCTGGCTAGGGGCACCCAATATTTTGATATGTCAGATGCAGTTTTAGGGTTTGTGCCCTCTAGGAGATCATGTTCAGTTTTGATCCAGCTCTGTAGTGAACCTGTCAGCCAGCTCAAGAGATTTGTCAAGTGTTGGGAGATAAAGGCTGAAGGGAGGTCAAAATCAAGTTTGAAATGATGAAAATCTTTGAAAATTTTCTGTTTGATAAGCAAAAGCGCCCCTGTTGGCTAGGTGCGCCCAGAATTTTGATGGCTCAAAAGTCAAAATTAGGGTTTGCAACCTCAAGAAGTTCCTTTTCAGTTTTGTCCTTGCTCTTTAATGAGACTGTCAACCAGTCTACTAGATCTATCAGTCACTTAGAAACAGTGATCAAACATAGGCTTTGGTAATGTTTGCAAAGGCTAGAAATGAAAAATTTCAAAAAAGTTTTTGTCTGGGAAAGCTAGTGCCTAAAGTCAAAACTTTGACTTAAAAAGATTTTTGAATTGAAGTGCATGCTTTAGCCACCCTAAAATCTAGGGATTTTTGAACTAAACCCGAACTGATGATAAAACTTCAATTCCACCTCCAAAGTGACTGCAAATTGCTCCATTTGTCTTGCATGTGGCATCCTTCCTCTTTGCATGATTTTTGGAGCCTATTTTAGGGTTTAGTCTTCATTCAATTGACTAAATTGAGGTCCAATGAGATCGTTTCATCCTAAATTTAGGATTTAACTTGCATATGATGCCTCCATTCATGAAAATTATTTATTAAAGTAGTTGGGCGTCCATTTTCTTCATCACAGTTTGAAGGCAAGTTCATATTTTCTCATGCAAACAAGATTTGGAGGCGTTACATGAGGGATTTTTCAGTGTTCTTCGCAGTTCTAGGTCTAGATTGCTCAGAGGGATAATTTTTCAGATTCCATCTTTTCAGCACATGCTTGTCAGACTTCATCAAACAGGATTCAAGGCATAGACGTCATTTCACAGAGGTAGAATATAATTTCTATCTTCTCCCTCTCACATTTCTTCTATCCTTATCTTAGGTTTTCTCTTGCATGCACAAGTAAAGGGCATCTTTTTCAAAATATGGTCATCTAGGTTCACTCAGCACAGTGTTGGCAACAAAACCCACATGCTAGAATTTTCCGAGAAAATTGCCCCACTGCCCCCTAAAATTAGGGTTTCCAAAAAAAGTCAACATTTCAAAAAACAAAAAAATTGGGTTTGATCAGCACATTGGTGGCTACAAAACCCATATGCCAAATTTTTTAGAAAAAATAACTCCAATAGCCCTTGCAGCCCCTGTAGCTTTTGTTTCTGAAAAGTCATTGCATGTCAAAGGAAAAATCAATTTTTCAAATTTTTGATGATCTGGGTCAACTTAATACATTCTCTACAAAACTCATATCTTAGAAATTTTCGTAAAAATTGCCCCTCGACAAGCTATTTTTAGCCTTTTTCAGAAGTTGTCAGAACATATCGAAGTTTACAGTCAAAAGTCTAGTTTTTCAAAATGCAATTCAATCTAATTGAATACAAGACCAAATCGGTCTTGATTCATGACTTCCTAAATTTTTTTGATACTAACTTGTGCCATGTTCATCCATTGATTAAATTGAGCACTTTGGAAGGCGTGGACAATACTACAATCAAGCATCTTGATCGCTGTGGGTTGCTGGCAGCAGCTTCTATTCCCATCACAGTGTCAAATCTCGAGTTTGTCATTGCATGCATCAAGCAGTACAACCCTTCTACACGACAAATTCAATCAGCAAATGGGCGAGTTGTTTGCAACCTCAAGCCAAGAGATGTTGAAAAGTGTTTCCCCATTCCACCTCATACAGATAATTGCATCATAATCATGGAGGAATGTGAAATGATATGGCATGCAGAAAAGGAGAGATCACAAAAAAAGGTTGCTCAAAGGTGGCTGAAAGAGCAGAAAACCAATTTGCCAAAGAAGCTTGGGCATGGAGAATTAAAAAATGAGATTGCTGTCCTAATTACCTTGCTCAACCGAGTCACGGGTCAAGAAGAAGCTAATGTCTTTCGGCCATGGATGTTTTATGTCATCTCCTAGATTGTCAATAATAAAGAACATTATGATTGGGCAATGTTGATTAGTGAGGTTCTTCACCAGCAGATACAATGGAATAGCAACCAATGGCAGAAGGTTTTTCAAAATAACTGGTCTAAACAGATTGAAGCAAAAAAAGCATGCTTCAGATGGCTTCTTATTTTATAGAAACTCTCTTTTAAAAGCAACATAGAGGGCATGGATGTGTGTAGCATATGCAGATCACCAGAAACAATTAACCATATTTTCTTTGAATGTTCTTTTGCTAAAGAAATATGGAAAATTTTCTGTAACAAACAAGCTGTCTGGGGAAATAATGAACAACCTCTCCCTGGGAAAATTCTTTTTAATCACAACATAAAGATGGGGAAAACTGCTGCTTTGTTCTAGCTTTGCCTCTCATCTAATATTCTATGGTTCATCTGGAAAGCAAAGAATGAAGATAGATTCCAAGGAAGGAAGAGGATGCTTACTGAGTCTTATAGAAGACTCATATTTTACAATATTGCTATGCAGGTCTACATCACGGTGGCTCTCTCAAAAGACAAGTTCTGGAACTACTTGGAGAACAGGCAGGTCACAATAGATATCATGGAGGCGAGATATGGTCATATGTCGCCAGAGGGACACCCAGGGGTAGATGTTTTCATGAGAGCTCTTCATGCATTTCGACAAGATCTTGCAGAGAGTCAAAGCAAGAAAGTTGATAAGGTGGGACAGTCAGGTTGACCTTCAGAGGAAGAGATATCTGCTGCAGATGCACTGGTAGTCTTGAGTGGTGATCAAGGGGCAGTTTAGAAAGTTCAGAGATTGGAATTTTGCCTTGTGTATATCCTTTTTGATGTGTATTTGAAGTATATTTAATTGCACAGTGGTATATATCCGTAAATGCTTTTAATGATACTCTGATGTAACTAATGACACCTTGTTACAGGCTAGCTGATGGATTCCACTCTGTTGACCTCATCCAGTTGAGGATACTGCTGATATTATGTAATGGGGGTAGCTTAGGGATGGTTTGATACTGATACTCTGATATATTGTTCTGATGTACTAGGGGGATCTGGAATATTTTGTTAGGGGGGGATATTTTTTGAACTGATACTCGGTTTGACACTCAGATGATCTGATCTGTATTTTCTGCTCATATTATACTTAATACAAAAAAATTACCTCTTTTATGAAATATACATGAAAATATTAAGATAATATTTTTTCTCTTATGATAATAGCTAGTAATTTCATTCTCTAAATTGAAGCTAAATTTATCACAAATGGTAATTGTAAAACTACAAAAACCATGCAATCTATTTTACATTTTAAATTTCTTTTAAAAAGTCATAAATTGTGAAAGATGATTCAAAACTGTGCTAACAAACCAGCATAGCTAACTTCTCCATTTTTATGCCTTTCTAACTCTTTCATTGCTGCAGTCCATAGAGAAATGATTTGCGGTTACCTAATTTTTGAGTCTTAACTTCGCTATCTTTTAAGAAATGTTTGATTTATAATGTTAGGAGCATGTGTTTTATTTGTTTATTGTAAATAAGAGTTACATATTTATAAATGTGTCAGCTATCAATGCTCCCCACACACTCACACACAGTAAAAATCCAAGTTCATGTGGGGTTTAGAATAGGCCTTTCAACAGAAGAAAAACGCATATATAACGGTCATACCTTCTAGAATATCACACTTTAAATTCCTTAACACAACTTGCCAAGAAGCAGATCATGACAAACGATTAATTCATTATTTTTCAGGTTAATGCCCCTTGCCCTAAGTATTACAACAGAGATTAAAAATGAAAGACATTTAAAACAAAATAAAGATTGAATTGAAATAAAAGATTTAATGGTAGCTATAAATGATATATTGATTAACTGCCATATTTTTAAATTTAAATAAATTCATATAGTAGAAAAAGGTGTAAAATGTTTGTTAGAAAGTGAGCACAATAAAGACGGGACAAAGAAAGGACAGGTCAACACATACAATGAAACGATGAACAAATGTTTTCTTTTCTTGGCCAATCCTGTGCACTCGATTAATTGCTTGGGCTTCTGCAGCAGGATTTAGGAGTGGTTCAATCAAAATCACATGTTGAGCCTCTAGAAGATTGAGACCATTTGCACCATGTCGGAAAAGCATCAATAAAACTTGAATGGGCTTCAGTTCAAAATGTTTCTCCTTTTGTTGACTTACAGATCGCTCTTCCTGGTCAACCATTCCTTTGAATTGCTTGATGGCAATATCTGAGTTGCTACATGCAAAAATAATTCCACTCTTAGTCTCGAGTAACTTAACTGCTATCTATCAATCAGTCAGAGAAAAATCAAGAAAATGCAATTTAGACTTCAGAAAAGGTTGTCTTATTTCTCGGAATTTCCAAAAGTTTATTTCTTGATTTAAACACTAACAAATAGTATCCCATTTAATAATGAATGTTGATTTGTAGAGCATGCAAGATAATAGTGAATGTTAACAATGGCTTCA
Source organism: Sequoiadendron giganteum (assembly GCA_007115665.2). Classification (NCBI taxonomy): domain Eukaryota; kingdom Viridiplantae; phylum Streptophyta; class Pinopsida; order Cupressales; family Cupressaceae; genus Sequoiadendron; species Sequoiadendron giganteum. Next base: position 683,919,007 of record CM021100.1, on the reverse strand, counting down.
ATTGAACTTAAGAAATGGACTCAAGTTTGTGGATTTCAAAAACATGGGATACAAATTCAGATCACAACAAGACCATCACTGAAATCTCTTGATTACAAACAACTTTCCTGTGCCGCAGAAATATCAGAAGTGTAGATGGTGTTATGTTATTGTGTTAATACAATTTATGAGAGGTCTGCCCTATATTGCTTGTATTGTAATTGAACACAAACCTTTTGAATAAAGAATCCATTGTTACATTCTCATGCAATCATTCTTGCTATGAATTGTTAATCTTTATTTATACTTCCACTTATTATTTGGTATTGTAATTATAGTAGTTAACATAGTTGTAATGTCCCATTTTGTGAAGGCAACAACGATTTACCTAAGTTGACACTCCATCCAAAATACCAATGTGATTTATGAATTCATTTTTATAATATGGATAGTAAGAGAAAAGGAAAACTCATTGAAAGTTCTATATGAATTAATAATCTTCCTTTGAACACTGAACAAGGAAAATAAACATAAAGTCAACACTTCATCTTGAGTTTGCAACTCCCACCAAGATGCGGAAACAAGGCGAAATTACATTCAGTTGAAAATACGCAGAAGTATTTCCATTAGTCTCTGCTCTTAATGGGAGAACATCATAGTATCGGGAGTTATGCGCTGAAGATAGGAATGCTAATATTAAAAGCGGATCGCTATTGGAATGGGACGCCAATACCTGAGCTGCCATCCTTATGCATGGAATCCATCGTAGTTAATATGGACCACAACTACTATAAGTAGGTCACCATTCAGATTCAAGAAGTCTAAAAGGGATTGAAGTGGTAAGCAATTGTAGGAATAAGACAAACAATCACCCCCTTCTTATTGTGTCAATCCTTCTAAAGAAACCATGGCATTTCTTTTATTCACAGTTGCTACTGAAAGGATAAACATCCTTATTTCAGTCACTACCTTGCTACTAAACTTTCTACTAATGCTTAAAGGAAATTGAATAATTCAACCGGGACTTTGAGGCTACCCGCTATCTTGGCATGGCTACATCATTACCATTAGAAGTCGATATAATTTTCTCATCATGGAAGCTATGGGCATCGACAGAAGTATTCAGGTGCCATAATATTTCATGCCGGAACACTCAGATTAGAGGCCGACAACTCATATTTGTTTATGTGGATGATTCAAAGTATTCAGAGGGTATTAGAGGTGGTCGCAGCCTAACTATTTATCACTCCCTACAGTGCCAGCCGCGGATAATGACAACTCATTGGCAATCACTCAACTTTTATCGATAGCAACCATTGGCTTCATAGTAATTACAATTATGAAGCCATCGAATGTCCTAAGGTGGAAATTGATGATTTAACAAGCAATAATCATCACTTAACTAAAAGACATGTCCCTCTAAGCAGACATGTCTCTTCAAAGAGACATGTCATGTCTAGTCAAGATATAAAGGATAATAAGAAATGAAGAGCAGAGCATCATCGAATATTGCAGAAATCAATATATATTTACACAACAGATCTGAAGTGCTCTTTAAGAGCCAATGATCAGCCAATAGATGGATGCATGGATAATAAATGAACATTCAGATACAGCACCTAATTGCAAATCGCACGAATATAAAGACAAATTCAGAGACAGCGAACTAATAGAGGTCTAAGCCTCTTGCTTATTCAAAAGCATGATTTTAATTGATAAATCAGAAACGGCAAGTATATCTTCGTGTCCCATTCCTGCTATCAAACAGATAATTGAATTAGACTCATTAACCAGAATTCATATCAACACCTTTTCTGAAACTATTGTAAGTGGTCAAACTTATATGTTATTTTGAATTATGCAGTGATAGAATCAATATTAAAGTGTTATATATAATAGTTCATTTTACTTCATCTATAATTTGTAAACTCAGTAGCTTACCATAACGATATTGGATGACAACCTTTGTCAATCCAATAAGAAATAAATTGAAAATCTATTGATCTGAAGCACAGGTCACTACAATAGTGCCATTGCCTTTGTGAAAGTCAGATTAGACTTGAATAAAGTCGAAGTTAGGCAGTAATAATTGATGATAACCCAATAAGATGGAAGTGTGGGAGTAAATGGTCAAACCTATACAACAACCAGTTGATACACAAAGACAAAGAAGATGAACTCATTCACGATCTTAGGTATGAGAGCACATTAGAAAAGAAACAGCAAGCAAACAAGTACTTGGCTATAGCCTCAGAGGTTGATCAACTGTTAGACAATTTGTCTTGCCTCCTAGCAAGGCACTACATAATCTTGCAAGATCTTCATGCTAAAAGAGCTTCACAATCAACAAATCTTACAATGGTATGAAGAAAGGTGTTAAGATAAATTGAATGAAATGAAGACCAATGTCATATCACAAGAGATTAATACCACTAAGCCCAAACAAATTCGGGACGAGAAGCCAATGTGGTTAGGGGGCAGGTAGAGAAATTAGATGATTGATTAGACTGCTGAAACAACAGTAATGAAGAAGGCTGCATTAGGCAGCCAATTCCAGCAATTCATCTAAACAATCTTAGAGCCGAAGCAAAGGTCAAGGCCAATGTCACAACCACAAACAATGAATTCAACAAGTTAAACCTACTCTAAGAAATAGTTAGATGGTTGAAATTGATAGGCAAGTTCCTTTTCTTGAGGAAGGAGGTTCATACCTTGTTAACCAAGTTGAGTAAGAAGTTGGTATAAAGTAGTACATTGAGTTGACCAAGTCAACAGCGCCTCCTCAAGTTGAGGCAAGTCTATTTTGAGATTGAGTGTAACACTCAAGGTATTAAGGTATAAAGGAGTCCATTGAGTCAAACAAGTTGATAGAGCCTCCTCAAGTTGAGGAAAGTCCATATTCTAAGTCAGAGCAATACTCAAGGTTTAGAAAAATCACTTTTGGAAGACACCGAACCATGGATGCTAGGGCAAAGAATTCAGCCAAAATGAAGGGAGCTTTAAGGCAACCCAAGTAGCATGTGGATTGTTGAGACTACTTGAAGGTTGAGGATTTAGACATATCCAACAATGTTGGATGAGCAGAAGAACATCCTATTCAAATCTTCTTGAGGAGGATCCTACTATTGCATTTGCATTACAAAAGTGAAGCAAAACTGGTTATTCCACCACCTAGTCCAAGTTTTGAGAGGCAAAAGCTACCATGATTTATTGTTGATGGATCTAAAGATCCAATCCACTATTGTATAACATGCATAATTATTTGGAGTCTTGGACAACTAATGGACAAAATTGGTTGTGGTCATTCCTATCCATGCTTGGGTAAGTGGCAATTGATTGGTTTATAGATGCAACACAAACTAAAAATTGTTTATGGGAAAGATTGTGGAAGGCCTTTGAGAAAGAATTCAAAGTTCTTTGAGACAACAATGAAAATGAAACATGACATGAGAAACATGAAAATGTTCAAATATACAATTATAGGCTCAAAGAACTATTGGGTAAATTGTAATGTCCCTTACCCGACTTTGCCCTAGAATTCGCTTGTTGATCAGGTTTAGAGTTTCTTCTTTTTCAAATGAATGTTCTCTTTGACTAAGTAATCTTGGATTGAAGTCTGCATTTAATATTTCCACATGTACATATATCTATTAGCATTAATATTTAGATATCCAAATATAAATATAATCACAAATCAATAATAAAGACATATGAGGAGTGGCATGGGTAGAGTCGACCAAAGCTATCCATCTAAGCCCAAGAGCACAAGCATCCTATCAGGACAACCCACCCCTTGGCCCCGAGTAGCATGAACGTCTCGGAGTGGTGTGCTTAGAGGAAACACTTGTACTTGCTTTCTCTACCTATGCCATCACCTCGAAAGACACTCAACCTACTGGGGGAAGCCAACGGAGCTTATAAGTGGTTCTAGGCCTACCACCCCTCCATGGCCGCAGCGGATTGTTAAGTGGGGTTTTTAGGCACCACCTTTCTCAGGCCCTTCCTCCCTAGTAGGCTTGCAAACACTCAGAAGACAATCTTTTAGCAATCAAAGACATTTGTATTTATTATTGATTTCCTTAAGTTAAGATAAACATCATTATCATCATGATAATACTAAAGAAAGCATTACACCAATAATCAGATTAGCAATATATGTTTCTTATATTCAAAATATGCTAAATATTATTGCTAAGTGAGTACATCACCTGAGTTGCTATATCTCTCCATCTTTCCTTACTCGCTTCCTTCAACTTTGTACTAAATTGATCATAGGATGAGGACAATTCATAAATATACATAATCTACTTATGTTTATATTAAAGAGTCATCATTATTGCATAATCATGTATATGTATTTATACATATATATATACTTTATATACATATATATAATTATTCTTTTACTTATATCCATTAGTATTCATATATATTCTTTATTCATTGCATATTATTCATTATAAAATTTATCTATATCTATTCATATATACTTGCATGCCTATTAAATAATATATATATTAAATGGCTCTACATTCCAATGCGTAACAATAATTGTTGTTGTTCTAAATTGCAAATCCTATTTCTCCATGTTTTTTCCCCCTTCCTTATTATCCTTCCTTCTATTTATACCATTCAAGGTAGGCGACTCATGGGGGGAATGTATTGTTTGGTGAAAGAGGTGACTTTTCATAAAATACATCCCTTTGTTAGATTTAATTGCTGCCTTTATTATCACAATAATATCTATTTTTAAAATAATATATTATTACTATAATTATGATATTTCAGATTTCTATTTATTTTATTATTTTATTTTGATATTTTATTGAACATATTTTAACATTAAAGTATAATAATAAAACAATTTGCTAATATCTTATTATTATTTTATTATAATGTATTACAATCTTTGATGTGTAATGATTATAATATTTATTTATTATTATTTTTGATACTAAGTTATTTAATACTAGAATGTAATAACAATAATTTGCCTATATATTATTGTTATATTTGTTATTTCATATTTATATATTTTTATATTGATATGATACACATTTATTTTATATTTAATATTAATATTGCTATTTATTTTATTTATTAATTGATTTGTATTTTAACACTTAGTCTTTATGGTTTTGTTATTTCGGGGACATGACATAAATCAAAAAAGAAAATCTATTGAAGGATTGAAGAAACGATGATTCATCAAGGGACTATTACCCTCATTGAGAAGGAAGATGAAGATGGTGCCACCATCATCTTACAAAGATGTATACAATAGAGTGATGGACATTGCAAGTGAAAAGAAAAAGACTTCACACTCTCAACAAAGAATCGAAGATGATAATGATTCAAGCACAATTGATGACACTATATAGGGATTGGTTCAAACTCTAAGAAGAGATATGCTCCGAATGTTGAACTTAGAGGAGATACTAACAAAGAGTACATGGACCTGTGGTGTACAAACTACAAAATGAGAGATCTTCCAAATTAAGACCACTATATCAAGGATCACTAGTATAGTTTGAAGAGCACAAACATGCAAGTACTTTTCACACAACAAGAGCAATCAATCCCACTAATATACCTCCTAAGATAGAATAATAAAGGTGCATCATGTTGGCAGTTCTTGTCATTGATGTCAACATAAGGAGATTGTTGGCAATTGTTGTCATTGATGCCAACACTCATTGTTGGTTGTCATTGATGTTAGCACTTGAGAAGTAAGTTGTCATTGTTATACTCTGGGCTAACATTGGTGATGAAGTTTGTAATGTCCCCCCGTTTTCCTATTTGCCTAAATAATATTAATATATTTAATTATTTAATGTTGCTTGGCAAAAGTACAAATATTAAGATAATATTAAATGACTAAATATTAAGGGGTTATAAAGTGACAATGAGAAAAATTAAAAGGTTTATTTAATAAAGTCACTTTATAATATTGTGTTAAGTGATTCAGGCAAGAAAACCCTAAAAGTGCAAAAAGGTGTTATAAAAAGGAATTGAGAGTTCATTCTCTCATATTCTTTTATTTGGGGTTGAAGTTTGGAGGAGCTCTTTGGAGTTTGAAACCTTGGGTGGTTTTTCCTACAGATTCCAATTTCGGTGGTGAAAGATTCCCCCCTAATTGGTGTTGGCGGATTCAACCAAGATTTGCACTTGCGCGATAAGGCAAATTTATGAATCTCCTTCAGAGATAAATTTGAAGATCAACAATTGTATTCAGCTTGTTTGAGAAGCAAAGTTTCTGATGTTTCAGTTTAAGGGTTTCTGAATAATCTTCATGTTCAGGCCTAAGATTATTCTTGCAAAATCAGAAGATATTATCCTGAGGGTTGGAGCATATTGTTGTGCTCCTATTATTTTCAAGGGTTGAAATCTGTGTTATCCTTCTTCTGTTGGGCGCCACATTGCTGGTGAATAGTGCAGGGGTTTGAAGAGGGCTGGCTAGGCGTGAGTTTCAGTGGAAGACAAGTCGCAGACCCCCTTTCGTATTTATCTGGCTTATTTCTGAAGTGAATGCTTGCAATAGTGAGGTCGTGGTATACAGCATAATCATTATTTATCACTGTTTATTACTGCTGAGTGTTTGGGGAACAATCTACAGAGCATTGTGAAGCTTGGACGTGAGTCTTTGGTGCTGAGTGCTTCATTTGCTGAGTGTGGACCTCTCTAGAGATCATGGGTTTTTGCAAACCCTGTTTGCTGCCCTTGAGGGTGAGTTTGTGGAGTTTTGAGAAGAGACATTAAGCTGAAGGGCAGATTGTGGGTTGTTTATAGCTGGAGATTACATTTCAGACCTGGACGTCACTCTATTTCTCAAGCAAAATCCCTTTCTTGATCTGCATTTGAGTTCTGGGCACATTTGGGGGTCATGGGAGGTTGTTAGTGATGAGGAGGAGTGGGACGTGGATTCCAATCAACTCTCCAATCCACCCCTTAGTGATACATTGCAGTTTCTGGACAATTTGTGAACCTACAGTTAGGATCGAGTGTTTGCAGTGCTCAGGAAGGAAGCATTTCATAGGTGCGAGCTGCTGTATGTTGTTTCATTGACCTAGAGTGACCTTCAACAGTCTGTTGTTCCATTTCAAGACCATCGAATACCTCCAGGTTTGAGTAATATACATTTTTGGGCTTGTTAAATGCATGTATTAAATCTGATTATCAGAACAATGTAAAGCAGTCATGCTGAATGTATTTCTGAACTTACTGGACCTATAGTCTGAGAATATAGTGTGTAATCAGCTTCAATAGCTCTCAAACTGGGTTGGATCCCTACTTGTATGCAAGGCCATGTAATATCATTATACAGATTGCCTTAAGTCTGAAAAAGACATCTGCTGTAATCTTCTGTGCATTTTGTGCTTATGAACCAGTCACATCATTACTCAGGAATTGCTGATTAAGAGGTTGTAATAGTGTCTTGACATTGCACCATTCTTCATTATTAGTGTTGTACATTCCTGGGCAGAATTATTGTTGTATCTGTGTAAACAAATGCACAATATGAGTTGTACTGTTGTTGTAACCGAACAGAAAACTGATATGTGTAATCTGCTCATCAGTGTTCTGTTAATCTGAGAATGCATGAGTTTGTATACAATTTTCTGAGAATAAATATTGTATAACAGTCACATGGGAAAGTAAGAATGACACAGCATTGGTTATTAGATATGTTAATGCTTTCCTTGTTGAATATCAATCAATACACATATACTGCTATGCTCTCAGTTTGGTAAAATGTTTCATCTATCAAACTGAGCAAATAAAAAAATATCGATCAATCCGGGTAAGGGATTTTACAAAGTTCATGGTTGGATGCCATGCCTTATCAAAGAAGAATTGTTGAAGTTCATGGTTAGATATGCCTTATCAAAGAAGAATTGTTGGAAGTTCATGATTAGATGTCATGCCTTATCAAAGAAGAGTTGTTGAATTTCATATAATGCATTATTACTGTCAGCAAAGTTGATTTCATAATGATATATTAAAATGAGGATTGGAAGCATTAAGATGAGGATTAGAAGCATGACTGATTGTGGAGAGATATTGCTGAAGGTCTACAGTAGGCCTTATGCTCTCTCCTAATGTTCCTGATGAAGTATGTGTTGCTGAAAGGAAGTTCTGGCCTCCGCAAGTTGCTTAAGTGTTTTTGGTTCAGGAAGTTGCATTGAAGTTTGTCCGAGAGAATGCTTTGCATTCCTTCATTGTTGATGCTTTGGTCTTGCGGTTTGGTATTCAATGTCAGTCTTCTATGGATGTTGCATTCCTATCTTTTCAGGTCATCTGTGTTGCCGAGATCTCTGTGAATTGCACAAGGTTGGTAGTGTTGATTATCGAGACTAGTCCGGGAAATGCTGCACATTGATGTCTCTGCTCCTGCGACTTGGTGAATGTGCTCTCAACATCTGTGCAGTGTTTCAGTTCCAATCTCATGTGTTGAAGTGATTCACAAATTGTTCTACTAATGCTACATCATCTGGCTTTGTGTTTTGTGCTTCCTAAATGAAGTATTTTGTACCTGTCTTATCTACGGTGGTTGTTGATGGCATGACAATATGGAAGAAGTGTATGAAAGTGTTGTTGGATGTTCAAGGAACATCCCTATGTGATCCACACGTTGCTGATTGGCCACTTTGGTGCTGCATTGTGTCTTGACTTAGCTTTCTTTGATATTTGTGGATATCTGGCCGACAAGGCTTGTTCCTTTGCTTGCACCATGTGCTTGGGGGGTTGCGCTAACAATGGAAGATGTGGTATGATAGTTTTGGGTCCTGACCTATCTTGCTTGGGACCGCATCAAGCCAATTCAATAAGAAGTATGTTTATGGGCTGAGTGGTTATGCACTTCAACATCTCATCCACACATTTCCTTGATGCTGACTTAGGTTGATGTGCACCCATGTGTAAATTGTTTTGGATCACATTGGAAGAAGTGCCAAGAGTGTTTCTGGTCCTCTCTATCTTCTAGATAAGACTGCATTATGTTTTGGTGGCCAACCAGTTGATTTCATTGTTAATCCTTTTCTTGGTTGACCTAATTGAAGTTTTGAAGTGTTTTGATGAATATAAATGCAAGATCATTTCGGATGCAACTTGATGGAGAAGTGTGTGTGTGTGTGAATTATATTGAATATCCAACAGTGATAGTGCTAAAGTATGTGAAAGGAAAGATCAATTGTGCTATAACGCCTCAGTCAACAAAGTGTTATGCTGACAAGCATTGTAATCTTTATCTAAATTTTTGTATCCTACTTTGAGATAGTGAATCTCATCGTCTCCTTTGTATCTTGCTTCTAAAGGTGTGTTGGCTTCAGTCCTACAAGTCCTTTTGTATGTTGCTCTAAGGCAGTGAGCCTTTATATTGTGAGTTAACTCTCACGGTGGTTTTTCCCTCATGGGTTTTCCACGTAAATCTGGTGTTCTCCTTGTGCATGTGCGTGTCCTCGGTTTCATTCTCACTACTACTTTGGTTAGAAGTAGAAATGCTATATCTTGCATTGCTTAAAGGTTGCTAAAGTTACTAAGGATTCAAACTGCTATACCATTCTCTGCTATACCTTCTTTGATCTAATAAAGAAGGTTGGATTGTGCTGAAAGAGTTAAGATCCAAAAGGGGTTAAGAGACAAGAATAGCAAGTTAAACTCGGAAAAAGCATCGAGTTAACTATTGCTTTTAGTTCTATTCTTGAAAATCTTAACTACCCCAAAAAAAAATGACTCACTCATCGATAATTTGGAAAACTATATCCTCCAAAAAGCTGGTAACTGCCTCTTTGTCAGGAGTATCGATACTATCCAGAGCAATATTCCGCTTTTCCAAGATCTCTTCACCTTCTGTAATCAAAATCATAAATTCTTTCACCTCTTCAGCTGCTTTGTCAAATTTTGTTGACATCACGGCAACATGATTCATCTTGCCAGCAACAGGATAATTGTTAAAACTGCCACAGACGAGATTCTGAAACTTTGTGTGCACTTCACCGAGATCAACTAAAGTGCCATCATCATGACGATATTGACAAGGGATCTGTGAAACAAATATGCTTATGAACTTGAGGATATCAACAACTTTCTGTCTATATTCAGCCAATTCTTTAGATATTCTCTCATAGGTTTTTACTTTGAATAGGTGTTGTTCTCTCCAAGCAAAAATCTTCTTCTTATGTTCTTCTGTAATGGCTGAAGCATAAGCCATCCTCATGTCGGTAACGATGATCTCATGCATTGGTTTCACTTCTGCCATACACTGTTCAAACCCCTGAATCCCTTGGTGAAGATCATGGGCATTATACCTCAATTGGTATATCTCTGCAAGTATAAATCTGCCCTTGGTGATTAATTCCTCTACCAATCCCACACATGTTTCCCGTATATGATCAACTGACTCAACTGATGCTGATCTGCCGGTGACTCCAGAATCTGTGGAAGCAACAAAGTGGCCTGTGAAGTGCCATGAAGGAGATTGGAAATATATGGCCGCAGTTGTCGATTCTCAGCCTTGAGGGCTGCCTTATCTTCTCCATCCTTGAGCATTCATTCCATTAGATTATCTATCGCAACCTCAAAGAGATTCACATCAGTATGCCGGGTGCTTTTACTGAGATTGGCCTTGACAACCTTGAAGTCATCAATCTCAACCTCATCGACGTTCTTGTCCTCCGGAGGTGTAGCATTCTCAAGGATAATCTCACTATCAGAACTCTTCTTCATGTGAACTTGCTTCTTAGGTTTCTTTGCCGGTGTGCCTTGGTAGACGCTATCAAGCTCTACAAAGTTCAACTAATAAGAAGGCTTCCTCCTCTTCTTGCCCAAGATGTTCTCAAGCCAGGACGAGGAGTCTTTGCTAACTTCTCTAGGAGGCTCGGTTCCAGTTTCATCAACTCTTGATGAATCAATATGTGTTGAGACGTTGCGAACTTGCGAATCAAATTCTGAATCTATACGAATGGGAAAAAGCTTCGATGATGGTGGAAAAACAGGAGATAAAGGCACTACTTCAGTTTGTGGTGCTGATTCTACTGGAACTTCTAATGCATTTGCTGGCTGTTCTTGCTGAATCCAAATGGGAGACTTCACATTTTCCTTTGAACTCCTCGACATTCTACTAATCTTCATACCTTCCGGAGGAATTCTCATAGCCTTCACTCTTGGTTTTGGTTTAGAAGAAGGTAGAGATGATTGGATTACTGGTGGCTCTGCAATTGGAGTAGCTACCTTCCGCGTTCTTTTACTGCTCAAGAATATCCTACTGTTCTTGACAATTTGGCTTGTTCTTTCCTCGATTGAGGTGTTCTCTTTGTGGACCAATTAATTTGTGGAAGTGGTCGTTGATCGAGCTGATCTCTGGCATACATGGGAAGTAGGACTTACCCATCATCATCTGACAAACCTTCCACATCCTCTAATAGGATATCAACCATTTTTTGAATGGTAAATCTGCTATAATTGTGCTTGTGTACTTCGAACTCATCCACACAATTAGCCCAAAAATCTTCAATTGTAGGCACATGTGCATGATTCTGACCAACATGTGATGCAAAATCACCACGAGGATCATATGAATGCCTTTCATGGAAAAACTTGAGGCCAAATCTTGACATGTCATCGCTCATCAATTTGGCATTAGTTGATGATCTACATCTATAGATGCCCATTCCAACCGGGAAGTTGAACGTAGTCTTGCGGCTATTACGCAAAAATGTATGAACAGTGATAACTTTAAGAAACCCCCCCTCAAAAAAAGATATAAAATCTTCGAGAATCTTTCATTTTTTATGAAAAAATATTAATTTCTATTGGCGAATATTTCTTTAATTTCAAAAAAAGTATTAGTTTTATTGGTGATTTTTTTTACATCACAAATTTTGTAGAAAATTTTGGCAAATCTTGAAAAATAACATGAAAATGTATTAATTATGATGGCGAATCCATCCAATCTAAAAATAATTGTCATGGAAAAGTAGGGGACTGAGGGTGGAAATTATTGATGGGTTTAAGGGGTAGACTATAATATTTACTTTCCATCATTGTTTTAAAATATAATATAATGTCTCTCATTGTATTCTGCAAGGTAAAATTTACCCACGATCAAGAATTCTCCTAGGGCTCCAAATTTCTTTTATCATTAATCTAATGACCCTCGTACTTAGTGAGGTAAAATACACCCACAATCTATAATGATCATGAGCCCCAAAATTGTGGGCCCTAGGAGCATTACAAATCGTGGGTACATTTTATGCCGTGGAATACAAGGGCCATTATATTATATTATAAACCAATGGTGGAAACTAAAGATTAGAAATATAGTCCTAAAGCAACTAATAATTATGATATACTATTGGTGAATTAATATAGATTTCTACTATAATTTATAAAATTTAGGCGAATCTGATCTAATCATGTATCGAATATTGTGGCGAGTTTTTGAGTTAATTTTTTTAATAAAATAAATTCTTTGGTGATTTAAATAAGACTATAATAAATTTTTGTAAAAATGTGACAATTCATCACCTTATAGCTCAAACTATTAGCCAATTTTGGATTCCAAAATTTCAACTATTAGTCAATTGGCGAATATTAGCCACTAAAAAAATCACTATGTGTGAACTTCATATACTTGCCTTAGAAATTCTATGAACACTGCTTCATCCGTTGGATATCTTGGTAGCATGATTGGATCACCTGAGAAGCCATATACCCTAATGTAGGAGAATTTGGGAAATTGGATAAACCAATCAGCCCACTCTGCCATTGCGGATCTGGCATCTGCTGAGATTCATACATGCAACTCATTATCTAAATCTCGCACCGTATGCATCAAGAATACATCATTCACCCACCTATAATGCCGTTGAGATTCTGAAAATTCCAACTGCGGGTAATGATCATATACATGCTGAGTACCCAAAGTTCCAATGACATTCAAACCTCTAAACTTGCCTTGAAAGGCCATTAGATATACAAGGTAGGATATCATGTGAAACTCAGACCTTGTAGATAGCTGTCATCTGACGATGGAGACTATCACTGATCAAAGCTGGCTAGTCATAGTGTTCGGTTCTATCAATAATTTGGGAAATGATGTAAAACATCGAAGGCTGAAATTTATTTGCCTCTATTTGACCTGTGACTTGGTTGAGCAAAGTGATCATGGCTGTAATTTCTTCCTTAAACTCACCATGCCCAATGTTCCTTGGCAAAGTATTTTGCTTCTTTTTCAACCACTTTTGGGCAACTCTTTTCCAGTATTTATCCTTTTGCTCATACCACACCTTTTCACATTCTTCAATCGAAATGACGAATTTTTCTATTCACGGTGGTATTGAGAAACATTTCTCAACATTGTCTAGCCTAAGGTTGCAAATAGTACGTCCATCTCTTGATTGGATTTCTCGTGTAGTTGGATTGTAATGCTTGGCATAAGCAATTACAAATTCAAGGTTCTGCACTAAGATGGGGATTGAAGCTACTGCACACAACCCGAAATGACCAAGATTCTCGACTGCAATGTTTCCTGCATCTTTCAAAGCACACAAATCAAGCACTGGAACTACATGATGCAAATCAGTTTCGAATGTTCTGAGGTAATCATGGAGAAACATTGATTTGGTCTTGATTTCTATTGGAGAATACTGCATGTTGAAAAACTTGAATTTTGATTGTAAACACGCCTATGTTTGGAAAAGTTTTGTGCAAACTACTAAAAATAAGTTGCTGATTTTTCTCCAAAAAGCGGATTCTCGGAAAAAAGATGAGACTTGGGTTTTGTAGACAATCACATTCTAAAGAGACCCAGTTCATCAGATTTTGAAAAAGCTGAGGGTTTCCTGAAAAAGCGCAGAAAAAACAAATTTCTGGAAATATAAATTTTTCAATCTTTAAGAGGAGTAAAAAGCAGCAGACCCAGATTGATGAAAGTTGAAAAAGCTGACCACCTGTTTTTGAAACGTGATGCCCTAGAAGATTGGACCATGAAAAAGCGTGCATCTATGCCTCCCAATTCCGAATCCACGAAGAACACTGGAAAAGCACTCCGTTTGAGCCTCCAAAACTTGATGAGAAGAAAAATATATGTTTTTTCCTTTGGATGCCAACCTGCAAAATGTGAAGAGTGAATGCCAAAAGCCTTCTTAAATAGAGTTTGAAATATCCCCTTACAATTTTTTTCAATTTTGAGCACAAGATTTCACTCGTTAACGTTAGAGAAATCATAAACCAACTGAAAGTAACCCTTCACTTTTTGATCACCTAGATCCTGATGGGGGCAAGGTGAGAGCATACGGTGGAAAGGGGATCGTTAGCTGTAAAACCGAAATGATGGGAAGTACAATATGAGAGATGGCTTGGCCGATCAACGAGGTATGAAATGCAACTCGACCACTTATTCAGTGGGAGTGTGATACAAAGAAATGAACATGAAAGACGGCTCAACTGATCAGCAATATAAGCAATGCAACTCGACCACTTATTTAGAGGGAGTGTAATACAAAGTACTGAAAGTAAAAGACAACGAGGTCTATCTCTTCCACCAAATGGTGGGAATGAAAGTGTTTATGCAAGAAAGTAAATATGGGGGCAAGGCAAACCCTCTACTACCAAACGATAGGAATACAAAGTGCTTATGTGAGAAGGGAAAATGACTGAACTAGTACTACTGATAACAACCTTACAAAAAGTAGAGCAATCTGCAAGCACAATGTTATTATGAACTCAAAAGTACTCCAAAATGAAGAGAGATGAACTCTAAAATAGAACAAGCTATTCTACTATGAAAAACAAGCCAAAAACTTAACTTTTACCAATCTGAAATGAAACTGTAGTGTTCAGAAATCTCAAACCAGCAATGAGAAAACCACCAAAATGCTCATAACTTTGTTTAGACACCTCCGAATGATGTGAAATCAAGTGCAATGGATGCCAAAGAGAAGGGCGACCAAATTCATGCCAACAGACAACACCAAATAGTACAAAATGAATTAGCACGCCTCCCAATGCACTGACTGTAGGTAGTACGACCTCCCAAAGAGGGCAACCAGCAAGATAAAATCCAATACACCTCCAAAAAATCTGAAAACTTGCAGGAGGGGTCACCTAGGGTAGGAAGGAAGAAAGAGCAAACACCCAGAACAAAACAAAATTCGTACAATGAGCTACAAACGAAAAGGTGTTTCCAGCCAAGCCAAACCAACAACATAAAAACTCAAAAAAACTTCATAAATCTTCATCTCAATAGGCTCAATCTGCTCTTGAGTGTAAAGAACAATCGCAACTTAGCTAGGTGCTATCTTGCAAGCATGAAACCAAGGGTGCTAGGAGGTATGCTTTCCTCGAAGCAAGAAGTCTAAAATAATTTCAGCAACACTTTGTTACAATATTCATGGATAGTCTCAAAAAAAGCCCAAAACTCTTATTTATAACTTTCTCCACAAATTCAAATCCATTTCCCTCCAATTAGGGTGCCCAAATTGAAATTCACATTCACCATACATGATTTGCATTTGAGCTGCATTTACCTCCTTTACAAAGTCGTCCCAACTCATAAGAGAAATATACTTTACTAAAATGCATGATATCATAAAATGGGCATCCAAAATATTAAGTGAGATACTTTATAATATAACTTAAATATTTCCTCAAATAAGTCGTCCAAAATTGCTTAAGTTATATTTCACTTAGAACATCATTTTCACCAAGTGCCGAACTTGCCAAAACTGAACAAACTGCCCTACTTGAAATAGTCAATGAATTGAACTGTTGAACCACTGCCAAAAAATAGCACTACTAAAATTAGCACTTACTATAAATAGCATACTACTAATAATAGTAAGTGACTTCAAATGTATTTTAATCACAAACTAAGGAACTATTGTAACTTATTCAAAATAGTAAGTCTGGAAAAGTTGATGCAATTGCATGTCATACCACTACGAAGCTCTTTGAAAACCCAGGAAAAAACTAGAAACCAAACTGCAAAACTCCAACATGCAAATCCTCGAATTCACAAAAGAAACCTCTAAGCAATTGGAAACCCTAATTTTGCCTCTAACTAGCCTACGGGCATCCGGGAATAGGCTAGCAGTCACTAGAAAGCGTAGTGCTAAGAATGGGGACATTATAGAGTTTGAGGATGAAAAAGCGCTTTCTTGGCAAAACTCTAAAATGTTGAAGTCTATCCAAAGAAAATCTGAGTTGATTTGCACGTGCAACGGTGAATTCCTCATTCGAAGGGCGAAAAGCACACGCGTGAAGACTCGATTTTGAACAACGAAAACATAAACTAAAAAATGGCTAAGGCATGAGATGCTAGTCGCCTTGACTAGATAGGGGCGCCTAGCATTACCGGCCTTAGCCATTTTTTAATGATTTTCAAATTTTGCTTTACGTGTTTCCGTCAGGAGCTAGTAACCCCGATTTAACTGTCGTTTCCCACCAATCGGTGAATAACAGAGACTGAAAGGCAGTTGATCTGGCAAGCTTGATCACAATTGAGATGAATTATATCCTCTGCCAACCCTTGACACTACATCTGACTGATTTTTTGAGGACCTGAACCGGGCTGATGGAGGAGTTTGACAAATTTCTGAATGGGGCAAAGCTAAGTGTTGAGAAGCTAGGCGCCCCTCCCTGACAGGGGCGCCCAAGCATCCCAAACTTAGTTTATTTTTTGATGATTTTCATTTTACTTTCATTTTCTTCACTTTTCCGTTCCGTTTGCTCCCGTTCGATCTCTATTTTTCACTTTCTGACAGACCCTTAGCACTGGATGATGCATCAACTGAAGAGCCTGAATATAACAGAGATGATTTCTTGCTTTTCCTAGCCCTAAAAACTACTTTTGATTGCTTCTAATTGGAACTGAATTGAGCTGATGAGGAAATTTGAACGTTTTTCAAAAAATGTCAAAATTTGACTAAGGTATGAAATGCCAGGCGCCCTTCTTGGCGAAGGGTGCCTAGCTTCTCTAGAGTTGAAATTTTTTCACAAATTTCGACTTTTTCTCTTTACCTTCTACGTTCACCATTTTGCGCCGGGAGGACACGCCCCCCCCCCAAAATGCCCTCCATTCTGAGCCCTGGGACGGAGGATAGATCCTCTTTTCCCAAAAACCCAAGAAACGTGACACGAGGGGACGGGGCGGCTGACGGCCGGCCGTCCCCCGCACTTTAGTCACTTCAAACTCATAAAAAAAATCATAAATTTTAAAAATTTCGGCCCAGCCTACGTGGCATGTGTGGGCCCCATGGATTTTGACTCTCTTATGAAAGAAAAAGGGCCTCTCTAACCTCATTATTTGCATTTTGTTTGTTTGAGCAGCCAAGGGTTTGAGAGCAAAAGAAGTTGCAGCCATTGAAGGAGAAGGAGCAGCAGCTTGAAGGAGGAGAGGAGGTTGAAATAGTGTTGAAGGGAGTGCAAATCCACTAAAGAGGTATGCATTTTCTTTTCCCTATTTTTTTTTTTCATTTTTTTGCAAAATGTGAAGCATACATTGTCTGATTTTTTTTATTTTTTTGCATTTTCAGTTTAAACTTGCATTCTAAAAACAAAAAACATGAGCAGCAGTGAGAATGGAAGTGATAGTGAAGTTGAAATGCAAATTAGAAGGCAAAGTGGTGGGGGTGGTAGTAGAACTAGAGAGCAAAGAAGTGAAAGAACCCCAATCCAATGCCATCCTTCATCAACCAATACCAAAACTATGGAAGACTATGCAAGACACCCATTAAACCCAAAAAAACCATTCCTTCGATATGTTACACCCGTGGGTGAAAGACAAAAAAATTCAGGGGGGGAGTAGGGTTTGGTTTTGCCATATTTGTGAAAAAGACTTTAGGGGCAGCTACACAAGAATTAGGTCTCATTTTTTGGGTGAGGTGGGCCATGGAGTTAGAGTGTGTCCTTCATTGACAGATGACCTATTTTTAGAATGCCAAAAAATTCAAATAGAGTGTGATGGTGGGGTTCAAGGCGGGTCTCCTTCTTTCCCAAGTGCACAATCATCCATGCCTACTCCTAGTCCTTCCACGGTTGGTAGTAGTGGAGTTCTCTTAAGAGCAAAGAGGAAGGTGAGTGGCAGTGGTAGTGAAAAGGCAACCTCAGTTGAGTCCCTGTTTAATAACCAAGCACGAGAGAGTACTGAATCCGCCATTGCCAAATTCTTTTTTGCACATGCCATTCCATTTCATGTGGCCCGTTCCTCTTATTTTAAACAAATGGTGAGAGAAATAGCCACAGTTGGTCCTTCATTCATACCCCCTGGAGATCATAAGCTACGCACCACCCTCCTAGACAAAGAGTACTCCAAAGTTAATGTGTTAATGGAGGACATGAGGCAAACGTGGATGAGGACGGGGTGCTCTATAGTGATGGATGGGTGGACTGATTGTAGACGTCGGCCACTCATCAATGTCATAGTCACATGCCCTGCTGGTTCTTATTTTCTTAGAGCCATAGATTGTTCGGGGAAACGTAAGGATGCAGAATTCCAGTTTTCCATTTTGAGAGATGCTATAGAGGAGGTTGGGGCTGCAAATGTGGTGCAAGTGATCACCGATTCTGCACGTGTGTGCAAATCGGCTGGGTTGATGGTGGAGGGTCAGTACAGGCACATATTTTGGACCCCATGTTGTGTTCATGCATTGAACAATGCATTGAAAGACATAGGGAAGTTGGATTGGGTGAAGAAAATAGTGGCAGAAGCTAGAGATATTCAAATGTTTATTTGCAATCACCACACCTCACTTGCTCTCTTCAGAACATTTTCAAAGAAGGAATTTCTCAAACCTGTTGAGACAAGGTATGCCACTCACTTCATTTTGTTTCACTTTCAATTTGTATTCATAATTTGATTTTGTTTTAAATTTTAAATTTTTAATGAATCATTGAATCAATGAATGAACATTGAATGTAGATATGCCACATACTTCATCTTGTTAGAGAGGATGGTAGAGGTGTATGAGCCTCTACAAGCAATGATGGTCAATGCAGAGTGGGCTAGATGGCCTAATGCAAGTTCTACGAAGGAAAGAATGTCAAACAAAAGATCCTCGATGACGATTGGTGGGCCAATGTGAGGTAAGACATTAGATGGCTGATTTTCATATTAAATTTCTGATTTTAATATTTTAATTTTATTGTCCAATGTTCCAACTTTTGAAGTTTCTAACATGTCAATTAACTTGTCAACTAATTATTTTGAACTTTTTGTTTGCATTTTGCAGATATATTTGCTCCATCTCCCCTATTGTAGATGTCATCAGATATGCTGATACAGACTCTCCTAGTCTTGGAGAGATTTATGAGGCATTTGACAGTATGCTTGGGAAGATCAAGCAAGTTATTTCGGCAAAGGACCCCACTTTGGATTTATATGAGCAACACATTGGGCCCATTGTGACTCGAAAGTGGAATATAATGAACACCCCGCTTCACATGGCTGCCTTTGTTCTAAATCCAAAATGGTATGCACCAAGGCTTGGTAGGGTGCCTCCATGTGATGATAGTGAGGTTTTAGATGGGTTCACATGGGCCATTGAAAAGATTTATCCAGCAGAGCAGGCTTCACTAGTTCAGTCACAATTCCTAGACTTTGCAAATCTTACGGGCCCAAACTTGAGTAAACCACAGGCGAGGTTGGATAGAGCTATATTAGCTCGATCGAACCCTATTGGATGGTGGACCTATCATGGGAGGGATACACCGCAGTTGAAGACACTTGCTACTCGCCTTCTTGCACAGGTTGCTATTTCCTCTGCTGCAGAGAGGAATTGGTCCACGTATAGCTTTATCCACTCCCTCGAGAGGAATAGACTTACCTCTAGACGAGCGGAGAAGCTAGTGGCCGTTCATAGTGCTCTTCGGCTTTAGGATTGGTAGACTCTAGAGTATCGACAGACTCCAGCTCTACGGTGGGATATTGATCCCGAGGACGTGGCCCAGGTAGATGAGGAGGAGACAGTTGAGGGTTTGGTTGGGGTTCCGTTGGTTGAGGAGGAGCATCATAGTGGCAGTGACTCAGAGGATGACTTTGATTTTGATGCGGTTATGAGGGATGATTAGGGGCAACAATGCTCTTTGACTTTGTTTATTCTGTATTCATTACTGACATTGTATTTTGATTTTCATAGCAAACTTGAAAACTATATGGCAGCAATGTAGCCTTTGGGCATTTTGATATAAGTTTATAAATTATAACTTGGAGGTTGTTTCATGATTCGTGTATGTTAATTTTGAATGCGTATTGAGTATTGGCATAATGTTGGACACAAATGTTATATGTTAGTGTTCTATAATGTGTATTATGCATGCCTTATCCATGTTATCATATGAATATTTAAAATTTCCCTATATTTTTATATAGCCGTCCCCTGCCGTCCCTAATTTTGGCCTCAAAAATCGGAAACTTGGGGACTCATCCCGCCGTCCCCGTCCTGGAAACTTGGGGTAACCTTGTTTTGCGTGCATCGTTTGCCTTTTGTCATTGTCTGTGCAACATCTGAGTCTTTGAATCTGACACCTAGTAGTAACCTTCCTCCATTGATGACTTTGGAGCTCATGCTTTTCCCTCTGAAAAAGTAAAATTGACCCAGCAGAGAAATCCTAACATTTTGACGATGTTGACTAGAATAGCCCGATTAGGAAGTATTTTCGGAATCAGTTAGAGACCTCCAAACAAAGATTCTATTTTTAGAAAGTGTTGCCAGCATCCATTTGACAACAAACCTAGAGAACCTTGACTCAAGTCTATTTTTAGAAACTCTCTAAAAATAGAAAATTTCTATTTTTTGAAATTTTGACTTTTGATGACAAATTTTACAAGACTTTGACCACTCTTTACAACATGCCTTAATGAAGCAAATTTTTTGATTGGGCACAACAATAATCAAGCCAAGCAAATTAAAGAGATCAATATTTTATTGTCTCGAAAATAGGCTATTTCATAGTTGTAGACTACTACAATTACTCACAAAACTCGTGAGTAATTGCGAACCAAAATCGGTCACAAGTTACTTGCAGAAAAACATGTTGCTATTCATCACATAAAAACTTGCCTGAAATTGCAAAGAACTCATGAAAATGCACGGATAGGACTAAAACTTGCCCAATGACATATAAAACAACATTTTTTTCTCCTAAATGATTTTGGGAAAGACTGAAAAAGGCACATGTAATTTTTTGTGATTTCTAGGGCACAGGTTGCAGTTGCACAACAAACTGAGAGCACATGCTAAGTGTTTTGGCATGATTTTAAGGAAGTTAAAGGGAAAATTTCAGAAATACATAGGTAAATAATTGTGGTAATTGTCTTTGATCATTTCTGTGATCCTCACTGATGACTGTAGTTCAATCATCACCCCCAAGGTTCTGATAAGATTTTTCATTAATTAATTTACCATGATGTTCTCTTCACCAATTTATTTTAATAGACCTAAAATGTAAATCTATTTCCTGATTGTAGCTCTATTTTTTGTTGTCTTTTGCACAAACTTCTTTGTTTTATCAAGCAATATACATAAGCTAAGTCACAGCATTCGCCGAATATATGGCATTATATTCGAAATTCGTCGAATTTTTTAAAACCCAATGAAATTTGTCAAAATTCGTCAAAATTCGTCGAAATTCGTAAATTTTAAAATTTATTAAAAAATCCATTCAAAAGGTGTTTTCGTTTTAGGGTTTTCACTGCTAAATATACTATCGTGAAAAGCAAAAACGTGTCTCAGATTTTCGGTGAACGAGCTTTCCATTTTCTGGCAAATCTTTCATATTTTCGACGAACTAGCAGGTGCTTGAGAAAGTTAATAGGTCGACGGCCAAGCTGTGAAGCCCGCGGCCAAGTTGTGGAGCCCGCGTGAAGTGTCTGTGGAGCCCGCGTGACGCCTTTGTGAAGCCCTGCGCGATGCCTCCGTGAAGCCTGCGTGACGCCTGTGAAGCCCGCGTGAAGCTCGCGTGACACGTCCACCCTCTGTCAAGCGCGCGTGAAGCCTGCGTCCAACATCTACAAACTGCTCGACTCCAACCAAGCTCGTAAAAAAGGTAGGGTTTTCATATATTTTTATTTAATATTGTATTTTTATTTCTATGAGCTTTCTTTATTTTATTTTTATTAATATTATTTTAATATTAGGTTGTATAATTTTATTAATTTTAGATATTTTGTATTCATATAAATTTATAATATTTATTTTAGTTTTTATTATTTTATTTTTATTAATATTAGATTTAATACCAGATAGATTTAAATGTTTTTTTTAATATTGTATTATTTTAGCATTTATATATATTACTTATTAGGTCTTTAATATTTTATAAAATATGAAATATGAAATATTTAATATTTTATTTGTATTAAAAATATATTAATATATTAATAAATTAATATTTAATATATGTAAACAGTAAATTTAATATTATTTTAGTTCCATTATTCAGTTTTTAAAAATTAAACTACAAAAATGCAGCAAGTTTATTCTGTTTTTAAAAATTAAAATAAAAAGTTAAATATATTTATTTTATGCTTTTAATAAGAAATTATTATATTCTTTATTTTATGCTTTAAAATATAGTGTTAGACTGTTAGTATTTCTTATTTAATTTTTGAAGTAGAATGACAAAATTAATATATTTTGATTTTATGTTTTGAAAATTAAAATTTGTATTTTGTCTTTCAAAAATACAGATTGTTACTTTATGGCTCCTCAGAAATCAATTGCCGAGGCATGGAAATATGTCACTCGCAATGGTACAAGTCTCACATGCAACAGGTGTCAGAAACCTTTTACTGGAGGCTTGACAAGGGCAATGGACCATTTACTTGGTATTTCAGCAGGTGCAGGAGGAGGTGTTGAAGCATGTCCAAAAGTTACCCCAGAAATGAGAGCTACTTTAGAGAAAGAACAATCCTCTTCAATTGTATCAAAGATGAAGAATGCACAAAAAAAACAGAGAATTCAAGAGGATATGTCTCAGTCTAAACACACAACATCTATCATGTCTTCCTCTTCCACCTTACCTGGACATGTGAGTAAATCAAAAGAGAGTGGAACATTGAACAGCTTTTGGAAACCAGTAGAGAAACAACAGGTGGATGATGCATTAGCTGATTTGTTTTACTCAAGCGCTATTCCATTCAATGTTGCAAGGAATCCACATTTTCGTAATGCAATTTAGAAAGTTGCAGAGTTTGGCAAAGGGTACACACCCCCAACTTCAGAGGCTTTCAGGACAACTCTTTTGCAGAGGTCTAAAGATAGTGTCTGAGAAATTAGCTGATGTCAAAGCCTCTTGGAATGAAACAGGTTGCACTATATTGAGTGATGGATGGTCAAATATATGTCAAAGACCATTGATTAATGTTTTGGTATCTTCTCCTGATGGTGTTGTGTTCTTGAAAGTGATTGACACCATGAACCACAAGAAAACTTTTGAGTATATTTTCCAAATATTAGAGGAAGCCATTCTTGAAGTAGGGGTGGAAAATGTGGTTCAAGTGGTAACTGATAGTGCAGCAAATTGTGTGGGAGCTGGAAAACTGATTACAGAGAAGTACCCAAAAATATATTGGAGCCCGTGTGCAGCTCATTGTCTTGATTTGTTGCTTCATGATTTGGCTAAATTCCCATGGGTACATGAAGTTATTCATAGAGGGAGAGCAATTGCAAATTTCATACGAAATCATCATCTCACATTGAGTCTTTATAGACAACATGCATCCAGGGAGTTGTTGAGGCCTTGTGAAACAAAATTTGCATCATTCTATATCACTTTGAAAAGAGTGGTTGAAGAAAAAACAGCTTTGAGGGCTGTTATTTGTTCCAATCAGTGGGAAAATTCTGTGCTTTCAAAAGGTCCTAAAGGGAAGAACATAGAGCAAATAATTCTAAACAGCAATTTTTGGGAAAGTGCAGCAAAAGTTTTGCTTGTATGTGAACCAATTGTTGATGTGCTTTGTATGGTTGATGGTGACACTCCTTGCCTTGGCATGCTTTATGAAAGCATGGACCGTTGTAAGGAATCTATTGAAAAAGCACTAAATAATGTAGAAGCAAAATATATGGAGATATGGGAGACAGTTGATCGTAGATGGAAAATGATGCATACACCTTTACATGCAGCAGCTTGTTTTTTGGAGCCTAAGTTGTTTTCTATTAATAGAAAAGGTGATGCTGAAATTATGGGAGGGCTTTTTGAAGCCATTCATAAGTATGCATCAAATGCAACAATTTCAGCACTAATCAGAGATCAATGTCGGGAATACAAGAAAGGAGAAGGGATGTTTGGAATGGTAGCAGCCAAATATGACTTGGCACGTATACCTGGATATAGATGGTGGTTGGACTATGGAGGACAAACTCCTGAGCTACAAGAGTTTGCTGTTCGAATTTTGAGTCAGGGAGCAAGTTCATCAGCTTGTGAGAGGAACTGGAGTTGCTTTGACCACATCCATTCCAAGAAAAGGAATAAATTGTTGTCTGGAAAGTTGGGAGATCTTGTCTATGTTCGCAGCAATTTAAAATTGTTCATGAACAAATCAGCAAAGAACTCTTCCTCACAACAAAATCTTGACGACATAGCAGTGCCAGTTGTAGATGAGCCTGACTTTGCAGATGATGAATTGAGTAGTGATACAGATGATGATGATTTGGCATCTCAGCCAAGTGCTCTTGATGACTTGGAGCTTTTTTGAAGTTCTAAAGTCTTGACTGTTATTGTACCTTTTTGAGAAAAGAACATATTCGCAAACGTGATTTCACATGTTTCTTATGGTTTATATTTTATAAATGTGTCATCTTTTTGTAATGATTTCAAATCTATTTATAAATGTTAAACTATTTAAACAATTTTATGGATATATTACTTATATTTATTAAAAAATAAATAAAAATTACATAAGGCGAATTTGATCCGAATTTTATACTTTTCGAATTTTTTCCTTGCCGAATTTCATGTTGCCGAATTCGAATTCGAATTTGAATGTTGTGACTTAGTACATAAGCATGAAACTACTGTATCTGTCACCTCCATGCCCATTAGAATGTCTAGGGACTGAGCTGATCTCATAACTCTTTTCTTTTCTAAATATATTTAGTCTCGATTTTAAAAAGGTTTCGCCATACATCTTCACCTCTCTTAATATGAGTGTAATATGTTCTACAAATTCACTAAAATTTGTGTTTTTGACAAATATTTTAAAATTTTATGTATTTTTAAATGTTTGATAAATTTGCCAATTCTTGCCAAATTTTCCCCAAGTCCTTAAAATTTTTGAGTCAGCCAAGTTATTGCCAAGTCCACGTTTTTCAACTATGGGCTGTGTAATATACTTTTGGTCCATTGGAAAGTCAGCAATGTATATATCACCTTTCAATGTCTATCAAGCTGACTGTTTTTGTCATTGTTGTGGCCTTTGTTGCCTAGCAATTCATTCACACATCAAAGAAACAAATACAAATTCACACCAAAAGCATGAAAATAAAAAAGTCAGCATTGGGGATGCCTGAATGTCCCTGAGATGGTCAAGGGATGTCTCAGATATCCTCCTCTGTCCAAAGGACAGCCAAACATACCCTTGACATTATCTTTTGAGAACACATCCTAGGGACATTCTAGCATTTTGGAAAAATTTGAAGACAGCCAAGGGACATCCCCTGCCATCCTGCCATCTCAGAAATGCCATTGGGGAGAGGGAGATGAGTTTCAGAGCCAAAGACATGGCCCTATGGAATGTAGCATATTTTATTTGACCCCATGTCATGGAAATTTTAAAAGGAAGCATAATCAATTATTTAAAAAATTCTATATATATTTTACATATTTTAGCTTTTGGGAGGCTTCTGTTCCCTGTACCATTACTCAATGTTTGGAGAATCCCTCCAGCCACCCTGAAATTGTTTTTAACATAATGGAAACATAGTAGAGCACTGGAGCTTCCCCTTCAAAAAATGAAAGGGCTCAGGCCCATCTCTGTCCTACTTGAAATATATACATATAAATCAATCAAATACAATCAACTGTTACATTGTAATAACTAATAGTCTAATACCAGCTATTCAAGATGCTTGCATTGATCTTTCTAAAATCACATCTATGACCCAAAAAGAAAAAGTTCAGACAAGAAAAGAAAAACATGATATGGAGATGAACAATTATATCCACCAATTCATGTTATGAAAAATTTTGAAGGACTTTTATATGATTGACCTTCAAATGGATTTCATTTTATACTATAATTCCCCTGCCATAATTAAAATTTCTGTAAAAGGTTCCATAAAACATTTTGATATGAGTGACGCATCCAAATGGCATGGTTTCAAAAGGCACCAAAGAATAAAAACAAATAATGAGGTGTAGATAACACATTTGAAAATAAGAGATGAGCATTCACAAAAGCACCATATTGAGAAGTTTTGTAAAATGTGTCCATCTGCCATTTGAATGACAGCTAAGCAACTCTATTTGCATTAGCATATATCAACTTCATGATGTATGTGAGGGATTCCTTAATGTCCATTACAGTTTGCAAAGAGTGTACCAAAAGAAGAAGCCCTGTGTTTAACTTAATTCTAATAGAAATGTGCAGGTTGAAATATCCCAAAAATTTTTTGTTTGCAATTTGTTTTTCCCAATTTCATAGTTCTATATGCATAGACAATTTATCAAACAGTTGGTAGCAGTCTGAACTGGGTGGCATTTTTGTTTTGTTTGATAAACACAGAAATCAAATAGTTTTGCATTTCTCATTTTCCAAAATTAATATCATTCATTTATACTCATGAATTTAACATATACCAGACCTAGCAGCAAGATACCAATAGGTTATATTTTTATCTTGCAGAGAATGTACATAGAGATTTTAGACATCAATTATCTTGACAAATAAATTCAGTAATAACAACCCAGTGCTGACCTGGGAGCCCAGCTGGAGATATCTCCCACCTATGAACCTGCATTCCCTGACAACTGCACAGCTTTCATAATATGGTGGCAGAAGCAAGTTCCTTAATCGCCCAAGGGAATGGATGTGATACCTTCAAGGGTCACGACTTAGCGAAGGGTGGGAGCGCCTAGTTATACAATCTCCTTCCCATGCCTGACATCCTCCTACAGCTGTGTACTTGTGTGTATAGACCTGGTCAAAGGAAAATAGGAACTTGGATGGCAGCGGCTCCTAAAACTTCAGCGTTGCTTTCCTAGACATCCACGATTTACCTTAAATCTCCTCTCATCCACTTTTAACTGCTACATAGCACTTAGGAATATTAATATATGTATATTCTGCTCATTTATTTTATTGGTATGCAGACTTCAATAACTTCATATGGCTGGAAGAATACAGAATAAGTAATATATTTGCGTTGAAGTCTTCACTGAAAATTATATGTGCTAGGTCCCAAATTTTCCAAACCCCAACACAGATAACAAGAATCCTAGAATTTGTCTTTGTAAGAAACATCGCAAATTTCGTAAATTTCTCTTGTAGAATCAATGTGAAAAATCTGAGCAATCTCTCCAACAAACTGGCTAGGGTAGAATTGTTGCACAATCGAATCTAGTTACCTATAGGGTTTGCATCCTAGGTCTCCAAGAAGCTTTCCACAATCACATAATAGAAAAATTATCCAAGCATAGTGAAAATGAACCTTGAAAAGCACTTTTTTATCCAACTCCACAATGACTTTTCAAATTCCCACTTTTTGATATTTTAAACCTAGGAATAAAGTGACTTTATTAACCTTAATTAAATAATCCATTTAAAGTCACTTTACGAACTTTATTAATTTAATTAAATAACATTGCCCTTAAAATATGTTGGAACTTGGAACAAATAATATTAAATAGTTAAATTAAAATATTCCCTTATTTCCGACATTAGCCCACAAAAATAAAATAGGCTAATTAATCACTTCTCCTTAGGCATCGGAAGGGGACATTACAATCCTCCCTTCCCGAAATTGTGTGTCCTCAAGCAATTGCAAATTAGGATACTAAAGAATCTGCTCTCCTTCCCTATGACATCCTCTACTTGTAAATCTCTCCACCTAATCAGGTACTCTATGACCACTCTACTCCTCATCTCCTCTCTCTGGTATCCACAATTTCCTTTGGAACCAAAACCAATCTTCTCTCCTCATCCAGGGGTGGAAGCTTCAGTGAAGATGTAAGGTGCTGCCCTAGTGCCTTCTTGAAGCACGATACATGAAACACATTGTGGATCCGACTACTCTCTACCAACTCAAGCTCATACACCACTTTTGTAATGTCCCCTTCTCAGTGACCACTCGGAATGCTATTTTAGCCTTATTAATTCCTGAAGGCTAAAGGCGTAATAAGGGAATTCATTTATTTAATTATTTAATATTGCCCAGGGGAAAAGAAAAGCTAAAGTTAAAAAGGTTATATTAAGTGAATTAAATAAATAAGGTTATAAAGTGACTTTAAGTGAAATATTTTAAAAAGTTACTTTATAAAGTCACTTTATAATATTCGAGTGGGGAAATATAAAAGGCAATTAGAAGCTCATTTTCATGCATTCTTGGATATTATTCTCACTTTTCATTTTAGAGAACTTTTCAAAAGCTTCTTTGGTAGGTGGGTTTGGAAACCCCAGGGCACCAGTTTCAGTAGTGAAACTAATCTACTCTAGCTGGATTGCGGAGGAAGTCACTTAGAATTTCTACAAAAGTTTATTGCAATTTTGTGTGTCTCTTTCAAAGACAAAACTGGACAAAACGAGTATATGATTTTAGTTGGTTTGATTAAGAGTTTGCAGATTGGGCAAATATTTTCTGTGAGGTAACCCTAGCAAAACTCATCCCAACTTCTTTTAATACTAATATCTTGAGAAATGATAGGCGTTAGGGTTTTGGGAACTGTTGGCCACCATATTCTATAATTTGAGTTTAATCTGACAAATTCCTGGACTGGGCGTTGCTTTCACTGGCTCATACTGTTCTAAATCTGATGTTGGAAGGAAAGAAGGCCTTGAGACAAGTCGTGCTCAGATTGGAAGGGTTTTTAAACATCTTTTAGGGGGTCGAGTGCAGCATTGGAGGACAGTTCAAGGCTCTTGAAGAAGATAAGTGCCCAGGGAGCAAGGCGTAAGGCCTCTAGGGCAGGGCGACTGACTTCTGAGCCTTGTATTCATTCGTGAGCAGCAACAAATACCATCCTCTAAGGTGTGGGAGGTCATATTACCTGAGCGCAAGCTTGAAACCCTATTTTGGGCAGTCTTCAGCTTCTCTCAAGTACCTTACAGGCTATAAGGTGCAAGATTTCAAGACTGAAACTCTATTATTTAATTTTTGTATCTGCTGTGTTAATACCTGTATTGCTGAAAGTCAATTCTAGGCATGTTGATGAGCTTGTAACAATCATTGAGCCTATGCATTGTGTTGGCGTAATAACTAACACCTCTGGAGTGTAAGTTTGTACGGACAGCTATGCACACTACGTGATGAGTGCTCTTCAAATTAGGAGGGGAAACTCCCTCTTTTGTTAGTATGCGTTCTAGAAGTAAAGTAATCTAAACCTATCTTTTTCGACTCAGCTGGGAGAGGCACAAGGTTAAGGAAACCAAGGACGTTGCAGCTAAGGGTTTTCTCTGGTTTCGCAAGTCTTAACTACAACTAAAACTAAATACTTTAATCTATCCAATTTCCTCAAGAAAACAGAGCACGAGGAAAAGGAGCAGGAATGGTTTTATACGATAAACCAGGTACAGACTCACAACGTGGAGGCAAGGTGGCACAACAATTTGCTTGGATGGATACTTTTATTATCACACATATCACACAATAAGCTTTAGGTACAAACTCTCAACATGAAGGCAAGGTGGCACAACAATTTGCTCAATTTGAATAGGCTTATTGATAACAAAACATAAAAGGTAGCCAACTTGGATAGTAAATTGCATAGGCGAGACACGTGTACAATCTACGATCAAACTAGCCACTATATTTAACTAAGGTAAGCATTCACTATAATAATTGCATGAAACCCAAGTGGCATAACAATTCATTATCATAATAAATACTCATGAACAAATACAAAACAAGCAATATTACAGGCAAGGTAGGCACAACATATATTACTCTCTCGTGCAAAACTTATTTACAAATGAGCTAAAAGCTCTTATTTATAGACATCAAAGGTGTAGGCAACCCTAAAATCACCTTGAGTCAACTACAGTCTTGCAATGCATGCAAGATCTTATTGCTAAACCCTAATAAAGGAAACTATACAGTTAACTGGAAAGCTACCATCAGTTAACTGATACAAACAATGCTAACTAGACAATGTGCAACATGCACGTCCTTATTGAAAGAAAAGCTATTTGATAACTAACATCAGTCAACTAACACTAACTAAGAGTCCATCCTCCTACGAAGATATCTCCAAGAATGAGATAGGCGTGCCTGATGTCAACAAGGAAAACTCAAGAACTAACATTGAGTTAACTGTTGCTTGTGACTCATCCTCGTAAACAACTGCAGGATCTAATTGGACGTCTACTCCAAGTTCTCTTTGTTTACCATCTCATCTAGGAATTTATCGACGGTATCATCATCTGGCACTCTGACGCTGTCCATGATGATCAACTGTTTGTCCAACTCCTTATCTCCATCTTGGATTTCCCTCTGACTGTCTCTAACCTCTGTGGTCACCTTCTTGAAATTGATAGTCAGCATTGAGAATTCCTCCAACTTGGACGCCTCTGGGTCTCCACCTAGGTTACCACGAACTAGCTCTTCGAACTCAGCCTGAACTACCTCGAACTCGACGTATGTACCATCCTCACGCCGATAATGACATTGGATTTGGGTGATGTATTCGCTAATAAATCAAAGAGCTGTAGCAACCTTCTCCTGAATCACACCCATCTTAGGAGAAACTCTGTCATACGTTTCAACTCTGCAAAGATACAACTCTCTCCAAGTGAAAACCTTCCTTTTATCTTCTGTTGCTTCAATGGTGTCATAGGCATCTGCAAGCTGTGATATAAGAATCAGATCCTTTGGTTTACGCTCGGCTATGAAGATCTTGAGCTCCTGAATCCTCTGTCGAAGACCATGTGCGTCAACCCTCAACTGATACAGCTCTGTAAGCAGGTGTCGATCAACAATGATGAAGTCCTCAATCCAAGTATCTAAAAGCTTTCCTCGATTAACCAAGTAGCGAATCCTCTGCTGATCTATGACGGTCTCTCGAAGCTGCAGGAGTAAAGGTGCTTGTCCCTCGTTTCCATCAAGCAAACTCGAGATGTACATGCGGAGTTGCCTAACTTCAGCATTGAGTGCTGCCTTATCTTCACCGTCCTTCATGACACGTTCCTCTAGATTACTCGCGATGACCTTGAATAGGCTCACGTCGGTGTGTCGAGTACTCTTACCTAGATTTGTTTTGACGAAGGTAAAGTCACCAACATCAACTTCATCTAAGTTCTTGCCTTCTGGAGGTGTAGCAACCTCTATGATGATTTCAGCTTTAGGATTCTTCTCAATGTTGACCTGCTTTCTTGCCCTCTTATTCAACCTATTCTAATAAGGTTCACCGAACTCAAACAAGTCAAGCTCATATGAAGGCATACGCCTCTCTCTTCCCAATGACCTCTCGAGCCAAGATGAATAAAAAACGCTATCCTCTCGAGGCGGAGCTGCTTCTACTGTGTCAGCCACTGGTGGATCCACTGGTATGAAGGTCTCGTGTATTGGAGACTTAGGCTCTAAATCAATATCTATAGGAGACGATTGCGGTGAGAAAGGTGGACCTGGAGATGACGAACCAGCCTCAGTCTGAATCACCGATTCTACTGGAACTGCTGGCTCTAACGGAACTGGAAGTACTGGCTCTCTCTCAACCTGTTTCCTCTTGGTGATGCTCTTCCCTTTTGAATTCACCCCAATCTTAACCCCTTTAGGCGGCTTCAAGATAACCTTAACTTGAGGCTTCGCCCTAGAAGTAGAAGGCAAAGAAGAAATCACTGCTGGCGGCTCTGCAACTGGAATCACCCTTCGCTTCCGCTTGCTCTCAAGGAAGTGTATGCTTGTTTTAATAACTGACCTGGACAAGTCCTTTATTGAAGTATTCACTAGGACATACCAATTAGGTTGGCAAAGTGGCTGGCGAGCGACTTGGTCTTTAATGAATGAATTGAGAAGTATTTCGCCATCCTCATCAGACAAACCCTCCACATCTTCTGACAAGAAATCAGCAATCTGTGGGAGAGTAAGCCTACAATAATGACGCCAACGCACCTCAAAGTCATCCTCACAGTTGACCCAAAAGTCCTCAAGCGCTGCCGAATGTGAAATGTTTTGCTCCAACCTTACTGAATAATGACCCAACAGATCATAGGTACGCCTCTAAGGAAAACACTCGAGCCAAAGTTTCTCTAACTCGTTCGCCATTAGCTTGCAATCGACAATTGTCTTGCACTTGTAAATATCCAATTCGAAAAGAAAGGTGAAAGCTAGCTTGTGTCGATTGCGAAAGAAAGTGTTAACCTCGTGTGCCTGTCTCATAAAATCCATGAAAAGAACCTTGTCCGATGGGTACCTCGATAGCATCAGAGGCTCTCCTGTATATCCATACACCCGAATATATGTGAAAGTAGGGAATTGGATGAACCAATCCGCTAAACTCTCCATTGCTGATTTAGCCTCTAAGGAAATTTTAAGATGCATCTCGTTGTCTAAATCTCTGACTGTCCTCATAAGAAAGTGATCATTCACTACTCGAAAGTCCTGTTTAGCTTTCAAAAACTCCAACTGAGAGTAGTATTCGTGCACTCGCTGAACACCCATAACTCCATTGGTCTTCAATAGTCTAAAGCTGCCTTGAAATGCAACCAAGTAAACTAGAAAGGTCACCATGTGGAATTCGTGCATCTTAAGGAACTCTGTAATCTGCTGGTGAAGACACTCACTGATAAACATTGCCCAGTCAAAGGTTTCTTTCTTATCAATAACTCGAGAGATGAGGTAGAACATCCATGGTCGGAAAACACTTGCATCTTCTTGACCTGCTAACCGATTGAGTAAAGTTATTAAAATGGCAATCTCATCCTTGAACTCACCACGCCCAATTTTCTTTGGCATGTTGGTTTTCTGAGCTTTTAACCATCGCTGAGCTACTTTCTTCTGCGATCTATCTTTGTCCTCCTCCCATATTATGTCATAATCTGGAATGGATACTGCAAAATGATCTGAGCGTGGAGGAATAGAAAAGCATTTTTCTGCATCCCTCGGTTTAAGGCTACAAATGACCCTTCCATCAGTTGACCTGATTTGTTTGGTAGATGAGTCATAATGCTTGATACAAGCAAGTACGAACTCGAGGTCAAAGACTGAGATGGGGATGGATGCGGCTACAAGTATCCTTGAACGCTCAATGTTTCTGATTGTAGTACTGCTGGTACCCTCCAATGTATTCAGATTGATGACAGGATAAACATTGTTTGCTCGCTACAGGTACACTGATGTACGGAGTAAACGGAGATATAAAATAACAATGACAGCATATAATAATCACATGGCAATCGCACAGAACATAGATATGCTTCTTTATTAAGTATTCAACAATTACATCATAATGTCTCCAGACAGAACATAGCATAGCATAGTAGAACCATCTCCCTTCCCGACTACATGACTTAAGTACATATAGTACCCTGGCGGTGGTTAAGGTACCAATCGTCACGTCCCTTCATTATAACTAATTACTTCATTAGGAACTATTCTTGAGACAACTAACTAACATGACTCGTACATAACATAAGTACATGGATTATTAATATTAACTAATGTCTTATTTATTTATGGCTCACAAGCGACCAAGTACACTCTCAGCCGACTACGTCGACTACATCATCCCCCCCAAGAATTAGTCGTCTTCTAGATGACTGAAAACCAAGAATGCCAACTGATTGTCATCCAATAAATATGATGGGGGTCTGGGGGCAGCACCCCCAGCAGGGTTGAGGGGCAGTGCCCCTCGCGGGTCCGGGGGCGTTGCAAAGACCAATTTAACACTTCTGAAACCACACAGAACTCCATTCGGTGCCTCATTTTCATGAATTTCCAAGAGACACCAACCAATGCTGATACAACCAAAAATTAGAGATTTTGCACTGTTTAATTGACGGGTGATGTTCTCTGTCGTACTCTCCGTGAGGTTCTCTTGTATGCCCTTCATCTTCACTCGTACAGATTTCTTTTGTTTCAGCTGTACGACCACCTTTACCTTCACTAGTACAGATTTCTTTTGTTTCAGCCGTACGGCCTTCTTCACATTCACTCGCACGGACTTCTTTTGTTTCAGTCATACGAATTTCTTGCTTGCCCAACGTACGGACTTCTTTGTTGCACAACGTACAAACTCCTTGTTTTGTCGTACAGTCTCCTCACGGTGTACGGGTTCCTCTTGATTTTTTCGTACTACCTCCTTCAATTTCCAACGTACGGTGTATGAATTAGCCCGTACAGACTTTCATTCTGAGTTCTCTCCTGGCTGTCGTACATGCTTTGTCTCCTGGCATACGACACCCTCTTTCCTTCTTTGTACGGATTTTTGCTCATAGCATATGGGCTGCTTGTTTTGTTGTACAACCTCCTTCCCACAATGTACGGGCTTCTTTTGGTTTTGCCGAACGGTCTCCTCTCCACCTTGTACGTACTTCTCCTGGCTCAAGCGTATGACCCTCTTCACCTTCGCCCGTACGAACTCCTCTTTTCTACTAGGTCGTACGGATTGCCCCCTGCCAGGTTGTACGGATTGCCTCCTACTAGGTCATACGAATTTCTCCCTTTTGCCAAGTCGTACGGATTTCTCCCTTCTTCCAAGTCGTACAACATGATCTCCTTGGCCAATTCGTGCGACGTGATCTTTTTCTTTGTGAGGTCGTACGTGCTCTCCTATGCCTTTCTTAGGTTGTACGCCTTGCTTTCCTGTCGTCTTGCCAAGCTGTATGTTTTCTCTCTCTTCTCTGATTTCCTCTTCCTGAGGCCGTACGATATATCCTCCTGACTTGCTGCCAGGCCGTACGATGTGGCCTCCTGTGCTACTGCCAACCTGTACGTGCTTCCTTAACTCTTCACCAGGGCGTATTTGATCTTCTGATTTCTTGCCAAATCATACGTTTGTTGTGCCTTCTCCAATTTCTCCTCCCAGCCATACGACATATAGACCAACTTCAACTCTCCCTTCCTCAGGTCGTACGATGTACGGATCACGCTTCAAACTACTCTGCCAGGGTTTATCTCTTTTCACCAATCTCTCATACTTTTTATGTCGTACGGTCTGTTGACGTGTGTTTTATGACAACACCAACACAGAATAAAAATGTCCAACGGTCATTCTATTCTCTCTTGATCAAAGTGTTCTGCATGCTAAGATTGCGTGAAAGTTCATGCGTTCAACTCCAAGGTTCCTTTTATTGCGAATAGAATCAGTTGGTCGATGTGAATATGCTGGGTATTCCAAGGGGACTTACGTAATTGTTCGATTCTTTTACGTCAAGCAAATGAAGGATTTTGACTATGATGCTCTTGATGTCTAAACTATCCGAGAAAATACTGAATTTAAAGGGAGTAGGGGTAGGAATTCTACAATCTATCTCTAAGGATGGAATGTGAGGGCAAGCTTTAACAATCTTCAAACCAAACTTTGTTTCGTCTCCCCTTCGGACAACTCTGACAAAGCTGGTGCAATCTTGAAAGGATGGATAAGATATTCAAATTGAGATTCAACATGTGCACCCCTTCACAACGAAGCAGGTGGGCACACAAATCACAATTGAAGTTAGGTGCTGAAATTCCAGTTGACCACGCAGGGGCAGACTTACTATCAGCAAGCCCGCTAGTGGTATGGATACAGGAAGATTTGCTCAAACCAACGTCACATTCTACAATTAACACTACTTGCATGAAAACAAAATCTACTTTACTCTACTCTATTCAAATTGGAAAGATGAAAAGATCTCGTCAACTGCCCACAATGCAAAATGAAGTCACCAATCAATGAAATCTTTATATTATGAGAGTCTTACACAACAATCTTTTGCAAAAACTTTCAAAGGGAAAGTCTTTCTTTCCTTTCCAAACTAAGCTAACTCCTAGCTCTACTTTAACTTCTATCCAACTCAACTCTATCTCTGATTTCTGTCTAACTCTGATCTATATCTATTATACAAATGAGGGGGGATACCCCTTTTATATCTAGCTCAGTCCAGTGGACGACTTAGATTCAAATACAATGGAAGGCCCAGATTGAGCCACCTAAGCCCTGATTAAGGTTTTAGCCCTAAAAACCGCCACTAAGAGGAGTGGGGCAATGAATGCGCTGAATATTTTCCACTCCTCATCAATGAACCACTATCTGCCATCAATGCACGTCGTCTCCTTCCAGAAGGTCATCGTCTAGAAGGGCGTTTCCTTTCTCCTTCTCGTTGGCTGCAAATCTGATGAACCTGGCCAATACTGCCTCAACTTCCTGATCCGAAATGGGAGGAATGTGATCCAACTGAAATTCTAAAACTGTAACTGTTTGCCCATGTCGGGCACAAGATTTCTTCCACGCAACAAGGGCGTCCTGGGTGTTCTGTATGATATTGGAGAACGTAGCAGTGTTCTCAAAATCATCTTGTGTGAAGGTTTTCAGCTCAAAAAAGAATGGCGTCAATCTGTTCTTCAATCCATCTGCAGTTGCCTCTTCAGAAGTCAACCTCCTAGCAAAGATTGCCTCCAATGTGTTGAGAATTCCATCTAAGTTGTTCGTCATGGCCTTTCTGACCCTGACAGAATCTGTCTGTGATGCATCGTAGAATCCTCTGCCTGTGACTACTGAAGAGTACCATCTGGCGAAGTCGTATCTACCCCCCTGCTGAATAACACCTCCCTCAACCAAAGTCTGTTGAGGCATGCTCATCAAAGCCCCTAAACGGAGAACAACTCTCGTCTGATAGATACACGCCTCACCCCAAGCATGGTTAACTGCATCCATCCTTGCCATAATATCGGAGGCTTGCCCATAGGCATGCGCAAGATCCTCCATAACTTTCCTGTTTCGACATGGATGCTGGCAACCCATTTGTCTGCCTGTTGTGCCATTCTCTTCAAATCTTCTAACCCACTGATTGATTCCTTGGAAAATTCAGTTGGAAGCTGAATTGCCAGATTCTCTTGCCCACAAGGACGAGACAAGTGCTGTACATATCTAATCAGTGTCTTGTGCTCTACCTTCAATTTCTTGTACTTGCTCTCAAAATAGGACAATCTATCCTTGAGTACTCGATAGGAATTATCGCACTCCTCTACTATTGTGCTCCAGTAGGGTGGCCAAGTTCCATAGTTGTAACAACATAATTTTCGGGAATGGCCTCATCCCGATCACACTCCACCCGAGGCACCGCCACATGTAAAGTTCGAGATCCATCCTCATCTGTGGATATTTTGGAGAACCTCCTAGCCTTCTTCGTTGGAGGTGCGTTGATCCTCTATAACAATTCCTCCATCTCAACTGCGGGATTAGTCTCATCTACAGGATCACGCCTCATCCTATCCCTTAGCCATTTTGGCACCTCCTGCCGCATATCTGATATAACAAAAAGCTGCTCCACCTCGACCTCTACCTCGTGAACTTCATTTTTGCCTTCACTTTGACGAGGCTCATCATTATCAATAGGCTTAGTGTCTCCTTAGCTTTGGGCATCCTAATCGGAAGTAGCATCATCCTCGAGAGCTGCCTCAATCTCCTACTGAAACTGAGTATCTGTGGCTGTCCCCTCATCTGTCTCTTGCTGATTTTCTTGCTGATTATCTTCTTGGGGCACATTGATGCTTTGGCCCACTGATTCTCTACAAGGTGGCTAACTCGCCACTTGCACTGTCTGCTCTACATCCAATCTCTCCCTCTGATCAGCAAATAGTGATACCTCCTGCATACTCGGAGAATGCGTCCGAGATGGTGTATGCAAGGAGGACTCAACTACCAAAGGCTCAGGTCGAACTGGCTCTTTTCCTCTTGGCTCTGGAGTTTGACCCACCTGCCTTCTCTGTCTAGGTGCTGGCGATCTGTGATCTCCCATCAAATTATATGCAAGGGGAATTGATCATCCCTTAAGTCGGCTGACATGCCTCTCTACCCAACTCCGTGTGAACGTTAAGATTGGGATACAAAGTGTATCCAAGTCGGTGATCTCCGGCTCCGACCAATCTGGGAGTGGTAGAGGCGTATCTCTCACTGTCTCGTAGTTAGCCTGTACAACATTTATGTCCTCTTCGATTTCATCCGGCATTGGGACAATTTCGCACTCTCTGATCATTACCAACGGTATTCGAGAAAACATTATTTTCCTAATCTCGATCTCATCCATTGCACTGGCCCAAAAGTCTTCGATCTATGCTTTGTGCCTGAACTCTTCTGACAATATCCATCTGATGTTCCTGTGGGGATCGTAGTGGTGCCTACTGGTATGGTAGGAAAGATGGAAGAATTGGAGCTCATTTTTTGCCTCCCTCGCTACTTGTAGTGACAAGCAGATTTCATCTGAATTTCCCATGGTAATTGGGAATCCGAGTCCACCTTTCTTCTTCTTCTTTTGAATTTTATCATAGGCAATAAGTTGCCTAGATACTTCCAGCATCACTATTCTGTTGGTGGGATACCGGGGCAATCTATAAGGATAAGAAGAGAATCCTTGTAGCCTTATGTAGGTAAATTTCGGAAATTGGATAAACCAACATCCGTACTTCTCAATTAGCTCTTGTGCTTCCTTGGATATTCTGTGATGGGTCCTTTGCTGCAAGGTCCTCGTTATATGCATAGTGAAGGCGTCATTGACCCTTTTATAGTTGGTGGTGCTTGTCAGATGCAATTGTGGACAAGCCTCGTGTATCTTAAATTGATGGGAACCGCACCCGATTAGTTCTTTGTAGGAGATTCCCCTATACTTTGTCATGTGAGCCAGCATATAGACAATATAAGAGCCCATGTAAAATGTTTTCGTTCTTCTCACACCACGGAGCTACTCATGTATGCTATCACTGATCATCAGTGCCCAATCCATGTGATCTTTGCCCTCTAGTACCAAGTTGACATAATAAAACATCCAAGGTTCAAAGATGAATGTTTGGGGGCATCCTCCAACTCTACTCAACATCATTATCAGATCACCAAACTCTTGTCTCAAATCCTCCGAGATTATCTGTTTGGGTAATTTTGTACGAGTTGGCTTGGGCCTGATCATCCACCCGGTGTTTATCAAATCAGCACATCGGTCCGTTGTGGATGAATACATCCTTTTAGCCCTTTCTTTTGTTTTATAGATCATCTTCTCATGAATTGGAATCCCGAACGCTTCCCCGATTGCTTCAGGTGTCAGGTTGGCCAAAATCTTTCCATCTAGCGAAGTGATCGTTCTCTGCTCTGTGTTGTAGTGGTGGACGCATTCCATGATGAGTTCTGGACACCGGATAGCTGGCGGAAAACTGGCAGCTGCATACAATCTGCTCCTAACAATATTGTGTGAAGTCACTGATGGGTGATGGCCTCCAGTCCCCATTAGCCTTCTTTTGAATGCCTCCAAGTTGAACAAGCCTAAGTTTGTGTCAGCTAGCTTGCCCAACTTTGATGAAAATTTTGATTTTGGCAAGAAGGACTTGCCCAACTTCTTGATCACTGCTTACCTTGATGTGTTTGCTTTTGCGGATTCAGTGTGGTTGTTTCTGCCTGCAACTCTTCTGCAAAAAGGCAAGAGAGTTAGAAAACGAGATTTTAAAATAAAAAAATAATCACCATTGAGGGTGCTAGCAGATTTTCAAATAAAATGGCTGCAACACTTGTCACTTTCAACTGCAAACCTCAACACTCTTGTTTACTCCAATGTTTTTAGAAGTCTCTTGTGAAATTTCTGTACTTGCAGCAGCTTATGAGACTTCTCTCAAATTCATATTTTTCCTCTAGACTGTACTTTCAGCAACTTGCTTGCTTTTCTTAAATGCGTTTTTCAGCAATTTCCAAATGTCAAGACTTGATTTCGTACTTCAGCAGTCAAACGAGACCTCCTCACAAATTTGTGCTTTCAGCAAATGCAGCCTCAACAAATCAAATCGTGCCTTTCACTTTCAGCAATTGGAGACTAAGAAGTTCGCACCTCTCAGCAATCAGCAACTCCAAACTTGCCAAAAATTCGCACTTCAGCAGCTCTTCACAATTTCAAATTTTTTAGCAACTAGAGGGTTCTACCTTTGCAAGCTCGTACTTCAGCTTAAGAAAATGCTCTGCACTCAGCAACTTGTGAGAAGAATGAAGGGAATTCAAAATATTATAGCCAGGTTGAAATCCAGCAGAGGCTATACTTAGCACGTTTTTGAATTCACTTTCCCTCTCTTTTCCAGTCGTAACACTTGTCATCTGAAGCATCAAAATCTCAAGCTTCTAGAATTATGAATTTCATCATCTTTGCACAGGCCTGCCTCATCGTTATTTGCCTTGCTTAAAATATTAAATCACTCACTTCCTTGAGCAATTTCGAATTTACTTAGCTAAGTCATCTTCTCTCATCCTTGCCTTGGCAAAAATTATCCAGTTCAATCTTCCAGCATAACATCTCATTCATTTTATTTGTTTGCCTTAGAGAAATTCTTCAAATTTGCCTTGGGAATTTTATCAAAATAGACACCGGGCAAAAATATCCACCGAAACGATGTGAGCAAGATGCGGAACAAGTTTAAACCATCTCACAATCGAAAACGTTCAATACCCAAAAGAAAATTCTTTTCAGAACTCATCGTTTTCATGTGTATCCAGACGAAGGGGTACTTTTAATTTTTATTATTTTGAGAAAAATAATAAAATTTTACTAAGGTTTATTTCTCTTTACTCCAGACGTCTTCCACACCTGCAATCTCCAGTTTCTCTACCTTGGCATTATTCTTTGATTTTCTCCTGAAGAATTTTCCCTCTGCCTGGCATGTATCATCTTGCCTCTGGAAATTCTAGCATCATCTCCTAGGCGTATTTCTTACCTTTGAAAATGCCTTAGAAAATTATTTTAAATTTAATCACCTTACCCTTGAAGGGCGCATCTGAGTATGTCCACTTCCATTTTATCCTCTATGCCTTAGCAAATATTTGCCTTAGGAAATATTTCCAGGAAATTCATTTTAGATTACCTATGAGGGGTGTACTTCAGCTTGTGCATCACTTTCACCTTAGGCGCATATCATATGTGGAGGGCGAAAATTATCTAGCCTTAGCCTTTCTCAAAATCACGCCACCCTTTGCCTTACCTTTACCCTTGGCACATATAGCATGTGGAGGAGGAAAACACCTTGGGCGCATTTCACACATGACACTTCCACTTTAGGGCGCATATAGCCTAGGCAACTTCCATTCTTGGGTGCAAATAAGGGTGTGAGGAGGAATTTTCCACACCCATGGTGACCCTTCACCTCCCTTGGGTGCATATTGCATGGTGGGCTTCCACTTCCAAGCGCATTTCATGTGTCAAGAGGGAAACTTCCTTTTACCTTGGCGCTTTTTCTTTTTACCTCTCAACGTTTTACCCCCTGTGGCCCCCCTTGAGCGCATTTACCATGGGTAAGAGTAACTTGTGGGCGCATTTGCCTTGGGTAGGAGGAATTTCCCACGCCCTTCATGACCTTTCACCTCCCTTGGGCGCATTTCACCTTGCTAGCTTCCATGTTTGGGCGCATTTAGGGGGAGTAGAAGGAATTCCGCCCATACTTAGTGGCTCTTCACCTCCCTTGAGCGCATATGAGGGGTCCTCAAGGAATACCCATGCCTTAGTGAATTTTGCCATGCCCTTGCCTCATGTGGGCGCATTTCACCCATGCTCAAGGAATTTCTGGGCACATTTTGGCCATGCTGCTTCCATCTCAACCTCTGAGGGAGCATTTAGCCCAGTGTGAAGGAAATTCCACACTTAGAGATTTTTACACCTTTTCGTTCCTTCTGGGCGTACTTCATGTATCTTCATGCTAGTTACCTCTTATAAATTTCCAACGCCCTAGCCATGCCTTGGCTTTCTATTTTTAGCAAACTCGGAGAAATTAGGGTTTCCTTGCATTTCATCCCGTTCTGAGCTGGAGCAAGCGTGGCTGTGCCTCCACTTGGCCTTGCTACCTTGTTCATATCTTATCTGGCACAGTACATACTATTTTTAACCATTTGCTATTTTTAGCAAACCCTAAAATTGATCAATTTCTATACCTTTGTTAGACCTAAAATTCGTTCCAGTTGTTCTTGATGCTATAAGTGACCTGTTCACACTCGCCTCTGGCACAGTACGTGCTATTTTTAGCCATGAGATGACTTACAAAAAATAGTAAGTATTCAGATCGTGCTCAAATTTTGCCAGTAGGCAGCCTGAAAGATGTTGGTCCTGGTGGCGTGCTTCGTTTTGGCATCTCTGTATTTTGTTCCATCTACTTTTAGACATAGCAGGGGAAGCCCTAATCTGACTTGCATGTGCTCCAGACTGCTCCCGATCCCCTTGATTTTTGTTGTTTGTCACTTTGCTTGCTGGATTGAAGTGTTGGGTACCCACTGGGTTGAAACTGCTATTTATAGTAAGTGTCCAGAAAGTGGTCCATCGGACGTCGGATGAGTTTGCATGTCACAGTGCTCGTGGGATCTCAAAAAACCCAGAAAAACCTAGAAAATTGGTCAACATGCTGGCACTGGCTAAAAATAGTAAGTCCTTGAGAACTGAATCATTCCGCTTGCATGTCATACCACTGCGAAGCCCTCGCAAAACCCATATAGGATATCTGGACATGCACTGAAAATCTCTGCATGCAAACCCTAAAAATAGCTTCCGAAGGCTGAACTCTGAAAGTCTTTGTCTCAGTTTGCATGTTATATCATTGAGAAGGTCTTGGAAAACCTAGATTGATTCTCCCATCATGCATTGGAAAATCACATGTTTAAATCCTGAAAATACCCTCTGAAGGCTAAACTGCTAAAAATAGCCAGTTGTCTGAATTTGTTCAAATTTCATGTGTGGGCACTCTGAAGTTGCCTGAATCTGCTGAAGTAGATAGAATCCCGAAATCCTGAGGGAAAGACCTCAAATTAGGTACTTACTAAAAATAGTAAGTTGTCAAATTTCAGAAAGATTTCAGTGGGATCCTGCCTTGAGCCTCTTGACTGTACTGCTGCACTTAGATTTTACCTTGATAACTCAATTTGACCTTAAACGAGCCTAAATGATAGAAACCCTAATTTTGTAGACTTGGCAATTATTTCAATCCAGGTCAAAAGACGGGACATCCCTGGAAGGACAAAAGACCAGAGATAGAGAGAACCAAAGCCAAAAGACCAGAATGGAGCAAAAATTAGGGGGTCCCCATCTTGGATGGGGTGATGTGTGAAAAGGTCACAGCACGGTCCTTGTGGCCCAGCCTTTTATTTTGAATTCATTTAATTTCCCTTTCGCCTTATTTTTATTCTCTCTCCTCTCTCTTCATTTTTTGTTTTCATTTTGTTCTTCATCATTTCCATCTTTTCTTATTTTCTTCTTCTTCTCCGTCTCTTTTTTTCTCTGTCTCTTTTCTCTCTCCTCCGTCTCTTTTTTCTCTCTTCATTTTTTACATTTTCTAATTCCTCTACTTTATTTTTTCCATTTGTTGGCTCCAACACAATTTTTCTATCTCGTACCTGTTCGGATTTGTGGGCTGGTGTATCATCCGGTTCTGATATTCTTCCTTTGTACTCTCCGTACTCGGCCGAAAGTGTCTAGCTAAACATGTTGTTCTCTTCTTCCTTGATTTCCCCAATCTGTAGCATGTTACACTCTTGGTGGAACACTTCATAGTCTTCCATTTGCCAATGAAATAAGCCATTCAGTGAGCTTGTCTCGTCCTCCGAACAACTCTCAGGTTCCAGTACGCCCTGAGCGTTCGGTTCCATCGTCTTCCTTCCCTCGTCCACATCTGATTCCCCTCCATCCGATTTTGATCCAGAGGAAGCCAATTCTTCACTCATGGCCTGGTTCTTCAAGTCGAT
The DNA here is from genome assembly GCA_007115665.2 of Sequoiadendron giganteum. Lineage (NCBI taxonomy): Eukaryota > Viridiplantae > Streptophyta > Pinopsida > Cupressales > Cupressaceae > Sequoiadendron > Sequoiadendron giganteum. Next base: position 683,874,994 of record CM021100.1, on the reverse strand, counting down.
GATGTACGTCCACCCGTTGTTCTCGATCGAGAGTGTGTTTCTCTTCCAATTATGATTTGCCTTGGCAGCTATCAACCATCCTCTCCCAAGTAGTGCATCATATGCTTTCCTCTGTAATGGGATGACGACAAAATTTAGCAAAAACTGTTGTGTCCTGATCATCACCTTCTACGCCATCAGCGTCCCCAATGGCTTGATACCATGTTGATTGGCACCGACGAGTTGGAATGTTGGTGGCCAGAGTGTAGGCTTCCCCAGGCTCTTCCATGTGTCTTTGGGCAGTTGTTGACTCCTGATCCTCTGTCGACGATAGTATTTGTCAAGATATTCCCTTTGATCTCCATCTACACAACCGTTGGCATCTTCCCGACGTTCCCCACGAGTAGTATGGGATCAATGGTTTGTTCACCATACGGTGGTGAATCTGGTACCAATTCTTGCCTTCAGTCCTCCGCTTGCGATTGCTTGACATCCCAGAGGACATTTGTCATTGCCAGTCCCAACTGCGGCAACGTCTGGAGAAGGTTAGTTACTTTGATTGGTATGGTGGTCTGCAATACCTGTCGTATGATGTTGGTTTCCGCCTTTGACCGTCGAGAGCTCTCTGGCTTCTCCAGAGATATTTTTTTGTCCTTCGCCATCGCCAGTTCCACTTCAACTTTTGCTTCCTTCATCCTTTGTTTTTCTGTATGTGGATCTGGGTAGGTTGCCTTCTTTGCTTGCGCTCTGGTGATCGCCAGTACCTCTTATTCTTCTACTTCTAGCATATGGATACCCTTCTGCTTGGGGCATTCACTATCTTCATGGTCGCCTGGTCCACACCACTTACACAATCTTCCTCTTGAACTTTGGCCGTTCTGGCAATCCTTGGCGAAGTGACCCCATTCGTTGCACTTTTGGCATTGGATCATGGGTCGTCCTTTACCGTCGTACTGTATTCTATTCCTCGGACTCCTGTTGCTCTGGTAACCTCCAGGGGATGCATTGCTAGTGTACTGGGGCTTCGGTGGTGTGTTCGACGGTGTCGACGGTTCTCCTTAAGCAAAGAGTACTTGTGCACTTTTGGCTTTTAAATTGTATGGGCATTCCTTGACGGAATGTCCATCACTTGGCAGTTATTGCAAAATAACTTCTTCAGACAGTTCGCCTTCGTGTGACCTTCCCCATTGCAATCTGTACACCATAGTTCTCATGCTTCCCTCGTACTCTCTTTGTTGGCCTTCAATTCTTTCATCATTCGCATCATATCTTTCCTGAGTGCTTGTACGGTCTTGGATTCACCATTGCTGTCGTCTGCACTCTCCTCATCGTCCGTCTTCTTTTTCCCTTGGGAGGATGTTTTGTTTTCACTTTCTATATCCATCACCTGATTGTATGCTTCAGCGTACGACGACGGAGGCACGACTTTCATCTTCTTCCTCAGCAACGGAAGCAAGCCTTCAATGAACCATCGCTTCTTTAGCCCATCGGCCGGTTGAACCTCCAATTTTCCCAACAAGTCTTTCAGTCGCCGATTGTATGTGCGCACATTCTCGTGTTTTCCCTGCTTCGTACTATAGATTTTTGCTACAATCTCACTGTCATCCCTCAGGAGTTTAAATTCGTCCTGAAAGGCCTTCTTCAGTAATCTCCATGTAGCTTTCTGTGCTTGGTCCAACACTGAGTACCAGTCGATGGCACTATCTCTGAGTGTCGCCGAAAAGGCTTTCAACCAATGATCCGGGTCATCTTCTCCACTTGCTATCTAGATTGTCTCGCATGTTTTGCAATGTCGAACTGGATCCTTTGACCCATTCTCCGTAAACTTCGGCAACTTTTGTCGCTCTAGAGTCACCATCCTTCCCCGTTGTCCTCCTTGTGTATTGGACCCGACTGGACTGGTTTCCCCGTTACGTTCCGATGCGTCACTTGCACTCTCGGCCATGTACGAGTCACTCTCCCATCCTCCGTCAGCGTCCTCGACACCTTGACTCTCCTGGGTCCCACTCCGGTGCTCCCTCTGCCAAGGGGTCTTGGGCTCAGATCTCCCAATCCTCAGCCCTTTGTCGTTGTCCAATATGGACAACTCCCGAATGCGTTGGATGCTATTCTCAAGTTCTCCGTTCAATTCATCTTCATTTTCTCGGTTTTTATATTTTTCTACGTACGGGGTGATGAAGGGTTCCTCGTCCCTCCCTTCCACAAAACTCTAATGTGCTTTACTTAATCTTTGGCGTTGGTTTTCTTGCTCCTGTGCTCTCAATGATCGCCGAATTCTTTCCTCCTCCGCTTCGTGTTCGAATGGTATTCGGTTCTTGTCCTTGTTCGGTCGTACGGGCATTACAAGTCTTTCACGTGATCATTGTTGGTTGCCAAGGGTATGTCTCCGGCTAGTGTCTTGTTCCTCCTCTTCCCGTTTGGTTCGTTCTTCGTATCGTTGCAAGATTTGCTGCCTTCGGCGTTCTTGATCCTCTTCTGCCCAAAGATCCTGTAAGATAATGTAGTGGCGTGCTATTAGTCTGGGCAGTCTGGTAAGAAGATGGTCGACCTCTTTGTTGACGCGCAATCTATCCCAAATGACTGACTGAGGGATCTCTCGCCTGAGAGCCTCCCTCCATACGTGGTCCTTTAACGAGATTTCCCACAGACTGCAGAGGTCTTCCATCAGAGTGTCTTCATAATCCCCGTTTGCTTGTACTAGCCCTTCGGTCGGCTGCCCCATCACAATGCCATTCTTCTGTCTGGGTGGTTACTAGATTCGCTTAGGCAACAACGCCAAATGTTTGCTCGCTACGGGTACACTGACGTACGGAGTAAACGAAGATATAAAATAACATTGACAGCATATAATAATCACATGGCAATCGCACAGAACATAGATATGCTTCTTTATTAAGTATTCGGCAATTACATCATAATGTCTCTAGATAGAACATAGCATAGCATAGTAGAACCATCTCCCTTCCCGACTACATGACTCAAGTACATATAGTACGCTGGCGGTGGTTAAGGTATCAACCGTCGCGTCCCTTCATTATAACTAATTACTTCATCAGGAACTGTTCCCGAGACAACTAACTAACATGACCCGTACATAACATAAGTACATGGATTATTAATATTAACTAATGTCTTATTTACTTATGGCTCACAACCGATCAAGTACACTCTCGACCGACTACGTCGACTCACGGCCGACTACAAACATGACTAAAGTCAGTATCAGTAATTTTCAAAAAATTACGAAGAAAGACCTATTTGGCCTTATAATCTATACGATTATACTGCATTATGAAAAACTAGATTATTGATTGTAAAGTCGGGTATGTTCGGACAACTTTGGAAAAAGCTGAAAAAGCTCAGGGATAGGCTAAAAATAGCAAGTCGAAGTGAATTTTTCCGATTTTTTTTTGAGATATGGGTTTTGTGCAGAATCAAATTCTAATACAACCCAGATCATCAGAATTGCGAAAAAATGTGATTTAGGCTTGCATGCAAAAGGTTTTCGGTTGAGATTTGAACGGGCAATTAAGGGCACTGGGGGCAATTTTTTCTACGAAAAATCTGAAACATGGGTTTTGTGTAGAATCGAATTCTAAGATAACCCAAATTGATAGATTTGTGAAAAAACGTGTTTTTGGCCCACATGCAAAGAAAATTCTGGGAAAAAAAACAGTGCTCTAGAATAGAGGTAGCGGGGCAATTTTCACAAAATAATCTAAGACATGGGTATTGTCGTTGATGTTAAAATACTTGAACCCAGATGATGCTTTTTTGAAGATTTTGCCGTTTTCTTTGACATGCGGAGAAAATCTAAGACGAGAATAGAGGAAATAAGACAAAAGAACAGAAGTTTTATGTTTTGTTTTAATCTTCTTTTGTAGAAATTCACCTATGCTTGAAGTAGATCTAATGAAACCTACATGCAAATAGAAAACAAAGTCTAAAATATTCTTCACCCGAACATTCTAAATCTGTATCTACAAAGAACACTGCAATTTGACACCTGTAGCACCTTCAGATCATTTTCATGCTCAAGAAAAGACGTTTTTCATTAGCTCACAATGAGAAATAATGGATGCCATAGGTAAAATATATAAGAAAATATCCTCTAAGGCATGTCAAATGTATGCTATGTCTTGGAAATGGCGCTTAGACTTCAACTGGACCTTCAAAACTCACGTATGGCCTATAATTGGCTTTAAAATCAGTTAATTGAATAAAGAATAAACCCTAATTAGGGCGCCACCTTGAAAAGCTCAGTTAACTACTGCATGCAAACTGATTCCAACTAGTTACAGACTAAAAAATAGGCTCTAGAAGAAGTCGACTTGGAAAGAGCTAAAGTGAAGATCTATTTTCAGTTAACTGCTTCACCTCTCATGCGCACTTCTACTCTTGAGTTTAAAAGTCAACCTTTGACTTTAGGCATCCTTTCCAGACTTAAGACATTTTTCTGAAAATTTTAATCTTAAAAACTCGTCGGAGCTCATGTTTGACCACTAATTTTGATTGACTGCCATGTTGGATCAACTAGCTGACAGTTTCGTTGAAGAGTAGGATCAAATCCGACAAAAAAACTCCTTTAGGTGTGAAACCCTAATTCATCCATCTGAAGCCTCAAAATGAAGGGCGCCCCTGGCCTCCAGGGGCGCTTTTTGACCTCAGACTTGAAAAATTTCAGGCATTTTCCATCATTTTCAATGTGACTTTGACCTTACTTCTCTTGACGTTTCTCGATGTCCAGCAAAACTTCAGAGTTAGCTGATAGGCTCACTGCGGAGTAGACTGGATTTTGAGCAAGAGCTCTTGAAGAGCACTTCTCGTTAAAGCATCATTTGACATCTTAAAAACATGGGTGCCCCTGGCCTCCAGGGGCGTTTTTCCTCCCAGACTTGGCCATTTTCACAACTAGCTAAAATCCACTAATCTTCTGGCTGCAGGCTGCTGAGACATCCTCTGACCCGGCTGAGATAGGCAACGGAAAGTTGGAGCTGACACAGACAAGACGAGCACTCGAAATCATCAAACAGACTAAATTCAAGGCATCAAAACCTTGGGCGCCCCTGGCCTCCAGGGGGCTTTTTAACATTTTTGGATAATTTTGATCATGTCTGGAACTTCAAGTTTGACCTTTGACCACGACAACATGACAACTCTGATTCACCTGCTGACAGATGCGTTGCGAAGCTCGATCAAAACTTAAATAAACCTCTTAGGTGTCACTTGATCAGAAAATTCATCTGAAGCTCCAAAAAGATGGGTTCCCCTAGCTGAGAGGCGCGCTTTTTCACTCCAAACTTAGTCATTTTCAATTTCCCTCGTTTTGCATTCAATCTCCAATTTCAAGTGATATATTGATCCGTTGGACTGGCTAGCTGGCTCATTGCAAAGCTAACAAGATTCCGGAGAAGACATTTTGGAAGAGAGAAGTCACAAAAAGTTGATCTAGGCCTCCAAAATGAAGGGCGCCCCTAGCTCAGAGTTGCACTTTTTATTCCAGAGTTAGCCATTTTTACAGCATCTTCACCTCGTCAAAAAACCCCTCCGAGACGAAGTAACTTTTCAGACAAAACTTGCCATAGAAACATCACCGAAGCATTTTGAGCTTAACTTTCGACACCTGGAACTTGGCCATCTGCCATTGATGAGCTCAGAAAACCTAACTTCTCACTTGAAAAAATGAAAACTACCCACCAGGCTTAAACTGAGTTTTAATTGAATCCGACTTCACCATTGTGATCATGAAGCAAAATAAGCCAATCAAAACAAATTTCAGCCAATTCTGACAAGTTTCAATTTTTAAGGGTTTTTGACCTAAAAATAGGGGTCCAGAAACCCTAATTTTCAATTTTTTCAAATTTTGCCAGTATCTTCCTAACATGACACTGACTCAAAGCCCATACTTGAATTACCCAAAACTACGTTTTGACATCATTTTAACAAGGTTTAAACCATTCTAAGCAAAATGCCTTGATGAAGCAAAAATTTGGTTTGGGTACAACACACTGTGTCCCATGTAATCTCACAAGTCCATAGGGGTCGACTTATTTCCTGGCATTGTTTATTGTGTAAAATCAATCACTGTGTAAGCATTGTTAAGGTCTGAAAATACTGTCATGTTGATCTTCAACTTGCTGTTATGAATTCTGGGTGGTTATGGTGTTAGTATCTTCATTTCTCAGCTTTGTACTTGAACCATGTTTAATTCTGGGCATTTATGGAAGTCATTCATGAACACAGTTTGATGTATTCTGATCAGTCAATATTGAATGTGTCTAGAAGTCTCAGTTGTAATAAAATCATCTATAGGACTGCTAAGAATATGTATATGAGTAAACAGCAGTTTGGTCTTGTGTAAGCACCGTGTTTTAGTCTTGCTGTAGCTTATTCCAATCTATTTGTATTGTCTGGGAGTAATCAGGATTATTGTCGGGCGATGTAGAAGTTTCATGCAAACTAGTGTAAAATCAGACATTCTTATGTTCAGTAAATTACTATTACATTCCCCTATAAGCTGCTGTTTAGTTCTGTACTTGTAACTGTTATTTAGGGGTCAATGCTAAGCTTTAATGCTTCTACAATATCTGAACAATATTAGTAAATTAAGGTCCATTGACACATCAGAAGTAAACTAAGTTCTGTAGCTTATTACCGTTCAAACATGCATGGAATTCTCAATTGGAAATTCTGAAACAATTTTCAGTTCGGTATTGATCATTCCATTGAAGTTGTTTTATGCACATTGTTAATGTTTAAGTTTGATAAAACGCTTCATATGTCAAACTGCCATTATCGAAAAAATTTGAACCTCTCGGAAGGGATCTTTACAACTTCCCCCACTCTATGAGCAACCCTATAAAGACCATAGAAGCGAGGTTTTGACTTCTCTGCACCACTTTTCTTCAAGGAAGACTGCTTGTAGGGTGTAATGTCCCCTTTTGGGATAACCCTAATTCTTTCCCTAGAAACACCAGTTAATGCAATTAGGGTTACAACTTACCAATTAAATGCTTCAAGTGGATGAATCTTGATTTATGTCCTGCAACTATGTTAGATAATATTGGCATATAATTCATATAGTCAAACATATAATAAATATCTGCATCTATTTGCACAATACAATTACATAAGGTAAACTACACCATATTCATGGAAGTTCAATCATAATAGGAATTAGATGAGGAATATAATAAGTCCGCCCGAAGCTATCCATCTAAGCCCAAGACAAAATATGTTATCCCTCTTGACCCCAATAGGTAGACACACAATCCTTCACCCCAGGGTGGCGTGCTTAGGGGATACACTTGTACCTGCTTTCCTTATCCATCCTTATCCATCCTACTTATGATCGAGACCCCTCAAATCTATCCAACAACCAACCATGTGAGAGTCGAGGGGAAGGTTACCGTAGGAGGCCTGTAGACATCCTCTCCCTAAGCCCAAGAGCAGATATATAGTTTTACCTTATTATCCAATTCCATATTCCATCTTTTAAATCAATTGGAGGCTATCATCTTGCTTCTATGTTAGGTACTAAGTATCTAGGCAGTGCATTTGATTTATTGAATCATACCAATTTACTTCAAGGTTGAATGGTGATGAGTGATCTCCTCAAGATGTTAAATATAGAAGTGAATACACCCATTTGTACGTTACATGAATTGCCATTTAATTACATAATAAAATTGAAGTAGTGTAAGAATGAAAATAAGTACAAAAAGGTAAAATTAAATGAAATAGGTGTTCACTAAGTCTGAAGTCTTATTCACCTAAATAAATTGAACCATTCAAAGCCGACATGGCTTAGCTGATTTGGCATTTGATTTTTCACTACTGTCATCACGCTGATTTGGCACATATGCTGACAAGGAGACAAGCCAGCAGCTGAAGCAAGCAAACAAACAAGTGAAGTAGACACACAAGCATCTCAACCATACAGGCAAGTAGCTCAAGCACACAAGTAACCATCTCAAGCACGTAGGCAACCAACTCAAGCATGCAACCAAGTAGCTCAAGCACACAATCAAGTAGCTCATGTACGCAACCAAGTAGCTCAAGCAAACAACCAACTTGAAAGACAACATTTTTAACATTTTTAGAGTTTTTAAGAATAAAGTAATTATAAGAACATACCTTGTTGAAGATACATGAAGTAACACATAGATACATGTGATACATAAAGTATAAATGAGGCACAAATACACGTAATACATAGAGTATACACAAGAAGCATGAAGCATATATGCAAATAATACACGAAGTATACACACGAGTACATGAAGTCACAAAGCATACATATGAATACATGTAAAGTACACTTAAATACACAAGTCGCATGAATACATGTATACACATGAGTGCACACAAGTCACAAAGCATGGAGTTTGCAAAGCATACACTTGAATACATGTAAGTCACAAAGTATACACTTGGATACACACAAGTCACAAGGTAAACACTTGAATACACTCAAATACACATAAGCCACAAGGTATACACTCGAATACATTTGAATACACATAAGCCACAAGGTATACACTTGAATACATTTGAATACACATAAGCCACAAAGTATACACTTGAATACACATAGTGTTGGCGTTTCAATTCACACCTCTGGTGTGCATATTGGAAATGGACAGCTATGCACAACTAGACTGCTCTTCAAATTAGAAGGGGAAGCTCCCTCTTTGTTGATTATGCGTAAAAAGAAAATACTAAATTAATTGCTTATCTTTGTATCTCAGCTGAGAGCACAAGGTTATAAAACTCTTTGCGTCGTACTTGAGGTTTTCTTTGGTTTTGTAACTTCAACTACAACTAAGCCTGAACTAATGGCGCTTCTAACTTCTCAAATAAATTTAGAGCAAGAGAGTTTAGAAGTAAACAAGGAATGATTGATTGATACAAAGCTTAAACAAACTTATTTCCAGAACACATCCGAAGACTCATTGTACTATTAGATGTACGCTGAAATAAAGATTATGAAGGCAAAACATAAGATGAAAAACTGAAATGGATCGAGACAGTAGATCAAAGCAAGGTAGGCATAAGATTCATTAATATGCATGCAAACAGCTGAAAACTTCAATTTTGATCAGAAATTTCTGCTATTGAAATTTGGCACCAAAACCCATTGGCTGGGAAGATCTCCAACTCTGATACCACAGAAATATCCCAAACAAATTTTGTATGAAAGTTTTTTCCGATTTCACATTTCTATGTGGATAGACAAATCATCAAACAGTTGGTAGCAGTCTGAATTGGGTTGTGTTGGTATTTGTTGTTTGATAAAGATAGAAATAAAAAAGTTTTGCATTTCACATTTTCCAAAATTAATATCATTCATTTATACTCGTGAGTTTAACATATACCAGACTCAGCAACAAGATATCAGTAGTTTATATTTTTATCTCATAGAGAATGTACATAGAAATTTCAGACATCAATTATCTTAACAAATAAATTCAGTAATAACAACCCAATGCTGACCTCGGAGCCCAGCTGGAAGTCATGATCTGCCACCTATGAACCTACATTCCCTTACAACTGCACAACTTTCATAATATGGCGGCGGCAACAGGTTCCTTAATCGCCCAAAGGAAGGGACGCGCCCAGTTATACTATCTCCTCCTTCCTGCGTCTGATGTCCTCCTACAACTACGTGCTTGTGTGTATAGACCCCATCAAAGGAAAATAGGAACTTGGATGGCGGCGGCTCCTAAAACTTCAGCATTCCTTTCCTAGACATCCACGATTTACCTTAAATCTCCTCTCATCCACTTTTAACTACTATGTAGCACTTAGGAATATTAATATATGTATATTTTGCTCATTTCTTTTATCAGTATGCAGACTTCAATAGCTTCATACAGCTGGAAGAATACAAAACAAGTAATATATTTGCATTGAAGTCTTCACTAAAAATTATATCTACTAGCTCCCAAATTTTCTAGACCCCAACATAGATAAAAGGAACTCTGAAATTTGTATCTGTAAGAGACTTCACAAATTTCATTAATTTCTCTTGTAGAATCAATGTGAGAAATCTGAGCAATCTCTCCAACAAACTGGCTAGGGTAGAATCGTTGCACCATCAAAAGTCTAGTTTCCCATAGGGTTTGCTTCCTAGGGTTTTGAGCTCCAAGAAGCTTTCCAAAATCCACACAATAGAAAAATTATCCAAGCATAGTAAAAATGAACCTTGAAAAGCACTTTTGTTTCCAACTCCACAATGACTTTTCAAATTCCGGTTTTTTGATATTTTAATTAAACCCGAGAATAAAGTGACTTTATTAACCTTCAACAAATAATCCACTTAAAGTCACTTTACGAACTTTTTTAATTTAATTAAATAACATTACCCTTAAAATATGCTAGAACAGATAATATTAAATAATTAAATTAAAATATTCCCTTATTTCCGACATCAACCCACAGGAATAAAATAGGCTAATTAATCACTCCTACTTAGGCATCGGAAGGGGACATTACACATGTAGAAAGCCCATAGGATATGAAAAGTAACTAACACAAGCTGCAATGAAAGGTAAACAAACCAAGCAAGGTTAGACCTCGGGCAGTTAGACCTCAATCCATTAGATATAATATAAGGAAAAAATAGCCCTGTAAGAGAAGGATCCCTCAAGAAAACATGGAGCAATAAGTAGATCAAGTATGAGACAACAAAAAAGGAAACATTGTCACATGTCTACAGTGATACTAGGATCAGAAAAGCCAACAGCATCATCATCTATCATCGTGAAAGGGTCCAAGCCAGATCTGAGAATGCCCATAGGAAGATGTCTCGAGCTAAGGGGTCCACATTGGCAGATCCTAATAGGAAGCCAATTGCCCCAACTAGAGCCTCTCCTAATATCCAAGGCCAATGCAAACCTGGTAGAAGAGAAAAGAACTGGTAATGTGCATCTGTCAATGTGACCAAGACTGCAGAAAACATATTTACAGCAGGATAACTACAACTCAAATAAATTCATGTTTAAAATAAATATTTTAATTAAACACAGCTAATAGATTAAAAAACATGTGAATGTATTTTAAAGCTTGAAATTAAAAGAATAACTTCAGTGTCATGTCATATTAATTCAGGTGAAACACCACTAGATAATATAAAGTTATAAACAACCATGTATGGGGTTTAAATATATCTTTACTCATGTATCTTAAAAAATAACCTTTAACATGGAGCCTTTATAAACCTGGATGTTACTCATAAACAGTGACACTCTATATGAGCTCTATTGGATACCTTCCCCCTTTCATTCGGACAAAGCTTATATCATTTGCACGTAGTGAGTGTTCAAGCACATCAAGAACATCTTTCCAGCATGAGAAAACTAGAATTTTCGCTTCAGGATTGACAAACTTTATCCACAAAATACGCCTGGTGACTGCTGCCATCTACATCAATAATTAATACTTCAGCAAAATCACATGGTTGTACAAACACCATTATAGAATCAATATTTAAATAAGATACAAATTTCTTCAAGCAGTTAAATTTCATCAACAAAATAGTATGTAACAAATTGTGAAGTTAATCACTTTTGCTGGACATTAAAAAGATGGAAACATTAAGAAATGAATATTGTTTTCAAAAACCAGTAAAACTTGTTCTGATCCATGAGAAGGTAATGAATTGTCATTCTACACACCTTTGTACCAAATGAACCCTGTACAGTAACAGATGATTCAGATCTTCCCCCATCTTGGAGCTCATTGATTTTTCTCTCTGCAACAAAGTTCCCACCACTATCATCATCGGCATAAGCAATATTTCCAAACTCTGTTCGGTACCGGCATGTAGGACATATAATCTTCCTGTATTGTGAAATTGTAGATAAAGGAGATGGTACATCCACCATTGTAACCATACCTGGAGTATAAAACAAGAATCAGGCAGAAAGGTCCGAATCAATTGACCATCATAATTACAATTATCCTTCAAGGAAATAACAGAAAATGCTTCCATATTTATAATGCATGCAATGAACTTTTACTTAACATTTAAGCTTTTACTTGTAGAATGCAAAATTTCTTCATTTTATTTCCTTTCTCATTATATTTTATGTGGAGAAAGGTGCAATAGACTTACATTTACAACACAACTGATGTCCACATGGAAACACCATGTATTTAGTGTCCAGCTTTTCATGACACACAGGGCACGTTTCCTCACCGTTTTTACCTACAGCTTGTTCCAATGTATTGAATCCCTCCATTTTGCTGGAATTTGAAGTGCCTTCAGCTCTGTGCCTCTGCTTTGATAGACTTAAGCCCTGTAGAGAATATACAAAAGCTAACAAAGATTTTAAGTACTTTGAGATCCTTAAAAAGAATCACAAAAACTTTTCAACAAGCCATGGCTTGACTAGTACCAGGTAAAAATATTGATGAAGAAAATCCATACGCCAAACAAAAAACACTACTTTTTGTAAAAATGCCTCTGAAGCTCTTTGCAGGCATAGTGCATTAAATAGGTAGCTTTAGATCAGTTTCTGCTCCCGTTAATAACCTTACATCTTTACAAGAACACTATTTCCTTGACAAAATGATACCACGTACAAAACTCTATCCATTTGGAATAACTTCAGAAACAGAAGAAGTCATGCAAAATCTGAAGCAGATAAAAATGAATTTTTTCATTAATGCCCAATAATAACAGTGAATAGTTAAAAGGGTCTCTAGCAAGCTTAAAATGCTTAAAAAGACAAGTGCTTAATGTGATTCATGAAATAAAAGAAAAACAAATGAAACAGATTAAAGCGATAAAAAATTATAATGGTCACTAAACCAACAAGTTCCACAGATGACAAAATATAAAGGAATGATCACAACTCGAAGGTCAATAATAAAAAAATGATTTTTTTCATTAATGCTCAATAATAACAGTGAATAGTTAAAAGGGTCTCTAACAAGCTTAAAATGCTAAAAAAAGACGTGCTTAATGTGATTCATGAAATAAAAGAAAAACAAATGAAACAGATTAAAGAGATCAAAAATTCTAATGGTCACTATACCAACAAGTTCCACAGATGATAAATATAGGAAAGATCACAACTAGAAGGTCAATAATAAAAAAATGATTTTTTTCATTACTGCCCAATAATAACAGTCAATTAAAAGGGTCTCTAACAAGCTTAAAATGCTAAAAAAGAGAAGTGCTTAATGTGATTCATGAAATAAAAGAAAAGCAAATGAAACAGATTAAAGAGATCAAAATTTCTAATGGTCACTGAACCATTCCTAACATCTTTGTCAATCATGGCTAATCCTGAAAAGAAAATCAATCTTTTCAAATATGTGGATAATATGCCCATCAATAAGAATATGGGAAATTTGGAAAGAGAAACAAAAGAATATTTCAAGAAAAAGAATTATCAAAGTCATCTTTTCTTAATAAATTGGAATCTGCAATTAACAAATAGCTGAATAACTTCACAATCTATAAAAGGAAAAACCTTTTCGTTTTGGGACAACAAAATGGTTCAAAATTGGCAAGGTCTTAAAAATCCCTCGCTAATGGGAATGGAGGGGTTAATTCTTCAAAATGAAGAAAAGAAACACAATGGAAGCCTTCCCCAACCCTCTCCCCTCCCACTCCCCCTCAAAAGGTTGGTATAAGACAAATTTCGACGGAGCATCCAAAGGTAATTTGGGAGCTCTTGGAGCTAGATGTAACATAAGAAATGATTAAGGAAAACTGATTGGAGCAGCTATAAAAGTACTAGATGAGAGAACCAATAATGAAGAAAAGGTCCAAGCCCTCATTTTGGGATTACAAATGCAAAAAAGTAAAAATTGAAGGCAATTCTATGATAATAGTGAATGCTGTAAAAAGAAAAAGTCAAAATTGGAAAATTAACAACCTCCTCTAGCAAGTTTGGCCACTTCTAGAGTCATTGGATAGACATACCATTCAATATATATTCAAAGAAATTAACAAAGAAGCATATATACTTGCCAATTATGCAATCGGCATGAATAAATAAAGTGTGATCGATTCTAAAGCCAGTATATGGACAAAACCCAAGCTTAAGCTCAAACACCAATCATTGAAAGAGATCACTTTAGATTAGTCTCAACCTGCCATACCATTTATGACTTGCCGAACTGAGGGATTTCATGTGTGGAAATTGTTAGTTACCAAAATCTGCACCCAATCCTGAACTTGACAAGTTTCAGCAATTTTGGTAAAACATTGGATTCACTTCTATGTGGGACACTTGGAATGAAGTGAAACCTCCGAGTTCTAGGCCGGCTCCTATTTGGATAATCACCTGAAAGCACTTAAATCATTCTGAAAATTTGAAGGGGAAAAGGATAGAAGAAAACTAAACAATAAACAACTGGCTATTTAAAAATTTTAAGGTGATACACCGAAATTATGATGATATCTTGATTCAACAACACATAACAGTGAAAGCTGACAATACTAAGCGCATAAAACACAACTTTGGCATAAGAGCAGCTGCATAAAAATGTTTCATAGATAGGTATTAAACCAGTTTCAGAACTTTGAATTAGTAGGAAAAGATAAAAAATTTCACAACTAACCAAGCTTGAACTAGATAAAACTTCACAATCTATAACCTATTTAGCTGCCAGGTCTCCACTTAAGACACGATTCCAAGACATAACATGTAGGATTATTGGAAATCTCAGCATGAAACATCAAATTGAAAATAGAAGCATACAAAAGTGAACTCCAAAGTAGGCCCCAAAAGCTCTTGAATTATCAAAATAACTGTAAGGATATCCTCAAAACATCACGAGTTACCACTGCCAAAAGAACAAAAAAAACTCTAGTACTAGAAGTCTCCAAAAGTCTTTGTCATACAATGTAGCAGAACTAACTGAAAAATGAGCTTCAAAACTCATAAGTACAACTCTCAACCACCCAGGTTCAGATCCAAGAAAATAGCCCCTAAAATAGGACACTCCACTCTCCCAAAAGAAGTCATATACATGGAAAAAATCTCCCCAAGTCATTAACCACCCTATGA
Organism: Sequoiadendron giganteum; assembly: GCA_007115665.2. Taxonomy (NCBI): domain Eukaryota; kingdom Viridiplantae; phylum Streptophyta; class Pinopsida; order Cupressales; family Cupressaceae; genus Sequoiadendron; species Sequoiadendron giganteum. The sequence continues at coordinate 683,859,986 of CM021100.1, read as the reverse complement.
CTCAGCAAAACAACCTCTAAAAACACTCCAACTGACCATAAAGACATCCCAACTACTTGGAAGAAGTCAAATCCGACCCCTGAATCTTCTCCAACCTTCCTAGATACCCTCCTCATGTTGGCAACTGATCCCCATCATTCCATGATTTAAGCAAAGTTCCTTTAATGCCAGATTTGACACCCCTTTGACTAATATTATATCAAAGACCATTTATGTTTTGCATTTGAAATATCATTTATTTCTAAAAGTGATTTATAATTATCACTTTAGAAAACAAAGATTTACAATCAGATTAAAATGCAAAACAAAGACTAAGTCAAATGCACAAAATGGAAACAAAGTCTTTTAAGGAGATATTAAAAAAAACCTCAAGGCATAGAAATGCTGCACCCATCTAGTGACATATGAATAAAGCTTTTAAAAATAAAAGCCAAGGCAAAAAAGAATGCCTCAAACTTTATCGGATTTTCCATTAGGGTTGTAACCCTAATATGAATCACTCCACTTTATTTTGCTTATCTCATTTTCCTTCTCTCTGCTACGCCGCCACCATGGAGGAAACCCTAGGCTGAGTTCTGAAGATGAAACTTCTGCATTTCCGCCATTTGGAAGGCCTTCTAAAGCTCACATCATGGTGATTTCGTGGTAAGTTTGATCTGACTCACTCTGGAAGCTTTTCCTCCCTTTTGTAAAACTTTTGAGGCTCCCACAGGCCGTCGTTTTAAGCAATTTTCTGATACTTTTCCATTGCTTTATCTATGTTTCTTTGTGGCTACTATGGGTAGCATTGGATGATCTTTTTGAGCTTGAGAATGCATCATAAACACGGGTTTTGCTGGGTAAGTCTCCATGAGCATTTTTCTGATATTTCTTTGCCTCAATTTGTTCTCTGTTTGATTTCGCTGCTGTGGCCGTCATGAGGCAACCCTACTTTGAGCTTTGTCTGGAAATCTTTCTTGTGTGCGTCGTTATGAAGACTTTCACACATTCTGCCGGTCGAACTACTTCTATGCTCAGTATTTTACACTATTTCCCTGATTTTCCTAAGAATGGGTATTCTTCTAGAAACTGTATAACAATACCTGTAGAAATCTTCATAAATTTATGGCTATTTTTGACAAAAATTCTGTAAATAACAAGGCTGTTCTTGAATATGAAAGCAATGCATTTAACTCAATTTTCTATGGCTAAGCTGATTTAATTCGCCATTTTGAGGTGTCGGTACTCATAACAGTTGCAACAAATAATACAATAATGACTGGAAAAGACTTGAATTCAAACAATGTATGATAACGCTTTGATATTATGACTGAAACACCTTCAATTGATTTATTTGTTCTTTAAATCAAAGGATCCACTTTTTGAGTAGAGAACAACTTGATTTTGCTTGAAAATATATCATAGTGATGCAATCATTTCTTGAAAGAAACCATTTTCAGGAACCCGTAAAACCCCATATTGATTTCATGAATACTCTACTGCTATTACTACTACTCCTAACTTTTGTAGCTCCCTGAAGTAATGCTCCATGAATTTGGCATATATACCTGCTCACTATCTTTGAAAAGATGACATAAAGGGTTTAATTGCTTTTCCTGTAGTTGCCCTATAAGGCTGAAACACTATGCAAACCTTAAAATATTCAACTTGCACAAAACATTCTACGAGCTGGGCTCTACCCTTGTGGGAGCCACATTTTACCCCACTCATTTAAATTTCAGAAAATCAGCAACGAAACATTTCCTGTATCTGCACATAACACAAACAAGTTAGAAAAATAAAGCAGTGTTTGGATTTTCTAAAGTGAATGCGTGTGCGGGGTATAATGATGATAGGCCAGTTATTGCTTAGATCCTTTGGATCTGTTGTACCCAAACCAAATTTTTTGCTTCATTAAGGCATTTTGCTTAAAATGGTTTAAACCTTGTAAAAATGAGGTCAAAACTCAGTTTTTGGGCAAATAAAGTATGGGCTTTTAGTCAGTATGATGCCAGGAAGATACTGGCAAAATTTGAAAATTTTGAAACTTAGGGTTTTTGAAATCTATTTTTAGCTCAAAACCCTAAAAAATATAAATTTGTTAAAATTGGCTGGAATTAATTTTGATTGGCTTATTTCACATCACGATCACACTAAGTTATCGGGTTCGCACCCAAAGGCCTCGAACCCGGTACGGGTTCGCTTGTGGGTACGCCCTGGGTACGCACAGGGTGCGCGCCCAGCCCTGTGCGTACCCAGGGCGTACCTAGCCAAATGGTTTGTGGACCTAGGAGTACCAGCCATGTGCCCGGGCGAACCTGGAAGAACCCACGGCCCAACACTTAAAAAGTGGGCCCAAACTTAAATAAAATACAATTTTTTTATTATTATTTTGTTTTAAATTGGGCTTTGCAGCATTTTTTTGCCACTCAAAAAATCATGAAAATGAGGTGCGCCATGAAGTTTTGTATGGTTTCATAAGCCTTAAACTGGTGCTAGCGGCGGGGGTGTTGCCCCTCGACCCCGCCCTATATCACGACAGGGAGTGAACCCGGGGTTCTGCTCCCAGACCTCGCGAGGGGCACTGCCCCCAGACCCCCGTGAGGGGCGCTGCCCCTCGACCCCACTGGGGGCGTTGCCCCCAGACCCCCACGAGGGGTGCTGCCCCTCAACCCCGCTTGGGGCATTGCCCCTAGACCCCCACAAGGGGCGCTGCCTCCGGACCCCACGAGGGACGATGCCCCTTGACCCTGCTGGGCGTGCTGCCTCCAGAGCCCCGCGAGGGGCGCTGCCCCTCAACCCCGCTTGGGGCATTGCCCCTAGACCCCCACAGATCATCGATAGTTAGGTAGGGAAGGCAGGTTGGTCAAGCTCCAAAGCCACAGGGAAAAGAACCGGTTAGACCTAAACCTCTGAGAATTGAAGAATCCGTGCATACACAATCTCGGGCAAATTCTCCGAGTATGCAGGAAATGTCACTGTTTGCTGATCAAAGAGAAAGATTAAATGCAGAACAGGCAGTGCAAGTGGCAAGTCAGCCACCTCGCAAGGAGTCAGTAGGCCAAAGCATCAACATGCCTAGGGAGGAAAATCAGCAGGAAATAGATGAAGGGACAACCACTGATACTCAATTTCAGCAGGAAATTGAGGTGGCTCTTGAGGATGATGCTACTTAAGATCAAGATGCCCAGAGCTCGGGAGATACTGAGCCTATAGACGATGATGAGCCTTGTCTGCACGAAGGCATGGAGGAAGTTCATGAGGTAGAGGCCGAGGTTGAGCAGCCTTTCATTATTTCAGACTTGCGGCAGGAGGTGCTAGAGTGGCTAAGGGACAAGATGAGACACGATCCTGTGGATGAAACTGACCCTGCAGCTGAGATGGAGGAATTGTTGAGTAGGATTAGTGCACCTCCAACAAAGAAGAAGGCCAAAAAATTCTCCAAAATATCAACAGATGAGGATGGCTCTCGAACGCTGCATGTGGCAGTGCCTAGAGTGGAGTGTGATCGGGACGAGGCCGTTCCGGAAAATTATGTGATTACAATTGTGGAACTTGGTAGCCCTACTGGAGCACAGGTGGTTGAGGAGTGCGACAATTCATATCAGGCACTCAAGGATAGATTGTCCTATATCGACGGCAAATTTAAGAGATTGAAGGTAGAGCACAAAACACTGATTGGCTATGTGCAACACTTGTCCCGTCCTTGTGGGCAAGAAAATCTAGCGATTGAGCTCCCAGCCGAATTTTCCAAAGAGTCACTCAGTGGCTTAGAAGATTTGAAAAGAATGGCACAGCAGGCAAACAAATGGGTTGCCAACGTTCGTGTCGAAACATAAAAGTTTATGGAGGATCTTGCACATGCCTATCGGCAAGCCTTCGACATTATGGCAAGGATGGATGCAGTTAACCATGCTTGGGGTGAGGCTCGTATCTATCAAACGAGAGTTGTTCTCCGCTTAGGAGCTTTGATGCACACACCTCTACAGGTTTTGGTTCAGGGAGGTGTGATTCAGGAGGGAGATAGATATGACTTCGCCGGGTGGTACTCTTCATTGGTCAAAAGCTGAGGATTCTACGATGCATCACAGACAAATTCGGTCAGGATCAGAAAGGCCATGACAAATATCTTTGATGGAGTCCTCAATACGTTGGAGGCTATCTTTGCTAGGAGGCTAACTTCTGAGGAGGTAATTGCAGATGGTTTGAAGAATAGATTAACACCATTCTTTTTTGAGGTGAAGGCCTTTGTTCAAGATGACTTCGAGAACACCTCCACCTTTTCCAATATTATTCAGAATACCCAGGATGCCCTTGTTGCCTGAAAGAAATCTTGTGCCCGGCATGGGCAAACAGTTGTAGTTCCTCCCATTTCAGATCAAGAAGTTGAGGCGGTGTTGGCCAGGTCCGTCAAGTTTGCAGCCAGCGAAAAGGAGAAAGGAAACGCCCTTCTAGACGATGATCTTCTGGAGGGAGATGATGTGCACTGATTGCGGATAGTGGTTCCTGATGAGGAGTGGAGAATCTCCGGTGTATTCATTGCCCCACTCATCTCAGTGGCAGTTTTTAGGGCTAGAACCCTAATCAGGGCTTATGTGGCTCAATCTGAGCCTTCCATTGTATTTGAATCTAAGCCATCCACTGAACTGGGCTTGATATAAAGGGGGCATCCCCCCTCATTTGTAAGATATAGAATAGAAATTAGATCAAAGACTGGACAAAATTGGAGATAAAAGTTAGAATAGAGGGTAGAGCTAGAAGTTAACTTAGTTTGAAAAGGAAAGAAAAGCTTTCCCTTTGAAGGTTTTTTGTAAAAAGTTGTTGTGGAGGACTCTCAGAATATAAAGATTTTCATTGATTGGTGATTCTATCTTTCATTGTGGGCAGTTGACAAGGCTTTTTTCGTCTTTCCAATTCAAGTAGATTAGAGTAAAGTAGACTTTATTTTGTGCAAGTAGTCGTTAATTGTGGGGTGTGGCGTTTGGTTTGAACAAGTCTTCTTTCATCCAAACCACTAGCGGGCTTGCTGATGTTAAGTCTGCCCTGCGTGGTCAACTGGAGTATTAACACTTAACTTCGGTTGTGGTTTGTATGTTCACTTGCATCGTTGTGATGGTGTGTGTATGCTGAATCATAATTTGAACATCTTACTCATCCTTTGAAGATTGCACCAACTTTGTCAAAGTTGTCCGAAGGGAAGCGAAGCAAAGTCTGGTTTGAATATTGTTGAAGTCAATCCTTGCATTCCACCCTTTAGAAATAGATTGTAGAATTCCTACCCCTATTCCTTTTTAATTCAGCATTTCCCGGTTAGTTTAGAAATTAGAGCATCATAGTCAAATCTTTCATTTGCTTCAAAAGTTGAACAATTACGTAAGTACGCTTGGAATACCTAGCATATTCACATCAACCAACTGAGTCTATTCGCGATATAAGGAACCTTGGAGTTGAACGAATGATCTCTCACGCAATCTTAGCATGCGGAATACTTTGATCAAGAGAGAATAGAGTGACCGTTGGACATTTTATTCTGTGTTGGTGTGGTCATAAAACACTCGTCAACACATAGGACAGGGGATGCTGTCATCGTGCTTCCACATATGTTAGAACCACCAACAGAACAGGGTCAGATTGATCACTTGGTTGCATATGGCAAGCGGTTAGACGAGTGGGAGGAGGAATTCATTGCTAGAGGCCACCTTGTACTTTTAGGGTTGTACTAGTTGCGGTATAATGCACGCGAGCTTCGTCTACGACTTCAGGAGGAGGAGCGTGATTTGGCCATTAGTAGACCTAGGGATGAGATTCTGATTGCTAACCTGGGAATGTCATTCAACTCAGTCACAGATGCAACGGACAAGGAAGATGTTTACGTTTGGAAAACACAGTTGATCTTCAAGGCAGAGATAGAAGAAAAGATAGCATCTGAGGTGGCTGAGAGTAGAGTGCATGTTACTAATGCACTCCACTATCTGAGAAACTTTGTGTCTCAATTACCATGCTTGTATTAGCATGTGGGTGGTGACTATGTTGAGCTTACTAATGTTCAATAAGAGCTCCAAGCACTTATTCACAATATGTTCAGTGGTGAGACCATTGGCTGCAAGTTGAATCAGCTTACAATCATGTCAACATTGTTTGATGAGGCGACCGGGAGTAAGGGTGAGTTCCAGTGTCAGATAACTAGTGGAGAAGACATGCTGCATAGACATGGGATTCTCTGCCAGAGCTTCAGTTCCCCAGAGGGTGATGCAATCGGCAACTTCGTGGATGGGTTAATTGCCAGAGATCAAGGCCAGTAAACTTCAGTTCAAGGTGTCCCACCTTTTCCAAGATAGACATTAGACATAGGAGTTAAACTCGAGGCTTCTTTCTGAGTTAACTTGTTGTTACACATTGCATGCCATGTCTTTCTTGGAAACATCTACATACACTTGGAGCTTAGATTAGATCTTTCAGTTGACTGATGATAGCATTCCAATTGACTGCTTTCAATAAGGACGTGTATGTTGCACCTTGTCCATTTAGATTAGATATTTCAGTTAATTGATGATAGTTTCCCAGTTAACTGTATAGTTTCATTCAATTAGGGTTTAGGAATTAGATCTTGCATGTCTTGCAGGACTGCGGTTGACTCAAGGTGATTTTAGGGTTGCCTACACCTTGAAGTCTATAAATAAGAGCATTTAGCTCATTTGTAATTTAACTTTTGCTTGATAGCATACATGTTGCACCTACCTTGCCTGTAGTATTGCTATTACTGTATCTGTTCAAGAGTGATTGTTGTTATAATCAATTGCTGCGCCTACCTTGCCTTCATGTTATTGTCATGGTGTTTATTCAATCTTAGTTAAATGGGGTTGCTGATTTGATCGTTATTGCATGTGTGTTTCGTCTATACAATATACTGTCATAGTTGCTTACCTTATGTTTTGTTTATCATAAGCCTATTCAGAAGAGCAAATAGTTGTGCCCACCTTGCCTTCGCATTGCGAATCTGTACTCAAAGCTTATCGTTTCATGTGTGTGATAGTAAACTCATTTAGCCAAGCAGATAGTTGCGCCTACCTTGCCTTCATGTTGTGAAGCTGTACTCGGTTTACAGTATATTCATTTGTTTTAATAAGCTTCTTCCCGGATAAGCAAATAGTTGCACCTACCTTGCCTTCATGTTGTGAGCCCACACCTGAGGTTTATTGTGTAATACATTCCCGCTCCATTTCCTCACGCTCTGTTTTCTTGAGGAAACTGGATAGATTTAAAGAAGTTAGCTTAGTTGTAATTAGATGATCTGCGAAACTAGAAAATACTTAGCTGCAATGTTCTAGGTTTTCTTAACCTTGTGCCTCTACCAACTGAGAACAAAAAGATAGGATTTAGTTTACTTTTCTATTCCATGCATTCTAGCACAACGAGGGAGCTTCCCCTCCTAATTTGAAGAGCACTCATTACGTAGTGTGCATAGCTATCCGTACAAACTTACACTCCAAAGGTGTTAGTTCTTATGCCAATAGGATCTAACCTCATTTTTGCGATTTCAAGATCTTGCACTTGGAGAACGGAAAGCGGGAGCAGAAACACATAAAGTCAAAGCAACAGCAACACTGCCAGTCATTCAGACAATGACTAGCCTCTATGACTCTTATGCCTCATTTTTTTTTATATGTTCACACATGTATTCATGTTATAAATTCATGCATTGAATTTACTTTCCTTAGCTAGTTTCACGGCTTGTGTGAAGCAATTTGAATACTTTGATGAATAAAGATTTACATTTTTAGAAAAGATATTTGATGGTGTATCAGTTTGCTTCTCTTTTCTTTATAAAAATGCAATATTTATTCATGAATGGAATCAAAGTAAATGTTTTCATACTATGGCATAAAATACATGATCAAATCTTGAAATGAATGCCGCTTAGCAAAAGTGCTCTTCCTGATTTGAGCCTGTAGGTGAAAAATATGTAACAGAAACATCCAAAAATCTACATTTTAGAGATTTTGTTAATGCCAACCATGAATATCTCTTGAATGAAGGCTACAGATGAGGCCAACCAGCAGTAAGTATAATTATACATACCTATATTCTTTTGATGCAAGGCACATTTTCAAAAGAAACCAATAGAAGCCTGATGGATCACCCATGTGCTTCGTATGTGGCGAAATACAAATGGCTTTTCATGGTGGTATATCAAAACAATTGGTGTATTACTTGCATATTTTCCCTTGGCCAATTTTAAACTTTCGTCAAATTGGCAAGTGTCATCATGTGTTTATTGAGATTCCCTCTATCATGACAACTCGTTGAGTCAATTGTCCTTAGTCAGCAATGTTCTTAATTTCCCTCATCTTTCTGATCACTCACCAAATTGAAGTCGGCAATTTATATTTATAGTCATTAGCAATTAATTGTCAAATCCCATCCTCCTTAAGTGTTACTTCTACTCTGCACCAAATTATCACATCTTGTCTACTTGGTTTTGACATGGTATAATGGTGGGGTTGCAAGCATAAATCATCTTCAAGAATTTTGACATGCTCCACATTTTGGTCTTAATTGTACTAAATCCCAATCATTTTCGAAAAATCTTGGTACATGGATTTATTGAATAACTTTCCTAGTATAGAGTAATAACCCTCCTCACCTTCACCATCTAATAAGTGTTTGAGGATCATTGCAACACTTGCCAAAGCATAGTGAGAATACAGTTTTTCACACATTATGAGGTATTTTGGTCCATATACACATGAAGTTCTAAATGTGGAAGAAAGTTTTGAAAATTAAAAGATTTTTAAACTCCAAATTGGCAAACATGTACAATTATAGCACTTAGAAGATTTTCATGTAGCAAAATAAGGTATTTCCAAAGCTATTGAACTCATTGAAGAATTCATGGGTTCAAGAAACCCCCAAATCCTTGATGATATTCTTCATCAACGCTTTTACAAGTTCAAGAACTCGTGAAAAGCCTGAAACACACTTTTGTTGGAGCTTTTTCAATTCCGTGAACCTGCATACACTTTCACCATGGTTCAAAAAGTCATTAAACCTCTAACTTATCACATCATTAATGTTTTTACGAGTTCATGAGCTCTATGAATCCCCAAATTCAATTATCAAGCAATTCAATAGTTCAAAAAACCTCCAAAAAGCTTACAACAAAAGAATAATCAAATTATTATTTTTTTGGCCCTAAGTGGAGCCAAAGTTTGCATATCTTCCACACCTTCCTCCCAACTACACAAACACAATGGCCTTTGAAACAAATTTCAGAAATCCATCAAAGCATAAAACATTGAAAAGCTTTATTTGACATTAAGTTACAAATTCCCTAACAAATGTGTACGTAAAATATGGAAGCATAAACAAGTTGAAAACCTTGTTAACAAAATGCCTCAAAGATGTTTCACCTATATCAGCCATGATTGTAGGATGTAGCACAAAATGGAAATATTGAACTAGCTTTAAAAACTTTCAAAGCAAATGCAATTGGCAAGTGAGAAGCCAAACTCCTAGACCTTTCCTAGCATCCTTCTACTCACGCATAGGAACAAAATGACTATTTCTGGACTGCGGTTAACCTAGTAGAAAGACAAAATGGTATGAAAGTTGAATGTGTGAGAATTAATAAAATTATTTAATATTTTTATGTCATCCTTTCCTATATTTTATGCAATGACCCAAAACGCACATTTCCTAACACCCATATCTCATCTGATCCAATCTTAGGTATGTATTCCTCCTCTTCACCCCCCATGCGTCTACCTAAAATCCCCAAAATTTCCAAGTATGAAGGCATGGCCAATCTTCTAATCCTATGAAAGTCATCGGAGATTTGGAGTTCCTCATCCAAGAATGTTTTCCTATTGAAGTTTCACCTTTTCTTGGTCCCTGCCAGACTTTCAAACTTCCCCATCCCAACATGCATTTCCTCCTAACTCTACTTTACTTTATGCCTATCAGAATGCCAAACTTATCCATCCAAGCATACTTCACATCCATCCTTGGCCCTCATTCCCCCTTACATTAAGACTTCAAAGTTTCCAAAACATCCTGAGCTCATTTCATATACAAAATTTTTCATTTTTTCGCAGCACCATGTGTCCAAGAATTTCATCAAACAATTACCCATCGACTGTTCTAAATATGGCTTCAATGTATTCCTCCAGAATAAAATTATTTGATGTGATTCATATATGATATAGATCCCTCCCAAATAAAAATTGATTTTTCAAACAATAACTAGCTCAAACTTTCACTATTCAATGATATTTTCTAAAGATACATATACAACAATATTCATAATGCATTTATGGCGTGTTACAAAATGACAGATCTCCTTGAAGTCTTCAAATCTTCCTTCAGCAACTTCAATGCTTCACACATTGGTATAGTGCCACATAGAATGGATCGCAATAGGTAAATATGGAGTGTGGCAGCTAGATGAATTTGTAATGCCCAGTGATATTCCTCTTCGACCAGTCAACTCCCCACTCCTTTTCCTTTCCTCCACATTGACTCCTATGCTAGCTCTAAGATGATACGACAACTCTTTCCTATAGCTGCAACTCCTTCAAAAGTTGCAATAGGAATTTTTTAAGGCTTTCAAGCCTCATTTTCCAATAAGTTGTCACCTATGCCTCCAACAAGTAAAATATTCGTCGTTAAATCACCCATTAAAGACTCAAGGAATAGTATTGTTGTGACCTTTCCACACATCACCCCATTTCAAATGGGGACCCCCCAATTTTTGCTCCATTTTGGTCTTTTGGCTTTTGTTTTGTGTCTCTCTCTTTGATCTTTGTCCTTTCGGGGATGTCTCTGTATTTGACCTAATTTGGAATTTTGGCTGTCTGTGAAATTAGGGTTTTGATTCTTCAGGCTTGATTGAAGTTAAATTGAGTTGACTAATCGAAATCTAAGCTTAACATTGCAATCACAATGCTTCGGGCAGGATCCCACTAAAATTTTACTAAAATCTGACAACTTACTATTTTTAGTAAGTACCTAATATGAGGTCTTTTCCTCAAGATTTCAGGATTCTGACTACTTCAACACATCCAAGTAGCTTCAGAGTGCCTGCACATAAAATTTGAACAGAATTAGACAACTTGCTATTTTTAGCAGTTCAGCCTTCAGGAGCCATTTTCAGGGTTTAAACATATGATTTTCAAATGCATGATTGGAGAATGGATCTGGGTTTATCAAGACCTTCGCAGTGAGGTAACATACAAACCGAGATGGTGACTTTCAGCGGTACAGCCTTCAGAGGCTATTTTTAGGGTTTGCATGCAAAGATTTTCAACGCATGTTCGGATATTCCTTATGGGTTTTGCAAGAGCTTCGCAGTGATGTGACTGGCAAGCAGAATGGATCACTTTTCAAGGACTTACTATTTTTAGCCAGTGCCCGCATGTTGACCAATTTTTTGGGTTTTTCTGGGTTTTTTGAGATCCCACGTGCAATTTGACATGCAAACTCATCCGGCAGTGGATTGGTCACTTTTTCAGACAGTTACTATAAATAGCAAGTTCACCCCAGCAGTCACCCGACACTTCAATTTAGCAAGCAAAGCGGCGTACAACAAAATCAAGTCAAATGAAGATTGTTCAGGGCACATACAAGTCAGATTAGGGTTTCCAGCTTCGATGCCTAAAAAGAGGGGTAAAAAGCCAGAATTTTGAAAAACAAGGGTATCCCATCACGATCAGTATCTTTTGGGCATTCCATTGGTAAAATTTGGGCATGATCCGAGAACTTACTATTTATAGTAAGTCGTCTCCAAGAGAAGGCTATAAATAGCAGGTCAGCACGAGGGGGCAGGTGTGAACAGGTTCACCAAGCAATGAGGACCACGTGGTGAAAAATTCAAGTCAAACGGAGCTGCAGAAGTCAAGCAATTTTAGGGTTTGCTAAAAATAGCAGGCGGGCTAAAAATAGCAAATGAGCTTGGGCAACAAGTATAAACAAGGTAGCAGGGCCACGGGAGACATATCATGCCAGCTCTAGGTTCAGAACGAGTGAAAAGCCACGAAGAGTCACACTTCTCCAAAATTTGCTAAAAATAGAAGGCCAAGGCATGGCTAGGGCGTTGGAAATTCATAGATAAAAACTGGCATGAAGGCACATGAAATGTGTCCAAGGGAGGTAAAGAGATTGAAAAGTTTCTAAATGTTGAAATTCCTCCATCATGTGTGAAATGCGCTCACAAATTCCTACACACCCCCCTAAATGCGCCCAAGGTTGAGGTGGTGGCATAAAAATTCTAAGTAAAGAAAAAATGGAAGTAAACATGCCTAAATGCGCCCAAGCTTGAACAAATTCCCTCACCCTACCTCAAATGCGCCCTTGGTAGAAGACATGGCATAAGAAAATCGAAGGCATAAAAGTTCCTCCACCACATGGTAAATGCGCCCAAAGAAGATGAGGCTTGGAAAAGTTTCTTAGTATAAAAGTTCCTCCTCCCCATGTGAAATGCGTGCAAGGCTGCAGGGATATTGAAATTTTTCTAAGGCGAGAGAGTTCCTCCTCCCTACCTCATATGCGCCCACAAGGAATGAAGTGCAAGGTAAAGGTTTCTAAGGCATGGGAAAAGGAAGCAAGGAGCCCCATATGCGCCCAGCTAGCAAAAGGTGGAGAGGGCATAAAATAAAAGTGTCTTAAGTGTGAGAAATTCCTCCTAACACCCCTAAATGCGCACATCATAAGGAAAAGGTTTGAGAGGGGTTCCAAGTCAGAAAATGGAAGTAGCACCCTTCAAATGCGCCCAGCTTGCAAGAGGAAAACATGGCAATGAGGAGAATATTCTAAGTATAAATATTCCTCCTCCCAAGGTAAAAAGCGCCCTTAAAGCAAAGGGGGGAGGAAGTTGAAAATATTCTAATTATAAAAGTTCCTCCTCCATAGGTGAAATGCGCCCAAGGCAGTATGAGGGCTTGAACAAATTTTTCTAAGTCTTGAAAAATGGAAGTACATGGGTCAAAATGCACCCAAGATGAGAGGAAAGAATGCTCAGGAAATAATTTCTAAGTATCAAAATGAAAGTTCCCTCACCTCAAATGCGCTCTAAGGAAGTTGGGACATGGAGGAAAATTGTTAAGGCGTGAAAATGCTTGGGAAATGAAGGTAAAGATATGTGTTATGAAGTGCGCCCAAGGTAAGTTGATTAAGTTAAAAAGTTTCTAAGGCATTTTCTAAAGTGAAAATGAGGAATACGCCTAAAGAAGAGGCAACATGGAAATTTCTAAGTGCTAGGTGATATGCGCCCAGATGCAGGAAAGAATTTCTTCAGGAAAATAAGGAAGATGCCAAAACATAAAAAAATGAAGACTACAGGTGTGGAATACGTCCAGAATAAAATGGAATCAACCTTAGCAAATTTTATTATTTTTCAAAAATAATAAAAATTAAACTTACCCCTTTGTCTGGATACAAATAAAAATGATGAGTTCCGAGGGGAAATTTCTTCTGGGTATTGGACATTTCCCACTAGGAGATGATTTGAATTTGTTCCACACCTTGCTTGCGTTGTTTTGATGGATATTTTTGCCTGGCACCTGTTTAATGAATTTCCTAGGCGAAATAAAAAATTCTCTAAGGCAAATGCGAGAAATGTTTCTACAAAAAAATGCCTTGGCTTGTGATGTCAAAATGAGTGCCTGGATTACAGTGGGTGAAATTCATAAAGCAAATAACGTTGTCTAAAGAAAGAGAAAATGAAACAACAAGAGGTCAAATACACTCACAGGGAAGAGATGAAATTTGTCTAAGGCATGAAGGAATTTGAAAATAAAATGAAGCTCGAACATCAAGCATTCAAATGCGTCCTCAAAGTGAAATAATTTCGAAGGCACAAACTCCAGGCACAAGGTGGTGGATGCGCCCTTGAAGAAGACCTCATGTGCCCATCATGAAAGTTTGCTAGAAAAATGATGAATTCTATCAAATTTGGAGGTCAAGCAGACCTTGGAAGTCAGAACGTGAAAATTGGGTAAGTGAAGTGAACTTCTATTATAAGCGTTTTGATGCTCTTCTTTCTGTTTTGCAGGATGAGCACCGGAGCCAGAGCATGAGGACTTGAGGTGATGAAGCTGGACAACGTTGATGCAAAAGAGGCTAAAACGTGATGCAAAAGAGGCTAAATGCGCCCAAGGCAGTGGGCTGGAGAGATATGAAAGTTACAAATGCATCCAGAAATTGAAACGACAGGAGGGATGAATGCAAACGACTGAGCGAACGAACTCTGGAGACAATCTTAGAGACTCTTTTACCCTCCTCCTAGCGCAACAGAATTGGTAGGCAGAACAAAGGGAATGCCCTTCTGGACGATGATCTTCTGGAAGGAGATGATGTGCATTGATTGCAAATAGTGGTTTCTGATGAGGAGTGGAGAATCTCCGGCGCATTCATTGCCCCACTCCTCTCAGTGGCAGTTTTTAGGGCTAGAACCCTAATCAGGGCTTATGTGGCTTGATCTGAGCCTTCCATTGTATTTGAATTTAAGCCGTCCACTTGACTGGACTTGATATAAAAGGGGTATCCCCCCTCATTTGTAACATATAGAATAGAAATTAGATCAGAGACTAGACAGAATTGGACATAGAAGTTAGACTAGAGAGTAGAGCTAGAAGCTAACTTAGTTTGAAAAGGAAAGAAAAACTTTCCCTTTGAAAGTTTTTGTAAAAGGTTGTTGTGGAAGACTCTCATAATATAAAGATTTTCATTGATTGGTGATTCTATCTTTCGTTGTGGGTAGTTGACAAGGCTTTTTCGTCTTTCCAATTCAAGTAGATTAGAATAAAGTAAGCTTCATTTTATGCAAGTAGTTGTTAATTGTGGAGTGTGGCGTTTGGTTTGAGCAAATCTTCTTTCATCCATACCACTAGCGGACTTGCTGATGGTAAGTTTGCCCTGTGTGGTCGACTGGAGTATTAGTACTTAACTTCAGTTGTGATTTGTATGTTCACTTGCATCGTTGCGATGGTGTGTGCATGCTGAATCATAGTTTAAACATCTTACTCATCCTTTGAAGATTGCACCAACTTTGTCGGAGTTGTCCGAAGGGAGGCGAAGCAAAGTCTGGTTCGAAGATTGTTTAAGTTGATCCTCGCATTCCACCCTTTAGGAGTAGAAGTTAGAATCCCTACCCTTATCCCTTTAAGTTCAGTATTTCCCCGATTAACTTAGGAATCAGAGCAATATCGTCAAATCATTCATGTCTTAATTGCTTCGCGAGGTTGAACAAATTACGTAAGTCCCCTTGGAATACCCAACATATTCACATCAACCAACTGCGTCTATTCGCGATAAAAGGAACCTTGGAGTTGAACGCATGATCTTCCACGCAATCTTAGCATGCGGGATATTTTGATCAAGAGAGAATAGAGTGACCATTGGACATTTTATTCTGTGTTGGTGCGGTCATAAAACACCCGTCAACAAGTATGCCCTTCCTGAACAACTAAAATAATATTTACTTATTCAACTATGTGCTTGGCAAAAATAGCATGGCTGGCACTATCTAGTTCCAAGTAAAATTTATAATGAAAGCTTCACTAGGAAATATATTTAATAACTTCCAAGTTTTCCAAGCCTCCAATATAGATAACAAGAACCCTAAAATTTGTCTTTGTAAGAGACATCACAAATTTTGTTGTTTCCACCTATAGAATCACTTTGAGAAATTTGGGCAATCTCTCCAATAAACCGGTTAGGGTAGAACCCTTGCACCAGTGAATCTAGTTACCCATAGGATTTTTTTCCTAGGATTTTGAGCTTCTAGAAGCCTTCTAGAATCCACACAATAGAAAAATATTCAAGAATAATCAAAATGAGCTTCCAAGAGCACTTTTGTATCAAACTCCCCAATGACCTTTCAAATTCCTACACTTTAATATTTTAATTAAACCCCAAGAAATAAAGTGACTTTTAAACTTCATTAGATAACCCACAAATTCACTTTATGAAACTCATAAAATTAACTAATTAATATCACCCCATGAAATAAGCTTGGTCGAATAATATTAAATAATTAACTTAAAATATTCCCTGTTCCTAGACTTTAGCCTATAGGAATAAGATAGGCTAACTGGTGCTCCGGATTACTCCTTGGAAGGATACATTACAATCCTCCCTTCCCAAAATTGGTTGCCCTCAAGCAATTGTAGATTAGGATGCTGAAGAATTTGCTCACCCTCCCAAGTAGCATCCTCCACGGGCAAGTCTCTCCATCTGATTAGATATTCCTTCATTATTATGCTCCTCAATTTTCTTTTCCTAACATCCACAATTTCATCAGCCACCAAAACCAATCTGCCTTCCTCGTCCAAGGGTGAAAGCTCAAGTTAATATGCTGCCCTAAATCCTTTTTAAGGCATGATACATGAGACACATTATGGATCATGCTATTTCCAAGCATCTCAAGCTCATAAGCCACTTCCCCCACTCTCTGAACAACTTTGTAGGGGCCAAAGAAGAAAGGTTTAAATTTCTCTACACCACTTTTATTCAAGGAACACCACCTGTAGAGTTGTAGGCGCGAGGAAACCAAGTCCCCCACTTCAAAAATTCTTTCTACTTTGTGCTTATCTGCATATATCTTTTGTTGGTTTTGACCATTTTGAAGATTATCCTTAAGTGACTAAGGATATCTTGGCTCTCTTGGATCCAATTTGGGAGCCCTACTATGACTGAAAGCTAAGTCCAAAAATGAAGGAGCATCATATCCGTATAAAGCTCGAAAAGGTGTCATCCTGATTAACATGTGATAGGTGGTGTTGTAGTAGTATTTACCCAAATACAACCACCTGATCCAAGCCCTCTATTACCCTGCCACATAGTTATGCAAATTCCCTCAACCCATTTGATTACAATCTCTATTTGACCATCCGTCTGAGGGTGGTAACTGGAGCCGAAGGTTAGCTCAGTGCCAACTAACCAAAATAGATCCTACCAAAAAACATTTAGGAAACGGCTATCCCTGTCATTGACTATATTTTTTGGCAACCCATGCAGTCTAAACACCTCCATGAAAAACAGTTCAGCAACCTGCGGTGCCTTATACTCTGACGAGATACAGAAAAAGTGTGCAAACTTGGTCAACCAATCAACTACTACAAAAATGCAATCTCTGCCTTGCACCTTCGATAGACCAATGACGAAATCCATAGATACACTCCCATTTCTGCTTTGGAATGGGTAGAGGCTAAAGCAATCCAACCAAAAAAGTGTGTTCTGACTTTTTCTACAAACAAATCATACATTCCCGCACATGACGCAAAACATCCTCCTTGAGGCCTTTCCATGAAATCCTCTCTCTGACTTGCTTGTAAGTTTTAGAATATCTTGGATGTCTTGCCAAGGGTGTATTGTAAATGATTCTCAAAATTCTCCTTAAGCTTTGACTTAGGATCCAAATAAATTTTGTCCCTGTAGTAGATAATGTCATCTACTACCCTATATATGTCCTCCTGATTTTTCCCATCCCTGATCTCACATGCAATTGAGTTTTTGGAATACTCCACCAAAAGGTGAGCCTTCCAATCATCTGATATCTCTGCTAAAGAACAAATTGTGGGCTTCCTAGAAAGAGCATCAACAACAACATTCTTTTTCCCCTTAACGTATTCTATATCAAAAACGTACGCCTAAACCTTGCTAACCCACTTTTGTTGCCTCTTAATTAAATCCTTTTGTTTCAAGAAAAATCTAAAACTGTTATGGTCCTTTCTGACCACAAACCTCCCACCTACCAAGTACTATCAATCGCCAATGCACGCATGATGTTGACCATCTCCTTGTTGTAGATGGAGTAGAGCCTCTCATTATCTTTGAGCTTTTGGCTCTCGAAGGCAACATGATGTTTGTTCTGCATTGGAGTGAAGGCTCCTCTTTTGCCTCCGGAAGTTATTGTTTCTCTCGAATTGGTTTTTGATAATAGTTCTTCCTTGGTTGTTGATATCCTCTTCCTTTGCACATATTGCAATTTTCTTCATTGTCGTTGTTCTCTATCTTCCTCTACAGACACTTAGAAGCAAAATGTCCTAGTCTACCACAATTATAACATACAATAGAAGACGTACTTGGATACATACTCGTGCCCTTCTTTGGCCTCCATATGAAGTGAGCTTCTTCTTCTTCTATCACACCAAATTCATCATTAGGCTCATATATTTTGTCCTCTACTCTTTGAGCTACCTTGAAAGTTGGCTCTCTCTTTGATGGTTTCTCTTCAATCCTCATTTCATAGGCAATTAGAGTTCCATGCAACTCATCCTTGGTCAAACTATCCAAGTCTTTCATTTCTTTGGTTGCGGAGATTTTAGAATCAACCCTCATGGGTAAAGATCCCAATATCTTTCGTACAATAATTGCTTCCTTGAATGTTTCACCAAGTCCCATCATGGTATTAACAGTTTCATCAACTCGAAGAAAGTATTCAACTATGTTCTCTTCTCTCATTTTTGAGCCTTTCAAATCTTTCCTTGTGAGTTTGAAGCTTAGCCTTTTTTAATTGCCATCCCCTTCATAAATGCCTTTTAGCTTAACCCATATTTCCTTAGCAATTTTGCAATCCATCACCTTTATGAATTCGGTTTCTGATAATCCCAATAATATGGCATTCATAGCTCTTCAATTGTTTTCACTTTCTCTTTTAGCTTCTCTATTTGTAAGACGAGTTGTAGGTATAGTATATCCATCTTCCATAGATTGCCAAATGTCATATCCCAAACCACTAAGATATGTCTTCATTCTTAAGCACCAGAAAGCATAATTAGTTCCATCAAACAATAGTGCCCTATTTGATGAGAATCCATAATTTTCTTGTTCGGCTATTAGTGCTCTCCTCAAATCTACCTTCTAGTGGTTAAGCTATATTCGAAGGAACCCAGTCTGATAGCAATTGTTCAGCACAAGGTGATACTGAGAGGGGGGGTGGAACACATGATTTATGTGGAAACCCTTTTGAGAGAAAACCACAACACAATTTTTCTTATATATATAAATAACTTCTCTTTTCTTATAGGCTCCAACCTACTAGAGACTCCTATCTCTTCTTGACGAAATTATAGGCTCCAACCTATTGGAAGCTTCAACCTCCCCACACAAACCGAGCTTCAACCCTTGCAATTCTTCAATGTTGATATCAATGTTCCATGGGGTTTCGGGGACAGGGACGGGGGGACAGTAGGGGATGCGTTTCAGAGGCGCGGGGACGGGGGATCTAAGTTTGGGGGCGGTGGGGGGACGATGAGGGGATGGCAGCGGGGGGAAGGGGGCGACAGGGTGCTGAAATACATATAGTACTTGAAAAAAATAGTTATAAAAAGATGTATAAGTATAAGAATTATACATATTGGAGACAACTAGGAGTCCCCTAGATGTCTTTAGAACACCCCAACATCCTTGAAGACCTAGCAACGTCTTGGAGACAACGACACTGGTGGTAGGATGGTGGCATTGGTGGTGGGTTGGTGGGGGACGTTCCACCCAAGTCCCCAAGTCCCCAAGTCTCTGAGACGTCCCTGTCTAGGAAACAAAGGGTTTTTTGGGGGGTGTTGTGACCTTTTTCACACATCACCCCATTCAAATGGGGACCCCCTAATTTTTGCTCCATTATGGTCTTTTGGCTTTCCGTCTCTCTCTCTCTCTGGTCTTTCCGTCCTTTCGGGGATGTCCCGTCGTTTGGCCTAGGTTGAAATATTGGTTAAGTCTGTGAAATTAGGGTTTTCACTCTTCAGAGTTTTTTAAGGTCAAACTGAGATATCAAATTGGAATCTGAGCTTAGTACTGCAATCACAACGCTTCCAGCAGAGTCCCACTGAATTTTTATTGAATTCTGACAACTTACTATTTATAGTAAGTACTCAATCTGAGGTCTTTTCCTCAAGATTTTGGAATTCTGACTATTCCATCACATTCAAATAACTTTCAGATACTTGCACGCAAATTTTGAGCAGAATCAAACAACTTGCTATTTTTAGCAGTTCAGGCTTCAAGAGCCATTTTCAGGATTTCCACATGTGCTTTTCAAATGCAAGTTTGGAGAATGTTTCTAGGTTTTTCAAGACCTTCGCAGTGATGTAACATGCAAATCGACGCCATGAATTCGACATGTCAGGCTTCAGGAGCCAATTTTTAGCGTTCGCATGCAGAATTTTTCAACGCATGTCTGGATATTCCTAATGGGTTTTTCCAGAGCTTCGCAATGACATGACATTCAAGCAAGATGGATCATTTTTCAGGGACTTACTATTTTTAGCCAGTGCCTGCATGTTGACCAGTATTCTGGGTTTTTCTGGGTTTTTTGAGATCCCTAGGGCAATGTAACATGCAAACTCATCCGGCAGTGGATTGATCACTTTTCAAACACTTACTATAAATAGCAGGTTCACTCCCGACGCTCTCCAGCACTTCAGTATCACAAACAGAACAACATGCAGCAAAATCAAGTCAAACGGAGCTCGTTTGAGGCACATGCAAGTTAGATTAGGGTTTCCTACTTCGGTGCCTAAAAATTAGGGTAAAAAAATAGAATTTCAAAAAACGAAGATATCCCACTGCGATCAGCATCCTTCCGGCAATCTACTGATAAAATTTGGATGCAATCCGAGCACTTACTATTTATAGTAAGTCGTCCCCAGAACAGGGCTATAAATAGCAGGTCAGGATGAGGGGCAAGCGTCAACAGGTTCACCAAGCGATGAGGACCACGTGGTGAAAAATTCAAGTCAAACGGAGCTGCAAAAGTCAATCAATTTTAGGGTTTGCTAAAAATAGCAGGCAGGCTAAAAATAGCAAATGAGCTTGGGCAACAAGTATAAATAGGGTAGAAAGGCCACAAGAAGCATATCAAGCCAGCTCTAGGGTCAAAACGGGTGAAAGCCATGACGAGTCATACTTCTCCAAAAATTACTAAAAATGGAGTGGCAAGAGGTAACTGAAGGCATTGAAATTTCTAAGTCCACAAATTGAAACTGGCATGAGGACAGGTGAAATGCACCCAAGTCTAAGAAGAGAATGAAAATGTTTTTAAGTGTTAAAATTTCCTCCTCCCCTCTCAAATGCACCCAAGTCATAGAAGAGGCAAGGGAAAAGGTTTCTAAGGCATGAACAAACTTGAAGCTCCACCTATGAAATGCGCCCATCATGCAAGGAGGTGTTTAAAGAATTTTCTAAGGCATCACATGGAAGCTCAAGGGTAGAAATGCGCCCTTGAGGTTAGAGCCACTCAAAACATTTCTAAGTGTTGAAAATAAAAGCAAGGGGTCTAAAATGTGCCCAGGAGGGAATGAGAACTTGAGAGAATTTTAAAGTATGGAAAATAAAAGTAGGTCCCCCAAAAGGTGCCCAAGTTGAGATAGAAGGCATGAACAGGTGCTAAGGCGTTGAAAATGAAAGCTCACACCCCCAAATGCGCCCAAGGAGAAGTGGGTGGAGCCTTCAGAAGTTTCTAAGGAAAAAATAGAAGTAGACCCTCCAGAATGCGCCCAAGGTTGCTGAAAGAGTAAAAACGCCTAAGGCATTACAAACGAAAATGCCACATGCTGAATCAGCCAAGAATGAGAAGAGTGGGATGAAGAAGTTTCTAAGTTATGAAAATTGTAGCACATGGCCTCAAATGTGCCCAAGCTAATAAGGAGGAGGAGTTGACATAAAAGGTTTCTTAGTGTGAGGGAAATAAAACCTCACTAGCTGAAATGCGCCCAGCAAGGTGAAGTGACTTGGAATTTCTAAGTTAGATAATTCTAAGTGTGAAGTGGGAGCTCCCCCTCTACAATGCGCCCTCAAGAAGGAAGGGACATAGAATTTTTCTAAGTCATGAAAAATTGCAGTTGCATACTCCAAATGCGTCCTCAAAGCAGACAAGGTATATAAAATGCTAAGGCAATGGAAATGGAAGTACAAGGAATTAAATGCACCCCCCAAGAATCAAATGGAGGTGGAGAAATTTCCAAGGCAAGGTAAAATAAAAGCACAAACCTCTAAATGCGCCCTCTAAGGAAGTATGAAGGCAAGACTTAGAATATTTTCTAAGTATGAGGAAAATAAAGGTAGCAAGTATGAAATGCACCCTTGGCATGGGGCATAGCAAAATGCGCCCAAGGCTACAATGAAGATAAAGCATAAATATTTTAAGGCGTGGGAATTTCCCTCACCACACATGAAATGCGCCCAAGATTGAAAGTGGAAGCACATAAGGTGGAATGCGCCCAAGGAAGGTGTGAAGACAAGGTAAGGCTAGGTGTGGGAAATTCCTCCTCACCATGTCAAATGCACCCAAGGAAAATTGTTAAGGCGTGGAAATGCCTAGGGAGCTAAAGTGAAGGTAAAATGAAGTGCACCCAAGGTAGAGTCAAGGAATTTAAATTTTTCTAAGGCATTTTCATGGGTGAAAGTGTGAAGGATGCCTAGGGGGTGATGTTAAAATTTCCAGAGGCAAGATGAAATGCGCACATGAACAGGAGGGAATTTCTTGAGGAAAACAGGAAAATGCCAAGGCATGAAAAATGAAGACTGTAGGTGTGGAATACGTCCAGAATTAAAATGAAATAAACCTTAGCAAATTTTATTATTTAAACTTACCCCTTCGTCTAGATACACATGAAAACGATGAGTTTTGAAGGGAAATTTCTTCTAGGTATTGGACATTTCCCACTAGGAGATGATTTAAATCTTTTCCACACCTTGCTCGTGTTGTCTCAATGGAGATTTTAGCCTAGTGCCTATTGATGAATTTTCTAGGCGAAAATAAATTTTTCTAAGGCAAATAAGAGAAATGTTTTTACAAAAAATGCCTCGGCTAGTAATGTCAAATTGAGCAGTGGATGAAATTTATAAAGCAGATAAAATTGTCTAAGGAAAGGAAAAATAAAACAACAAGGGGTCCAATACACTCACAAGGAAGAGGTGAAATTTGTCTAAGGCATCGAGGAATTTGAAGATGAGATGAAGCTAGAACATCAAGCATTCAAGTGCGTCCTCAAAGTGAAATATTTTCTAAGGCACAAACTCCAGGCACAAGGTGGTGGATGTGCTCTTGAAGAGGACCTCATAAAATGAACACAATGTGCCCATGATGAAAGTTTGCTAGAAAATGATGAATTTTATCAGATCCAGAGGTCAAGGAGACCTTGGAAATCAAAACATGGAAATTAGGTAAGTGAATTTATATTATAAGCGTTTTGATGCTCTTCTTTCTGTTTTGCAAGATGAACACCAGAGCTAGAGCGTGAAGGCTTGAGGTGATGAAGCTGGACAACGTTACAACTTTGGAAAAGGGAAACGGCAGCGAAGACTTGTCTAAGGCATTAAGAGCATGATGCGGAAGAGGCACATGCGCCCCAGGGCAATGGGCTAGAGAAATATGAAGGTTACAAGGAAGAAATGCGTCCAAGAGTTAAAACATCAAGAAGGCTGAACAAGGAAAGATCACATTGCTCCAGTCGTTATTTGTTTTATGCTTGCCCCTCCTCCTAGCGCAACAGAATTGGCGGAGAAGAATAGTGGGAACACGTTTCTGGACAAGAATCTTCTAGAGGAGGATAGTGGGCATTAATTGCTCATGGTGGTTTTTGCAGAGGAGTGGAGAATCTTCTATTCATTTATTACCCCACTCCTCTCCGTGGCAGTTTTTATGGCATAAACCCTAATTAGGGCACATGCGGCTTGATCTGAGCCGTTCTTTGTAATTGAATCTACGTCGTCCGTTGGACTGGGCCAACTATAAAAGGGGGCATCCCCCCTTATTTGTAATCTATTAGATTAGATTAAGAGTTGAATCAGAGCTAGAGAGTAGAGAGCATATAGTGAATACTTAGAAGTTAGCTTAGTTTGAAAAGGAAAGAAAAGCTTTCCCTTTGAAAGTTTTTGTAAAAAGTTGTAGTGGAGGACTCTCATAATATAAAGAATTTCATTGATTGGTGATTCTCTCTTTCATTGTGAGTAGTTGACAAAACTTTTTCATCTTTCCAATTCAAATAGATTACAGTAAAGTAGACTCTATTTTATGCAAGTAGTTGTTAGTCGTGAAATGTGGCATTTGATTTGAGCAAGTCTTCTTTCATCCATACCATTAGCGGGCTTGCTAACGGTAAGTTCGCCTTGCATGGTCAATTGGAGTATTGGCACTTAACTTCGATTGTGGCTCATATGCCCATATGCATCGTTGTGATGGTATGTACATGTTGTGTCATAATTTGAACACCTTTCTCATCCTTTGAAGATTGCACCGATTTTGTGGAAGTTCTCCGAAGGGAGGCAAAGCAAAGTTTGGTTTGAAGATTGTTGAAGTCGATCCTCACATTCCACCCTTTAGGAGTAGAAGTTAGAATCCCTACCCTTATCCCTTTTAAATTCAGCATTTTCCCGATTAGTCTAGAAATCAGAGCATCATAGTCAAATCTTTCACCTGCTTCAAGAAGTTGAACAATTACGTAAGTCCCCTTGGAATACCCAGCATATTCACATCAACCAACCGAGCCTGTTCGCTAAATAAGGAACCTTGGAGTCGAACGCATGATCTCTCACACAATCTTAGCCTGCGGAATACTTTGATCAAGAGAGAATAAGGTGACCGTTGGAAACTTTATTCTGTGTTGGTGCGGTCATAAAACACCTGTCAATAGGGTGGACACGGCCCAATGGAATACTGGTTAATATAGTATACTTCTTCACCAAAGCACAAATCTGATCACAAGTATTCACTTAATCTTTTCATAAATATGATCTATAATTTCACCTTAAAATCTGCACTCTTTCCCTTAACATTTACCTCTCAATTTTCACATATGTTTTATATATTTGGAATTATCCTTCTCATATGGCAGCATATACTCTTCAAAAGATATCTGATTTGCACTTCATTTCTGCCTCTATTCTTTTCTTAAATCTGCTTGTTAAAAATAAGAAAATATTCATTGAACTTACTGCATTTTGATTTCCCCTTCAACTTCTATTTATACCATTTTATTTTGTTAAGGGATGTGTCTTTTTGTGGGAGATGTGTCTATTTAAATGAGCGTGTCCTTTTAGAAACCAATTGCTACCTTTTCTTAATGAATTTTATCTTGTAAATGATCATCTTTGTCATAATTCACTATTTTTTATGATTTTTAAATTGCCAAGTTTAGGCCCAGTTTATCAATAGGTATGGATCCAAGTCAAAAGTTGGGTGGTTAATTTTTTTCTGAGACCGAGTAACAATGCTATTATTTTGTAGCTATGAAACATTTTCAGCAGACATATAAAAGCAACCAATATAGCAGAAATAAGCAGTAAACAGACATAAATTGCTACAATTTGATGATTTAATTATAGCTTCACACTGTCCATATAAGTACCAACAAAGGGTTATTAGAGATCCTATTTCGAAAATTACTAAGTTACATAACAGTATAATTTTCTGTATGTATAACTATCTGGCCATCATAGAATATAACTCAGATTACTTGATGTTAATTTACTAAGTTACTGGTTTGGGTTCAAGTTCAGGTTCAAGGATTCAGGTATGCTGGTACAGCAAAAAATTGGGGATAGCCACATTTTGAATATATTCATTCAAAAAACATATAAAATTCATAAATATATACCTGTTTTAGCCTAAAAACTGGAATTAAATTCAGATAACCACAAACGTGTATATAATAAACAAAACAACCATAAAAATATATCTCATGCAGAATACAAAGTCTTCAACCATTGACATGGGTAGAAAGAAAGCTTAGAATCTAACAAAGAAAAAGTTCATATACATTGGACATTAACGACTAAGAAATAAAGTTCTGAGAAGTACTAGAATGGAGTAATAATTCTTAGGAAGAAACAAAGGGTCTGCAGGTTATGAAGATTCTTTCTTAGTTCATGAGATATAGGACTTGTAATGAACTTCAATGAGATATAGAACTTATAATGAATTTCAATGAGTTCCAAAGTTTGAGAAGAATGAAGGTCCATTCAGTTGTATACATACAAAAACAATTGTATTGTTTCAATTTGCAGGCCACAATTCAGGCATTTCTCATTTGTAGGTCAAATCGTTGTTTTCGTTCTCAATGCTCACCCATGTGATTGTCATTTTTAGCTTACATCTTTACACGACCAGCAAAGAGACTTATTCAATACATCAGACCAAATTTAACATTTAAGTTTGGACAATGAAAGAATGGCAAAGGCATTCTAAGGTAGAGAAATGATTGTCAAGATTTCCAAGACAGATCTTGACAGAGAAGATGTACTTTGTGGAGATTTCAAATTGGGAAAGGGAGAGTTCAGCTAGCCACAAAACATGTATATAATAAACAAAATCATAAAAATATATCCCATGCAGAGGACAAAGTCTCCAATCATTGACAAGGGCATAGAGAAAGCTTAGAATCTAACAAAGCAAAAGTTCATATGCATTGAACATTAAAGACTAAGAACTAATGTTCTGAGAAGTACTAGAATGGAGTAATAATTCTTAGGAAGAAACAAAGGGTCTGCAGGTTATGAAGATTGTTTCCTAGTTCATGAGATATAGGACTTGTAATTAACTTCAGTGAGTTACAGAATTTGACAAGATTGAAGATCCATTCAGTTGTAACCATACGAAAATATCATATTGGTTCAAGTTACAAAACAAAATTCAGTTGTTTCTCATTCGTAGGTAAAATCCTTGTCTTTGTTCCCAATGGTTGCCCATGATGTTGTCATTTTCAGTTAACATCTTTACAAGACCAACAAACAGACATATCCAACACGTCAAGCCAAGTTAAACATGTAATTTTAGACAATGAAAGAACGGCAAGGGCATTCAAAGGTATACAAAATGATCGTCAGAGTTTATGAGACATGTTGTGACCTTTTCACACATCGCCCCATTCAAATGGGGACCCCCTAAATTTTTGCTCCATTTTGGTCTTTTGGCTTTGGTTTTGGGTAGTTTTGCGCCTCTCTGATCTTTTGATCTTTTTGCCCTTTCGGGGATGTCCTATCATTTGATCTGATGGAAATTTTGGCTAAGTTTGCGAAATTAGGGTTTTCATTCTTCGGGCCAGTTTGAAGTTAAATTGAGTTGGCTAATTGACATCTGAGCTTAACATTATTGCCAGGAGACTTCCAGCAGGTTCCCACTGAGTTTTCATTGAAATCTGACAACTTACTATTTTTAGTAAGTACCTGATTGGAGGGTCTTTTCTTCAGAATTTCGGGATTTTGACTGCATCAACACATTCAGGTAGCTTCAGGGTGCCTACACATAAAATTTGAACAGAATCGGACAACTGGCTATTTTTTTAGCAGTTTTGGCTCCAGGAGCCATTTTCAGGATCTTCACATGTGCTTTTCAAATGCATGTCTGGGGAATGTTTCTGGGTTTTTCAAGACCTTCACAGTGATGTAACATGCAAATCGAGATGGTGACTTTCAGCAGTACAGCCTTCAAAGGCTATTTTTAGGGTTTGCATGCAGAGTTTTTCAACGCATGTCTGGATATTCCTTGTGGGTTTTTCGAGAGCTTCGCAGTGATCTGACACGCAAGTAGAATGGATCAGTTTTCAAGGACTTACTATTTTTAGCCAGTGCCCGCATGTTGGCCAGTTTTCTGGGTTTTTTTGGGTTTTTAGAGATCCCCCGGGCACTATGACATGCAAACTCATCCGACATCAGATTGACCACTTTTCGGACACTTACTATAAATAGCAGTTTCACCCCAACAGCCACCCGACACTTCAGTTCAACAAGCAAAGCAACATGCAGCAAAAATCAAGTCAAACGAAGACCATTCGAGGCACATGCAAGTCATATTAAGGTTTCCAGCTTCGATGCTCAAAAAGAGGGGTAAAAAGCCAGAATCTTCGAAAACGAAGGTATCCCACTGCGATCAGCATCCTTCGGGCAATCTACTGGTGAAATTTGGGATCAATCAGAGCACTTACTATTTATAGTAAGTCATCTCCAAAACAGGGCTATAAATAGCAGGTTAGCACAAGAGGCATGTGTGAACAGGTTCATCAAGTGATGAGGACCACTTGGTGAAAATTTCTAGTCAAACGGAGCTGCAGAAGTCAAGCAATTTTAGGGTTCGCTAAAATTATTAGGCGGGCTAAAAATAGAAAGTGAGCTTGGGCAACAGGTATAAACAGGGTGGCGAGGTCACGAGAAACATATCATGCCAGCTCCAGGTTTAGAACGAGTGAAAAGCCACGAAGAGTCACACTTCTCCAAAATTTGCTAAAAATAGAATGGCAAGAGGTAGCTGAGGCGTTGAAGGTTTTCAAGTTGAGGCTAGCATCAAAAATGTCTAAGTATCAAGAATTCCTCCTCATACCCTCAAATGCGCCCAAGGGGAATGAGCAAGCATGAATAAAATTTCTAAGTGGTGAAAATAAAAGTAAGCCCTCTAAAATGCGCCCATCTCCAGCTAGTCAAAGTGCGCCCAAGTCAAAAACAAAAGTGGCCCGCCTCATTTGCGCCCAAGGTAAAAGGATGAAGCTTGGAAATTTTCTAAGTTATGAAATGAAAGTGCTACCTTCAAAATGCGCCCAAGAGGGAGAAAGACTTGAGGAAAAAGTTTAAGGAAAGCTGAAATGAGAGTGGACCCCTCTAAATGCGCTCTAGGCAAGTGGTTGAGGTAGCAATGCATTAAAATATTCTAAGTGGTGAAGATGAAAGCAGCACCCTCCAAACGCGCCCAAGCAAGGAGTGGAGGAGAAGCTATTTCTTAAGTGCTTCAAAACTAGAAGTATACCCTCTCATATGCGCCCTCAACAAGTTGGAAATGTTGAAGAAATTTCTAAGTTAGAAAATGGAAGTAGAGGACTTCATATGCGCCCAAGGTAAAAGGGAGATTGTATGTTGGCTAGGAAAATTGCCTAAGGCAAGAAAACAAAAGCAGCAAGGGTGAAATGCGCCTTCAGCATGGAGGATGTTTAAAAAAGTTTCTAAGTATGAAATGAAAGCCCACTCCCTTAAATGCGCCCTTGAGAAGAGGAAGTTGTTTGCAAAAAGTTTCTAAGTTATAAAGTGAGAGTTGCCCCCTCTAAATGCGTCCATTATGAGCAAGGGTGAATAAAAAATTTCTAAGGCAAAGATAGAAGCTACACACTCCAAATGCACCCACCTTGTGGTAAAAGCTTGAATATTCTCTAAGGCATGTGAAACATGAACCTCAAAGAGCCTAAATGCGCCCCAGCTGAGAAATGAGTTCAAAGAGATTTGCTAAGGCGTGGAAAATTGCAGCACATGGCTTCAAATGCGCCAAACCTAGAGGAGGAAGGGACTTAGAAATTATCTAAGTCATGAAAATTGCAGCACATGGCCTCAAAGGCGCCCTTGACTTGAGGTGAAGGAGCTTAAAGAAATTTCTAAGTATAAAGTCTACCCCTTGAAATGCGCCCTTGAAGGAGGCTTGATAATAAATTTGCCTAAGGCATTGAAAATGGAAGGAGCTACCCCCAAATGCGCCCAAGGAGAAGAAGGAGGAGCTGACTTAAAAGGTTTCTAAGTGCGAGGGAAATAAAACCTCACTAGCTAAAATGCGCCCAGCAAGGTGAAGGGACTTAGAATTTTTCGAAGTCATGAAAAATTGCAGCAGCATATTCCAAATGTGCCCTCAAAGCATACAAGGGATGTAAAATGCTAAGGCAATGGAAATGGAGGTACAAGAAGTTAAATACGCCCCCCAGCAATCAAATAGAGGTGGAGAAATTTCCAAAGCAAGGTAAAATAGAAGGCCTTCCTAAGTGCGCCCAAGGTAAGTTAATTAAATAAAAAGTTTCTAAGGGATTTTCTAAGGTAAAATGAGAAATACGCCTAAGGAGGGAGGTATTGTTAAAATCTCCAGAGACAAGATCAAATGCACCTGGGAATAGGGAGAATTCTTCATGAAAACTAGAAAAATGCCAGGATTTGGAAAGTGAAGACTACAGGTGTGGAATACGTCCAAAATAAAATGAAATCAACCTTAGCAATTTTTATTAATTTTCAAAAATAATAAAAATTAAATGTACCCCTTCGTCTAGATACACATGAAAACGATGATTTCTGAGGGGAAATTTCTTCTGGGTATTGGACATTTCCCACTGGGAGGTGAATTAAACCTTTTCCATACCTTGTTTGTGTTGTTTCGACAAGGATTTTGGCTTGGCACCCATTTAACAAATTTCCTAAGGCTCAAGGAGATGAAATTTGTCTAAGGCATGAAGAAGTTGAAGATGGAATGAAGCTAGAACATCAAGCATTCAAGTGCGTCCTCAAGGTGAAATAATTTCTAAGACAAGAGGATGAAAACATCAGATGTTAAATGCACCCGTGTTGAAAATTTATGAAAAGCAAGATTTGCTAGAGAAAAGTGGTGAATTTTATCCAGAGATCAATCGGACCTTGGAAGTCAAAACATGGAAATCAGGTTAGTAAAGTGAATTTATGTTATAAGTATTCTGATGCTCTTCTTTTGTTTGGCAGGATGAACATCGGAGCCAAGACGTGAGGACTTGAGGTGATGAAGATGGACAATGATACAACTTTGGAAAAGGAAATGGCAGTGAAGATTTGGCTAAGGCATTAAGAACGTGATGACAAGTGAGCTGAAGAAATATGAAAGTTACAAGGAAGAAGTGCGTCTAGGAATTAAAGCAACAGGAGAGCCGAACGGGAGGAATTCCTTGCTCATCACTTTCATATCGACCACGTACTCGCCTCTCCTCCTAACGCAACTGAATTGGCAGAGAAGAACAGTGGCAACATGTTTCTAGAACGAGAATCTTCTAGAAGAAGATAGTGGGCATTAATTGCAAATAATGGTTCCTGCAGAGGAGTGGAGAATATTCTGTGCATTCATTGCCCCACTCCTCTCTGTGGCGGTTTTTAGGGCAAAAACCCTACTTAGGGCATGCGTGGCTCAATCTGAGCCCTTTATTGTAATTCAATCTAAACCGTCTGTTGGACTGGGCCAACTATAAAAGGGGCATCCCCCCTCATTTGTAACTAAGTAGATATTAGATCAAGAAGTCAAAGAAGATAGAAGTTAGAATAGATAGAGTTAGCTTAGAGGATAGCTTAGTTTGAAAAGGAAGGAAAACTTTCGCTTTGAAAGTTTTGTAAATGGTTGTTGTGAAAACTTTTCATAATACAAAGAGTTTCATTGCTTGGTGATTTCTTCTTTTGTTATGAGTAGCTAGCAAGGCCCTTTCATCTTTCTGATTCAAGTAGATTGAGTAGAGTAGACTTTAGTTTATGCAAAATGTTGTTAATTGTGGAGTGTGGCATTTTGGTTTGAGCATAGCTTCTTTCATCCATACCACTAGCGGGCTTGCTGATGGTAAGTTCGCCTTGCGTGGTCAACTGGAGTATTGGCGCTTAACTTCGATTGTGGCTCATATGTCCATATGCATCGTTGTGATGGTATGTACATGTTGTGTCATAATTTGAACACCTTTTTCATCCTTTGAAGATTGCACCAACTTTGTTAGAGTTGTCCGAAGGGAGACGAAGCAAAGTCTAGTTCAAAGATTGCTTAAGTTGATCCTCATCCTCCACCCTTTAGGAGTAGATGGTAGCATCTCTAATCCTTATATCCTTTTACATTCAGCATTATCCGGTTAGTTTAAGAACCCAAGCTTCATTGACAAATCTCCCGAAATTTGAAAATCCCTTCTCCTGAATGAGCAACTCATGTAAGTCCCCTTGGAATACCCAACATATTCATATCAACCAACTGAGTCTATTCACGATAAAAGGAACCTTGGAGTTGAACGCATAAACTTTCACGCAATCTTAGCATGCAGAATACTTTGATCAAGAGAGAATAGGGTGACCATTGGACATTTTATTATGTGTTGGTGTTGTCATAAAAAACACGTCAACAAGACACATTTTGACAAAGATGATGTACTTGGTGGAGATTTCAAATTGAGAAAGGGTACACAACTGGTCTGAAGCATGCAAAAGAGAGAGAATGCCATTATTGCAGATCAAAGACATTCAAAAATGACATCCATGAGCCTAGTCACCACCAAGGACAACAAATGTCATTTTAAGTGTGAAAATCATTTAAGTGAGAAAGTGCATGCACCTTTCAATGTCAATAATAAATTAGAATGTGAAAATCACTTTAGTAACTTAACATACACTTTTTCCCTTAAGTGACAAATGTCAATCCCATGCACTTGGAGCACAGCTAATGACTTAAGTATCATAATGTCAATTGAAAAACACAACAAAAAGTGCAACCTAACCCCTAGGTGTGCACCCAAGCCACTTAGTGTCAAAATCTCAACACGAAAATATGACAAAATGCAATGGAGGTCCTTGAAGCACTCCTAACAACTTAAATGTCAAGTTGTTAATCAAGAATTAGAAGAAAACGTGTAGTGAGATTTCCAAACACACCCCTAGGGGGTCAAATGTCCAAATGTCAAAGTGGGATTAGTACAAAAAGTGCACTCAAGTTCCCTAGCACTCATCTAGCCACTTAATTGTCAAGTTGTCATTGCAAAATAAGAAAATAAAGTGCATATTGCACCTGAGTGCATGCCCCAAGAGCTTGAATGTTAAGTTGTCAATAAGCAAACATAAGAAAAAACAGTTCTAGTCTTCAAAGTTCCTAGTTTTTGAAGGTTATCTCAACTCTCAAGTACGAGTTAGTTGTCATCTCCAAATTGGTTTTTGAAGGTTGTCTCATCCTAGTTTTCCAAACTAACAATTTTTGCAAGGTAAAACTAACTGGTTCAAGCTGATCAAGAGTAAGCATTGGTGAAATATCAAGCAACTAAAGACAAGCAACAAATGAGGATGAGCCTAGACGAGAAAAATAAGAACAAATCAGCATAAGAGAACGGCCAATTGGGAAAAGATAAACCAATTGGGCAGAAATCTGTGAATAATTCCACCAGCATTCATAAAGATGAGAGCAGATTGAAGAGGGCGAACACATCATAAATCGGCACCTAAGGGCAAGACCGTTAGTTGAAACTTGAAAGCATGACACACTCCTAAGTGATGTCAATCATCAAAAACTCCACTTCAAAAGAGGTCAGGAGTGATATGAAACTATACCCAAACAAAAGATGGGATAAAAAACATAAAGTTGTGTTGTACCCAAACCAAATTTTTTCTTCATTAAGGCATTTTGCTTAAAATGGTCTAAACCTTAAAAAATTATGTCAAAACTCAGTTTTTGAGCAAATCAAGTATGGGCTTTTGGTCAGTGTGATGTTAGGAAGATACTGGCAAAGTTCGAAAATTTTGAAAATTAGGGTTTCCGGACCCCTATTTTTAGGTCAAAAAACCCTAAAAATAGAAACTTGTCAGAATTGGCTGAAATTAATTTTGATCGGCTTATTTTGCATCACGATCACAGTGGTGAAGTCGGTTTCAGTTAAAAGTCAGTTTAAGCCTGGTGGGTAGTTTTCACTTTTTCAAGAGAAAAGTTAGGATCTCCGAGGTCGTCAATGGTAGTTGGCCAGTACCAAGTGTCAAAATCTAAGCCTGAAACTCAAAGCAAAACATTCTATGATGAAACATGCTGAAAAGGATGGTTCTTGACGAAGGGGGTTTTCAAATGGCGAAAAGGGCAAAAATATTCTAAGCCTGAAACTCAAAGCAAAACATTCTATGATGAAAGATGCTGAAAAGGATGCTTCTCAACGGAGGGGATTTTCAAATGGCGAAAAGGGCAAAAATATTCTAAGCCTGAAACTCAAAGCAGAACATTCTATGATGAAAGATGCTGAAAAAGATGCTTCTTGACAGAGGGGATTTTCAAATGGCGAAAAGGGCAAAAATATTCTGTCTGGAAACACTTTCACTTTGTAACATGGGAGATGCTTGCGCAATCAACGTTCAAATCAACTTTACAATGTCCGTACATGTGAAAATAGTGAAATACAGTCACACACACGTGTCAACAGCAATAATGCTTCTACGTGGGCAACTCAACAGCCGACACGGTGTTTGTAGAGCGCGAAATGGAGAAAATTACCAAATCCAGAGCAAATTTGCGCCCCTATAGCTCAGGGGTACCGTTCAATTTGTAGGTCAAGATTCAATTGTTTTGGGTTGCAAACATATTCATTCTCTTTGGTTTTCAGTCAGCTTTCTGACAAGCTATCAAGCAAGTTGATCCAATTCTCAGAACTCTAGCAGTTGAAGGCAAAAGCCAAAATTTCGGAGAGTATACACATCACAAAGACAGTCTAATTTGCAATTTTTGCGCCCCTGTAGCTCAGGGGCGCCCTTGAATTAGACATGTCAGATGAATGAATTTCTTGTTTCCGTTTTCGGGGGATCTCTTTTGATATGGCCCATCTCCGCAATGCACCCGTTCGCAAGATCGTCAGACGAGTTGAGTGACCGTGACAGTGGTTCCAGTGAGCACGTAAAACGAAGGAAATATAAAGTGAAAATATCAAATTGTACCTCTAATGGCTATGGGCGCCTTGCCTTTAGGCCAGTCAGATGAGGTTTCTTGCTGCTGTCATCTTCACGAGACTTGTGCAGAATCCTCCTAGCTACGTAGTGAATCTATCCGTCAACCTTCAAGATCTATCAATCGCCCGCAATCGAAGAATCTGTGCAAAATGAAGACAAGTGGAAAAATGGCTAAGGGTTTTACATATTGCCTTGAAAAAGGCGCCCTTCTTCTAGAGGCATTAAATGCAGTCTTTTTGCTTCGTCACTCCTAGGAACATCTCTTCCAAGTTGTTCCAGTTACGTAGCAAGCCTGTCAACACGCAAATCGGACAAATCCGACTCCCGGTAGCAAGGGTCAAAGCAAGGCACTTGGTTGAAATTGACAAAATACAAAATCATGTTAATTTATGTTTTTGCTCCTGTGCAAGCCAGGGGCGCCCTTGCATTTGGAGGTCTTAATCCAACATTCAGGCCTTGCATATGCAGTCATCGGGTGCGTAATTCTTCCAGCTACGCAATGGATCCAGCATCCAATCGATGGGAGTCATCGTTCACTGGTAGTGGCAGATTGAAGCGTCAAATGGAAAATCAAAAAAATGGCTAAGTATGGAATTTCTTACGAAATTACATATCTCCTTGAGAAAGGTGCCCTTCATTTTGAGGCATCAAATTCAGTTTTCTGAGGTCACAGCTCCCAACAAACATTTCATCAATTTTGATCTGGCTATGCGATGAGTCCTTCAATTCAGTTTCAGCATCACCCGGGCACCTAAAAATCAGAGTTCAATAGAGGCTACTGTGACGTTTTCAACAAGCTATAAAATAGGAAGTTAGCAAAAAGTTTCAACTTTTGATGTGGCACGCCTAGAAAGTCAAAGTTTCAATTTTTGGAATCAGATTCTAAGTCGACCCAAAAAGAGAGATTTCAGTTAACACAATAAAATAATATTAAATTTCAGTTTTTGCATGTCAGCTTTGCAAAGGGCAAATTTCTTCAATATTTTAATATTGGCGCCTATTTTGAGACTCAAGTCAGTTTTGCATGTTGAGTTGAACTCAATATTTTAATATTTTAATATTTTTGAGACTTCAAGTCAGTTTTTGTTGCACGAAGTGAGGTCCAAACAGATGGCCTCTTTTTAAATCAGGGTTTCTACTTGTAGTTGGCACCATAAACCTGAAATTTCTTTATTTATTTCAAGAGGCGGCTTCTATCCTCATAACAGGTTGAAGTGCAAACGAATTTTCTCTTGTGCGAGGATTCGAAGGCATCATACATAATTTTTCAAATTTCCTTGCAGATACAAGTCCAGAATAATCAGCAGACTTCAGACAAGCATGGCGATTTTGACAAAATCAAAAACATAAAACCTCTATCTTCTGTCTTAATTTCTTCTTTTCATGTCTTAGGTATTCTTCGCATGTCCAAGAATTCGATGACTTTTGATAGTTTTAATCATTTGGGTTGGTTGTGCACGGCTTTCTCTACAAAACCCATGTGTTCGAATTTTTCAGGAAAAATTACCTCGAAGCTTCAAATCTCAAAGCTTTGCTTTTCTCAACTGAAATTCATTTGCATGGTGGAGTAAAAGACAGTATTTTTCTAAACAGAGGATTTGGGTTTGCTTGAAAAACATCTTCTGCACAAAACCCATGTTCCAGATTTTTTAAGAAAAATCTGCCCCGTAGCCCCTGTTGCCCCTAGTTGCTTTTTTCGGAAAAGTCTTTGCATGTCAAGCTAAACAACATTTTTTCGAATTTTTGACGTTGTGGGTTTGCTTGAAATCATTTTTCGCACAAAACCCATGTCTTGGAATTTTTCGTGAAAATTGCCCTCCGACAAGGTATTTTTAGCCTCATCAGGAGTGATTTTCAGCTTCCCAGAGAAAGTTGTCAGAACATAGTCATGTTTACAGTCACCAGGCGAGTTTTTTAGAATGCAATACACACAGAATGAATTCAGGATCAAGTCGGTCCTACTTCATGATTTCATCGAAACGGCTGACATGAACTTGCATAAGGTGCTCCCAGAGGTCATTTTGGATCCGAAAAAGATAAATTTGGCAATACTTCAAAACATATAAGGTCCGTGTTGCTAGAGGTAGCTTTTATCCCCATTTCAGTTCAGTGCATAGAATTCGTCATGTCTTGTATCAAGCATTACAATTCTACTGCCTGTGAAATTCAATTAGCGCATGGACAAGTGATTTGCAGTCTCAAGCCCCGAGATATTGAGAAATGTTTTGGTATTCCTCAACATCCGAATAGTTTGGTCATTACCATGGTTCAATGTGAGAGAGCATTTAATGTTGATAAGGACATGTGTCAGAACAAAATGGCAGAAAGGTGGTTAAAAGAAAAGAAAGTTAAATTGCCACACAATGTCAGTCGTGGAGAGTTCAAAGACGAGTACGTGATTTTGATAACTCTTCTTAATTGTGTCTCTAGTCATTCAAATGCAGACAAATTCCAGCCTTGGATGTATTATATCATTGAAGCAAGAGTATTATGACTGGGCTTCTTTGATCAACGACTTCATTCACAAACAGATTACTGGATTCCTAGTTGCCCATGATTTTCACATGTGTTCTTATCTCGTATTCTTGATTGCATATCAAAATCAATTTAGAGGTTTGAACACCAAAGGCGTTCTCAATATGTAGAAAGTTTATCAGTATTACGATCAACTTGAATTCATAGCTTCTAAGCGACATTTCAAGCGTGTGCAAGAAGCTTTCTTGATATACACAGTGAGAGACCTACACTGGGAGTTACACGTTCATATTTCAGCAGTTGCTCGAGAGGCAATGGCAGAATGCACGGACGGGTTCATTCAGTTCTCTACATATACTTACATCCATGTCTACGGTTATACAGGAAATCCAGCCATGCTACCACGTTATCCTTCGGATAAGATGATGTTCATGGAGTTTCTAAGGCAATTATCTGAAGTCCATTCACGATTGCGCAACAAGCGCCAGACGACAGCCAGTTTCCCTTTGCAGATGGGAATCTACAGATGTAAAATACCAGTTGATGCCAAGATTGCAGGTCAGGAGTTAGAGAACCTCAAGCTCAAGTACCTTGTTGATGCACGCTCATATGACCCTTGGGGTTATTATTCAACACGTCTTAGAGGTCGGCCTCATCACAAGCCTACTATGGAAGACTACTAGGTCAGCTATGAGGATGAGTTCAAAGTGTGTCGACGCAGTTACAGCAGGTTCACTCTCTCACAGATTTGCCTTTACAGGTCAGAGGATGTGGAAGGGTTGTCAAATGATGATGGGGATATACTTCCTCAATTCTTCAAAGAGCAGGTTGATACATAGCCACTTCTAGCTATTGATTGGTACACCCAAGAGTATTCATCCGTGGAAGAGAGAACAGGTAGAGCTATTCAAAATAGCATACTCTACTTAGAAAGCAAGAAAACAAGGAGGGCAGTCATGCCAAGCACAGAGCCGCCATTGGTGGAATCTAAACTGCCATCCTCATCAAAGCCTAAACAAAAGAAAAGGAGTAACCCTCCTAAAAAAAGCAAAGTGTCTGATAAATCAAAAGGGAAGGCACTTGTTATAGAAACACAGGTGGAGTTAGCCACGAATACAGTTCAGAGCATGCTAGAGCCAGTGGTACAACCTCCTTTACCATCACCAACACCACAGCAACTCCCAATTCGAATTCACATTGATTTGGACTTGGACTCGCCACTGCGTAGCCATACTTCTACACTTTCCGCCTCATCGGGACCTCCTCTGACTAGCACCGATCCATCCAGTGAGATTAGTTGAGACTCGTCTTGGCTTGACAGTCAGCTGGGTAGGAAGAGATGGCAGCCGTCATACATACTTGACCACTCGGACTTTGATCACATCTACCAAGATCCATCGGATAAGAGGATTAAGAAACAAGTTCATGTAGAGAGGAATGCTGAGAAAGAGATCATTGTAGAGACTACAGTACCTCCACCAGACAAGAATTTGGATGAGTTGGAAGTTGAGGACTTCGAGGTTATCAAGGTTAACCTTGGCAGGGGCACACGCCAAACAGAGGTTGATTTGCTTCAAGTTGCAACTAACAACATAATGGTTAGAGTGGCAAAAGACGGAGAAGACAAGGCAGCCCTCAAGGCTGAAAACCAGCAGCTTCGTTAATACATCGCTAATCTCGTCCATAGACCCAATAATGTCACCACTTCACTCCCACAGATGACAAAGCCACCAGTAGAGCAAGGTCAGCTCAATCGGATGGTTGTGTACGAGAAGCGCATGATTGATTGGGAAGAGGAGTTTATCACTAAGGGCCACTTTGTACTTGCAAAACTATTTCAGTTGAGACACAACACCCGCGAACTTTGTTTGCAAATTCAAGATTCAGAGTGCAGCTTGGCAGTTGACAAACCTAGGGATGAAATCTTGATCGCTCACCTGGGGACGGCATATGACTCGTTCGCTGATGAAGAAGATAGGGAAGCTATTTTTTATTGGAGAAAACAATTAATCTTCAAGGCACAAATATAGGAAACAATGACCTCAGAGTCGACCGAGAGTAGAGAGCATGTGACTATTGCACTTCATTATGTCAGAACTTTTGTGTCACAAGTTTCTTGTCGATATCAACGTGAGGGTGGCAAGTATGTTGAGCTTACAGACATTCAGTCAGAATTGCAAACACTCATCCATGGTATTTTCAATGGAGATTCTATTGGCTGTAAGTTAGATCAACTTACAGTCATGTCAACGTTGTTCGATGAGGCAGTCAGAAGAAGAGGTGAACTTCAGAGCCAGATCACAGGTGGTGAGGATATGTTGCGCAGACACCATGTACTACGAAAGAGTATCAGTGCCCCAGATGGTGATGCAGTCAACGACCTCATGGAGGAGTTAGTTGCTCGAGATTAGGGCCAGTGAACCCCAGTTCAGGGCGTCCCACCTTTTCCAAGATAGACATTAGATACGGGAGTTAAACTCGATGCCTCTTTTTGAGTTAACTCGTTGATCTACAATGCATGCTATGTCTTTCTTGGAAACATCTTTGTATAGTTGGAGTTATTAGTTAGTTTTCATTTCAATAAGGACGTGCATGTTGCACATGTCCATTTTGTTGAGTCCTAATTCAGTTAATTGATGGTATCTTTCTAGTTAATGGTGTAGTCTATTTTCCTTAGATTAGGAATAAAGATCTTGCATGCTTGCGAGACTCTAGTTGAATCAAGGTGATTTTAGGGTTGCCTACACCTTTGATGTCTATAAATAAGAGCTTTCAGCTCATTTGTAAATAACTTTTGCATGCAATAGCAATATATGCTAAGCCTACCTTGCCTGTAATATTGTTATTTTGTATCTGTTCATGAGTGATTACTATATTAATGAATAGTCGTGCCACCTTACCTTCATGTTATTACTATGGTGTTTGTTCAAATCTTAGTTAAATGGGGTTACTAGTTTGATCGTTTATTGTATGCGTGTCTCGTCTATGCAATTTACTATCCTAGTTGCTTACCTTATGTTATGTTAATAATAAGCCTATTCAGATGAGAAAATTGTTGAACCACCTTGCCCTCATGTTGCTAATATGTACTTAAAGCTTATTGTTTGATGTGTGTGTCAATAAAGCTATTCAGTCATGCAAATAGTTGAGCCATCTTGCCCTCATGTTGTGAAGTTGTACTCAGTTTATCGTATATTTGTTTGTTTCTAATAAACTTCTTCCCAACCAAACAAATAGTTGTGCCACCTTGCCTTCACGTTGTGAATCTGCACCTGAAGTTTATCATATAATCACATTCCTGCTTCTTTTCCTCATGCTCTGTTTTCTTGAGGAGATTGGATAGTTTAAAGCATTTAGTTTTTAGTTGTAGTTAAGACCTGTGAAACCAGAGAAAATCCTTAGCTGCAATGTCCTTGGTTTTCTTAACCTTGTGCCTCTTCCAACTGAGTCAAAAAGATAGGATTTAGACCATTTACTTTTAGAACACATATCAGCAAAAGAGGGAGCTTCCCTTCCTAATTTGAAGAGCAATCATTATGCACTGTGCATAGCTGTTTGTACCAACTCGCACTCCAGAGGTGCTAATTGTTACGCCAACAAGTTCAAAATAACAATAAGCATAATCAAACTCCCAACCTAGGAAGAAGAGGCATGACAAAAAATAAACACAGACAAATAAAACCAAGATGGAATAGGGATGCCAATAGTGGCAAGGTGTGATGGTTAAGTTGTTGTGTTGTTATTCTTGCCATCAAGGTTCAAACCCCATCGGGGTGTAATTGTTGAGAATTTATATTAGGGATAAGATCCCCTGTTTGTGACCTCACCGATCCATAGCTCCGAGTCAAAAGCGTTTACCCCTCTTACAAAAATAAAATAAAGATGCAACAAGGAAAAAGAAAGCACGACTATGGAGATGACTCTTTTGTCACCCCTAAGCACCAGCGCTCTCCTTCCCTCCTTAGTACTACTAGGTTTTTTAATAAAGATTGCATTGCATGCAATTAAGTTATTCCTAGAGTAGAAGTGTGATGGTTTCTTTAATTTATTTTCATGCAATGTTTTGTAAAACCTATAAATAAGTGTCATTTTAAACTTAGATTCTTAATAGTAATTTTTATGCCTACTTGTTGTAGAAAACACTATTGAAGTATTCTATGTCTTATGTGATTTTATGAGTCAAACATCACTTAATAATTATTGAGGAATTTATATTGCAGCAGTGTCTTGTTTGTTTGCACGGATGAGATGAATTGTTTTTGGAATAAGCTTTGTATAGCAAAGTTTAAAGAAGTGTGATCATCATAGCTTTGTATGCATTATTTTCCTTTCAATTTGCCAAATTTTGTGTCATGTAAATCTATCCAATCCTTATGTGTACTTGCACTGCTTAGTCTTTTCTTTTAGTTAAAAAACAGAAGCGCATAATAATTGTAGGGTTTTCCTTTAGTCTAAAAGCATAAAGATATTTTGCCTTGAGTTCAAGAGTTCAAGAGAGTGTCAACCTTCTACCCTAGGTGAATCCAAATAGACAAACCTTTAGTTTTATTTAGAATAAGCATGAATCACCCCCAAAAAACACCATATAGATTGTAAATAGCAAGTACGTATTGTTTAGATTACATTAACTTTTTCTTTTAAATGGAGCTTTCTATTCTAATTCAAAGAGTAGTTCTATCACACATCCATTTTATTTTGTGTTACATTAAAAGGTACATATTGAAAAATTCACAAAACAAATTTGTATCTAAGGCTTGCTTTGAGAGCAAGCAAACTATATTTAGTGTAGAAACTATAGCATTCTTTTTATTTGTCTTGAATAAATTGCATACAAAAATCTTGTTAACTCTTCCAAGTAAGTGCTATTAGCATTTAGGTTTTCAATATGTTTTGGTATTTCGACTTTATGCTAAAATTGTAGTTCAAAGTCTTTTGTGAAATTTTGTGTATGTGTACTTAACTAGATAGGATCACTTCACTAAATTTGCAGACTTTCTAGGTTCCTTTAAAATTAAACTTGGTGATTGTGGCATTCTACACAATTTCTTGATTCCTTTTACTGAATTATGTGTCTCAATTCAATTTAATCCTTGTGCTATATTGATGCTTTTAAGTTTTTGTCTTTAGCTGAAAAGTGTGAGCATTCACTCACATTTAAGTTTTCCCTATCAGGCCAAAAAAATAAAATCTCATCTTCTGTGGAAGTCTTGAATAGCTTTGTGCACTATCTTGAGAACAAAAGATAGGTTTTCATTTACATTTGTTTATACTGCATAATCAAAGAAGTCAGACTAGTTCTAAGTTTTGTTTTAAATTTTCCATGTAAGGGAATATATTATTTCCTTCACTCTTTAAAATGGAGCTTCCCCTTCAAATTCAAAGAAAGGTTCTACCTTACACAGTGTTCTGTTTTGTTAAGAGGGACAAATTAGAATGCTTACACATTCTAATTCACCGAAAAAGATAAAGTTTGAAATCAAATCCCACCAAAAGTATTTTCATGCCTACCATCCCCATACATTATACACCCAAAAAAGTTAGATGCAATTACTGAGATTGCAGCTTGCTCTTATAGTGGCCAAAAAGAGTTCTAACAAGATCTACAAAAACAGGGCCAAATGCCCATTGTTAGCCGTCATTCCTATGACAGGTAACATATTTATCATCTGGATTCCCAGAATACATAATGGTAAAAGAAACCCTAAAATGGAAAATGAAGTAACTATCTTTATTGTGAAAAAACCCATGGATTCTCTAAAGGTACATTCTAGGTTCTGCACTTGCAGCCTGGATTCACCCAACTACATTCATAGACATACGTAGACAAATCTGTCCTGCACGTGCAAAACTAAAAATATACCCACATGAACCAAACCCTGTACCCATATCTAGAGAGAATTGAACCAAAATGTAAGGCTGCAGGGAAGCAAACCAATAAGTTACCTAATTTATATGTACAATGCATCAAGTACCCTCTTTTCCAACTACACAAACATTTTTTGAAAAGAACACAAAATTTCCTTTGAATAAAAAAATCTCATGTTGAAAAATCATGTTAAATAGTAAGTATTCTAAAATTATGGAGTTTTATAGCATATACCTTCAAGTACCTAAGTTGGCCTTTCATACGAGACAACTCTGGCAAAGCAACAAATTTCTCCCCAGTTAATTGTACACATGTAGGTACCAAGTCTTCTTTGCATAGTGTTCCCAAGGTACCAACTTCTTCTCCAGGATGCATCAAACGCAAGCGTGAAACTGCCATCTTAAGTTCATCATGAGCACGCATCACTTGAGCTTGTGCCACTGACAACAACCTTGCCAATGTGAACTCTTTCCGCATAGCCTGAAATACATTAAACAGAATACACTTGTTTTTAAATATAAACCAATATCAGACAACAAATAATGATCTGTCCAAAAAGCGCAATAGATACCATCGAACAAAGAGCAGAAGTTAATTTGTCCCCATTCCAA
Source organism: Sequoiadendron giganteum (assembly GCA_007115665.2). NCBI lineage: Eukaryota > Viridiplantae > Streptophyta > Pinopsida > Cupressales > Cupressaceae > Sequoiadendron > Sequoiadendron giganteum. The sequence goes on along the minus strand of CM021100.1, from coordinate 683,816,648 downwards.
ATCTATAAATATGGGTTTATAAATTGAACATGTAGGATGATGTGAATACTTGAGTAATTGGTGTTCTTCAACTTGAGGTGATATTTCAATGCTCAAGCATGTAAGGAGCTACAAAACATTTTGAAAAAGTAACTGTAACAATAGTGCAATCTGTAGATATCAATGAACCTCAACTGCTATTCTACTATGCTTCCTTGCTGAAATTTTCTCCATAAACTATGATGTGAGATCTGCCAACAAATGACCACTACATGCAAGGCAGTTCCTCTCGAATATTTATATGCAACTAAGCCTTCAACCAAATATATCATAGTCATTTTGAGTCTGCTGTAATAATCTTTTCAAAGAATTTCCATTTCCATGGCGGATTCCATGGCCTAAATATCCATCAGATAAATTATTTTTCTATGCTATATCTTTCTGCATCCAAAATATTTCAGATTTTATGATAGTATTTCAGACATTTGTTAATAAATTTTCCAAGTCTGCAAGAAACATTAGTTCCTCCCATTTACAATGCTCAAATGTATGATAGTATTTCAGACCATAGTTGGCACACTCGCGAGTTTTTTTCCAAAGCAAGTTTTTTAGAGTTTTTGAAAAAACCCGTGAGTTTTTAGTGGCGAGTACTCGCCAAAAACTCGCAAGTCCGACAGAAAGACTTGGCCGCGCAGAACATAAAGTTAAAAACGTCTTTTTTATGTTTCATTTCATTTCGAAATTGCATGATACTTTGTGTGAGGAGCTAAAAATCCCCCCCAATCAAGGAGATATCATTTCCAACGATTTGCCATCGAGGAGAGCAGATTCAAACGCCATTTTGTGTGGATTTTGAAGAGAAATTCGATTCACAGGTAGGGTTTCTGTTTTTGCTCAATCATTTTCTTTCATTTTTCTTGCAAAATACTCATTCCAAATTGAAAAAAGGTCATGATAGAGCACAAAGAAACAAATTTTTTTGCATTTAGAATCCAAAAAAACAAGATTCATCACAATCTTTTGTTGATTTTTGCTGATTTTTTTCATTTTTTTCATTTTTTTTTAAATTTTCAGACCTAGGTTCATTTTTTGTGTAGAATGATAAGATTAGTTAATAATGTTTATTTTTTAATTCATTTAAACACATTTGTATCAATTTAAATCAAATTTAGCTCTATATCTTTTAAGTTTTAAATTTTTAATGATTAAGGTTGTTTTTTAAATTTTTTTGTATTAAAAAACTAATATGTTGTACATATTTTTTTTGTGTGTAGATTGATCATTGATCATTGAATACACACTATAATGGTTTTTGGCTCTGATTCAGCATCAGGTTCTGCTGCCGCCCCATCATGTTCCACCCCATCTACACCATCATCATGGGTTCCAAGCACTCGTCTTGCAAGGGCTAGAGACCCAACATGGAAGTATGGTGTGAGAGGGCACATACCTGGAACAGTTGTTTGTAGTGAGTGCAAGAAAACATATCATAGAGGCATAAATCGCCTCAAATACCATCTTGCAAGCATTCCTCAGCGTGATGCCAAGCCTTGTGAGAAGCCCAAAGAAGAGATTAGAAGAGAAATGCTTGCACTACTTTCAGTTGCCGAGGAAAGAAAAATGCAGAGGGAGAGGGCAAAAAAAGCCATAGCAGCTGCCATAGCTAGTGGACATGCACATGCCCATGGTCAGACTCAGGAGCACAGGGCCGAGCACATGGAGATAGAGTCAGATGAGGAGGGAGATATTGGCATTGTGGGCTCTCTTCGTGGTCCACGGATTCACATTCATAGCACAGCCACAATTGTATTGTCCTCTAGGACCCCCATTTCCTCTAGTTTGACTTCGACTAGAGTGCCAATGCCACCACCACCTTCATCTTCACGCAACCCACATAGTTTTTTTGTGCCTCAAAACACACCAGGAGCATAGGTATCATTGGAGGCTACAAGGTGGAACAAGGAGGGGCATCAACATGCCGAGTTGGCATGTGCTGACTTTTGGTATTTCAATAACATACCATTTAATGTGGCGAGTAGTCCCTATTGGCACAATATGGTCATTGCATTGACAATTGCGGGAAAAGGCTTCAAGCCACCTTCTCGCAAAGATTTGAGTGGGAGGTAAGTGAAAGTCAACTTAAATTTTATGTTAAGTTTATGTTCTTTAAATCAAATTAATTTATTATTTATTATTTATGTTGAATTCAAGCTATTTTTTGTTTAAAACTTACAATTTTGTACTTATTTAATTATTTTACTTTGTACCTGCAGGTTGCTCACAAATGCAACCCAAAGGGCAATGCAAGTGGTTGAGGAACAAAAAAATAAATGGAAGAAACATGGCTGCTCTATTCTTTCTGATGGGTGGACGGATGGGAGAAACTGCACCATCATTAACTTTTTGGTTGCTTGCAAAGGTGAAGTTGTGTTTTGGAAGTCGGTGGATGCTTCCAACAAGATAAAAACTGCAGATACATTGAGTACATTGTTAAAAGAAGTTGTGATGGAAGTGGGGATTGCTAATGTGGTGCAAGTTATCACAGATAATGCAGCAGCGTATGTGGCAGCAGGAAGAATGCTTGAGATTAGACATCCATCACTCTTTTGGTCACCTTGTGTGGCGCATTGCCTTGACCTTCTTTTGGAGGACATAGGCAAACTTGTTTGGGTGGCACCGATTGTACATGATGCAAGGAGCATCACAAAATTTATCTACAATCACCCTTGGGTTCTTAGCTTGATGAGAGATCATAAGCAAGGGAAGGAGTTGGTGAGACCAGGTGCCACAAGGTTTGCAACGGTTTTCATAATGTTGCAAAGCATTTTGGATTCTTTGAGCTCTTTAAAACAAATGTTTGTGAGTCAAGCATGGAATGACTCATATTCAAAGAAGTCCAAAGGAGAGAGAGTTGCTACAATAGTCTTCGACCCCTTGTTTGCACAAAAAGCTACAAAGATCGTGAAGGTAACTTCAAAACTTTGATTTTAATTTTAAACTCAAGTTGAATATAAATATATTTTTTTTTTAATTTAACTTTAAGCCTTTCATTATAAATTTCTAACTTTGATCTTTTTGTATTTTTAATCTAGGTGTCGGAGCCCTTGGTAAGAGTCCTTCGCTTGGTAGATGGGGATCAAAACCCCATGGGATATATTTATGAGGCCATGGATAGGGCCAAAGAGCGAGAGACCACATCGTCAGCGAGTTGGATATGTATAGGGAAGCAACTGGTAATCTCTTTTCTTTGGAGCTGGCTATTAGAGGAAGAAACACTCTGCCACCAAGTATAAAATTGGGAGTCTAACTTTTAAGTTTATTTCACATGCATCTTATAATTTGATAAAATGTGTTTTGACTTTTGATTCTTTGACTTTGTTTTCTAACTCTTCAACATTTATTTATTTTGTAGAGGTTTGGTGGAAAAATTGGGGTGGAAAAACCCCAAATCTTCAAAAAATTGCCCTCCGCGTATTATATCAGCCCTGTAGTGCATCTAGTTGTGAGCGCACTTGGAGCTTGTTCGAGTCCATTCACACGAAAAAGAGGAACAAGTTAGCACAAAAGCGCCTCAATGATCTTGTCTTTGTGCAATACAAGCTTCAGTTGCGCACAAAGAGAGTAGAAGAAAAATCACTGGATCCTATTGATTTAGATTAGATAGATCCTTATAGTGATTGGACAGGGTGAGATGAGCAGCCTCCATTGTTTAGCGCAGACGAGATCCTTGACTTTGAGAGACAAGCAATGGAGGATGTGGGTGCATCAGGAGATGTAGGGTTGGAGGGCATTCCTGAGGATATGGATGAGATTCAGCCAGAGCCACAAACACAGCCTTCCATGCCAGCCGAGGAGCCAATAGCAGTAGCACCACGAGTGCGATCACCGCCACCGCCACCACCACCACGCACACGCGGGAGGACTAGAGGACCCACCCCTTCTTCCCTAGTTGCTGCTAGACTAGGGAAGAGGAAAGCCTAGCATGTTGTATTTAGTTACTCTTTAGTATATGCTTCTAGTTCTAGTTTTATTCTTTTCATGTATCAAACTTTCAGGCTTTTAGCCATCGGGATTCCGCATAAGAATGCGATTTTGTAATCAATTTACATTGAAGTCAATCAAAATTAATAGAAAACACTTTTGTACTCATTTATGGATTCATTGGATTCATCTTGTCATTGAATTTTGCAAAAAAAATATGTTTCTAATGAAATTTATGCAATTTTTTAAGTTCTCAAGTTTTTTGCCGAGTTTTTGCCGAGTTTTAAAAACTCTCCAATTTTTGGCTTGGCGAGTTTTTTCTTGGGGCGAGTTTTCCAACTATGTTTCAGACATTTGTTAATACATTTCCAAGCCCGCAAGAAACATTAGTTCCTCCCATTTACAATGCTCAAATGTAACAGATATATTTTTTACTGGTTACACCCATCTCATGTATGCCCACAATTAAACAATTTTATTATTTTTTTAAATTTTAATTTTTCTGCAGAAATGTATCCTAACATGCTTTAGAATAAATCATAGTGTTGAGGCTTGGTGAGTCTTGGTGAGGACTCATGGATCCAAGTTTGTGTCAGGCTGGACATGTCTGCGCACTCTCAACTTGCAGACTCTACCAAGTCTGCCGAAAAAACTGAAAATCAACTCAAAATGTTCATAAAGAAAAACCAATGAATTTTTTTTCTTTTTCTTTTCTTGAAATTTCCTAGTTTTTCTACCGAATCTGAGTCTGAACACTATGGAATAAATACATCTTATAATGCTCACAGAAAAAAAATTTATCATACTGTAATTGGTGTGCATATCTAAACAATCTTCTGACTTCCCACCAGAGACAGTGAATACTATTTACTGATGTTTTAAAGGATCACAAAATGTCCATTATACAACATTTTAAACAGGACAAAAGGAAGGAAGGAACCAGCAATGCTATATAGCTTGATTTAAACAAAAAAACAATATTCTACACATTATGTTACATGATTTCCTCAACAACCATATCTTTAGTGACAAAATGGGAAACATATAGCAATGCATACTCCTCAATCTTCTTTACATGAAGCTGAAAAATAACAAGAAGCAGAAGATGGGCCCATTGAAACCTATCCCTTAGCTCTACAACAAAGCACAGTACTTTTATGCATGTTAAGGAAAGACCTTCCAACCTCCAAGAAAACACTTAACTGATCAATTTATAACAGAATCAGGAGTGTCCCTGCAGTGAAGGGCTACTCAACAGTTATATCAAAGAAATGTATGCATAATTGACCAATATAACAAGACCCAGATTTTCCCACTACTCAAAACAATGCTAATCTGTTCAAAACATTATGCTTGGCTGATTAAGTTGCTTTTTATATTCACTTTAAAATTTCCATTTATTTCATCTTTCCTGGTAAAAAAGTGTCAAGGTAGCAACCTTTGCAAAACAGAAAAGAAAATAAGAGTAAACATACCTCAAAAACATGAAGATGCTTCTTAGCATCAGGCATCTTATCTCTGCTCACACGAGCCTTGAGAAAGGTTTTGATGATATTAAGGATCACTTCCAATTCTGAGGGAGACCTTGATACCTAAACAGATAATGAAAGTCATTTACAAGAAGCTATGAAATACATTGAGCATACAGTCTAAAATAAACAAAAGCACATATGTTACACAGACACCAGAAATTATACGCAAAAGATACAAATTTCTACAGAACACAATTTAATTAAAATAATAAAGACGACTACAAAATAAGAGCACTTAAAAGAAAGTAAAAATGCACAATAGATAATATTTAGCATATATCTTCAAGCCCTCTGAATGATACTCACTTCATTCAGTTGCTAACCCCGACACTTATGCCCATATATGAAAACTATCAAAAACTAGCCCAAAAGTTAGAAGAAATACATTGCATCAAGAAGTTTATGATTAGAAAAATATACGAAGTCGCTGTTCTATAATATTATCACATAATACTCTTCAATCTGCTTGTACAAAAAGTGTAACGACCTAACCCTTGCGTAATAAATTTTTTTCAACATTTCACTTCAAACATATAAAAGTAACAAGTAACAAAGACATTACAATAAAATTCCTCCTTTCTTTATTGATAAATACTTGCAAGTTACAATATATTTCCACATGAATTCCATTTTCATTGCAAATATAAATCAGAGTACAAAAGTAAAACAATTACATACATAGCTCGTAAGCTTTTGCACCAATAGTAGTAAGACGGTCCAGGTTCCCTTCCTTCCAAATCTTGGTGTATCTGTCACTTGTTGTGGAGGAGAAGCATCACTTGGGCGCTTTTCCGCCAACCACAGACTATTAATGCAATCCCCCGCACATCTATCATTCGACAAATGGCCCTGTTGTGACCTTTTCACACATCACCCCATGCCAGATGGGGACCCCCTAATTTTTGCTCCATTTTGGTCTTTTGGCTTTGGTTTTACGTCTCTTTCTCTCTCTCTGATCTTTCCATCCTTCCGGGGATGTCCCATCGTTTGACCTAAGTTGGAAATTTTGGCAAAGTCTGCAAAATTAGGGTTTTCATCCTTCAGGCTTGTTTAAGGTCAAATAAGGTTATCAAAGTAAAATCTAAGCACAACAGTATAATCAGAAAGCTCAAGGCAGGATCCCACTCAATTTTCACTGAAATCTGACAACTTACGATTTTTAGTAATTACCTAATTTGGAGGTATTTTCCTCAAAATTTTGGGATTCTAACTGTTCCATCACATTCAGGGTACTTCAAAGTACTTGCACGCAAAATTTGAGCAGAATTGGACAACTTGCTATTTTTAGCAGTTTAGGCTTCAAGAGCCATTTTCAGGGTGCACATGTACGATTCTTCAATGCATGACTGGAGAATGTTTCTGGGTTTTTCAAGACCTTCACGATGGTATAACACGCAAGCCAGGTTGAGGACTTTCAGTAAGTCAAGTTTCAAAAGGCTATTTTTAGGGTTTGCACGCAGAGTTTTCCAGTGCATCTTTGGATATTCCTTATGGGTTTTCCGAGAGTTTCACAACGGTATGACATGCAAGCAGAGTTGATTATTTTTCAGGGACTTACTATTTTTAGCTAGTGCCCGAATGCAGACCAGTTTTTTGGGTTTTTCTGGGTTTTTTGAGATCCCACGGGCATTTTAACATGCAAACTCATCCGACAGTCGGTTAGTCATTTTTCGGGCATTTACTATAAATAGCAGGTTCACTCCAGCAGCTCCCCAACACTTCAGTTTCAAGAGCAGAGTAGCATACAGCAGAAATCAAGTCAAACGGAGATCATTCGAGGCACATGCAAGTCACATTAGGGTTTTCAGCTTCAATGCCTAAAAAGAGGGGTAAAAAGCTAGAATTTCGAAAAACAAAGATATCCCATCACGATCAGCATCCTTCTGGCAATCCACTGGTAAAATTTGGGCGCAATCCGAGCACTTACTATTTATAGTAAGTCGTCTCCAGAATAGGGCTATAAATATCAGGTTGGCATGAGGGGCAATCGTGAACAGGTTCACCAAGCGATGAGGACCACGTGGTGAAAAAATTCAAGTCAAACGGAGCTGCAAAAGTCAATCAATTTTAGGGTTTGCTAAAAATAGCAAGCGGGCTAAAAATAGAAAATGAGCTTGGGCAACAGGTATAAATAGGGTAGTAGGGCCATAGGAGGCATACCACACCAGCTCCATAGTCAAAAGGTGGAAGCCATGAGGAGTCATACTTCTCCAAAAATTACTAAAAATGGAAAGGCGAGAGGTAACTGAAGGCATTGAAATTTCTAAGTCCACAAATCGAAACTGGCATGAGGACAGGTGAAATGCACCCAAGTCTAAGAAGAGAATGAAAATGTTTTTAAGTGTTAAAATTTCCTCCTCCCCTCTCAAATGCACCCAAGTCATAGAAGAGGCAAGGGAAAAGGTTTCTAAGGCATGAACAAACTTGAAGCTCCACCTATGAAATGCGCCCATCATGCAAGGAGGTGTTTAAAGAATTTTCTAAGGCATCACATGGAAGCTCAAGGGTAGAAATGCGCCCTTGAGGTTAGAGCCACTCAAAACATTTCTAAGTGTTGAAAATAAAAGCAAGGGGTCTAAAATGCGCCCAGGAGGGAATGAGAACTTCAGAGCATTTCTAAGTATGGAAACTAAAAGTAGGTCCCCCAAAGGCGCCCAAGTTGAGATATAAGGCATGAAAAGGTACTAAAGTGTTGAAAATGAAAGCTCACACCCCCAAATGCGCCCAAGGAGAAGTGGGTGGAGCCTTCAAAAGTTTCTAAGGAAAAAATAGAAGTAGACCCTCCAGAATGCGCCCAAGGTTGGTGAAACAGTAAAAACGCCTAAGGCATTACAAACGAAAATGCCACATGCTGAATGCGCCAAGAATGAGGAGAGTGGGATGAAGAAGTTTCTAAGTTATGAAAATTGCAGCACATGGCCTCAAATGTGCCCAAGCTGATAAGAAGGAGGAGCTGACTTGAAAGGTTTCTCAGTGTGAGGGAAATAAAACCTCACTAGCTGAAATGCGCCTAGTAAGGTGAAGTGACTTGGAATTTCTACGTTAGATAATTCTAAGTGTGAATTGGAAGCTCCCCCTCTAGAATGCGCCCTCAAGAAGGAAGGGACTTAGAATTTTTCGAGTCATGAAAAATTGCAGCTGCGTACTCCAAATGCGCCCTCAAAGCAGACAAGGGATATAAAATGCTAAGGCAATGGAAATGGAAGTACAAGGAGTTAAATGCGCCCCCCAGCAATCAAATGGAGGTGGAGAAATTTCCAAGGCAAGGTAAAATAAAAACACAAACCTCTAAATGCGCCCTCTAAGGAAGTATGAAGGCAAGACTTAGTATATTTTCTAAGTATGAGGAAAATAAAGGTAGCCAGTATGAAATGCGCACTTGGCATGGGGCATAGCAAAATGTGCCCAAGGCTACAAAGAAGTTGAAGGATAAATATTCTAAGGCGTGGGAATTTCCCTCACCACACATGAAATGCACCCAAGATTGAAAGTGGAAGCACATAAGGTGGAACACGCCCAAGCAAGGTGTGAAGACAAGGTAAGGCTAGGCGTGGGAAATTCGTCCTCACCATGACAAATGCGCCCAAGGAAAATTGTTAAGGCGTGGAAATGCCTAGGGAGCTAAAGTGAAGATAAAATGAAGTGCGCCCAAGGTAGAGTCAAGGAATTTAAATTTTTCTAAGGCATTTTCAAGGGTGAAAATGTGAAGGACGCGTAGGGTGTGATGTTAAAATTTCCAAAGGCAAGATGAAATACGCCCATGAACAGGAGGGAAATTCTTTAGGAAAACAGGAAAATGCCAAGGCATGAAAAATGAAGACTGCAGGTGTGGAATATGTCCAGAATTAAAATGAAATAAACCTTAGCAAATTTTATTATTTTTCAAAAATAATAAAAATTAAACTTACCCCTTCGTCTGGATACACATGAAAACGATGAGTTTTTAAGGGAAATTTCTTCTAGGTATTGGACATTTCCCATTGGGAGATGATTTAAATCTTTTCCACACCTTGCTCGTGTTGTTTCGGCAGAGATTTTAGCTTGGTGCCTGTTGATGAATTTCCTAGGCGAAAATATTTTTTTCTAAGGCAAATAAGAGAGATGTTTTTACAAAAAATGCCTCGACTGGTGATGTCAAAGTGAGCAGTGGATGAAATTTATAAAGCAGATAACATTGTCTAAGGAAAGGAAAAATAAAACAACAAGAGGTCAAATACACTCACAAGGAAGAGGTGAAATTTGTCTAAGGCATGGAGGAATTTGAAGATGGAATGAAGCTTGAACATCAAGCATTCAAGTGCGTCCTCAAAGTGAAATATTTTCTAAGGCACAAACTCCAGGCACAAGGTGGTGGATGCGCCCTTGAAGAGGACGTCATGAAATGAACACAATGTGTCCATGATAAAAGTTTGCTAGAAAATGATGAATTTTATCAAATCCAGAGGTCAAGCAAACCTTGGAAATTAGGACATGGAAATTAGGTAAGTAAAGTGAATTTATATTATAAGCGTTCTAATGCTCTTCTTTTTGTTTTGCAGGATGAACACCGGAGCCAGAGTGTAAAGACTTGAGGTGATGAAGCTGGACAACGTTACAACTTTGGAAAAGGGAAATGGCAGCGAAGATTTGTCTAAGGCATTAAGAACGTGATGCGGAAGAGGCACATGCGCCCAAGGCAGTGGGCTAGAGAAATATGAAGGTTACAAGGAAGAAATGCATAAGGAAGAAATGCATCCAAGAGTTAAAACAACAGGAAGGCTAAACGAGGAAAGATCACATTGCTCCAGTCGTTATTTGTTTTATGCTTGCCCCTCCTCCTAGTGCAACAAAATTGGGGAAGCAGAATAGTGGGAACACGTTTCTAGATGAGAATCTTCAAGAGGATAGTGGACATTGATTGCTCATGGCGGTTTCTACAAGGGAGTGGAGAATCTTTTGTTCATTTATTACCCCACTCCTCTCCATGGCAGTTTTTAGAGCATAAACCCTAATTAGGGCACATGTGGCTCGATCTGAGCCCTTCTTTGTAATTGAATCTAAGCCGTCTGTTAGACTGGGCCAACTATAAAAGGGGCATCCCCTCATTTGTAATCTATTAGAGTTAGACACTAAGAATCAGAGATAGAGTTGAGCTAGAGAGTAGAGGAGTCATTTAATTAGAAGTTAGCTTAGTTTGAAAAGGAAAGAAAAGTTTTCCCTTTGGAAGTTTTTGTAAAAGGTTGTTGTGGAGAACTCTCATAATATAAAGAACTTCATTGATTGGTGATTCTCTCTTTCATTGTGAGTGGTTCATGACGCTTTTTCGGCTTTCTGATTCAAGTAGATAGAGTAAAATAGATTTAATTCCATATAAGTAGTTGTTAATTGTGGGATGTGGCGTTTGATTGAAGCAAGTCTTCTTTTATCCATACCACTCGCGGACTAGCTGATGGTGAGTTTGCCTTGCGTGGACAACTGGAGTATTGGCACTTAACTTCAATTGTGATTCACATGTCTATATGCATCATTGTGATGGTATACGCATGTTGTGTCATAATTTGAACATCTTTCTCATTCTTTCAAGATTGCACCGATTTTGTGGAAATTGTCCAAACGGAGGCAAAGCAGAGTCTAGTTTGAAGATTATTGAAGTTGATCTTCGCATGCCACCCTTTAGAAATAGATTATAGAATCCCTACCCTCTTCCGTTTTAAATTCAACATTTTCTCGGTTAGTATAGGAATCAGAGCATCATCGTCAAATCATTCGTGTCTGAATTGCTTCACAAGTTGAACAAATTGTGTAAGTCTCCTTGGAATACCCAGCATATTCACATCAAGCCAACTGAGCCTATTCGCTACATAAAGAACCTTGGAGTTGAACGCATGATCTTTCACGCAATCTTAGCATGCGGAATACTTTGATCAAGAGAGGATAGGGTAACCGTTGGACACTTTATTCTGTGTTGGTGTGGTCATAAAACACCCGTCAACAGGCGCTCCCTTCGAACGAAGAGATTGGTAAAGTATCCGGCTGTGACAATCCAATTGAGCATAGTGTTGTGTCCTATTCACAACTAGAACCTTGCTATTTCACAATCTCATACTAGTACAAGGATCACGATGAACTGACAGTGTAGTCTCAACTATCTCACATCTAAGTGGATGTCGTACATTTCACTACTTTGGCCAAAGTATTCTCATTTAGTACTTCAAATGAAGGTCATCTATCATATACACTACTCAAGACCGATTTGACTTAAGGCTATCTTACACTACGCGTAGGCTTGGTCCTTCACTAGATTGTCAATCATCCAAGACTATCCTACATCAATCTATTCTAAGACAACAAATATAGGTTAAGATCCTTCACTGGATTATTAATCACCCCAGACCAACCCACGACATTCTAACTGCTAGAAAAGAACCAGCATAGCAAGTAATTCACACACTCTCTCCTATAATGGAAATCTTTATCATAGGAGTTCCTTAGCTTATCTCAGTTAACTTAAAACTCTAAGTTGCTTGAATATACTTGACTACTATCCTTATTTCGTTCCTAGAATTTAGTAACTAGTTTACCCATATTCTCCATATACGGAGATCATAGAGAATATGCAATATTCATCTGAAATGCATTTCATTTCTTTCCTATTCGTTAATTCACAATAATTATCTATACTTAAAATTCTCTTTTTAAGCAAAGCAAATAAACAATTTGCTTTCCCTTACAACTACATTGCATTCAAGATACATCTTTCAGCCTTTGCTAATACAGCAACACAAAACAGAAAACATGATACTTCTTTCATAGAGTCAAACAGTTATGCCTAACTTTCAATCAATGCACAATGAAAAACACAAAGAATTCTTTTCCTTTGATTAATCAAAAATAGAGAAAAAAAGAAGAATTTCCCCATTCCTGTTTTCCAAAGCTTTTCCTTCTAGAATTACTCTTCCAGAATCTTCTAGTATTCCAACTGAAAATGGCTTCTTGGTGATGACAATTCACTCTAAAGTGGATTCCTATTTCTCTTCCCTCAATTGTGCTTCCACTACAGAATTTCTACTCAGCTATATTTCACAAATTCCTCACTCTAAACTCAAAAGGATAAAATCACTGTAACTGGTAAATGCTAGTAAATATTCTTTGTATTTTTCAGACTCAGCAATACAGAAAATGCAAGCAATATGAAAGATGGAAATGGGAGCTCAAGAAATTACTCAACTCGGATTGCACAATGTGTGTTAACAATGAAAGGCAGGGCGTCTATATATAGGCCCGAAATGCAACGAATTCCACTAATGGAGGCATGCGAATTGACAGCAAAGTGCCCAAAACCATTCAACATGATACATGGCAGGTTTCTAAACAATTAATCATCCAAAATGACTGTGAATCGATCTCATTTGAGCCAGCAGTTCAAGACTTAATCAACTCAGAAAGGAAAAACTCCACTTACAAAAAAAAAAGGTTGAATTTTGGCGCACAACAGGAATGAATCACCATTGCTGCGAACTTGGTCAATTTCCTTCTTTCAAAACATCACAGCCTTCAGCTGCGTCACCCACTTTTCCAGCATTTGGATTCTTCTTTCAAAATTCCAGGCGTTTGTTCCTCACAAGATTTCACAGGAAGAGCTTTCAGAAATATTTCTCTATTTTTCAAATGTTCCAGCTAAAGTTTGATATGAAATATTTCTCTATTTGGCACGGTTTATCAAGAGGCTTCAATCATTATTAAGTAACAAATACTTCCTCTTTGATTTTTGAATCGACTTCCATAGTTTGATTTCTTCATGAGTCGATTTATTCAATTGACTTTACATTTGAAACATAAAGTCCTTCTTTACTTTATGAGATCTACCAATTTCCAATACATTTCATATTATATATTTTATTATATAAATATCATTATAGTTCATTTAAATATATTAAACATATAAATATTTAAATACCCGAGTATTTAATATACATATATATTTTAATATAACTATAATAATATTATATATAATCTTTAATATATAATTACATATATATAAATATATATACATATACATATTTATTTGTCGAATATATATACTGCAAGCCAGTCAGCATACTTTCAATATATATATCTATGTATATGTGTATATATAAATTCCAAGGCAAATATTATAGTAATATTATAATACTAATATTTCCACATTATCGGACGTATGCTTATATACATATGTATACAGCAATATAATCCTCTTTGTACTTGTATACGTATGTATACCATATCGACACATCCGTATGGCAAGTCCATTAGCCACTTATGCCTGTATCGATATGTTTATACTTACAGATACGTATATATACTGTACATGTGTATATATGCTTACTTCCGACATTCACATCCAAACATGATACCACCATGATGATCATAATCTCACAATCAAGCACAAGGATAAACTTCACACACAGAAGCAGTCAAGATTTCTACTTGCAAGACATACAAGTTATGGATGACTTACCTTATACTCATACAAAACTGACTTGGTTTACTCAATCTGAGGTGGAGTGTGTGCATGCTCAGATAGTTCACTTTACCGATTACCCGACCAAGCTCCTCTCCCAAGTGATACTTTCCTTCCCCCTAGAGAATGAACATTTTCTTGCAACCACTAGCACATACCTGTTGTGACCTTTTCACACATCACCCCATCCAAGATGGGGACCCCCTATTTTTGCTCCATTTTGGTCTTTTGGCTTTAGTTTTTGGATTGTTTTCTCTCTCTCTCTCTCTCCGATCTTTTTGTCCTTTCGGGGATATCCTATCGTTTGATTTGATGGAAATTTTGGCTGTTTGTGAAATTAGGGTTTCACTCTTCAGGATAGTTTGAAGCTGAATTGAGTTGGCTAATTGACATCTGAGCTTAACATTGCTATCAGAGGGCTGCTGGAGGATCCCACTGAATTTTCACTAAGTTCTGACAACCTACTATTTTTAGTAAGTACCTAATTTGAGGTCTTTTCCTCAAGATTTCGAGATTCCAACTACTTCAGCACATTCAGGCAGCTTCAGAGTGCCTACACATGAAATTTGAACAGATCAAGCAACTGGCTATTTTTAGCAGTTCAGCCTTCAAAGGCTATTTTCAGGTTTTAAACGTATGATTTTCCAATGCATGATTGGAGGATCGATCTGGGTTTTTCAAGACCTTCTCGATGATATAACATGCAAACCGAGATGGTGAATTTCAGCGGTACAGCCTTCAAAGGCTATTTTTAGGGTTTGCATGCAGAGTTTTTCAGTGCATGTCAAGATATTCTTTATGGGTTTTTCGAGAGCTTCGCAGTGATGTGACATGCAAGCAGAACGGATCAGTTTTCAAGGACTTACTATTTTTAGCCAGTGCCCGCATATTGACCAATTTTCTGGGTTTTTTTGGCTTTTTGAGATCCCACGGGCATTGTGACATGCAAACTCATCCGACATCAGATTAACCACTTTCAGGACACTTACTATAAATAGCAGTTTCACTCTAGCAGCTCCCCGACACTTCAGTTTCACGAGCAGAGCAACAAGCGACAAAAATCAAGTCAAACTAAGGTCATTTGAGCCACATGCAAGTCAGATTACGGTTTCCATCTTCGATGCCTAAAAAGTAGGGTAAAAGGCCAGAATTTCGACAAACGAAGGTATCCCACTGCGATCAGCATCCTTCAGGCAATCTACTGGTAAAATTTGGGCATAATCCGGGCACTTACTATTTATAGTAAGTCGTCTTCGGAACATGGCTATAAATAGCAGGTCAACACGAGGGGCAGATGTAAACAGGTTCACCAAGCAATGAGGATCACGCCTAGCAAATTTCAAGTCAATCAAAGCTGCAGAGGTCTATGAATTTTAGGGTTTGCTAAAAATAGCACATCAGCTTGGGCAACAGGTATAAACAAGGTAGCAAGGCCACAAGGAATGTATCATGCCAGCACCAACGTCAGAACGGGTAAAAAACCATGAAAAGGCACGCACCTCCAAAATTTACTAAAAATAGACGGCAAAGGTAGCTGAGGCCACCTCAAAAGTTTCTAAGGAAAATTGGAAGTAGCACATGTGAAATGCGCCCAAGGTTGAGGTGATGAAATGGAAAATCTTCCAAGTGTTGAAAACAAAAGCTCACCCTTCAAAATGCGCCCATCATGCAAGGAGGTGTTCAAGGAATTTTCTAAGGCATGAGCAAAATAGAAGCTCATGGGCTGAAATGCGCCCAAGGTTGAGAGGATGTTGATAAAAAAAATTGCTAAGTATGAAAAGTTCCTCTCCCTACCTCAAATGCGCCCACAAGGATGAAGTCAAGGCATAAAAAAAAAAATCTAAGTGATTAAAATGAAACTTCACTAGGCCAAGTGCGCCCAAGGTGTGGAGTTGTGTGGAGAAAATTTCCCAAGGCAAGTAAATGGAAGCTCCTCCATCAAAATGCGCCCATCCCAAGAAAGGTGCTAGGAAAATTTCTAAGGCTGGAGAAATGGAAGTAGGGGTATCAAAATGCGCCCACCTTGAAAAATGAGAGCTCACCTAGCAAAAAGCGCCCTCAAACAAAAGCACATAGGCTAATTTGCGCCCAAGGTGGTAGAGAGGCCTCAAAAAGTTTCCAAGGCATGAAATTAAAAGCTCCAAGGGTAAAATGCGCCCAAGAAGAGATGAGGGAGGTCATAAAAATTCCAAATGTTGGAATTAAAAGCTGAAGCTATAAAATGTGCCCTCAACTTGATGTTGCAATGGTCAAATGCACCCTTGTGCTAGGAGTGGTTAGGCTGAAATATTTCTAAGGCAAGAAAACAAAAGCAGCAAGGGTGAAATGCGCCTTCAGCATGGAGGATGTTTGGAAAAGTTTCTAAGTAGGATAAAATGAAAGCTCAAGGGGTAAAATGCGCCCAACAATCAAATGGTGATGGCATAAAATATTCAAAGTCAAAAATTTGCAGCACATACCCTCAAATGCGCCCAAGCAAGGAGTGGGGGAGGAATTTTTCTAAGTGTTGCAAAATGGAAGCTTGCATGTGGAAATGCGCCCAAGATGAAAGGATGTTAAAAATATTCCTAAGGCATGGAAATGGAAGCTTGGCAGGTGAAATGCACCCAGCATGAAGAGGTCATTTGAGAAAAGTTTCTAAGGCATCAAAGTGGAAGTAACATGTGAGATTTGCGCCCTCAAGGTCAAGGTGATGATGTGAAAACTTTCTAAGTGTTGCAAAATGGAAGTTGACATGGGAAAATGCGCCCTCAAGCAAGGGAAAGTTCCTCCAGCACATGCCATATGCGCCCATTCCTTTAGCACATGTGAAATGCGCCCACAAGTGGAGAAGGTAGAGGGAGATGAAAGGTCACCAAGGCGTGGGAAATTCCTACACACCACATGAAATGCGCCCAAGGGAGTTGGGACTTGAAGGAGAAAATTTGATAAATGTGAGTACAAGTTCCCAAAGGCGTGGAAAGGCTAGGAGGTGAAAATGGAAGTGGATACATGAAATGCGCCCCTCATGGGTAAGTTCATAAAATTTAATTTTTCTTCTAAGGCATTTTCAAGGTGAAAATGCGCCTAAGGGAGATGATGATGTTGAAATTTTTAAAAGCAAGGTGGTATGTGTCTAGAAGCAGGAAGAGAAATTCTTCAGGAAAACAAGAAAAACGCCAAGGCATGAAAAATGAAGGTTGCAGGTGTGAAGAATGTCCAAAATTAAAAGTGGAATAAACCTTAGAATTTTATTATTTTCAAAAATAATAAAAAATTAAACATACCCCTTCATCTGGATACACATGGAAACGATGATTTTTGAGGGGAAATTTCTTCTGGGTATTGAACATTTTCCACTGGGAGATGATTTAAAATTCTTCCATACCTTGCTCGTGTTGTTTCGACAAAGATTTTAACCTGGCACCAGTTTAACAAACTTCCTAAGGCTCACAGGGAAGGAATTTGTCTAAGGCATAATGAAGATCAGACATCAAGTAGACCTTGGAAGTCAGAACGTGGGAATAAGGTAAGTAAAGTGAATTTAGACTATAAAGCGTTCTAATGCTCTTCTTTTGTTTTGCAGGATGAACGCTGAAGCCAAGGCATGAGGACTTGATGAAGCTGGACAACGTTACAACTTTGGAAAGAGGAAACAACAATGAAGATTTGGCTAAAGACACTAAGAACATGATGCAAAAGAGACAAATACGCCCAAGGCAGTGGGCTAAAGAAATGTGAAAGTTACAAGGAAGAAGTGCGTCCAGGAGTCAAAGCAACAGGAGGGCTGAATGTCAAATCCTTTCAAATTTCGTTATCTGCAGAGACGATCTAAGAGACTCTTTTGCTCTCCTCCTAACGCAACAGAATTGGCAGGCAGACAGTGGGAGCACGTTTCTGGACGAGAATCTTCTAGAAGAAGATAGTGGGCATTAATTGCAGATAATGGTTCCTGTAGAGGAGTGGAGAATATTTTGTGCATTCATTGCCCCACTCCTCTCTATGGCGGTTTTTAGGGAAAAAACCCTAATTAGGGCATATGTGGCTCAATCTGAGCCCTCTATTGTAATTCAATCTAAGTCGTCCGTTGGACTGGGCCAACTATAAAAGGGGCATCCCCCCTCATTTGTAACGAAGTAGATGTTAGATTAGATCAAGAAATCAGAGAGTAGAGAGAATAGAAGTTAGAATAGTTAGAGAGTTAGCTTAGACGATAGCTTAGTTTGAAAAGGAAGGAAAACTTTCCTTTTGAAATTTTTGTAAATGGTTTTTGTGAACACTTTTCATAATACAAAGAGTTTCATTGCTTGGTGATTTCTTCTTTGTTATGACTAGCTAGCAAGGCCCTTTCATCTTTCCGATTCAAGTAGATTGAGTAGAGTGGACTTTATTTTATGCAAGTAGTTGTTAATTGTGGAGTGTGGCATTTTGGGTTTGAGCATATCTTCTTTCGTCCATACCACTAGCGGACTTGTTGATGGTAAGTTTGCCTTGCGTGGTCAACTGGAGTATCGGCACTTAACTTCGATTGTGGCTCATATGTCTATATGCATCGTTGTGATGGTATACACATGTTGTGTCATAATTTGAACACCTTTCTTATCCTTTGAAGAGTGCACCAACTTTGTCATAGTTGTCTAAAGGGAGACGAAGCAAAGTCTAGTTTGAAGATTGTTTAAGTCGATCCTCGTCCTCCACCCTTTAGGAGTAGATGGTAGCATCTCTAATCCTTATATCCTTTTACATTCAGCATTATCCAGTTAGTTTAAGAACCCGAGCTTCATTGACAGATCTCCCAAAATTTGAAAATCCTTTCCTCGAAGTTGAACGACTACGTAAGTCCCCTTGAATACCCAGCATATTCACATTAGCCAATTGAGTCTATTCGCGATAAAAGGAACCTTGGAGTTGAACGCATGAACTTTCATCCAATCTTAGCATGCGGGATACTTTGATGAAGAGAGAATAGAGTGACCGTTGGACATTTTATTTTGTGTTGATGTCGTCATAAAAAGCACGTCAACAATACCTTCTACAACATCATATATACCAACATCTTCAGGTTAAAATAACATGATTCATTAACCTCCTATTCACATATATGCAGTATTTCATCGTGAATTACATCAATTGAGATAACATCAAATGAAACAACATCAAGTGATATAACATACACATTGACAACAAGGTACAAGCATCTCCAGATTTCACATTACATTCATTTTTACCCTATATATCACTAGTAAATAGTAACCTCACAATTTGGGATGTAACAAAAAGTTGCACTTCTAATTGGGCGTGCACCTAAAATAATGCACTTCCAAATTATCATCATAGCAAACATTTGTCGGTACACAAAATTTCCTCAAACATAGGAACAAAAGGAACTTTATTTAGTAAAAGGATCTTAACAAAATAAATGTCAAAGCATATTGCCAACTATGAGAATGCCAAGCTGATATACATCTTGTTACTCACAAATGACATGTCTGATGGTGTAAAGTTCCCTTCCAAAGGTATAGAAGTTTTTCGTTTGTTTTCAATTTGATAGAAGTCCCCTTTTATCAAATTGGGTAATATTGCTGGCATGTGCAAATAAATGACTTCAAGTAATAATTGATGCTAACTGATAATTAAACCACCACTGATATTTTGTGCACTTGAAATAGGAGTACAAACAAGAAAAAGAATTAGGTCTCAGATCATTACATTGACCACAATGCCCAGTTAAAAGTTCAGAAGTGAGTTACCGCTCTTGATTTAATCATCCTAAACACGCCTTAACACAAATTTGATTAGAAAAGGGCATGAGTCGCACCCCTGGCAAAAGTTGCACCCTGGGAGAGAGAGAGACGCCATGTTTCGATACATTAAAATGAGGAAAGGAAAACGATGGTTCAGAGACATGAAGGACGTGTGAAAGACTGGCAGATTCGCTCCTCAGGTGAGATTATTCACTTGGCTTTAATATGTAGTTTCCTCAATCTGGCGTAATATTACTGCATGAATCTTTGAACTGACTTCAGTCGATCTGTGTGTTGTGGAATATAATATTTAATCTGTTGTTCATGCCTCCTGAATAGATCGAACTTGGACATAGATCCAGGGCAAGTTGGTATTTAACATTGAATTTGGCAGATTGTGTAGTCCTAGAACAGTTATAGGCCAAATTGTATGCTTTCTGTATGATTGTCTCTAGTGATCTGCATTCTGGGGGATAGATGTCTGAATTATGCAAATCGAAATCATATTAAATTAATGTTGGGACTGTAGGCTGCATTAATGAGATTAGAATAAACATATAGGCATGAATATTGATTAAATTGATTCTGCACTCTAATGTTAGAACTCTATGACACTGTATACATGTATGGAACTAAATTAATTGGAATCTACTGTATTGTATTAATTTGATAGAATATGATGAATAATCTTTAGGCATAAGTTCCTGCTCTATTTACTCCTATACTTTGTTATATCATCATGCTGCACTGTATACTTCTGTTGACTCTTCCATAGCATAATAAATGAAAATGGAAGTGATTTGCTAATGACTGTATACCTGGAAATTGCATAGAAACTGTTTGCATTTTGATTGTCATCCTGCTAGGAGAGGTGAGTCATGACTTAAGTGGTTTGTCTAAAAACCCCACCCAGGTTCCGCCCCACTGGCCCAAAGCAAGGGTTGGGTGTTCTGCCCCACGGGCCCGACGCAAGGGTTGAGTCATGGAGGGGTGGGGGTTCCACCTAGGCATTCTGCCCCGCAGGCCCGAGACAAGGGTTGGACAATAGAAAGTGGTAGGCCTTAGGCCCCTTAAGGACTCCCCTCTCCTGATGGGTTGAGTGGCTTTCCTTTTGTTTACAATCTGC
Source organism: Sequoiadendron giganteum (assembly GCA_007115665.2). Lineage (NCBI taxonomy): Eukaryota > Viridiplantae > Streptophyta > Pinopsida > Cupressales > Cupressaceae > Sequoiadendron > Sequoiadendron giganteum. The sequence continues at coordinate 683,795,828 of CM021100.1, read as the reverse complement.
AAGTAATGTTATGTCTGATTTCTGAATATTAGATATTAATGCTAACCAATAGGAATATGGACTTGTTTATAAATGTGGATGCAGGTGTTATTCCAAGACCTTAATAATTGCAAAGGACCCTTGGGGTGGGAATTGAACCTTGAAATCCTTATCAACCAGCAACCTTAGAACTAGCTAGGTGAGGGAACATCACAATCTCTTCCACTCAGGCTAGTAATTATCGATGCTCCATTTCAGCAATGGGGTATGGATTTTGTAGGTCCCATCAACCCACGTTCCAGCAAGGGGCATGTCTATGTCCTAACAACAACAGATTATTTTACAAAATGGGTTGAGGCCATTCCTACCAAATGAGCTACCTCAGAAGTCGTTTGTGACTTTTTGAAGAAGAACATCATTTCACGCTGCAAGGTGCCTGTGACTGATAATGCAACTTGTTTCTCGTCAGAGGAACGTCTGGATTTTTGTTTTGATCACGGCATCACATTGTCAAACGCATCAGATTATTATCCTCAAGGTAATGGACAAGCCGACTCTTCAAACAAGAATATAATCACAATTGTGTGTAAGCTGGTTGACTCAAATCAGCGAGCTTGGCACAAAAAGATATATGATGCTCTTTGGGCTGATATAATCACTCCCAAAAGAGCCATCAGCACTTCGCCTTTTACTCTTTTGTATGGTACAGAAGCAGTTCTAGCCATCACATTGGAGTTGTTCGCCTTACAGCTGGCATCCGCAGTGGAAGATGAACAATTCAAAGATCCAATCGAGAAGCGGATTTTGTACCTGATGAAGCTAGAAGAGGAGAGGGTGGAGGTCGTTGACGGAATCACTCAGCATCAAGAGCAAGTGAAGATTTTTTATAAGAAGGCTCGGCAACGAGACTTCAAGATTGGAGATCAAGTCCTGTTATGGGACAAAAGGCATGAGCCTAAAGGAATGCATGGAAATTTTGATTCCTTGTGGCTAGGGCCCTTCCAGATCCATAAGTCTGTAGGAGAGAACACTTACATTCTCTTGCATTCAAATGGAAGGCTCCTCCTGCTGCCATACAGCGAGCAGTATCTCAAGCATTTCATCCCTTCGGGGGAGGAGTAAATTTTGTAAAGAATTTATTTATGATTTTTCATTATGTCGTTATGTGTTTCCCCAATCTATGAAGTTTCGTCATGTTTTAGGTGATTTAGGTAGTCTTGTTTGAGGTGATTAGGGAAATTTCCAACTTAATAGGTGATTAGGAAAGAGTCCTAACTCCGAATACCCAACTAATATTCACACCAGTCTACATTTTTTCCAAAAGATTCTTGGTTCTCCTATGCCATAGGTATCCGACATGGTCACCAGACGGAGCCTAATGTTGTACCCATACTAAATTTTTTGCTTCATTAAGGCATTTTGTTTAAAATAGTCAAAATCTCAAAATTGTCTAAAGTTGGAAATTTGGAAAAGTGGAAATTTGCATATCATGCATGAGGGTCAAGAACTCTAAATTTTCAAATCTGACGATTTGGATCTATTCAGAATGAAATTATCTACAAAACCCAGATTTCAGTTTTTCAGTTTTAGGTTTCCCTAAATTTTAGGAAAAATTAGGGTTTCCTATATTTTAGGGTTTCTTTTCCTAAAATTAAGGGTTTTATGGGTTTGTTGTGAAACAGATGCCAATAAATTTACTTTTTCAAAAAAGCCTAAAAAATAGGGAAAAAACCTAAAACATGGCCCAAAACCCTAAAAAATAAGATCTTATCAGAATTGACTGAAAATTATTTTGATTGGATTATTTCACTTCACAATCATAGTGGTTCAAGTCAGAATCAAGAAAAAGTTAGTTCAAGGCTGATGGGTCTATTTCACTTTTTCAGGAGAAAAGTTAGGATCTCCGATGTCGTCAATGGAAGATGGCCAAATGTAAAGTGTCGAAATCTAAGCTTGAAACGCTCCAATGAAGATTCTATGGTGAGATATGTTCAAAATGATGCTTCATCTCGGAGGGCAGTTTCGTCGAGGAGAAGATACTCAAATTTTTTCTAAGTTTGGGAAGAAAAGAGCACTTGCTAGCCAATGGTGCCCTAGATTTCTGAGGCCCAGATTACCTTTTTGAGGTTTGTCACTTCCAAGAAGACTTCTCTGAAATACAGTCAACTTCGCGATGAGCCTACCAACCAATCCAGAAGATTTTTCTAGCACCTAAAATTAAAGATTTGCACGAGGAACGAGGGAGAAGAGAAAAGCGCCCCTGGAGGCTAGGGGCGCCCAACCTTTTGAAGCACCAGATGGAATTTTTGATCAAATGACACCTAGAATGCTTGTCTCAAACTTGATCAAGCTTCACAATGAATCCATCAGCAAGTTAATCTGAGTTGCTGAACTGCTGGAATCAGGAGTCAAACATGAGGTTTTTATCATGGTCAAAATGTCAATTTTGAGCAAAAGCGCCCCTGGAGGCCAAGGGCGCCCAAGGTTTTGGAACCTCAAATGCAATTGTTTCGGTTATCTCAGATGCTCATCCTGTTTGTGATGCTTCAAGCTTTTTGATGCATGTCTCAGCCAGGTCAGAAAACTTGTCAATAGCCGGCAATCGGAGATTTAGCGAAGAATCAGCACATTGTGAAAATGGCCAAGTCTGGAAGCAAAAGCGCCCCTAGAGGCCAAGGGTGCCCAAGTTTTTCACCTGCCAAATGATGTTTTTAGGAAAAGTACTCTCCAAGAGATCATGTTCAGAATACTGCCAACTCCGTCGTGAGCCTGTCAGCCAACTCGAAAGCTTTGTCAAGTGCCGAGAAAGGCAAGAAGAAGGGAGGCCAAAATCAAGTTCAAAATGATGAAAATGCATCAAAATTTGACTATCTGGGAGAAAAAGCACCCCTGGAGGCCAGGGGCGCCCAAAATTTTGAAGGCTCAAAAGTCAAAATTGGCATTTGCCACCTCAAGGAGCGCCTTTTCAGTTTTGATCCTACTCTTCAATGAAACTATTAGCCAGTCTATTGGACACATTAGTCAATCAGAATCAGTGATCGAATATAGCTTGCGGTGGCATGCAAATGAAAATTCTCAAAAAAATTCTAAGCCTAGAGTTGGCGCCTACAGTCAAACTTTGACTTTTTGAACTGAAGTGAACTTGGATGCCCTATAATGGAGGAGGTTGTTAACTCAACTTCAAATATTATTAAATCTCCAGTTTAACTTCTAAGTCAACTTCAACAAGACTTAAATTTTACTTGCATGTGGCGAATAACCGAAGTGCATCTAGGTGGCGCCCGTTTTAGGGCTTATTTTTCATTCAGTTAACTGAAATTGGGGTCCAATAGCATTTTGGCATCCAAAATTACAGATTTGCATGCAAGTGTGATGCCTCAACTCACAGGTGGAAGCAAACACATTTTCTCGTGCAAGCAAGATCTGAAGGTGCTTTTGGTGACATTTTTCAGTGTTCTTCGCAGTGCTAGGTCCAAATTTTTCAGAGGAATTATTTTTCAGACTTCATCATTCAAGTGCATACTTTCCAAACTTCACAAACTCAATTCAAGGCATAGGCATCATTTTTAGAGACAGAATAACTGCTATTTTCTCTCTCTAAATTCTTCTATCTTTGTCTTAGGTTTTCTCTCGCATGTCAAAATAAACAGCATCTTTTTCAAAATCTGGTCATCCGGTTTCATTCAGTACAGCATCAACAGTAAAACCCATGTTCCAGAATTTTTTCGCGAAAATTGCATTGATACTTCACATTTTGAAGTACTATGCTTTTTGTCAAAGATTTTTTTGCATGTCGGCCAAGAAGTCAACTTTTTGAAAAACAAAGATTCTTTTGCATGTCGGCCAAGAAGTCAACTTTTTCAAAAACAAAGATTCTGGGTCCTCCTACAAAACCCATGTGCCAGTTTTTCTCGAAAAAAAATTCCCGGGAACCCCTACAACCCCTCAATTTATAAATTGAAAAATCTTTGCATGCCTTAGTAAAACTCATTTTTTCGAGTTTCTGACAACCTGGGTCGGCTTAAAATTCCATTCTCTACAAAACCCATGTTTCAAAAAAATTTATAAAAAAAAATCCCCTCAACTGGCTATTTTTAGCCTCGTCAGGAAAACTGCTAACACAGACTTGGGTCACGTCTATCCAGTGATTAAATCGAGCATGTTGGAGGGCATTGGCAGTACGACAGTCAAGAATCTTGACTATTCCGGATTGCTATTTGCAGCCTCTACTCCTATCACAATTGTTGATCTTGAGTTCGTCATTGCTTGCATTAAGCATTATGACTCATCTACAAGACAAATCCGATCAACAGATGAGAGAGTTATTTGCAGCCTTCAACCAAGAGACGTCGAGAAGTACTTTGCCATCCCACCTCGTACGAATAATTTCCTCGTAGTCATAGAGGATGTGACAAGATATGGCAGGGAGACAAGGAAAGATCTCAGAGAAAAGCTGCTCAAAGGTGGCTAAAAGAACAAAAGACCAACTTGCCAAAGAAGCTTGGGCGTGGAGAGTTCAAGGACAAGATAGCTATCTCGATTACCTTGCTCAACTGAGTTATAGGCCAAGAGGAGGCTCATATTTTCCAGCCGTGGATGTTCTATGTCATCAACCAGATTATCAATAACAAACAACACTTTGACTAGGCTATGTTGATCAGTGAGGTTCTTCACTAGCAAATCATAGGATTCCTCAAAATCCACGAGTTTCACATGGTTTCTTATCTTGTCTACTTAATTGCATTCCAAGGCAATTTTAGAGCCAGTGGTGCAAACTAAAGTCGGGTCTTCATCTCCTAGCACGCCATTTTCTCCCCAGTCACCTCCCATTCAGATTGACTCAGAGCTAGAATCGCCAGTTCATGAACCCTCAGTACGAACTAGTTCTCCAGAAGTCAACACAACTACAATAGTTTCACCTCGAGAAGTTAACACTGATCACTCATGTTGGCTTGAGAAAACTTTGGGAAGAAGGAGGTGTAAGCCTTCATATTAGCTTTTGATCTGTCTGAGTTTGGCAGTCCCTATTAGGATAAGTCAAACAAGAAGATCAAGAAGCAAGTATATATTGAGAAGACTCCTGAAGCAGAGATCGTCGTTGAAGTTGCTACACCATCAGAAGGCAAGAGTCTGGATGAAGTTGAAGTTGGTGATTTCACCTTCATCAAAGCTAATCTTAGTAGGAGCACTCAGGACGTGGACGTGAGTCTCTTTAAGGTTGCTGCAAGTAATCTTGAAGAGCAGGTAATGAAGGACGGAGAAGACAGGCAACCCTCAAGGCTAAGAACAAGCAGCTTCGGCAGTACAACTCGGATCTTCTTCATGGAACCTCAAGCAAGGTAGCTATCCTCCCACAGTTTCAAGAGACACCTGCAGATCAACAAAACTTGGGTCGGTTAGTCAATCATGGTAAACTTTTGGAGAGCTAGATCGAAGATTTCATTGTTGCAAGTAGATACCTTCTCATAGAGTTGTATTAGTTGTATCAGGGAATCCAACGGCATGAATTGACTATGGCAGAGGGAAAACCAAAGGATTTGATTCTCATTTCTCAGTTGGCAATTGCATATGACGCTGTTGTAGCAGATGAAGATAAAAGAAAGCTTTTCGCTTAGAGAAAACAACACCTCTTCAAAGTGGAAACGTATGAGAGAATCTCTGCAAAGTTGGTTGTGATCAAAGAAGATGTTGCTGCCATCAAACTTGTGAGCGGATTTGTCATTCAAATCCCGTGCCGTTATCTTCATGAGGATGGAACCTATGTTGATCTCGAGGCTATGCAAACTGAATTCCAGAATCTAGTTCGTGATGGTCTTGATGTTGATCTTGTGGCCTCCAAGTGGAATCACTTCTCGGTGATGTCAACAAGCTTTGACAAGCTAGCTGAAGAGATCAAAGAGCGTCAAAAGATGATCAAGGATGGAGAGAAAGCATTGAGCGGACAGTCTATCATTTTGGATAGCGTCAGAGTGTCAGAGGATGAGATAGTTAATGAATTCATGGAGGAGATGATAGCCCATGATGGCTCGGAGTAGACAGACAATTGGATCATACAATTTTCAGGATAGACATTAAACACAGCAGTTAACTTGATGCCTCTTTCCAAGTTAAACTCGTTGTTCCACATATCATTGCATGTCAATCTTGAAGATATCTTTCATGGAGATTGGACTTTCAGTTAGGATCTACTTAACTAATGTTAGTTATTAGTTGACTTTCATTTCAATAAGGACTTGCATGTTGCAAAACGTCCCTTTATTTTGTATTAGTTCAGTTAACTTGATGTTGTTTTTCCAATTAACTGCTAGGTTGCATACATTTAGACTTAGAGAATAAACTCTTGCATGCTTGCAAGACTGACTGTAAACTCAAGGAGATTTTAGGGTTCCCTACTCCTTAAAGTTCTATAAATAAGAGCACCCTTGCTCATTTGTACTTGAACTTTTCTTGCAATAACAAATTGTTGTGCCCACCTTGCCGTGCAATATTGTTGTATTGGTTCACTTTGTTAATATAAAGCTGGTTTGATCGTTCATTTGTGTGATAGGTCCTTCATGCAATTTGCCGTCCCAGATTTATTTGTATCTAATAATCTTGTTTCATATCTACACTTCGGATAGGGCCTCCTCGGGAATTTAGAAATAGAGATTATCGTTTGATGTCGTTTCTAACAAGCTTTCTTTCACATCTACACCTTGGATATGGGTTCCTCCTCCTTGGGAATTTCGAAATAAAGTTTGTCGTTTAAGTGTTGTTTCCAATAAGCTTGTTGCATATCTACATCTCGGATAAGGGTTCCTCCTCCTTGGGAATTTAGTAATAAAGTTTATCGTTTGATGTCATTATCAATAACCTTCATATCATCCTAAACCTCGGATAGGGGTTCTCCCTCCTTGGGAATCCTGATATAAAGTTTATCGTCAAATATTCCCTGCTCCTAAGTCCTCATGCTTTGTTTCTCTTGAGGAAATAGGATAGTTTTAGCATTAGCCTAGTTGTAGTTAAGAATCTGGAAAACCAAAGAAAAACCTTACAGGCAATGTATTGGTTTTCTTAACCTTGTGCCTCTTCCAGCTAAGTCAAAAAGATAGGAATTAGATTACTTTACTTTTTCACACATATCAGCAAAAGAGGGAGCTTCCCCTCCTAATTTGAAGAGCAGTTAATACTGTGCATAGTTGTTTGTTGCCAATACGCACTCCAGAGGTGCGAATTGTAACGCCAACACATACAACTAATCATTAGTGAACAACATGATATCCATGAACATTAGTCACAAAAAAATCTGATTAAGACAATAGCCATTCCAATGTGGATTCCCCATAATAATCTCATTAGGAATTCGTTGAAATGGTTGCAAACCGCAGCCTCAAGGTTGGTCACCCTTATACTATGAGAGCATGGAAGGTCGGCCACCCTTCCATCCCTCAGTCCACCTTGGAGGCGCTCCTTCCTCCTTGATCAAGCCCAAGAGCGCTTATTCGCCTCCCACCCACAAGCGCTCCATCTCGAGGTGGCATGCTTGATCAGAGCGTGAAGACTACCTCCCTTCCACCAAGCCCAACAACACACATTTGCCTCCCAAGCCACGAGCACTCCATCTCAGAGGTGGCATACTTGATCACAGGTCAATCGAGCCTTCACCTCTAATGAACTCAAAAGGTTGATCGACCTTCCTGTTTTGCAATCACTTCTCCAAGTTCAAAATAGATTATTACAAGAATCTATTATTTGTATCTATAATAAGGGAAGAATCATGATTACTTATAAAAATCAATAGTTATTGCAAGCATCATTATTGTATGATCATATAATATATATATAATTATTTCTAATTAATTTCAAACTTACAATAATAACTTTGCATGAACATATATATTTATTTATTTATTTATTTATAATTATATTAGACTTACTTTCCAAATATATTCTTGCCAATAATATTTAATCCAATAATCTCTTATAATTTACAATCCTTATTCCTTTGTTTCCAATCTGCTTAATTCATCCCAACTGATCCCAATTCATTCATTCCATGATGCCTCTCCCCACTCATTTGTTTCCCCTTTTATATCTTCTATGGTGGGGAGAGTCACATTTATTCATTTAGCAAGAGATACACCCTTCCCAACCAAGCGTTGCCTCCTTTCTTTTAATCATTACTTGCCAAATGCTGCCTCCCTCTATAATGTCCCTGTTTTCCAACTCGCCTTACAGAGAATGATTAATTTCATTATTTAATATTGCCTGGGCAAAAGTGCATTAAATAAGGTAATATTAAATAATAAGATTAATGAGGTGAAATAAAGTGAAACCAAGGAATATTTAAAAGACATTTTAATAAAGTCACTTTATATTAAAGTGCTAATATATTTTGGCAGGAAATTTAAGGGGAATCCTCTAGAAGTTGAGCTAAACCTTTAAAAAGGGATGGAGCCAAATCATTTGGTATCATATGGAATTATTATCTTTTGGAGATTGTCTGAAATTCAGAGAGCTTAACTTGCAGGAGACTTGAGGACGGAAACCCTCGAGATCCGGGATCAAAGGTTTGGATGAAAACCCAAATTCTCTTACAAGGAGATTCATAGTTGGGCTTCAAGGATCAATTTATGGGAATTTTGTGGTGTCTTCTTCGAAGACAAAAATCTAATGGATGATTTGAGAATCCAACCAAGAGGACTTCTAGTGAAATTTCAAAGACTCATTACAGGAGACAAATTTTCAGGGAAAGACTTTGTGGATATCAAGCAATTACCATTTGTTGATTTAATCTACAGTCACTCAAGTTTTGGCAACTCAGTCCAGCAGTGGTATCGAGTATTTGGAGGGACTTCATATAGGCATGGAATCTGGAAATAGAGTTCAAGGCGAGCTATAATCTCCCTTTCCTTCGCACTGGATTATTATTTCATATATATTGAGGGACATGTAGCAGTTATATCAAACTGTGGTAGCTATTCCTCAAGCCATTGGACAGAGAAGTGAAGCGTGGTAAATTAAAGGAGGGTCGTGGGTTTGTATATGCATGTCTGCCAAGCTTAGAGGGCTGCATGAGAGTTATCAAGGATTGGAAGGGCTGAACCTTGTGCAGGAGAAGCTGTGTCCACTCCATAGGAAGGAAGTCGCTGTCCATTCAAGGGGGTGAATATTATAACAGCTATTTTCCAACCCGTGGCATTTGTCTTTGGGCTCGTGAGCTCTCCAGTAATGCTGTGTCCAGAATAGGGAGTGCTGCAATTAGTTTCCAGGACCAAAATCTTGGGTTTCTGCTGCCAGGTCAGAGGTTGGAATATAATATAATTCAGAACATTTCATTCTGTAAATTCTGAGAGCAATGATTGGTCTCAGTTTGCATTTATTCCATCAAATTTGTATCTCAAATATGACTATATAAATGTGCATTTATATCTTGAATAGCTGAATGTAAATTTCTGAGAAATGCATTAATTATGAATTTGTAACAAGCATTAGATTTTGTCCTGGCATATGCTTGACAAAATGTTCACATGTGTCAAACTGAGAAAATCATGAAAATATCGTTCAATCCAAGTCAGGACATTACACCCTTTCTTTTAATTATTATGCATTTATTTCCTTGTGGGTCAATGCTTTTGCTTAACTAATTCTTATCGGATCCCCTTGACAAGTCGGCACTTCCCATCTTGGTCGCTGCTTTCCTTATCTCCTTGGTCAGCACTTCTTATGTGTCTAAGATAGGCTGCAGGGGCTCTTTGGTCAGCAATTATTGCTGCGGTGGGTTTGTGAATTACGGCGGGGCATGACAAACAAGTATGTCCTAAGTTTGATTTTCTCAGCAAAGAAAGCCACCAATTCACAGATAGGAGAATCTGTAATCTCCACAATTGGCCCTAATGGAACCCTTCTAACATCTTTCCCTCGTAATCTGACTTGTTTATAACTACCCTTCTATATTTTGACCTTTTTATTTAATGTACTTTCTAGGAGGTTCCTTGGTATTGATGATCCTGTATATGGAGCTAATATCTGCAACCCTATCACATTGTTTACATCATGATGTGGATCACAATGTGATCCAAAATGTTGATGATAAAAATCCAGCATAAGAGTTTTTACAAATGCTTCATTCATAAAATCTCAAGGACAAACACATGAACTTAATAAGGTAATTGAAGCACACATGTGAACTGGAGAGTTCAGTTTGATTTCGGATGATTATAAAGTCTCGTTAAATAAGCATGTAGAACATTTAATTCTATTTATAGGAGCCAACTATTGGAACCATCAGTATGACTCCATCTCATTTTTTCTTCAATTTCTTGAGACAATGTGCCCAATAAGTCAAAGGTATAAAAGTGTTTTGCGACATCTAACATGTACAATGTTCAAGCTCCATGTTCATACAATCAAGACTTTTACGACACTCAAAAGACAGTTGGTAACTAGGCACCAATTATTGGATTTTTAATAACTAGGCAATTAGCTATTAGCTTCTTCCACAATTCTCGTCATTTCTAAAAATACACTCCAATGATACACTAGTCTTCCTTTCACAAACATTCTGTCAGAACAAAAACTACCAGAAAAGTGAGAATATTTTTTAAAAGATAAGATTTACCTGTATATGACCCTTAAACTGCCGTTGCCTTCCATTCTTATCAGCTGTGTTCATTCCTGAAGAAAAATCATTTGCTACATCCTTTTCCCGACACAAACCTCCAAAAAACCGATTCAATGCTGATCTCTGCTTCTGTAAATTAAGTGCCTCTTCAGCAGATGCAATAGTACCTGTATCTTCTCCTGTCCTCAGCAAAAACAACCTGTTCTCATATACCTAAGGATGCACAAATGATCAAAAAAATTCAAATGATCATATGATTTAACATTAAAAATCAAAAACTATCATTTTCACAAATAATTTGAAAAACATTAAAACAATTACTCCTGCAGAAAAGATGTTTTTTCCCCGTAACACCCCAAAGGTAAGTTACCTGAAATAGTTCATCCATTTCACAATGTAAACATAAAATCCCACTGTTAGTTGCTTGGCAATTTGAGCAGCTTCGGATGCGCTCAATGTATGTATTGTTAGGGTTGTCCATCATCTTATCAACATCCATAAGACGATCAACTAGAGCTTTCCTTGAGTTTTCCAATGCATCCAACTCCGTCAGAACAATATATTTCAATCCATTAATATCCTGAAATCTGCAGCAAAAGCAAAGGCAAGTCTTCATTAGTTACACTTTGAGAAACAATTCAAATGTCATGTATAAAACTCAGCATGCTACTTTTATAAAACTAAAAGCTACAACAATTAATTCAATAAAATATTGTGCAGAGCCTGCCTATGAGTTCAGAGAAAATTATCAGCCTAAACATCAGAATATCAGAACCCAAACTTGGAGAGGCCTGAAAGTAAATGGCATATGTAGAATACAAAGGATAAAATTACTTCTTAAGTAAACTGACAGTGATTTTCTGAATTTTACAGATGTTTATTTTTGTTTTCCCTAAATTTCACCTCCTTGGTTATTGCAAGCAGTGACAGATTTGCTTTAATCATTAGCATTCACAAGAGCCAACTCTAAATGAAAAACAAAAAATGAAGGAAAGAAAGTTTACTTTGTTGGCGTAACAATTAGCACCTCTAGAGTGCGAGTTGGTATGGACAGCTATGCACAGTGCGTAATGACTGCTCTTCAAATTAGGAGAGGAAGCTCCCTCTTTTGCTGATATGCGTGAAAAAGTAAATGATTCTAAATCCTATCTTTTTGACTCAGCTAGAAGAGGCACAAGGTTAAGGAAACCAAGAACATTGTAGCTAAGGATTTTCTCTGGTTTTGTAGATCTTAACTACAACTAACTAAATGCTTTAATCTATCCTATTCCCTCAAGAAAAATAGAGCATGAGGAATTAGGAGCAGGAATGTGATTATACGATAAACTCTACAACATGATTTCCAAGGAGGAGGAACCCCTATCCGAGGCATAGGCTGATATGAAGATTATTAGGCACGACATCAAACGATAAGCTTAATTACTAAATTTTCAAGGAGGAGGAACCCCTATCGGAGACGTAGATATGCAACAAGCTTATTGATAACAACACTTAAATGATAATTCTTCTTTCCAAATTTCCAAGGAGGAGGAACCCCTATCTAAGGCGTAGATTGAAAGAACAACTATTAACACAACATAAGATAGCAAACTAGGACAACAAATTGCATTTGCGAGACTCGTATACAATGAACGATCAAACTAGCAACTCCATTTAACTAAGTTTGAACAAACACCATGATCATAACATTCAGGCAAGGTGGAGCAGCTATTTATTATCACAGTAAAAGCTCATGAACAGATATAGAACAACAATTTTTCAGGCAAGGTGGTGCAACATATATTACTATCTCGTGCAAAAGTTAATTACAAATGAGCAAAGAGCTCTTATTTATAGAACTCCAAGGTGTAGGGAACCCTAAAATCACCTTGAGTTTACAATCAGTCTTGCAAGCATGCAAGAATTTATTCTCTAAGTCTAAATAAATGAAACTATAGAGTTAACCGGAAAGCTACCATCAGTTAACCGAAACAAACTAGACTAAATGGATATGTGCAACATGCACGTCCTTATTGAAATGAAAGCTAACTGATAACTAGCATCAGTCAACTAGATCCTAACTGAAAGTCCATCCTCTTGCGAAGATATCTCCAACAATAAGATAGGCGTGCATGAGATCAGCAATGAGAACTCAAGAAATGATGTTGAGCTAACTACTGCTTCTGACTCTATCCTCGAAAATAACTACAGGTTCTAACTAGCTATCTTCTACAAGCCCTCTCTATCTATCACCTCGTCCAAGAACTTGTCGATGGTCTCGTTCTCTGGCACTCTAATGCTATCCACGATGATGAACTGCTTGTTCAACTCCTTCTCTCCATCTTTGATCGCCCTCTGACATTTTTTGACCTCTGCAGTCGCCTTGTTGAAACTGGTAGTCATCACTGAGAAGTTATCCAACTTGGACGCCTCAGGATCACCATCAAGACCTCTCATGAACCAGATTCTAGAACTCAGTCTGCGCAACTTCAACTGGCAATTCCCTGATAGGTAACTCTAGTGACTCCACAGCTGAAGTGATAGCCTCTATTTCTTCTGCAGCTTTATGCCTCTAACGCTTTTCTTGATTCTTCTCAATGGAAGAGTGTTGCATGACGAAACCACAAAGTTTGACCGCGAACACTCTGGTTATGAGAAATACGCACGAACTCGTTGCACACGCAAAATTCCAATGGTATCAACCCTCTAAACTAGCCTATGAAGGCTATCAGCTATATGAGGTATGAAACCATGTGGCCTTTGAGTGACTACGCTTGTCAAATTATCTCAATCAACCCTCCAAATGTGCTTGATGCAAAACAGTGTCAGCGTTTCTTATGAAATTGTGAATTAAGACCAGTTTGGTCTTAAATTCAGTTTGAGTGAACTGCACTCAGAAAAACTCACCTGTTGACTGTAAACATGGCTATGTTCTAACAAATTTTCTTGAAAGCTAAAAATAGCTTCTGACGAGGCTAAAAATAACCTGTTGAGGGACAATTTTCACGAAAAATTCCGAGACGTGGGTTTTGTTGAAAAAATAATTCTAAGCAAACCCACAATGTCGGAAATTTAAAAAAACGCCTTTTGCCTTGGCATGCAAGAGTTTTTTGGTTGAGAGCTTTAATGGCCGTAGGACGTTCCAAGGGCACCAGGGCCAATTTTTACCAAGAAAAACTGAAACATGGGTTTTGTAGGCAATGGAATTCTAAGCCAACCCAGATGATTCAATTTTGGAAAAATTGAGTTCTTGACCCACATGCAAAGAAATCTTCGGAAAAAAGCACAGTGCTTCAGAATGGAAGCAGAAGGGCAATTTTCTCAAAAAAAAAATCTAAGACATGGGTTTTGTAGGCGCTGATGAGCTAAGAAGACCCAGAATCTTTGTTTTTCAAAAAATTGAGTTTTAGGCCCACATGCAAAAGAATCTTTGGAAAAAAGCATAGTTCTTCATAAATGGAAGCAATGGGGCAATTTTCACAAAAAATTATGGAACATGGGTTTTGCTACTGATGCTGAATATTACACCCCAATTGTATAGCTACTATTGCATAGGGCAATTGATTGTAATGTTTGAATCATTGAGATGAATAAAACATGTTTTTGTTGTCAAAATGAATGTGTTCTATTTAAATGATTGTCTCATTTGTTTGATACTTCTATTGGTGTAATTCTTGTTTAATGTTGCATGCAAGTTATGGAGTAATGAGTATTCTAACTTAAGATGTTTTGTATACTGTTAATGTTGTGAACAAGTAACTGCCGAGATTGTATGACTATGGGTGCAGGTATATGAACCATTCCTCCAGGCAGAGGGGAAATATCACTCGAGAGAGGGGCTTGGTCGGATAACCGGTAAAGTAAATCAATTGAGCATACACACACTTCACTAAGGGTTTAGAGGAACTGAGTCAAATAGGTTTATCTTGATAAGTCATCCTTAGGCTTAGGAGTTTTGGATTACTTCTTTGTGCTTTGTGAGTGGTGTTACTTGTTAACCTGACTTACTATTTTGTGACCTTGAATGTGGAACATGAATTGATATATGTACATAGGCAGGATGTATATGTGTATACATGTATCTCTCATATGTATGTATCAATATGTATGACATGGCGATACAAACGTATTTTGGGCAAATTATTATGCCATACGCCTGTGTCGACATGGCATAAATACACATACATACACATGACGGTATAAATGGATTATACACATCTATAAACATATACACACTACCTATGATGTTTAAATTATAACATAATTATATTGCCTTGAATTTACAGTTAAACGTATATACACATATTTGCACAAATAGGTATATTGAAAGTATGTCGGTTGGCTCGCAATACACATATTTGAATGATTATTATGCAAATGTGTATATGTATATTTAAGTGTAAATATATATATAGATAAATATATATATATATATATAATATTATATAAATATATATGTTGTTATAGTCTTACCAAAATAAATATATAAATATATATAAGTATATTTAAATATATATATTTATTTTGAGGAGAAATAAAACTATAATAGACTATATATAATATAATACATTATATATATATAGATAAGAATTTATATATATTTAATATATAAAATCTTTGGGAAATAAAAGACTTAGCATTTTAAGTCATTTGGTAAAAAATCGAATAAATTTTACCATGGGAAATAAAGCTATGTTTTGCGTTTGAAATATTGGAATTCTTTTCACCATAATAAGCTGGGAATTAAAACGCCGAAGTTCAAATATTTCATGTGGCAATGGTCGAAACTTTTGAAAGAAAACATTTGGGCGCTGCTGCAAATGCGCGCACGGGAAAGACCAAGTCACGGGAATGTTGAAAACGCGATTTTGTTAATGCATGAAGAAGCCTGAAATTTAGGCCAGGTGGGACGCATTTGTACATGGACATTTTCTGCTATGGATAACAAATCCGCCAATTTTGGATGCCTGTAGGTGTCACTCAGTCATATTTTACCATGTGATGTTTGAATCATTCTTCACAAATGGAGGTCGACTCACCTTCTAAAAGTTGAATAAGATTTTGTAATGCTGCCACCATGAGTTTGACACTTTCAAATAGGTAGAGGTGTCGATTCTCATGCCAAAACTGTAGCTTGGCATGAGAATCCTAACTCTATAAATTGAGCTCATTCACTTATCATTTTTACCAATTCATAATTCGCCTTTACTAAATTCCGAATTTACTCTCTGCCAATCACAAATCACCATTGCCATTCTGTGCAAGTCTTGAGATTTTCATTTGCTGCATATATGTATGTATGCACCTACTATAGAAATCATTTTTGAGAAAAGCAGTAACCAGCATTACCAGAAATTATACTCCAGACTTTCTGAGCTTTAGCTAAGAAGGTAGTATCTGAAAAGAATAGTTAAGAGAGAGGGGTTATTTAAAAGAAAGGAACGGAGGAGCTATTACCAATTGAATCAGAAGCATTCACAAGCAGCAAGGAGGCCAGCTTAAGGAAATAGGCATGAAAAACACATTCTTTTAATATCTCTGTTTTAAAAATAGAAGAAACCATATGATTGTTTTATGCATTAAATTGTAATATAGCATAGGTGGATCAGTCTAGTGAAAGAGAAATTATGTTTCCTGCTTATAACTACATTGACTAAAGGAAATGGCTTGTCTGCAATTTAATTATAAGGGAAAAAGGGGAAACTGTTATTTCATTTCATTTAAGAAAGGGATTTTTAGATATCAGGGAATGTGTTTGGATGGATTGCATTTGTGTGTATGTATCCTATACTGATTGATCTCCATATAAGGAGAATATGTGTGAAGTAAATACTAGATACTAGGAATGAAATGAAGATAGTGGTCTAGTAAGGTCTTTTCAACTTAAGTTAGAGGGATAACTGAGGTAAGCTAAAATACTCCCAGGATAAAGGTTTCCTGATTAGGAGGAATGGTATGAGACACTTATAGAGTGTTTCATTTCTAAGTAGATTGTTTGAAACTAGGTTGTCTGAAACAAGATATACCTCTCTTATGTAACTATTTGAAGTAGATTGTTTAAAGGTAAGTTATCTGAAACAGGATATACCTATCTTGTGTAATTACTTAGTAGATTAATTTGTTGTAGGTTAGTCTGGGATAAAAGATTATCCAAAAGTAAAGGACGATACCTATGCGTAGTGTAAGATAGCCTTAAGTCAAATCGGCCCTGAGTAGTGTATATGATAGATGACCTTCATTCGAAGTACTGAATGAGAATACTTTGGCCAGAGTAGTGAAATGTACGACATCCACTTAGATGTGAGATAATTGAGACTACACTGTCAATTCATTGTGAACCATCATGCTAGTTCGGGATTGTGAAATAGCAAGTTCTAGATGTATAGGACACAGCACTATGCTCAGTTGGGTTGTCGCAGCCGGATATTCTACCAATCTCTTCGTTCGAAGGGAGGGCCATCTATCGAATGATAGATGTGCAGGGGACCGCATTAACAATCCGTGGTTGGCGGAAAAGCGCCCAAGTGATGTTTCTCCTCCACAACAGGCGACAGATACACCAAGATTTGAAAAGAAGGAAACCTGGACCGTCTTACTACTATTTGTGCAAAAGCTTACGAGCTATGTATGTAATTGTTTTACTTTTGTACTCTGATTTATATTTGCAATAAAAATGGAATTAATCTGGAAATATATATTGTAACTTGCAAGTACTTATCAATGAAGAAAGGAAGAATTTTATTGTAATGTCTTTGTTACTTGTTACTTTTATATGTTTGAAGTGAAAAGTTGGAAAAAATTTGATTACCCAAGGATGGGGTTGTTACACTGAAATATGTGAACCCAGATGATCTGATTCTGAAAATTCCACCATTTACTTTGACATGCGAAAGAAAACCTAAGACAAGAATAGAAGAATTTTAGAGATAGAAAATAGAAGTTATTTTGTCTCTGAAAAAGTCGCCTATGCTTGAATTGGATTTGATGAAGTCTGCATGCACTCTGAAAAATGAAGTCTAAAGAATACTTCCTCTAAACAATCTGGACCTGGCACTGTAAAGAACACTGAAATTTGACACCTTCAGATCTTTGCTTGCTCAAGAAAATATGTGGTTTCTCTCACCTGTGATGAGAATAATGGACGCCTCTTGCCTTAACAAATAAAATTTATTAAGAAAGGCGTCTTAAATGCATGCATTTTCCTTAAAATGGTGCTAGCCTTCTGGTTGGACCTCCAAAACTTAACGCCTTGCTTGCGATTGGGCCTCAAAACAGTTAACTAGTTGAGAAATATGCCCTAATTAGGGTGCCACCTCTAAAAACCTCAGTTAATTGTGCATGCAAAAATAAGTCACCTAGTTACAAGCAAAATGAAGTCAAGATGAAGTCGACTTGAAGAGCTGAACTGAAGAGTTAATTTCAGTTAACTACTTCCACCTTTATAGGGCAACACTTCTCTTGAGTTCAAAAAGTCAACCTTTGACTTTAGGCGTTTCTTCCCAGACTTAGCCAATTTCTTGAAAATTTGGATTTGAAAACATCACCGGAGCTCACGTTTGATCATTGATTTTGATTGACTGACAAGTTAGATTGATTGGCTGACAATTTCATTGAAGAGCAGGATCAAACTGACAAGAGTCTCCTTGAAGTTGCAAACCCTAATTCTACCATCTGCGGCTTCAAAATTCAGGGCACGCCTGGCCTTCAGGGGCGCTTTTGTCCTCAAACGTAGAAAAAATTTCATACATTTTCATCATTTTAAAGGTGAATCTGACCTTACTTCATCTTACATTTCCCGGTGTTCGGAAAAACTTCAGAACTAGCTGACAGGCTCACTGCGGAGTTGGTTGGATTCTGAACAAGAGCTCTTGGAGAGCACTTCTCATAAAAACAACATCTAGCAACTAAAAAACATGGGCGCCCCTGGCCTCCAAGGGCGCTTTTCTTCCCAGAGATAACCATTTTTGCAACTGGCTAAAAATCACTTAAACTCCTGCTGCAGGTTGTTGTCAAGTCCTTTGACCCAATTGAGGTATGCAACGGAAAGTTGGAAGCATCACAGACAGGATGAGTATCTAGGATGACCAAAAAGACTCCATTTGAGGCTCCAAAACCTTGGCCACCCCTGGCCTCCAGGGACGCTTTTCCTTTTTCTTGACATTTTGACCATGACTAAAACCCTATGTTTGACTCTTGATTCCGACAGTTCAGCAACTCTGATTCACCCGCTGACGGATGCGTTGCGAAGCCAGACCAGGTTTGAGACAAACATCATAGGTGTCATTTGATCAGAAACCTCCATTTGGTGCTTCAAAAAGATGGGCGCCCCTAGCTAAGAGGTGCACTTTTCACTCTAGTGTTAGTCATTTTTTCATCTCCCTTATTTCGCGTTCAAACTCCAGTTTCAGGTGCTAGACAGATCTATCGGACTGGCTGGTAGGCTCATTGCAAAACTAACACGATTCCAGAGAAGTCCTCTTGGAAGTGACAAAACTCAAAAAGTTGATCTGGATCCCCAAAATCAAGGGTGCCCCTAGCTCACAGGTACGCTTTTGCTAAAGAGTTAGAAAAAATTTCAGCATTTTCACCTTGACGAAAATCCCCTCCGAGACGAAGCATCATTTCAGGCAAATCTCGCCAAAGAATCTTCACCAGAGTGTTTCAAGCTTAGATTTCAACACCTGGCACCTGGCCATTTGCCATTGTTGACCTCGGAGATTCTAACTTTCCACTTGAAAAAGCGAAAACTACCTACCAGACTTAAACTAAGTTTTAACTGAATCTGACCTCACCATTGTGATCGATAAGCAAAATAAACCAATCAAAACAATTTTCAGTCAATTCTGACAAGTTTCAATTTTTATGTTTTTTTGACCTAAATATAGGGGTCCAAAAACCCTAATTTTAATTTTTTTCAAATTTTGCCAATATCTTCCTAACATCAAACTAACTCAAAACCCATACTTGATTTGCCCAAAAACTATGTTTTGACATCATTTTTACAAGGTTTAAACCATTTTAAGCAAAATGCCTTATTGAAGTAAAAAATTTGGTTTGGGTACAACATACTTGACAATAAGGATTACATATACTTATTGAGATTTGTCAAACCTAGAGTTGAACATCACAAAACCTAAGCAGATGCATCACAGAGCAGGGTTAACATGCAATATAATAAGGACAACATCACATATCAACTAGAACATGACAAAAGATTCACATTGATCACACCTACACTTAAGAACTTAAGACCTAAACATAACCGATGATCATGGGCAATTCTAGAATGTTAGATATATTATAGACATTCATTAGGATTAAATTTACATTGGTGCTTTTTAACTCAACAAGGAACGTTACTAAAACTCTATTCAGATTTCATTTTGCTTGCTTCTCTAGTTCGGTTCATGCATAGCCAAATTGGCTTCCTTCTATAAGCCTATTTATTAGGCACAATTACAATGAATCTATATCGCTTGCCTGAAGCATTGTAATGTTGCAAGTATATTTTTTCTATTTCTTTAATATGGTATTAAAGCCAAACCACTTGGTGCTCCCACATTGGGTGAGATGTTTTGTAAGAACTATATCAGAAGGTTGCACAATCTGGACTCATTTTTATCAGTCATTATTTAATGACAGATTGGGGGCAAGGGGAGGGGAGTACAAATTCAAAAGATTAAATAGGAGGTATTTTGTACACACACTATATGAACAGCCTGTGGGAAGTGTAATGGACCCTTTTTCCAGCATTAGCATCTTTGCAATGGTTAGCCTATCAGTGGGGTTCCCGTAGGCTAATACAGTGGATAGGCAGCCCATTCGGGGGTCTGGTGACCCTTTGGGAAGGTTGTGGTGCTTTAGGAGCTTTGAGTTGGTTTCCTACTTTCAAGAGTAGTTCATATGTTTTAGGGGGGACTGGCAGTTCACCTGATGACCACCTGAAGCTTGTGGAGCCTCGCAGGGGGCCTTATGGGCCATTTCAAATGATCAAAGATAGTCTTCTATTTTTTAGGGGGAGACTGGCAGTTGGCCTACTTTGTTCAGACATCACCCCGGGACCCGTTGTAGCATGAGTTTCCAATTGAAGGAGTCAAGTGATGGTCTCGGAATGAAAATTAAAATATTGTAGTATTAACTTTAATGTTTTAATTTAATAAAGTGATTATTTCACTTTATAATACATTAATAAAATAATAAAGTGACTTTATTAAAAGAATGTATTTTAAGTCACTTTATTAATATTTTATTATTCAAAAAGGAAAAACCCTAACTTGGGCGTGGGATTTCGAGAAGGCATAAAGAAAGAAAAGAATATCATTTTCAGGATCCAAGCTATCATTTGCAAATTGAAGAAAGTCGAGCACAAGGTTGCAAGTATGAAGTTTCAAGCTATTCGGAGGATGGAAACCCTCGAATAGGACGGAGTCTACAAGTGTGAAAGATCACCCAAGGTCTCCTTGTTTGGATGGTTTCACATAGAGATCATCATCTGAGCATTCACAAATTTACATTGAGGTTTCATTCAGCATTTTCAGTTTATATCAACAAATTAGAATAAGGCAGAGGTCATTTCCGGCAGTTGCACAATCCCTACCTGGCATGTTTCGAATATGAATCATATGTAATCTCTGAATCATTAATTAAATCTGGTATTTATTTCTTACACCTATTTGGGGATTGCTTTTTTGCAAAATTCTATATTATCTGTATTGTTGGGGAAATTGAAATAACCTAGATCAAGGTGGGTTATTACATTGGTATCAGAGCACAATTTCTCCTGCCAGCTTGAGGGTTTTACAAGGAAAAAAAAAAACAGATTTGTTCGGGTATTATTAATTTCAGAGTTCAGGGTTTTTGATGGATTTCAGAATTCATTAATAATTAATTACTTCCGAGTATCCTGCCATACTACCGCTATTGTCTATGGCAGATTATTCCAACAGCAAAATGTTTTTCAGGGCATAAAATATTGATATGTTGAAAGCATCGAACAGTTTGATAAGTTGGGTTTGTCCGAATGGTAAAAAGCTGAATATGAGTTATTAAATATCTGTCGTTCCATATTCCAATGGCTGCGCCAATATTAATGCCAATATTATTTATCATTTCACCTGCCTTTAATTTCTTCTTAGAGAGCCTAGCCGCAGCCTCTATGTATGAAATCATGGCGCTTTAAAAATTAGAGATAGAACTTATCTAGAAGTCGTGAGCAGTCAGAAAGGACAAATGGTCCGCTAGAGTTCAAATTGCTAAAGTTTTGTGATGGTCTATTTGGTTGAAAGTTAAGACATATTTTATTGTGATTCAAATTCTATAGGAATCGTGGCATTTTCCTTCAGGGAGCTGATAATAATTCAAAGGAGTTCAGCAAAGACAAAATTATTGGCAGACAAATAATTTTAAAATAGCAAAAAAAAAAAATCAAAAAAGGACAAACTTCCGATAGAGATAGTGGTATGAGACAAAGACAATGAAGACAAAATTTCTTGGTCTATATCTGATAAAGTCCACGTGTAAAATCAAGAGGGTCAAGCAAGTCAATTAGAGGGCACCACCAGTGTTAAAGATTCCTATTAGCCACCTCACTTTATTCACCGTGGGCTTGTTAAAAGCAACCGCAGCAAAAAAAGGGAGAATTGGGCCAGTCAGTCCAGATAGGACAAAAATTGCCTGATAAAGACAAATTTAGGCGCCAGCATACATCAAGAGTCACGTTTGATATCATCGCACAAAAATTAAATTGAAGCTAGCCGTCCTTACTAAAGAATATATAATATTTGCCTCACAATCTGAGAAAAGGACAAAAAATTGCATGGATTCTTATGTGGCAATAAAACAAAAGATTATTCAGTAATTCCTGCGCTGGGCAAGAGGGAATCTATGTACTGCTGTGCATGTATTTCTGATCTATTTACACTCAGAAATTGTTATTAAGTCTGCTGTTTCAGTATTGCAGTTGTTACTGTGTTATGAAGTGCATTGCTAGAACTGACATATAGTGACCCCAGTGAAAGGAGTAACGTTATAATGTTGTCTCAGTTAGTTTGCCAATATTTATAGTGTTCACATGTATTGTTGTTCATGAAAATGCAAAATCAGTGAAGTGTTTTGTTGCTAGTCCCTGATGTGTGAACCTTTAATTTCAATATTGTTATTTCCATGCATAACAAACAAAACTAATTTGATAAAATGGGACGTCTATCAAATCAAACAAACACGATAATTCAACACATACAACGGAGGTACAGACAGGGAAAGAAATGATATTTGCAGGAGTTGATATATGTAACTTGTAAACTTCAAAAATCTGAAAGTCATTTTTGATCTGATTATATATTTGTGAAATCTGGAACACTTATGTTAATCCTGAGGCCTCAAAAACAATTACTCCAGTCATCTTTATGCTTGTAATCAGATGTGGAAATTCTCTATTTTGTAAGTCCTATACAATTGCATAACTGCAGAATTAAGTTAAGTGGTTGTGTGATCATATTGAAATCTCAATTGGGAAATTGCAAACATTCATTTACTTCAATCTGCATATATCATACTGGTTATCTCCGGCCAAACTGCAAAAATAGTTTGACACCATAACATTGTCAAACTAGTCAAATTGAAAATATTGCTTTCATGAGTGGGAAGAAACAGGTGTACAGCAGAGGTACAGATAGTGGAAAGATGTACACTTCTGGTAAGTCTATTTCCGAGTTGATAGAAGGACTCTCCAAACTTATGAAGGACCTTGACATCAAAGGGTACTATATGACAGTGGTAAAATCCAAACATAAGGGGGAGATTGAAAATAAAATATTGGAACCAAAAACAAATGATAATGACGCTGAAAATTCTAAAGCAGCTGTAGAGGGAGAGTACTTGAGTCCAATTGAAGAAGATAACATAGAGCCTCCTTGTGAAGGAGAGTTGGATCATGTGGATGACTGGCTCCAACCAAATGTTGAAAGTAATTTTCAGGTTTTTTCTAATCCATTTTTTGAGATGGAAAGCAAAATACCTTATGATAACCCACTTTACAAAGTGGAGTTCCAGGATGTGCATGAGGAAGATGCCCTGCTTGATTTGAATATTGGTTTGGAGCATGTTGAAACTTTCAAATCAGCAACTATTGAATAACCTTTTACTCATTCAGATGATGTTAATGCAGCCTATGAGCAGAGTGTTTCAATTCACGAAACACACAAGTTGGGTTTACAGAAAAGCTTTCTTGAAAATTATGCACCGGAGAAAAATGTTTGGTTTGAGCTTGCTGCAATTCTCAAATCAACAATTGAAGGTAACAAATTAGATTGTCTACTGGATTATAACCCACTGCATGGAGGTAATCATGAGAGCAGTGGATTGATGCTTCGTATTTTGTCATTACAAAGGTATATTCATCAATGGAAGCATCATAAAAAATATGAAGGAATCCATGCACGTCTACACACAAGAGTATGGGATCCAGGGGCGCCATTTAGATATTGGGCATCAAGAACAAAGGGCTGTCCTACTTTGCTGGTCCGGGAATTTTAAGGGTATACCTTGAGGACAGCAGTTGTATGGATGGATTGGAAAGGTTGGGATCATTACTTCAATGTTGGAGGTTGGCATGATGATGAGACACTATCATCATATTTCATTTGAGGTACCTTTTACACCATCATAGGTATGGATTTCAGTTTGCTTGGTGCTGTTCCAATTTATATCAGCAGCCTAGTAGGGATTAGTATGTTTCTCTATGCACCTATGATGGGCATCTCACACATCCAGAGGAGATCTTTCAAAGTCGTATGGACAGTGGATGAGGATGACACTGTGAGAAGCATCTATCTCTTCATTTTCAATGGGTTTGATGAATGTGAGGGTATGGTGTGTTGGGATCCAGGAGGTAATGAGCTTGGCCCATTAGTTCGATTGGATGGTTGGTATGAAGTGTTTCATTCTATGGATGAAGAGGACAAATCTTACAGGTATTTTGAGTTGCTTCTACCGGATATGCATACTATTGGGAGATAGAATATAGGAGCAGATTCCGAGTAGCTTGGCACTACAAGTATAGTTGGCATGGGGCAGTAGGAGTCACCAAGAGACAGGAAAGACAAATTTCAAATTGTCCATGGGATCCGGGTGGAGTTTATTACAGTGGGTTGCTTCACCATCTTCAATTTGGTGGAGAATATATCAAAGTCGTGCAACGGAGGTCTGCAAATGATGAGTATGACAGGCTTCCAATTGGGTTGTGGATTATGGGATCCTCCATGCTTGGTAGGATGCTTCTTCTGCAGACAGTGTTTGACAGAGTTGTCGAGTTTGGTTCTTATTTCAGTGGTTGTTGCGGATTTTTGTTGGGGCATAGTACCATCTGGATTGGGGTCTCGACATTCAGGAAATGCCTGAGTATGCAAGTGATGATTGCTTGAGGACATACCTTGGGGAGGGCGAACTATAATGTCCCTTTTTTCTACCAGTAGCATCTTTGCAGTGCTTAGCCTATCAGTGGGGTTCCCTGTAATGTCCCCTTCTCATCAATGATCAGTTTAGTAGCTCATCAGCCTATTTTGGAAGCCTGTAGGCTCGTTGAGGTGAAATTAGGGTTTCCATTGTTTGGAGGGTTTTTGGCATTTCTTAGAATTTACTATTTTTAGTAAGTTCTAAATTTGGCAGTGGTCCTATTGACAACATCTCAGTAAGTTCTCCATTTCAGTTGGAGCGGTTGAGTATGTTTGGTTTTAGCTTTTGAGGTGAAATATTGGAAAAATAAGTTATTTCAAGTCATTAATGTTATATTTTTTATTTGACCCCTTGGCCTAGTGTTATGACTTGAAGTTGTGTTAAAAGGTGGACATAAAGGGAGAACACCTCATGGAGGGAGTAATTAATATTTTATTATGTTTTAAATGTGCCTTGGAGTTTGGACGCCAAAGTTGAGGAGGAAACAATTATCTTTTAAAAATTAAATGTTTCAAATTTCCTTGGGCGTCCCTTGGTGAGAAAAGTGGAAAACCAACAATCACCCCAATTTCTTTAAAAGAGAGACTTTGCTCCAGCATTTGGTATCCAATGTTTATGCTAATGTTATACTGTTGAAATGACTTCATGAATTTGGCTTCGAGGAATGCTTACCTCCTAGCATTTGTCCAATTTCATATTTGAAAGACAACACCTAGTTGGGAATATTGTTGCTTCTCATTCATACTAGTAGATTGGGCTTCATAGTTGATGAATTTTTGGAGATATTCACAGTTTTGAGTTGTTGGTTCAGTCATGGCTGAAAGACGTTTTTGTTTGCAGCTCGTTGAGTGATTTTATTTGGTTGTGGGTATTTGCTCATTACTTTCCTATGCTAGAGGCGACCCTTTCCATGCAATTTCAGATTTTAATTTGAAGTTTCCAATTTTTAAATGAAGTTCGCCCCTCTTGGAGGCCGTACCATGCTGGGAAGTGCCTTGGAATTTGTGCTTAATTATTTGGTGAGCTTTTGTTTCAGTTTATGTGTTGGACATTGGGCACCATCCTCTTATGAAGCATTTGCAATTTATTTCAGATCATTTGGAGGTATTTTGAAAGTGTTGTGAGCATTTTAGTGTGTTACAGTTTGCTGGTTAGACATTTCAGTTTGTTGGTTGTTGATATCAGATTTCTAATAGTTCAGATTTTGGCTTGTAATTCTGTAATTGAGAAGTTTAGAAGTTGGAAGAATCATCCTTCAAGTATTTGCATTGATTATGTTATTGTAACACTTGCAAATTGCAGATAAAATTGTCTTGTAAGGCTGTGAACTAGTACTACTAATCCAATCATTATTATTGCTGCATTTATGTCATGTCCCCCGAAATTGTAGCATTGAGATATAAATCATCGAAAACAAGATAAACAAATTACATATTAAAAACATTAACTATTTAATATTATTATAATTATAATTATAATTATTAAAGATAAAATTATAACTATAAATATTAAATATAATATTGTAATTACCAAAAATACAAATACTAAATATTATAGTCATAAATTAATATATTGGCAATTCATTGTTATTATATTTTTATGATTAAAAGACGAAATATTAAAATACAAACATCAAAAAATAAAATAATAAATATAATCTAAAAATCATTATAAACATTAATGATAATATTATTATAAATGTTATTATCAAAATAAGATATAAGTATCAATATAGACATCTTATATAATTAATTCTGATCTTAAAATAATAGAAATTGAATCATTAAAAGGCTTAAGCGATTCGTTTTAAAAAGGGCATCAAGTCATACAAAAAGCAGCTTAAGTAGGCAGTAATTAAAAATAAATTAAGGCAGCAGTCAAAGCTACCAAAGGGTGCGATGGAGTGGGACAAGTCATGACCTTCCAAAGATGTCTTTTCACACAGCCATGAGGTATAAATGAAAGCATACTCAGAAAGAGATGAAGAGATCGATGGAGGAGGGAAATAAAGAGAGAATATAAGAATATATTCTTCTTGTTGTTTATAGATCAGACATGAAAGTAAACAGAAAATGCAACACATGAGACAATGAACACAATCAGGTACCCTGGGAAAACCCTCCTCCTGAGGGAGAAAAACCCAGCAATGTAATTCTCTTATATATTATAGGAACAAGAGCAGAATTCTGCTTACAACTTAGGCCCAGCAATGGCCAATAATTGATACAATGAAATCGCACCTCTCCTAGATGCAAAGATATACAAATGAATATGATCTTCCTTAAATTTGGACTGCTGCTATGAAGGTACGAACTTCTGCTCTAATTGCGAATATACTTGATGAACTTGAATGAATATAATGACAATAGAAGACCTTGTATAAATACAATTGAGGCGCCTCCTCAACTTAGGTCGGCCCTCTATGAAGAAACATAATAAATGATAATTACAAGGTAAGTCAGCCCAAGCAATAAACAATTCATGCGAACCATTATAGGGTCGGCCCTTTATGTTTATCAATTGTTATCAACATAAATTAAATAGCCGAAAGGCTACCATTTAATTTATGCTTCCTTCTTGAAGTGTGTGCAATGAAGTGCAGTCCGAAGCTGCTATAACATCAACACTCCCTCTCAACTAGGGATGATACTTCCACCTGCACACGACACATCATATCAATATGAAAACAAATAGAATATCACCTCATCGTGATATCAACCATCATGGCTACCTCCATAGATGGTATGTACAAGAGCTCATCACTTAATGTGATGTTGTAACCTCAATGTGACTTTCACCATGGCTCCTCCAGAGGGTGAAACACAAGTACAAGTAAATCATCACGGATTCCCTCACGTGATGTTGTCATGGAGTCACACACATGACATCCACCATGGCTCTCCCAGAGGGTGGAAACAAGGGATTTCATCTCAAATCTCAAAGAGAAATGCACTACCAAGGGCTTACACCTCAAATCTCTCTCAATAGAGAAATGCATTACCAAGGGCTTGCACCTCAAATCTCTCTCAATAGAGAAATGCATTATCAAATCTGAAGATTACTGATATTGAGACTCCCTCTCAGCTAGGACTTCATTCTCCACCATATCAAGCTTGTCTCGAAGGTACACAAACATTATCCTGAAGAGATGTTTGATGAAAATGACTACCATCTACTCATCAGTGCCGATATACCTCAGCTAAATATATTTTCTCAATACCATATCTCTGATATAGTGGTATATTTAGTTTCATCATGAACCACATGGAAAGACAGAAAGCTTCTCAAAGCTTTGATTAACACAAGGGATGACAGTTGACTTCAATGCATGTTCAGCCAATCCTGCAAGGAGCCTTTGAAGCCACACTGCTTCTCTAGTTGCCACACAAGCTGTAATGTACACGGCCTTAGCTATACTCAGTGCCACAGAAGACTGCTTCCTTCTATACTAGGATATCATTGCAGACCTCCATTGAAACAACATCCAAAGCAACACAATCATCATCTTTAGGTTCAGTAGGCTCCCTATGAATCTACAATTACTTGCATCAACCACTTGACCTCATTGCCTGCAACTCTTGCCTTAGAGAAATGGTTTCCAATGCACACCACTGTAGAGATTCAGGGTTGTCCTCTTCGACTGCATCCTAGATCACTTCATTCTGAATAGGTTTGCGGAGCTACCAATATCAAATCCAGATGTCTGTCTTGTGTAATTCTGAATTCAGCAGTTGGAGGGGTCTTTCAAGGATTTTACACTTGGCCTTGCAATGCTGCAATCTTCACTTCCCCTCAATGAGTCATAGAACTCCCTCTTGATCCCGACTTTAGAGATTGCAAAGAAGACTTCTGGAGATGTACTCCCTCTAGCCACCAACTCATTCCCTCTAGTGTTTACTCCCTCTTGATCATTTATTTGGTTGACATGACTTCTTCATAAGATGTCTCAAGTTTTTCATCACTAAGTAATCTCTTATCATCTTCTTCCCCCTAAACCTGTCCAGGAAGCATTTTAGATAGAGATTACTAACAGTCCATAATTATTCAAAGAATAATCAAGATTAGAATCGTACAAGTTATATCATGAATGAAACTTCTTTTAAAAAAATCTTATGCTAGTGAACACAACACAGTTCAAGAGAATCTACTATCTCTCTTAATTACAAGATCCAAAGAATAAATAAGTGATATAACTCAGCAATCAAAGAATACTTATGTTTTTAACTATTCTGATCCATCCTTAATGAAGTCAGAATTTGAACGATCAATCACAATATCTGCTCTCTCCGCCCTTTGCAGTGGCGACGATCGCTGCTACTCTTAATGCAACCTCTTGACTTCAATTGTAACTGATCACACAACTACCGGAGTTGAACAATCTTCATGGAATTGAAGCATCTAGTCTGTACAACTCAGCAGACTGATATTTACTTCAAATTCCCAAAAAAAAAGGTATGAAGAAAAGAACACTTATCTCCTTCTGTAGAGCCGAGAATCCTGGTAATCAACTCGGCCAACCTTAGCATACATGAACACATAGAAAGGAGGCGATTATATTCGCCGTCCAGGCAGAGCCATAGGCTCTAGCCGGCGCCAACATGTAGACGATTTCAGAAACTCAAATGACTTAACATACACATCTTTGCTATTTGACATTAAACAGTGATTCCTTGTCCCAAACTTTGAAACATTTGCTCTTAATACCCAACGTACTGACTAAGGATTGTTCCACACCTTTCCAAACTGTCAATACCTCACTTGCAACAATGATGCGACTGGTATTATCTCATCCAAACCCTCACGCAGGTTCTGATGACAATCCCATGTGATGGCAACCTCCATGAATGGCGTCAAAGCTAAATGTAATGGCGGCCGTCAAAGATTAAAATTCAGGTGAAAATCCCGCATCCAAATCTTGCCACGTGACTCCTCTATTTCGTCATAATTAATATGACACTGTGAGACGCGACCAGCAGGTTTGTTTGAACAATATGGCGAGTAGCGACATGTGTGATGGCTATAAACTCCAGATGAAACTCCCTAGAAACCTCACGACCTTCAAAATGTGATCACACAAATGCTTCAACAACGAAAATTGCCACCGTAGCCATGAATTCCCGTAATGTTCACAGATTTGATGGAGATCCTGATGCGCAATAAACCCAAAGACATTTTGTGAATGCTACAATCCCGACAGGAGAGGATGCGACTACAGGGACATGCTACACAAAAGTCGTCTTCACTAGATAGATCCAACGCAAGATAAAAAAAACTTTTGAGAGTCTGCACTACAGACTTCGATGATTTATATGCCTCTTTTCGGATCTGTTCCAGAACCCGAACTTGATGAGAGCGCCCATAGTAGAGCATCGATGGAAACAGTTTACATAAAAAAAAATCAAGCCTCTCAACACCATCGGTAGGTTAATCTTTATCAAGCAAATCAATGTGACCATAGCTTATCGGACTGAGAGAATGACTCTATTGTCAGAAGGAAGATGGGATTTCCCTCTTAGGCCCTCAGATGCACCAGATTGAGGAATCACAACCTCTAAAGGTGATAGTGCTTAATGTCCAGATTGATGTCTTCCTTCTCAAGTCTGACCTTGGCTATTCGTCATTTAAGATGACTACAGATTCACTGCCATTCTTTCATAAATCTGATCGGATCCTTAACCCACTCTGATACCATGTTGTTGTTTATAGATTAAACATGAAAGTAAACAGAAAATGCAGCACATGAGACAATGAACACAATCAGATACCCTGGGAAAACCCTCCTCCTGAGGGAGAAAAACCCAGCAATGTAATTCTCTTATATATTGTAGGAACAAGAGCAGAATTCTGCTTACAACTTAGGCCCAGCAATGGCCAATAATTGATACAATGAAATCGCACCTCTCCTAGATGCAAAGATATACAAATGAATATGATCTTCCTTGTATTCGGACTGCTGCTATGAAGGTGCGAACTTCTGCTCTAATTTTGAATATACTTGATGAACTTGAATGAATATAATGACAATAGAAGACCTTGTATAAATACAATTGAGGTGCCTCCTCAACTTAGGTCGGCCATCCAAGGAGAAACATAATAAATGATAATTACAAGGTAAGTCGGCCCAAGCAATAAAAAATTCATGCGAACCATTATAGGGTCGGCCCTTTATGTTTATCAATTATTATCAACATAAATTAAATAGCCGAAAGGCTACGATTTAATTTATGCTTCCTTCTTGAAGCGTGTGCAATGAAGTGCAGCCCTAAGCTGCTATAACATCAACAATTCTAAACCAAAAAAACACCGAATTATTTATGGAAGGCAGAAAGGACTAAAAGGTGTCTTGAAAACAGATTTGAAGAGTTGAATAAGGGGAAATGGAATAAAATAGTCAGCAGCAGTAAATATTATTATAAATATAGATATATTTACATGGGAACTAATAATATAAATATATACATATAGAATATAGATATTATTACATAATGAACTATAGATATTTATTAGAAATAATGATATAAATTGAAGTCAATTAGAAATAATAATGTATACATATTTATATACATAGTTCTATAGAAATAATGATATATACATATTTATATAGAATATATATATATATATTATTTATGATTGTACAATAATGATGCTTGCAACAATTATTGAGCCTTATAAGTAATTACGATCTTAATATAAAAATGAATAGATTAATATTTATTTATAGATGTTCTTATCCTATGATCAATCAAATATAAGATTGAAGGAAAGCGATTAAGGAAAAAAGAGTCATGGCGAGATACAACAACTCAAGTGATGTATTCACTTAGCAGTAATATTTAGCATATTTTGAATATAGGAAACAGATATTGCTTTCGTTAATATTATCATGATGATAATGATGTTGATATTGACTTAAAGGATCAGTAATAAATGCAAATATATTTGATTGCTAAAAGATTGTCTTCTCCGTGCTTGTACTCTATTAGGGAGGGCGAACCATGGGTGAGTGATGCCTAAAAACCCCACTTATGATTTCGTTGCAGCCATAGAGGGGTGGGGTTCCCACCTATGATTTCGCTACGGCCATGGAGGGGTGGTAGGCTTGGAGGCCACTTAGGACTTTATGGTTCCTTTCTCCTAATAGGGCGAGTGTCTTCTAAGGTGTTGCCATGAGTGGAGAATGCAGGTACTAAGCCATTGGGAAAGGAGGATTGTGGTGAACAACCTCCCGTGCCTAACATGAGGGCTTCAAGGCGGATCCACCTATGACAATCCTCATATGTCTTCATGATTGCGTTTATGATTATGTTTATATTTTGGATATCTAGATATTATTGCTAACAATTATATGTGTATGTGGAAATTTTATTAAATTGGTGAATGCAGATTTCAATCCAGGATTATTTCATTAGAGAAACACATTCCTTTTGAAAAGAACCCCAAACCTAATCTACAAGCGAATTCTAGGGAAAATTAGGTAAAGGACATTACAATTTACTTGTGATTTTATTCAAACACTTTAACCCTTGGACGGTTTATCGCCAATGTGGAGGAAATTAATATTCTATCTTCATCTTTCACCCACTGTTTTAAATGGCGAATCCCCACTATTGAGTGGATGCCCGCTAATAACGGATGAATTGCTCTTTAATGTAATTATCTTCCCCCCATTGAACAAGTGGTAGTGTGGATCTCATATGGTCGGATCACCGCATGCTTCAATTCAGAATTGTTCTTTTCAGTTTGGTTGCTAACGACCCCTTCCCATATTCTATCACCTTGTCTTTCAAAAGATCTTGGTGAACATTCTTGGTGAAGGTTACATTCAATTTGATTATCTTTTGGAGCTAATGCTAACATTTGGTATAGTGCTGGTTTGTGTTGGTGAAATTTCAAACCCCCAGAAGAGACACCAAAAGAAGTTGGAGAAGGTAGTGCTTTGGCACAACTTTTAAGTTTCCAAAAAAATGAATCTTTTCGGGTTCAAGGAGTGCTTGGTTCACAAAGAATAGTTTCTCTAATTGATATTGGAGCAACCCACAATTTCATTGACGAAGGATTGGTAGCAAAGAGAGGATTGAAAACTGAAGAGTTTGAAGGTTTTAAAGTGATGGTAACCTATGGCTTCACCATGTCATGCACAAGGAAGATTCCTAACCACTCCATGCAATTGGGGAATTATGAGGTAAAAGATGATTTTTATGTTGTTGGCATTGGTGACATCGATGTTGTGTTGGGAATACAATGGCTGCGATCTCTTGGTGAGATCACATTAAATTTGCAAACAATGGAGCTGAAATTTCAAGCTAATGGGAGGAAGGTTGTTTTGAGAGGGATGTCAAATGGAGGCCCTCGAATAGTGTCCTTGAAAAGAATGGAAAGGTTGATCCGCCACGATCAAGTTGAATGGGCAGCAGAATGTCTAATCCTACCAGCTGATCCAGTGGAAGAGAGGAGGCAATATCATCTAGATATTCAAGCCTTGCTTTCTTAGAAAAGCAATGTCTTTGGAAGTCTACCTCCTGGAAGACCTCCTGAAAGGGGGTGTGAGCATGTGATTGAACTTGAAGGAGCCAAACAGGTCATTACTACACCATATTGCTACCCAAAGAAGCAAAAGGATGAGATTGAAAAAGCTATCAAGGAGCTTTTGGAGATGGGTTTCATTCAGCCAAGCAAGAGCCCTTTACTTTAGTAGTGGTGTTGGTTAAAAAGAAAGATGGCACAATGCGTATGTGTGTTGACTACCACGCATTGAACCAGAAAAAAATCAAGAATCGATATCCTATTCTTAGGATAGATGAGCTTACTGATGAGCTCCATGGGGCCATGTATTTTTCAAAAATTAATCTCAGACCAGGCTACCATCAAATCAGGATGAGGGAGGCAGATATTAAGAAGACTGCCTTTAGATGCCACTTTGAGCATTTTGAATTCCTTGTCATGCCATTCGGTTTGACAAATGCTCTAGCAACATTTCAATCTTGTATGAACAAGATTTTTAGGCAACAGTTGAGGAAGTTCGTGCTCATCTTCTTCGACGACATTCTTATTTTCAGCAAGTCTTGGGAGGAGCACCTCAAGCACTTGGAAGAAGTGCTTAGCATTTTGGAGGCGGAATGTTTGTTTGCTAAAGAATCAAAATGTGGGTTCGAGATGAGGAAGCTACTTTATCTCGGCCACATTATCAGTTCTAAGGGTGTCAAAGTTGACCCTAAGAAGACTAGAGCCATCCTTGATTGGCCACCTCCAAAAAATGTGACTCACTTGAAGGGAATTTTGGGCTTGTGTGGATTTTATAGAAGGTTTGTCAAGGGGTATTCTCACATGGCAACCCCCCTTATAGATCTTACAAAGAAGGGACCTTTCCTATGGACAAATAAAGCACAAAGAGTGTTTGATAAGTTCAAGCATATCATGAGCTCGTGTCCAGTATTGGCTTTACCTAATTTCAAGAAGCCTTTTGAGCTACAATGTGATGCTTCAGGTGAAGGAGTACGAGTTGTTCTCCTGCAAGACAAACATCCTATTGTCTTTGAGTGCAGAAAATTGAGAGCAGAAAAATCATACTCAATTTATGACAAAGAAATGCTTGCCATCATGCATGCATTAGCCAAGTTTCGTCAATATTTGGTGGGAAGCAAATTTGTGGTTAAGGATCTAAAACTGATCATAACAGTTTTAAACATTTTATGCACCAAAAGAATTTAAATGAAAGGTAACAAAAATGGGTTAGTAAGCTCCAAGCTTACGACTTTGACATTGAGTATGTCAAAGGGAAAAATAACATAGTGGCAGATGCTTTATCAAGAAGACCTCAATTGCATTCACTTTGTGAGCTCACAATAGATTGGAAGGAGTTAATTGTTGTTGATTATGCAAAAAATCAGTTCACAACCAGCATAACAGAAGGTCATTTGCAAGATGAAAGGTGTCAGCTGGTTGATGGTTTGATCCTCTATAAAGGTAGAGTCTTTCTAGTGCCCGAATCTAAGTTTAAGAAGAAGATTCTACAGTCTTTCCATGACATTCCCCTTGCTGGTCATTAAGGGTATTTTAAGACTTATAAACAGATCCGAGAAAGATTTACATGGAAAGAGATGAAGGAAGAAGTCTTGCGCTACACAAGGGAGTGTTCAACTTCTCAAATGAATAAAAATGAACACTCTTTCCAGCTGGTTTGTTGCAGCCCTTGCCAATTTTAAAACAAAAGTGGGAGAGCATTGCAATGGATTTCATCACAAGGTTACCAAAAGTGTAAGGGCGAGATTGCATTTATATTGTGGTAGATAGATTCAATAAGTTTTCTCACTTTTTTGATATCACAACTTCATTTACAGCAGCTCAAGTGGCTGAATTGTTCTTTAGAGAAGTTTTTCGTTTGCATGGTTTGCCTAGAACTATTGTCAATGATAGGGACAACAAGTTCCTAAGTGCTTTTTGGCAAGAAATCTTCAGATTGAGTGGTGCAGTGCTCACTCCAAGCACTAGTTATCACCCGCAAACGGATGGGCAATCCGAGATTGTCAACAAATGGTTAGAAGGCTACCTCAGAAATTATGTTTCGAGGCAACAAAGAGCTTGGGTTAAGTGGCTTCACTTAGGAGAGTTTTGTTATAACTCTTCCTATCATATGTCAATTAAGATGTCTCATTTTATGGCTCTTTACGGATATGATGCTCCTAACTTTGTAGATTTGGTGTTTGGTGATAGTAGAGCTCCACAGGCAAAGGATATGTTACAACAGAGTCAAGACATCTTGAAGTCATTAAAAGAAAATCTGCAACAAGCTCAAAACCAGAAAAAATTATATGCTAATCCGCAGCGTGTCGAGCAATCTTTTGAAGTTGGAGATATGGTTTACTTGAGGCTCCAACCCTACAGACAATCTTCTCTCAAGAAGAGCAGTGCAGAAAAGCTCAAGCCACGGTTTTATGGTCCATTCAAAGTCATCAAAAGGATAGCTGAAGTGGCATATGAGTTGGAGCTTCCAGCTAGTAGCAAAGTGCACAATGTTTTCCATGTGTCACGCCTCAAGAAGGCGTTTGGGCACAATGTAGTTGCTACTTCAAAATTACCTCCATTGGATGAGGAAAGTCAATTGGTGTTGATTCCAAAGGAGATCCTTGACACTAGGGAGCACTCTTTGAGGAGAAGAACAATCAAGGAGTACTTGGTAAAATGGAGGAACTTGCCAATTGAAGATGCAACATGGGAAGGTGAACTTATCTTGCAGCATCCAGATTTGCAGTTGCTTGAGGACAAGCACTCTCGAGGAGTGCGGACTATAATGTCCCCTTCTCATTAATGATCAGTTTAGTAGTTCATCAGCCTATTTCGGAAGCCTGTAGGCTCGTTGAGGTGAAATTAGGGTTTCCACTGTTTGGAGCGTTTTTGGCATTTCCCAGAATTTACTATTTTTAGTAAGTTCTAATTTTGGCAGCGGTCATGTTGACAACATCTCAGTAAGTTCTTCATTTCAATTGGAGCAATTGAGTATGTTTGGTTTTAGCTTTTGAGGTGAAATATTGAAGAAATAAGTTATTTCAAGTCATTAATGTTATATTTTTTATTTGACCCCTTGGCCTAGTGTTATGACTTGAAGTTGTGTTAAAAGGTGGACATAAAGGGAGGACGCCTCATGGAGGGAGTAATTAATATTTTATTATGTTTTAAATGTGCCTTGGAGTTTGGACGCCAAAGTTGAGGAGGAAATAATTATCTTTTAAAAATTAAATGTTTCAAATTTCCTTGGGTGTCCCTTGGTGAGAAAACTGGAAAACCAACAATCACCCCAATTTCTTTAAAAGAGAGACTTTGCTCCAGCATTTGGTATCCAATGTTTATGCTAATGTTATACTGTTGAAATGACTTCATGAATTTGGCTTCGAGGAATGCTTACCTCCTAGCATTTGTCCAATTTCATGTTTGAAAGACAACACCTAGTTAGGAATATTGTTGCTTCTCATCCAGACTAGCAGATTGAACTTCATAGTTGATGAATTTTTGGAGATATTCATAGTTTTGAATTGTTGGTTCAGTCATGGCTAAAAGACGTTTTTGTTTGCAGCTCCTTGAATGATTTTATTTTGGTTGTGGGTATTTGCTCATTACTTTCCTATTCTAGAGGCGACCCTTTCCATGCAATTTCAGATTTTAATTTGAAGTTTCCAATTAAGTGAAGTTCGCCCCTCTTCGAGGTCGTACCATGCTGGGAAGTGCCTTGGAATTCGTGCTTAATTATTTGGTGAGCTTTTGTTTCAGTTTATGTATTCGACATTGGGCGCCATCCTCTTAGGAAGCATTTGCAATTTATTTCAAATCATTTGGAGGTATTTTGAAGGTGTTGTGAGCATTTTAGTGTGTTACAGTTTGTTGATTAGACATTTCAGTTTGTTGGTTGTTGATATCAGATTTTTAATAGTTCCGATTTTGGCTTGTAATTCTATAATTGAGAAGTTTAGAAGTTGGAAGAATCATCCTTCAAGTATTTGCATTGATATGTTATTGTAACACTTGTAAATTGCAGATAAAATTGCCTTGTAAGGCTGTGAATTAGTAGTACTAATCTAGTCATTATTATAGCTACATTTACTTGCGATTTTATGCAAACACTTTAACCCCTGGATGGTTTACCGCTAGCGTGGAGGAAATTAATAGTGTATCTTCATCTTTCACCCACTATTTTAAGTGGCGAATCCTCACTGTTGAGTGGATGCCCGCTAATAGCGAATGAATTGCTCTTTAATGTAATTATATTCCCCCGACTGAACAAGTGGTAGTGTGAATCTCATATGGTCAAATCACCGCCTGCTTCAATTCAGCATTGTTCTTCTTTTCAATTTGGTTTCTAGCGAACCCTTCCCATATGCTATCACCTTACCTTTCAAAGGATCTTGGTGAAGATTCTTGGCGAAGGTTAAATTCAATTTGATTATCTTTTGGAGCTAACACTAACATTTGGCGTAGTGTTGGTTTGTCTTGGTGAAATTTGAAAGAAAAAATTAAGGGGCACATTTCATTCCCGTAGGCTAATACAGTGGATAGGGAGCCCATTTGGGGGTCTAGTGACCGTTTGGGAAGGTTTGTCTGGTGTTTCAGGATCTTTGAGCCAATTTTTGACTTTCAGGAGTAGTTCCTATATTTTGTGGGGCTGCAATTCACCTGATAACCATCTGGAGCTTGTGGAGCCTTGCAAGGGGCCTTATGGGCTATTCCAGATGATCAAAGACAGTCTCATATTTTTTAGGGTAATCCCTAATTTTAGGGGGAGACTGGGAGTTGGCCTACTTTGTTCAGACATCACCCCAGGACCCGTTGTAGCATGAGTTTCTAGTTGGAGGAGTCAAGTGATTGTCTCCGAATGAAAATTGAAATATTAAAGTATTAACTTAAATTTTTTAATTTAATAAAGTGATTATTTCACTTTATAATACATTAATAAAATAATAAAGTGACTTTATTAAAAGAATGTATTTTAAGTCGCTTTACTAATATTTTATTATTGAAAAAGGCAAAACCCTAACTTGGGTGTGGGATTTGGAGAAGCCATAACAAGAGAAGTATATCATTTTCAGGATCCAAGTTATCATTTCCAAATTGAAGAAAACTGAAGCACAGGGTTGCAGCTATGAACTTTCAATTTATTTAGAGGATGGAAACCCTCTATAACGACCTAACCCTTGCGTAATAAAAATTTCTCTACATTTCACTTCAAATATATAAAAGTAACAAGTAAAAAAGACATTACAATAAAATTCCTCCTTTCTTTATTGATAAATACTTGCAAGTTACAATATTTTTCCACATCAATTCCATTTTCATTGCAAATATAAATAAGAGTACAAAAGTATAAGAATTGCATACATAGCTCGTAAGCTTTTGCGCAAATGGTAGTAAGACGGTCCAGGTTCCCTTCCTTTCAAATTTTGGTGTATTCGTCGCTTGCTCTGGAGAAAAAGCATCACTCGAGCGCTTTTCCACCAACCACGGACTATTAATGCGGTCCCCCGCACATCTATCATTCGACAGATAGCCCTCCCTTCGAACGAACAGATTAGTAAAGTATCCGGCTGCAACAACCCAACTGAGCATAGTGTTGTGTCCTATTCACAACTAGAACCTTGCTATTTCGCAATCTCATACTAGTACAAGGATCACGATGAACTGACAGTGTAGTCTCAACTATCTCACATCTAAGTGGATGTCGTACATTTCACTACTTTGGCCAAAGTATTCTCATTCAGTACTTCGAATGAAGGTCATCTATCATACACACTACTCAGGGCCGATTTGACTTAACGCTATCTTACACTACGCGTAGGCTTAGTCCTTCACTGGATTGTCAATCATCCCAAACTATCCTACATCAATCTAATCTCAGACAACAAATATAGGTTCAAGTCCTTCACTGGATTATCAATCATCCCAGACCAACCTACGACATTCTAACTTACTAGAAATAATCCAGCTTGACAAGTAATTCATTCTTTCGATCCTGTTTCAAAAATCTTTATCCTAGGAGTTCCTTAGCTTATCTCAGTTAACTTCAAACTCTAAGCTGCTTGAATATACTTGACTATTGTCCTTATTTCGTTCCTAGAATTTAGTAACTAGTTTACCCATATTCTCCATATACGGAGATCATAGAGAATATGCAATATTCATCCGAAATGCATTTCATTTCTTTCCTATTTGTTAATTCACAATTATTATCTATACTTAAAATTCTCTTTTTAAGCAAAGCAAATAAACAATTTCCTTTCCCTTACAACTACATTGCATTCAAGATACATCTTTCAGCCTTTGCTAATACAGCCACACAAAACAAAAAACATGATACTTCTTTCATAGAGTCGAACAGTTATGCCTAACTTTCAATCAATGTACAATGAAAAACACAAAGAATTCTTTTCCTTTGATTAATCAAAAACAGAGAAGAAAAGAAGAATTTCCCCATGCCTGTTTTCCAAAGCTTTTCCTTCTAGAATTACT
Organism: Sequoiadendron giganteum; assembly: GCA_007115665.2. Lineage (NCBI taxonomy): Eukaryota > Viridiplantae > Streptophyta > Pinopsida > Cupressales > Cupressaceae > Sequoiadendron > Sequoiadendron giganteum. The sequence goes on along the minus strand of CM021100.1, from coordinate 683,755,825 downwards.
CTTCCAGAATCTTCCAATATTCCAACTGAAAATGGCTTCTTGGTGATGACAATTCACTCTAAAGTGGATTCCTATTTCTCTTCCCTCAATTGTGCTTCCACTACAAAATTTCTACTCAGCTATATTTCACAAATTCCTCACTCTAAACTCAAAAGGATATAATCACTGTAACTGGTAAATGCTGGTAAATATTCTCTGTATTTTTCAGACTCAGCAATACAAAAAATGCAAGCAATATGAAAGATGGAAATGGAAGCTCAAGAAATTACTCAACTCGGATTGCACAATGTGTGTTCACAATGAAAGGCAGGGCATCTATATATAGGCCCGAAATGCAACGAATTCCACTAATGGAGGCATGCGAATTGACAGCAAAGTGCCCAGAACCATTCAACATGATACATGGCGGGTTTCTAAACAATTAATCATCCAGAATGAGTGTGAATCGATCTCATTTGAGCCAGCAGTTCAAGACTTAATCAACTCAGAAAGGAAAATGCCACTTACAAAAAAAAAAGGTTGAATTTTGGCGCACAACAGGAATGAATCACCATTGCTGCAAACATGGTCAATTTCCTTCTTACAACACATCACAGCCTTCAGCTGCGTCGCCCACTTTTCCAGCATTTGGATTCTTCTTTCAAAATTCCAGGCGTTTGTTCCTCACATGATTTCACGGGAAGAGCTTTCAGAAATATTTCTCTATTTTTCAAATGTTCCAACTAAAGTTTGATATGAAATATTTCTCTATTTGGCACGGTTTATCAAGAGGCTTCAATCATTATTAAGTAACAAATACTTCCTCTTTGATTTTTGAATTGTCTTCCATAGTTTGATTTCTTCATGAGTCGATTTATTCAATTGACTTCATATTTGAAACATAAAGTCCTTTACTTTATGAGATCTACCAATTTCCAATACATTTCATATTATATATTTTATTATATAAATATTATTATAGTTCTTTTAAATATATTAAACATATAAATATTTAAATACTCGAGTATTTAATATACATATATATTTTAATATAACTATAATAATATTATATATAATCTTTAATATATAATTACATATATATAAATATATATACATATACATATTTATTTGTCGAATATATATACTGCGAACCAGTCAGCATACTTTCAATATATATATCTATGTATATGTGCATATATAAATTCCAAGGCAAATATTATAGTAATATTATAATACTAATATTTCCACATTATCGGACGTATGCTTATATACATATGTATACAGCAATATAATCCTCTTTGTACTCATATACGTGTGTATACCATATTGACACATCCATATGGCAAATCTATTAGCCACTTACACATGTATCGATATGTTTATACTTACGGATACGTATATATACTGGACATGTGTATATATGCTTACTTCCGACGTTTACATCCAAACATGATACCACTATGATGATCATAATCTCACAATCAAGCACAAGGATAAACTTCACACACAGAAGCAGTCAAGACCTCTACTTGCAAGACATACAAGCTATGGATGACTTACCTTATCCTCATACAAAACTGACTTGGTTTACTCAGTCTAAGGTGAATGTGTGTATGTTCAAATAGTTCACTTTACCGGTTACCCGACCAAGCTCCTCTCCCGAGTGATACTTCCCCTCCCCCTAGAGAATGAACGTTTTCCTGCAACCACTAGCACATACCTTTAGCAGCATCATATATAACAACATCTTCAGGTTAAAATAAAATGATTCATTAACCCCTTATTCACATATATGCAGTATTTCACCATGAATTACATCAATTGAGATAACATCAAATGAAACAACATCAAGTGATATAACATACACATTGACAACAAGGTACAAGCATCTCCATATTTCACATTACATTTATTTTTACCCTATATATCACTAGTAAATAGTAACCTAACAATTTGGGATGTAACAAAAAGTTGTACTTCTAATTGGGCGTGCACCTAACAGAATGCACTTCCAAATTATCATCATAGCAAACATTAGCTAAATCTTATCTTTTTGACTCAGCTGGAAGAGGCACAAGGTTAAGAAAACCAAGAACGTTGAAGCTAAGGTTTTTCTTTGGTTTTGCATATCTTAACTAGAACTAACTAAATGATTTTAATCTATTGTATTTCCTCAAGAGAAATAGAGCATGAGGACTTAGGAGCAAGGAATATTTAGACGATAATCTTTAAGTCAGCATTCCCATGCAGGAGATGGCTCCTATCCGAGGTGTAGGCTGTAAGAAAGGTTATTGGCAACAACATCAAATGACAATCTCCACTTCTAAATTCCCAAGGAGGAGACAACTCCTATCCGAAGTGTAGATATGAAACAAAGATTATTAATCACATCTCTCCTCTCTTTGCACATCCCAATGCTACTTTTTGGCTAACAGTTGTTGATTCTTATTTGCAGTTCAGTTACTGATCTCATCAAGGGATCCTTGCATATCTTGAGCTAAAGTAATCTCAGATGACAACTAAGAAGCCTCCTTCGTCGTCAAAAGCTAAAGGCAAGATGAAATACAAATACCAAAGCATTTATCCGCCGACAGTAATAATTTCAAAAGTTGATGAGATTAAAGACACCGAGGTTGGCCATCAAGACCTCATTGATTTCGCGAAGAGGACTGAGCAAAAGCCTCTCGAAGACTCTCTGAGAGCTATTGTGCACAGCAACCTACACCTTGTTTCTGCATTCCCTACTTCTGCATATCATACAAAATTTGTCCTTGAAGTTGCATCTCACTACATCCGAGAAAGCAGAAGCGTCATTGATTCTTCCGAACATGAGATTTTGAGACTAGATCCATATTTCTTTGATATTGTTTTCAAAGTCCTGCAAATGGAAAAGTACATTGATATTTCAATACAATCAGCATAGGAAGTCTATGACTCAGATACAAACAAGGCTAAGTACTTGATAAATAGTCAATGGTTAAAAGAGCCCAAGCATACTATCTCCAGATGGCCGAAGGGACTCCTGCGAGCTGACATCAAGGAAGATATCAGAGACATGATAATACTTTTAAGCAGAGTTAAGGGACTGCCAGAAACATCTCATTTTCATGATTGGATGTACGAGTACATTCGAATCATAAGAAGGTAGAAGGCTCATATTGATTGAGGCAAAGAGATCAGTGATGCAATTCATCAACAATTGATTAATGTCCCAACCACTTTGAAGTTTTACATAACTTCTTACCTGGTGTACGGTGCAGCCATGATGAGACAATTCCCAGATTTCTCTACGAAAGGGAACCGACTTTCTATGCTTGTGCACAATTATTTCTATCAGCTAGAATTGAGGAAAAGCCATCACCATTTTAGGAGGCTCGCCGATGCTTTCTTTGCACCTTTTCTTTCAGTTTTGACTCGACTCTCGAGAAGAAGAGAGTATTGAAGAAGCCTACAAAGTGGTGAGTAAAGTCGGATGCATATATCTTCAATTCCCGACTTTTACTTACATAAGGGTGGGATGCTACAATGGCTACCCTTATATGTTGCCCAGATATCCTTCAGCCAAGTGGATATTGATGGAGTTATGCAGACAGTTGATTTCAGTCCACAAGGAACGTCGAAGGATTCATAAACCTGGATTTAAGTTTCCACTAACAATCAGTGGGTATACCATCAAGAGTGTATAGAAGGCGAAATCAGTCTATGCTGAGATGCAAGTCATGACACTCGGGACTTATAAATACAGGCTTGATTTTGATTATCGGGATGTCAGAAAGAGGCTGAAAAAGGGTCACAGGCATGGATACCACTTTGAAGACATCTGGGCTGATTGCAAAGCTGAAGAGGTTGTTCGCAAGATGGATTTTTGCAGGTTAACTGTTCAACAAATCAGAGATCTTGGTGTTGCTAACCTACCAGAGGATTTCACAGATCCTGGCGACATCCTGAATATGCTTATGATGAACAACAGATCTCCAAGAAACCTTTGCCTACAATTCAATGGTCCAAGAAGAAGAGCGTTTCCATCAGAGAAAGGTTGGCACCAATTTTGGCTAACACTGTTGAATGGTTACATAAGCATGGCTTTGAGATGAAGACTTTCAGGACAGAGTTTGAAGGAGAAGAGTCTGGAGCACAAATCAATCTACAACAAGAATCCTGCACCAAAGATAAATCTATGGCTTGTTGTGACCTTTTTCACACATCACCCCATTCAAATGGGGACCCCCTAATTTTTGCTCCATTCTGCTCTTTTGGCTTTTGCATCTCTCTCTCTCTCTGGTCTTTGCGTCCTTTCGGGGATGTCCCATCATTTGACCTAGGTTGGAAATATTGGTTAAGTCTGTGGAATTAGGGTTTTCTATCATTCAGGCTTTTTAAAGGTCAAACTGAGTTATCAAATTGGAATCTAAGCTTAGTACTGCAATCACAAGGCTTCCAGCAGAGTCCTGTTGACGTGTTTTTTATGACAACACCAACACAGAATAAAATGCCCAACGGTCACTCTATTCTCTCTTGATCAAAGTATTTCACATGCTCAGATTGCGTGAAAGTTCATGCGTTCAACTCCAAGGTTCCTTTTATTGCGAATAGACTCAGTTGGTTGATGTGAATATGCTAGGTATTCCAACGGGACTTACATAATTGTTCAATTTTATCAAGCAGATGAAAGGTTTTGACTATGATGCTCTTGATGTCTAAACTAACCGAAAATACTGAATTGAAAAGGAGTATGGGTAGGAATTCTACAATCTATTTCTAAAGGGTGGAATGCAAGGACTGACTTCGACAATCTTCAAACCAGACTTTGTTTCGCCTCCCCTTCAGACAACTCTGACAAAGTTGGTGCAATCTTCAAAGGATGGATAAGATATTCAAATTCTGATTCAACATGCGCACTCCGTCACAACGATGCAAGTGCACACATGAATCACAACCGAAGTTAGGTGTGGATATTCTAGTTGACCACGCAGAGGCAGACTTACCATCAGCAAGCCCGCTAGTGGTATCGATAAAGGAAGATTCACCCAAACCAACGCCACATTCCACGATTAACAACTACTTGCATAAAACAAAGTCTACTTTACTCTAATCTACTTGAATTGGAAAGACGAAAAGATCTTGTCAACTACCCACAATGCAAGATAGAATCACCAATCAATGAAAACCCTTATATTATGAGAGTCTTACACAACAATCTTTTACAAAAACCTTCAAAGGGAAAGTCTTCCTTTCCTTTCCAAACTAAGCTAACTCCTAGCTCTACTCTTTAACTTCTAACTAGTTCAACTCTATCTTTGATTTATGTCTAACTCTGATATATTACAAATGAGGGGGGGATACCCCTTTTATATCTAGCCCAGTCCAGTGGACAGCTTAGATTCAAATACAACGGAAGGCCCAGATTGAGCCACCTAAGCCCTGATTAGGGTATCAACCCTAAAAACCGCCACTGAGAGGAGTGGGGCAATGAATGCGCTAAATATTCTCCACTCCTCATCAATGAACCACTATCTGCCATCAATGCACATCATCCCCTTCCAGAAGATCATCATCCAGAAGGGCGTTTCCTTTCTCCTTTTTGTTGGCTGCAAATCTGATGAACCTGGCCAATACTGCCTCAACTTTCTGATCTGAAATGGGAGGAATGTGATCTAGCTGAAATTCTAAAACTGTAACTGTTTGCCCATGCCGGGCACAAGATTTCTTCCAGGCAACAAGGGCGTCCTATGTGTTCTGTATAATGTTGGGAGTACGTAGAAGTGTTCTCGAAGTCATCCTGTGTGAAGGTCTTCACCTCAGAAAAGAATGGTGTTAATTTGTTCTTTAAACCATCTGCAGTCACTTCTTCAGAAGTCAACCTCCTGGCAAAGATTGCCTCCAATGTGTTGAGGACTCCATACAAGATATTCGTCATGGCCTTTCTGACCCTGACAAAATCCGTCTATGATGCATCATAGAATCCTCGGCCTGTGACTACTGAAGAGTACCATTCGGTAAAGTCATATCTATCCCCTTCCTGAATCACACCTCCCTCAACCAAAGTCTGTAGAGGTATACTCATCAAAGCGCCTAAACGAAGAATAACTCTCGTCTAATAGATACGGGCCTCACCCCAAGCACGGTTAACTGCATCCATCCTTGCCATAATATCGGAGGCTTGACGATAGGCATGTGCAAGATCCTCCATAAACTTTCCTGTTTCGGCCCGGACGCTGGCAACCCACTTGTCTGCCTGTTGTGCCATCCTTTTCAAATCTTTTAACCCACTGATTGATTCCCTGGAAAATTCAACTGGAAGCTCAATTGTCGGATTCTCTTGCCCACAAGGATGGGACAAGTGTTGCCCGTAGCCAATCAGTGTCTTGTGCTCTACCTTCAATTTCTTGTACTTGCCCTCAACATAGGACAATCTATCCTTGAGTGCTCGATAGGAATTATCGCACTCCCCAACCACTTGTGCTCCAGTAGGGCGGCCAAGTTCCATCGTTGTAATCACATAATTTTCAGGAACGGCCTCATCCCGATCACACTCTACCCAAGGCACTGCCACATGTAAAGTTCGAGACCCATCCTCATCCGTTGATATTTTGGAGAACTTCCTAGCCTTCTTCTTCGTTGGAGGTGCACTAATCCTCTGTAACAACTCCTCCGTCTCAACTGCAGGATCAGTCTCATCTACAAGATCACGTCTCATCCTGTCCCTTAGCCATTCTGGCACCTCCTGCCGCATATCTAATATAACAAAAGGTTGCTCAACCTCGGCTTCTATCTCATGAACTTCCTCTCTGCCATCGTTCTAACAAGGCTCATCATCATCAATAGGCTCAGTATCTCCTGAGCTCTGGGCATCCTGATCCGAAGTAGCATCGTCCTTGAGAGCTGCCTCAATCTCCTGCTGAAACTGAGTATCATTGGCCATTCCCTCATCCGTCTCTTGCTGATTTTCTTCCGGGGGCATGTTGATGCTCTAGCCCACTAACTCTCTATGAGATGGCTGGCTTGCCACTTGCACTGCTTGCTCTGCATCCAATCTCTCCCTCTGATCAACAAATAGTGATACCTCCTGCATACTCAGAGAATGCGCCCGAGATGGTGTATGCAAGGATTCCTCAATTCTCAGTGGCTCAGGTCGAACTGGCTCCTTTCGTCTTGGCTCCGGAGTTTGACTAACCTATCTCCTTTGATTAGTTGTTGGCGATCTGTGGTCTCCCATCAAATTATATGTAAGGGGAATTGCTCTTCCCTTAAGTCAGCTGACGTGCCTCTCTACCCAACTCCGTGTAAATGTTAAGACTGGGATACAAAACGTATCCAAGTCGGTAATCTCTAGCTCTAACCAATCTAGGAGTGGTAGAGGCATATCTCTCACTATCTCGTAATCAGCCTGTACAACGTTTATGTCTTCTTCAATTTGATCTGGAACTGGGACAATCTCGCATTCCCTGATCATTACCAATGGTATCCGAGAGAACATTCTTATCCTAATCTCGATTTCATTCACTGCACTGGCCCAAAAGTCTTCGATCTGTGCCTTGTGCCTGAACTCTTCTGACAGTATCCATCTGATGTTCCTGCGGGGATCGTAGTGATACCTGCTGGTGTGGTAGGAAAGGTGGAAGAATTGGAGCTCATTTTCTGCCTCCCTAGCTGCTTGTAGTGATGGGCAGATTTCATCTAAATTCTCCATGGTAATTGGGAATCCAAATCCACCTTTCTTCTTCTTCTTTTGAATCTTATCATAGGCAATAAGTTGCCTAGATATTTCCAGCATCACTATCCTGTTTGTGGGATACCAGGGCAATCTATAAGGATAGGAAGAAAATCTTTGCAGCCTTATGTAGGTAAACTTCGGAAATTGGATAAACCAACACCCGAACTTCTCAATCAACTCTTGTACTTCCCTAGATATTCTGTGATGGGTCCTTTGCTGCAAGGTCCTCGTTATGTGCATAGTGAAGGTGTCATTGACCCTTTTGTAGTCGGTGGTACTTGTCAGATGAAACTGTGGACAAGCCTCATGTATCTTAAATTGATGGGAACCACACCCGATTGGTTCCTTATAGGAAATTCGCCTATAGTTCGTCATGCGAGCCAACATGTAGACAATGTAAGAGCCCATGTAAAACGTTTTTGTTCTCCTCACGCCACGGAGCTGCTCGTGTATGTTGTCACTTATCATCAGTGCCCAATCCACGTAATCTTTGCCCTCTAGTACCAAGTTGACATAATAAAACATCCAAGGTTCAAAGATGAACGCTTGGGGGCATCCTCCAACTCTGCTCAGCATCATTATCAGATCACCAAACTCTTGCCTCAAATCCTCTGAGATTATCTATTTGGGTAATTTTGTACGAGTTGGCTTAGGTTTGATCATCCACCGGGTATTTATCAAATCAGCATACCAGTTTGATGTGGATGAGTACATCTTTTCTGCCCTTTCCCTTGTTTTGTAAATCATCTTCTCGTGGACTGGTATTCCGAATGCTTCTCTGATTGCCTCTAGTGTCAGGTTAGCCAATATCTTGCCATCTAGCGAAATGACAGTCCTCAGCTCTGTGTTGTAGTGGTTGGCGCATTCCATGATTAGCTCTAGACACCGGATAGTTGGTGGAAAGCTAGCAGCTGCATATAATCCACTCCTAACAATATTGTGTGAGGTAACTGATGGGTGATGACCTCCAGTCCCCATTATCTTCCTTTTGAATGCCTCCAGCTTAAACGAGCCCAAGTTTGTGTCAGCCAACTTGCCCAACTTTGAAGAGAATTTTGATTCTAGCAAGAAGGACTTGCTCAGTTTCTTGATCACTGCTTGTCTTGATGTGTTGGCCCTTGCGGATTCAATGTGATTCCCTCTGCCTGCAGCTCTTCTGCTTGATTCAGCCATTCTGCAAAAAGGCAAGAAAGTTAGAACGCAAGATTTTATAAAATAATATACTACTTTTGAGGGTGCTAGTAGATTTTCAAATAAAAAGGCTGCAACACTTCGTCACTTTCAGCTGCAAACCTCGACACTCTTGTTCACTTCAACGTTTTACTTCAACTGTGAAATTTTTGTACTTGCAGCAGTATGATATCAAATGCCTGGAAATGTTTTCTTGCAGAAATTCACCCTTAGTAGTTATGAAACTTTTCTTCAAATTCGCCCTTCTTCTCTAAAAACGTACTTTCAGCAACATGTTTGCTCCTCTTAAATTCGTATTTCAGCAAGCTTGGAAATTTGTACTGCAGCAATTTCCAAATGTCTAGACTCAATTTCGTACTAAAGCAAGCAAATGAGACCTTCTCACAAAGTCGTGCCTTCAGCAACTGCAGCCTTAGCAAATCAAATCGTGTCTTTTCCACCTTCAGCAACTGGAGACTTAGAAGTTCGCACTCGCAGCAACTTCACTCCTCTTTCTCCAACAGTTCGACTTTCAGCCTTTAGCAATTTCAAACTCTCAAGTCATACTTCTTAGAAACTCAATCTTCTCCACAAATTCGAATTTCCCAGCAACTTGAGAGTTATCTATCTCTGCAAACTCGTACTTCAGCCTTAGCAAATATTTTGCACTTAGCAACTGGTGAGGAGAATGAAGAGGACTCAAAATCTTATAGCCAGGTCGAAATCCAGTAGAGGCTATACATAGCACGTTTTTGAATTCCATTTTCACCCCTTTGGCCAGTTGCAACACTTGTCATCCGAAGCATCAAAATCTTGAGCTTCTAAAATTATGAATTTCATCACCCCTGCATAGGCCTGCTTCATCATATTCAAAATATTAAATTGCTCACTTTTTTGAACAATTTTGATTCATCTGGCTAAGTCATTTTGTTTCATGCTTGCCTTGGCAAAATTATCCAGTTCAATCCTCAAGTACAACATCTTAGTAAACTCACTCATTTTATTTGCCTTAGAGGAATTCTTTGCCTTAGGAAATTTATCAAAATAGACACCGGGCAAAAATATCCACCGAAATGATGTGAGCAAGGCGTGGAATAAGTTCAAACCATCTCGCAATCGAAAACGTTCAATACCCAGAAGAGAATTCCCTTCAGAATTCATCGTTTTCATGTGTATCCGGATGAAGGGGTACTTTTAATTTTATTATTTTAAAATAATAAAATGGCTAAGGTTTATTTATCTTCACTCCGGACGTCTTCCACACCTGCAATCTCCAATTTCTCTGCCTTGGCACTTTTCCTAATTTTCCTAAAGAATTTTCCCTCTGTCTGGCTCTGGGTGCACTCCACATTCGCCCGAAGAAAGTTTTATCAGCACCCCTAGGCGTACTTCTTACCCTTAGAGAATAATTAAAAAATTTAATTGTCCACGTGGGGCGCATTTGGGGGTGAGAGCTTCCATTTTATCCATTTTATCTTCCTACGCCTTAGCAAATATTTGCCTCAGGAAAGATTTCTAGAAAATTCATTGTAAATTACCCATGAGGGGCATACTTCACCATATGCATCAACCTTTGCCTTTACCCCTTAGGCATTTTCACGCCTAGAGGCTAACATTTTACCCTTTGCCTTAGGCGCATATAACATGTGGAGGAGGAAAACATCTTGGGTGCAAATCACACATGCCACCTCCATTCTAAGGCGCAAATAGCCTAGTCAACTTCCACTCTTGGGCGCAAATAGGGATGTGAAGAGGAATTTTCCTAGCCCTTATGACTTCTCACCTCCCTTGGGCGCATATTGCATGGTGGGCTTCCATTTGAGGGCGCATTTCATGTGCCAAGAGGGAAACTCTTTTCACCTTAGCGCATTTTCCTTTATCTTCCAACGTTTTACCTCATGTGGCCCCTTGGACGCATTTATCATGGGTAGGAGTAACTTGTGGGCGCATTTGCCATGGGTAGGAGGAATTTCCCACGCCTTATTGACTCTTCACCTCCCTTGAGCGGATATTGCCATGATAGCTTCTACCTTTGGGCGCATTTTGCCTAGGCAAGGGAAAACGCCAAAACTTAGTGACTTTTCACCTTCCTTGGGCACAAATAGGGGTATGAGAAAAAAAATTTCATGCCTTAGAAGAATTTTCTTACTAGCCTTTGCTTGTGTGGGCGCATTTGACCCCAGCTCAAGGAAATTTTGGGTGCATTTCTCCTATGCTGCTTCCATTCCAACTCTCAGAGATTTTCAAACCCTCTTATTCCTTCTGGGCGCATATCACATGTCTTCATGCCAGTTATCTCTTATAAGTTTCCAACGCCCTAGCCATGCCCTGACTTTCTATTTTTAGCAAATTCGGAGAAATTAGGGTTTCTTTGCATTTCATCCTGTTCTGAGCTGGAACAGACGTGGCTATGCTTCCACTGACTTTGCCACCTTGTTTATACCCCCTGCCCACATTGGTATGCTATTTTTAGCAAACCCTAAAATTGGTCAATTTTTGTATCTCTGTTTGCTTCGAAATTAGTTCCAGTTGTTCTTGATGTTGTAAGTGACCTGTTCGCACTTGTCTCTGGCAATGACGTGCTATTTTTAGCCATGAGATGACTTACTAAAAATAGTAAGTATTCAGATCGTGCTCAAATTTTGCCAGTAGGAAGCCTGAAAGATGTTGATCTCGGTGGCGTGCTTTGCCTTGACATCTTTGTATTTCATTCCATCTATTTTTAAACATAGCAGGGGAAACCCTAATCTGACTTGCATGTACTCTGGACTGCTTCTGCTTCCCATGATTGTTGTTGTTTATCATTCTGCTTGTTGGACTGAAGCGTTGGGTAGTTGCTGGATTGAAGCTGCTATTTATAGTAAGTGTCCGGAAAGTGGTATATCTGATGTCGGATGAGTTTGCATGTCACAATGCCCGTGGGATCTCAAAAAACCCAGAAAACTGGTTGACATACCGGCACTGGCTAAAAATAGTAAGTCCCTGAAAACTGACTCATTCCGTTTGCATGTCACACCATTGCGAAGCTCTCGCAAAACCCATATGGGATATCCGGACATGCACTGAAAATCACTACATGCAAACCCTAAAAATAGCCCTTTAAGGCTGTACCGCTGAAAGTCACTATCTAGGTTTGCATGTTATATCACCGCAAAGGTCTTAAAAAACCCAGATCCATTCTCCAGTCATGCATTGGAGAATCGTATGTTTAAATCCTGAATATAGCCTCTGAAGGCTGAACTGCTAAAAATAGCTAGTTGTCCAAATTTGTACAAATTTCTCGTGTAGGCACTCTGAAGCTGCCTAAATGTGCTGAAGTGGTTAGAATCCCGAAATCCTAAGAAAAAGACCTCAAATTAGGTACTTACCAAAAATAGTAAATTGTCAGATTTCAAGAGGATCCTGCCTTGAACTTTCCGACTATACTACTGCACTTAGATTTTACCTTGATAACTCAATTTGACCTCAAACAAGCCTGAAGGATAGAAACCCTAATTTTGTAGACTTGGCAATCATTTCAACTTAGGTCAAAAGACGAGACATCCCCGAAAGGACAAAAGATCAGAGACAGAGAGAACCAAAGCCAAAAGACCAGAATGGAGCAAAAATTAGGGGGTCCCCATCTTGGATGGGGTGATGTGTGAAAAGGTCACAATAAGTCCCACTAAAATTTTATTGAATTCTAACAACTTACTATTTTTAGTAAGTACTCAATCTGGGACCTTTTTATATGGATTTTGGAATTCTGACTATTCCATCACATTCAGGTAACTTTCAGCCACTTGCACGCAAAATTTGGGCAGCATCAAACAACTTGCTATTTTTAGCAATTCGGGCTTCAGGAGCCATTTTTAGGGATCGCACATGTGTTTTTCAACGCATGTCCGGATATTCCTCATGGGTTTTTCGAGAGCTTCGCAACGGTATACCATGCAAGCAGAAGGGATCAATTTTAGAGGACTTACTATTTTTAGCCAGTGCCCGCATGCAGACCAGTTTTCTGGGTTTTTTTGGGTTTTTTGAGATCCCACGGGCAATGTGACATACAAATTCATCCGGCAGTGGATTGATCACTTTTTCAGGCAGTTTCTATTTTTAGCAAATACGCTCTAGCAGCTGCCCGACACTTCAGTTCAACAAGCAGAACGACATGCAACGAAAACAAAGTCAAACAGAGACCATTCAGAGTACATGCAAGTCAAAATTAGGGTTTCCACTTTTATAGGGGGTAAAATCCAGAAGTTGTCAAAGTGGAGTATCCCATCAAGATCGGTATTATCCAAGCAACCTACTGGCAAAAATTGAACAAAATCGGAGAACTTACTATTTTTAGTAAGTCATTTCAAGGCTATAAATAGCAGGTCTGTGCCGGAGGTAGGTGTGAACAAGCCACTCAAGTCATCAGGATCAGGCATAGCAAATTTCAAGTCAAACAGGGCTGCAAAAGTCAAGGAAATCAGGAGCTTACTAAAAATAGCAAGTGGCTATAAATAGCAGGTCAGAACAAGGGGCGAGCGAAAACAGGTTCACCAGGCAACGAGGGTCATATGGTGAGAATTTCACGACAAACGGAGCCGTAGAAGTCAAAAAAGCAAAGACTTACTAAAAATAGAATGTGAAAATTGGCAAGCTGGAAGGGCCAAAATATTCCAAGTATAGAACAAAGGCTTCGGCATCAAAAGGCACCCTCAAGTCAAAATGGAAGTCCCCCAGGCAAAATGCGCCCATCAAGGTGAAGCAACTTGGAAATTTTCCTAAGTGTTTAAAATGGAAGCAGCATGCTTGAAATGCGCCCAAAAGGAGGAAAGGTGACTTCAAAATATTCTAAGGCTGGAGAAGTGGAAGTAAGGGTATCAAAATGCGCCCAAGAAGAGGTGAGTAAGTCATAAAATTTCTAAGTCATTGAAATGAAAGTTCAACATGGAAAATGCGCCCTCACCTTGGAAAGAATACTGAAGATGCTTAAAAAAGGTTCTAAGGCACAAAGTGAAAGCTTAGCATATCATTTGCGCCCTCAAGTGAAGGCTCCACCATGCAAATGCACCCAAGCCTAAAGGGAGACCAAGCAAACATAAAAAATCTAAGGCATGAAAATAAAAGCAAGAGCTACAAATTGCGCCTAGCTTGTATGATGAGAGCCTTGAAAACGCCTAAGGCACGAAGTGAAAGCTTAGCATACCATTTGCGCCCTCAAGTGAAGGCTCCACCATGCAAATGCGCCCAAGCCTAAAGGGAGACCAAGCAAACATAAAAAATCTAAGGCGTGAAAATAAAAGCAAGAGCTCCAAATTGCGCCCAGCTTGTATGATGAGAGCCTTGAAAACGCCTAAGGCACGAAGTGAAAGCTTAGCATACCATTTGCGCCCTCAAGTGAAGGCTCCACCATGCAAATGCGTCCAAGCCTAAAGGGAGACCAAGCAAACATAAAAAAATCTAAGGCGTGAAAATAAAAGCAAGAGCTCCAAATTGCGCCCAGCTTGTATGATGAGAGCCTTGAAAACGCCTAAGGCATGAGATGAAAGTCACACATGGGATTTGCGCCCTCAACTTGAAGTTGCAAAGGTAAAGTGCGCCCAACTCCAACAAGGAATAAAGGCATGGGAAATTTGATCAAAAAGTTTCTAAGGCATTGAAAATAAGAACAAGACATGGAAAATGCGCCCACCTCCAACAAAAGTCATGTTAAAAAAAGACTAGGGCACGAAGATTGAAGCTTGCCTTGCTGAAAGCGCCCACCATGAAGGAGTTGATTAGAAATTTTTCTAAGGCAAAAAAACCAAAGTCCACCATGCTAAATGCGCTCAAGGCTGCTGAAGGGATAAATTTATTTCTAAGTCATTAAACATCAAAGTTACATGTGTGAAATACGCCCAGCTTGTGTGTGACTTGAAAATCTTCTAAGGCAGGTAAATGGAAGCCCATGATTTAAAATGCACCCAGGCATGAAGGGGTTAAAGGAAGGAAATTTCCTAAACATTAAAAACGAAAGTGGAGCCTTCAAAATGCGCCTATGATGAAGAAGAGTTGAGGATTATCTTTCTAAGGCATGCAAAATAAAACCTCACTAAGCTAGGTGAGTAAGGATGTTGGAATTATTTTCTGAAGTCATGGGAATAACATGAAGAGGGCAAAATGTGTTTGAGCAAGATGATGAAAGTGTTTGAAGTTTCCTCTAAGACATGGAAATTTAAAAGGCACCAAGATAAAATACGCCAGAGAAAAAGTGACTTGAATTCGTTCCTAAGTGTGGGAGAATTAAAAATATACCAAGGGTCAAGTGCGCCAGGAAAGAATTGAGGAAATTTTCCTAAGTGAGATAACATTTCACTAGAGAAAAATACGCCTTGGATATGGATGCATATGAAAATTTTCCAGAGACATTTAAATGAGGTTGGCGACTTGGTGAATATTTTTCAAAGGGGAGAATCAAAGTTAATGAATATTTATTTTTTTTCCATGGGTTAAATGGAAAAAAAATTAAATGAACCTCTTTAAAATGCACCCATGAGTTGGTAAAATTTCGAATTATTTTCCTAAGGGAAAATTTTATTTTTCAGAGGGGATTTATTTTGCCTAGATTATTTTCCTAACGGAAATTAAATCTCAAAGGGTGGATTAATTCGAGCAAGCAAATGATTTTTAAATCGGCACGGTTGAATTATTTTGATGAAGATTTAAAATGTCTAAGGCAAATTTCATAAAGGTTGATGATTTAAATGGCAGATGTTTTAATCGATTGAAAATAAATTTAAATCTCCCATGAATTTTTAAAGTTGAATTTAATTAAACATTGCGAGAATTTTAAGATGGAATTTTCAAATCAAGTCGAAGTAATTTTTTCGCAAGTTGTTTAATTACCAGGAGTTAACTGGCGAACTAGAGGGAAAATTTGAATTTCGTAGAGGAAAAAATCTCCATTAATGGCAAATGCCATAATGACTGGCCCACAACTAGCCCACTACCGTACTAAAATTGGAAGATTCTAAGTGGAGAGAGTGGCGAATTGATGAAGGTGCTAAAAATAACTCCAGCACTACTTGGCAGGATTCTTTGTGAAGGATTATTTAAGCAACCATTTCTCTCATTTCTTCTCACATTTCTAAGTGTTGAGAGTTGCTGAAGTAGAGAAATTTCTTGAGAGATTGAAATATTTTTGAAGTTGCTAAAAGAGAAGTTGGGAATTTTATTGTCTAAGTGCGAAGTTGCTAGAGAATTTATTTCCTCTTACTGCTGAGAGTTGAAGTTGCTGCAAGTTTCGAAATTCCATGCTGGGGAGCCGAGTTTTTTATTTTCAAATTGCTGAAGTTGCAGAAGATTTCTTATTTGTTGAAGATCTTATTCTCGGAGTGCTGAAGAAGTCATTTCCTGAAGTTGCAGAAGAGTTCTTGAAGTTGCTAGGGATTTTATACTCAAACTGCTGAAAGTTAATTGATGTTGGAGTTGAGAAGAAATTTGAAATTCCATACTGCAGTGATCTCTTTATTCTTCTAATTGCTGAAGTTGACAAGTTTAAGTCAAAAGTTCGAATTATTTATACTGAGGAAGTTAACTCACTTGCTGAAAGTTGTTAGTTCGCTGCGAATTTTCTTCAGCAGTCGGGAGTGAAGTTGTTGAAAGTTCTTTCTAAGCTCAGAGGCTTTTAAAAGTTTGAGGTTCGGAGTTAAAAGTTTATGCTGAGGGATTTTATTTTCGAAGCTAACTCCGTATTTGCAACCATCTCCGGATTTATTTTATTAAAAATCTGCAGTCTAACTTATTATTTTATTTTTTGCAGATGGCTGGAGCAAAGAATGTTGCGGGAACAAGCAGAGCTGCGGGCAGAGCTACAAATACTGAAGCAGGCAAGGCAAGCTCATCCCGACAAGCAATGATCAAAAAGCTCGCCAAGCCATTTCTTCCGAAGTCAGCGATTATTTCAAAGTTGGCGGGATTAAATGACACCAACCTTGGTTCATTTAATCTGGGTGCACTCAAATCAAGGATGTACGGACTGGGAGGTCATCAACCGTCAGTCACAGCACACAATATAATGAACAGTGGAATCTACGCAGCTGCTAGTTTTCCACCAGCAATACAGTGCCTGGAATTAATCATGGAGTGTGCGAATTGCTACAAGCCGGAACGTGGAACGATTGTCTCTCCAGATGGCAAATTGTTTGCCAACTTCACGCCAAATGCTATCGGAGAGGCATTTGGGATTCCCACTTCCGAAAGAATGTTGAACAGGACAAAGGACAGAGCAAATAGGATGTATGCCTCCTCCTTCGAGAGGTGTGCTACTGTGATCAACAGAGTCTAGATGCAAAGACCAAAGCCACCCCGCACTAAACTCCCAAAGCAAATAATTGCCGAAGATGTGAAACAAGAATATTGTGACTTGATAATGATGCTTAGTCGAGTAAATGGGAGTTTGCAAGCATATATCTTCGAGCCTTGGATGTTTTATTACATCGACATCATTCTGGAGGGAAAGGAGTGTGTTGATTGGGCTAGGATGATTAGACAACATTGATGAACAGTTCAGGAGCTTGAGGAGGACGAAGACCTTTTATATGAGCTCGTACGTGATGTACATGCTGGCTTGGATGACCAAGCACCGAGGGATCACGTACAAGGAACCAATCGGCTCTGCCCCTGACCAGTTCAAAATCCATGAGGCTTGCACACAATTACATTTGACTAACACTACCAGCTACAAGCGGGCAAAGAATGCATTCACAATGCATATTGCAAGGACCCTTCAGCAGAGAACGCAACGAAGAATATCGAAGGAAGCACAGGCGTTGATCGAAGAATATGGATATTGGCTCATCCAATTTCCGAAATTCACATACATTAGGCTGCAGGGGTTCACCTCGTATCCATACCGATTGCCGAGGTACCCCACTGATCATATAATAATGCTAGAAGTATCTAGGCAACTCATTGCCTACGATAAAATCCAGAAGAAGAAGAGGAAGAAGGGACTGGATTTTCCTATCGCCATGGGCAATTCCAGTGAGGTGTGTCCCTCCTTGCAGGCAGCTCGAGAGGCAGAGGATGAGCTGCAATTCTTTCATCTCTCATATCACACAGGCAGGCAGGATTTTGATCCTCATAGAAACATCCGAGTGGTGCAGAATGTTGAGTACAGGCACAAGGCTCACATAGAGGATTTTTGGGCAAATGTTGTGGATGAGGCCAAGATGAGAAAAAGGATGTTTACTAGGCTCCCTCTCAAGTTAATCAGGGAGTGTGAAGTCATTCCAGTTCCCGATCAGGTGGAAGAAGATGTCAATGTTATACAGCTTGACTATGAGTCAGTAAGAAATACTCCTGTCCAACCACCTGATTGGTCCGAGCCCGAAATCATGGACTTGGACACACTTTCTATTCCGGTGATGACTTTTACAAGGGCTTGGGTCGATAGGCACGTAAGCAAGCTTAAGAGCAGATCAATTGCCCTTACTTATGACTTGATGGGTGATCAAAGGCCACTATCGGTGAGAAGAGGAAAGCAGATTGCCCAAGCTACAAAAACACAAGAAGAGGTGCCGACCCAGCCAATACCTTTGAGGATGGAGCAAGCATCACCCACAAACTCACAAACTCAGTCTTCAAGTTTGAGAGTAATTTCGTTGTTTGCTGATCAGAGGGCGAGATTGAATGAAGAGCGGGAGCTTGAAGAGGTGGATCAGCCCAACATCAGGGAGTCAAACAAACTCAGTGTTAGTGCACCCAGAAGAGGAGGCCAACAGGAAGAAGAAGAGGAGGAAACGGTGGCCGATACCCGTTTCCAGCAGATGCAGGACATGGCATTGGAAGAAAATGAAAACACAGAGCAAGGGACCCAAGGGTCAGGAGATACTCAGCTCGTGGAGAATGATGAGCCCAAGCAGAATAGTGTTAGAAGAGAAGAAGTACACGAGGTGGAGGCGACGGTGGAGCAGCCCCTCATCATTTGCAATCCACAGCAGATGGTGCCGGATTGGCTTACGGATAGAATGAGAAGAGATCCTGAGGATGATACAGATCCGACAGTTGAGATGGAGGAATTCTTCAGAAGGATTAGTGCACCGCCGGAAAAGAAGAGAGCCAAGAAGTTTTCAAAGATTTCAACTGATGAGTCAGGCTCTCACACACTTCAGGTTGCTGTCCTGAGAGAGGAGTGTGATCGAGCTGAGGAGAGGCTCGAAAATTATGTGATCACCACTGTGGAGTTGGGTTGTCTTAAGGGAGCCCAAATTGTTGAGGAGTTCGACAACTCCTATCAGGCGCTAAAAGACCAGTTGCTCCGCACGGAGGGAAAGTATAAGAAGTTGAAGAAGGAGCACAAGACTTTGATAGGATATGTGCAAGATCTTGCGCGTTTAGGTGAACAGGGGAACCCAATAGTTGAACTCCCATCAGAGCTTCTGAGAGAGTCAGTTGTTGGAGGATTTAAAGAAAATGGAAACGGAAGCTGATAAGTGGGTTGGCCATGTTCGGACTGAAACAGAGAAATTTATGGAGGATATTGCTCATGCTTATCGGCAAGCCTCAGATGTTATGGCACGCATGGATATGGTAGATCAAGCCTAGAGTGAGACCCAGATTTATCAAACGAAGACTGTTCTTCGTCTAGAGGCTTTGATGCACATGCCTTTGCACACCCTGGTGGATGGGGGTGTAATACAGGAGGGTGATAGGTACAATTTCACCAGTTGGTACTCCTCAGTGGTCACGGGCCGTGGTTTCCATGATGCAGCGCGAGCGGATTCAGCCAGAGTCAAGAAAGCAATAAATAACATTCTGGATGGAATCCTTAATACTTTGGAGGCCGTATTTGCTAAGAAGTTGGCACCGGAAGAGATAACTGCAAATGGCTTGAGGGATAGGTTGACTCCCTTCTTCTCAGTCGTGAGATCATTTGTCCAGGATGACTTTGAGAACATCTCCACTTTCTCCAGCATAATTCAGAATACGCAGGATGCCTTGGTGGCTTGGAGAAAGTCCTATACTCGGCACGGGCAGACAGTTACAGTGCTAGAATTCCAACTCAACCATATCCCACCGATTTCAGTTCAGGAGGTTGAGGCAGTGTTGGCCCGTCTGATTGAGCTTGCAGTTCGGGAAAGAGACAAGGGAAACGCTCTACTGGACGAAGATCTTCTAGAAGATGGTGATTGGCATGAATTGCTCATTATGGTTCCTGCAAGGGAGTGGAGAATATTCTATGCATTTATTACCCACTCCTCTCTATGGTGGTTTTTAGGGCAGAAACCCTAATTAGGGCATAGGTGGCTCAATCTGAGCCCTTTATTGTAATCAAATCTGAACCATCCACTAAAATGGGCTCATTATAAAAGGGGCATCCCCCCTCATTTGTAAACTATTAGACATTAGATTCAGAGTTGAGGCAGAGCTAGAGAGTAGTGAGCATATAGCATTGAGTTAGAAGTTAGCTTAGTTTGAAAAGGAAAGAAAAGCTTTCCCTTTGAAAGTTTTTGTAAGAAGTTGTTGTGGAGGACTCTCATAATACAAAGGATTTCATTGATTGGTGATTCTCTCTTTTGTTGTGAGTGGTTGGCAGGGCTTTTTCGTCTTTCCAATTCAAGTAGATAGAATAAAATAGACTTTTATTTCATGCAAGTAGTTGTTAGCCGTGGAATGCGTGGTTTGATTTAAGCAAGTCTTTTTTCATCCATACCACTAGCGGGCTTGTTGATGGTAAGTTCGCCTTGCGTGGTCAATTGGAGTATTAGCACTTAACTTCGATTGTGGCTCATATGTCCATATGCATCGTTGTGATGGTATGTACATGTTGTGTCATAATTTGAACACCTTTCTCATCCTTTGAAAATTTCACCGACTTTGTGGAAGTTGTCGGAAGGGAGGCAAAGCAGAGTCTGGTTTGAAGATTGTTGAAGTTGACCCTCACATTCCACCTTTAGGAGTAGAAATTAGAATCCCTACCCTTGTTCCTTTTCAATTCAGCATTTTCCCGGTTAATTTAGGAATCAGAGCCTCATTGTCAAATCATTTGTGTCTTAACTGCTTCACAGAGTTGAACAACTACGTAAGTCCCCTTGGAATACCCAACATATTCACATCAACCAACTGAGTCTATTTGCGACATAAGGGACCTTGGAGTTGAACACATGATCTCTCACGCAATCTTAGCATGCGGAATACTTTGATCAAGAGAGAATAGAGTGACCATTGGACATTTTATTCTGTGTTGGTGTGGTCATAAAACACACGTCAACACGGCTATTCCCACTTCCTCCAGAAAAGGCCCTAGGATAAAATTCACTATTGGTAAGAAGGATGCTCAATCCATCCTTGAGGAAGAAACTACGGAATTTGAACCATCCCGCTCGAAAGGAAAGGAGACTATTTCTAAAGAGATAGATTCTGATGAAGAAGAAAGTACAAGTGATCAATCTGCTGAAGATGAGGATTCAGAAGAAACAGACTCTGATGAGGAAGAACATTCTGAAGATGAACATGAGTCTGAAAGTGAACAAGAAGGTGAGAAAGAGAAAGAGGATCAAGAGAGTGATAAACAGGAACTCAGGCATGATGAAGAACAAGCTATGTCTCCACCCGAACATGTAGTTGAAGATTTTCCCCAATCATCATCACCTGTAATTTCAAGCATTCCTCATACATTTCCTATTCTAAACACTCCTCTGCCACCTATTTCCACGTTGCCTATTCCTACATCTGCCATACCCACAGTGGGCATTGCACCACTCCCTATAGTGTCAACCACACTAGATACTCCTTCAATAACAAGTATTCAAGCGGTTGACGTTTTGTCAGGTTCTCCATCATCTATTCCCAGTTTGTCATCCCCATCATATGACCTCAATTCAAAAGCTGAGTTTAACAAGTTTATGAGTGACTCTCTGCAAAATCAAATCAATGTGCAGGTTTCTGAAACAGTAATGACAGATACTTCGCCAATTGTTTCTATACCCGTCATTCCTTCAGAAGTGACAGTAACAAAAGAGTTGGCAGTCAACCAGGAAGCTTTTACCTCCTCTCTTCCCCCGTGGTTGGTATCCCAAGTATCGAAGCGAGAAAAGCAAATGATTTCTCTGAAAGAGCTCGATATTGAAGAGATAGCCCCTCCAAAAGCCAAGGGTAAGAATAAGGCAAAAGTATATTCCCGGCTTCAGGTTGATAAAACAAGTCAAAAATATGCAGAGATTGGCATTCCACCTCAAGAGGAAGGAGATGTCAATATGGAGGACTACATAGTAACAAGCGTCCATCTTGGCAAGGTTACTAATGAAAGCACCAAGGAAGATGCACAAGTGACTTTGAATACACTAGCAAGGAGACTAGACAAAATGGAGCAAGCTCATGACTTATACAAACAAAGGGCAAAGCATTATGCTGCTATTGTTAGAAAGCTTGCAGGATCTTCCAATAATGCACAACCGTTGGCAATGGTAAGCCTTGAGGACCCAGCTATCAAGAAGGCTGAGAGATTTGTCTCCAAAGGTAAAGCGTTGTCTGACTTCATCAACAAAGTTGTAGAACATGGTTCTCAAATTATAATTGCCACAGATGAGAAGGCTACTTAGATAGCTCAGCTCAAATTAGAGCTGGATAAAGAAGTTGTCCTTTCCCAAGAGCTCAAAGAAATGGAAAAATGCATGTCGTTTTGGTCGCAAATGAAACAGGTAAAGCTCAGCAAAGTGGAGGAAGCCGAGGTGATTCCCGACAAGGAAAAATATGTTGAGGTAAGAGAATCATTGAAGCATCATATTCAGACAATCAAATCTCTTACAGAAGATCTCCACCAAGTTCAGGAAGATGTGGAAGAACATTAGATTATTCTTGAAAAAAGAGTTAAGGAGTTGCCAGGCAAGCTTCTTGAAAAAACTATGGAACGACTGTGTGCCTTCGTGAGCTTTCCCTTTTCCTTTATTTTGTTTATTTTTAATCACAACTGGTATTTCTACGCTTTGCTTTGACAAGATAGAGATATTGCCATTACTGCTTTTTGTTACATTTCAGTTATTACATCTAGAACTTCCAAATCGTGAAGCATTGTAAAACATCTTCTCTGAAAAAAAAGAGAAGCATGAATGTAACACACACACCCCATTTCATAAGTGTAGTGTACATTGTGTAAATACTTTATTAGTTTTACCGTAGCTTCTGTTAGCAATAAGGGTGCCTCCCCTTTCTGAGAGGAAAGATTCTATCTCACATAGCTGTGGCTGAAGTCTAGGTTGCGTAATCTATTGAAAAGTTGATTACATAAATTTCACCCAACACATGCAATTACAAGCTCAAGATCAGCAACTGTGATAGGAATAGAAGCCGCTTTCAGCAATCCGGATCGCTCGAGATTCTTGACTGTCGAGCTGTCAATGCCTTCCAACGTGCTCAATTTGACCACTGGATAGACATGACCCAAGTCTGTGTCAACAGTTTTCAAAAAGTCATGAACTAAGACCGATTTGGTCTTATAATCTAATGGGTTGAATTGTATTTTTAAAATCTAGATTTTCGACTATAAAGTTGGATATGTTCAAACAACTTTCAGAAAAAGCTGAAAAATGGCTCTAGGATAGGCTAAAAATAGTTGATTGAGGTAAAAAATTCGGAAATTTTCTAAAACGTTTGTTACATCCCAAAATGTGAGGTTACTATTTACTATTACTAGATGTGGTAAAAGTGAATGTGATGTGAATTATCGAGATGAATTAATGATGCTTGTACCTTGTTATCAATATGAATGTTATATCACTTGATGTTGTTTCATTTGATGTTATCTAAATTGATGTTAGTCATGGTTATTGAAGTATTGTTATTCTGACTTTAAAAGATGTATACTGCTTATTTTTGTGAACAGGGAACTACTAAGGTATGTGCTAGTGGTTGCAGGAAAACGTTCAATCTCCAGGGGGAGGGAAGTATCACTTGGGAGAGGAGCTTGGTCGGGTAATCGATAAAGTAGACTATCTGAGCATACAAACACTTCACCTTAGACTAAGTAAACCAAGTCAGTTTTGTATAAGTTTAAGGTAAGTCATCCATAGCTTGTATGTTTTGCAAGTAGAGGTTTTGACTGCTTCTGTGTGTTTTATGTGGGGTCCATCCTTGTGCTTGTTTACGGTCATTGTGATGGTAACATGAATGGATGCATGTATCGGAAGTGAGTATATGTATACATGTGTATAGTATATACACGTATCCGTATGTATAAGACATGTTGATACAAGCGTAAATTGGCTAATGGATATGCCATACAGATGTATCGATATGGTATACGTACGTATACGTGTACATAGGGGAATATACTGGTATATGTATGTATATATGCACATGTCTTTTATTGTGTTGATATTAATAATATTATATTATTATTGCCTGACAATTATATATATATATATGAATATACATACCAGGTATGATGACTGGTTCACGATAATATTTATATTTGTGTAATTGTATATTAAAGGTTATATATATATATATATATTAAGACATATAAATATATAATTATATTTATACTTAGGTATTTAATTATAAATATATATGAATATGTTCTAAATATTTAAAACTATAATTATACATATATATAATAAAATAGATAATTAAACTATGGAAATCAATTTATTTCCAGATTAATTAAAGATTAATCTCTCACTTAGGAAATCGACTTATTTCCTATTTCATTAAATATTTATATTGCAAACCATGGAAGTCAAATTATTTAAATAAAATGGAAATCAATCTTTGATTAATTTATCATCACATATATAGGAAATCGAATTATTTCCTAAGTATTATGGAATTGACCTTTTCTTATTTTCATCATGAATTAAATCGGGTTGAATAACTTTGGTAAATCGCATGAAGGAAATATGATGTTCAATAAACATTATACTTCATAAGGTCGAAATTCGAATATTTGGGAAAACTGTAATAAACTTCCCGTGAATATGAAAAATGGCGGAGGAGATACGCATGCGCCTGTTGAAGCGCTCAACTGAAGGAAATGCAAACATGGCTTGCAGTGTGTCAATGGACGCCTGAAATTAGGGATTAAAATGAGAAATTTAAGAAAGACTGTCACTCAAAATATCTCACTTGTTGAATCGCGCCATTGCTGAAGGTGTCGATTCTTCCTCTTTGAATGGAGTCAATTTGAATCTTTCTTCACCTGCTGTCAAATTGATGGTTGAATCATCTTCTCAATTTGCTGAGTATGGGGTTTTCCATCCGCCACATACCAGTTGAAGCAGTCAATCGAAATACCTGTCAATTGCCATGCCTTCCCGTGAGGAATGCGTTGGAGAATGAGGCTCTATATTAAGCCTTCATACTACTGGGAAATATCATTCTCATTCATACTGTTTTATTCATTCATTTTCATTCATCGAAGTCATTCCTTCTGCAATTATAATTATTCTCATTGCCCAGCTTGAGCTTGCGTATTGCAAGAGTGTCATTACTTCATACTGCTGGAACTGTGAAATATTTGTAATTCTGAGTGTCATTACTTCATACTGCTGGAAGTGTGAAATATTCGTAATTCTGAGTGTCATACCTTCATACTGCTGGAAGTGTGAAATTTTCATAATTCTGAGTGTCATACCTTCATACTGCTAGAAGTGTGAATCATCATAATTCTGAGTCATAATTGAGAAGCTGACCAGCTGTGTATCAATTATTGAGTGAGCATTTTTTGAGAAGGAAACAAAGTTAAAACAGAGGATTTCTATTAATCTGGAAGTGCTGCAAGTACAGACCATTTCATCATCATTGGAGGAAAGCTTAAACCAGGCATGAATTATTATCCCTCTATGCATTTCATCTTTAAATCTTTGAATTATTATGGAGTCATGTTCAATATCTATGTTTAGATAGATGAGGTTAATTACTATTGTATGTTGAAAAAGGGTGTTTTCAATAGACTGTCCAATAGCTTGCACATAGTGAATATGTCATAAAAGATGCATACTTGTGAGATTGCATTATTTGAATGATCCCCATAGTAAGAGAAAGTTGTTTGCACGAATACTATTTGCTGAGCTTATTTGCTTCCCAGTAAAAAGTATTGAAACTTTGGAGCTACTATTATAATGTGCTTTATGTACTCCATGATAGGAGGAAGTACTTGATTGAGGAATTCAACAATATTACATAAGGTACAACATAAGTATTTAATTATACTAAGCGATGTTGGGACATAGGATGTTTTATGTTTGTATTTACCGTTGTTACATAGGAAGTGAATGGTTGAATTCTAGTCGTATTCTGCATTAAATTGTATGATCTCCATATAAGGAGAGTATTGCTTCCTTTAGTTACTATATACTAAGATTGAGATGAGGACAAGAGTCAAGTCAATTCTTCATCTTTAGTTATTGGGTTAACTTAGGTAAGTTGAGTTACTCCTAGGATAAAGATTTCTAGTATAGGAGGGGATATGTGAATTACTTGATTATGCTGACCCATTTCTAGTAGTACCATATGATGTAGGATGTCTGAGGTACGGATTACCCATTAGAAGAAAAAGACCTGCGCGTAGTGTAAGATAGCCCTAAGACAAATCGACCCTGAATAGTGTATGTGATTGTTGACCCTCAGTAGAAATACTGTATGAAACACTTTGATCAAAGTAGTGTAATGTACCTACATTCTCTTAAACTAGGCGATGATTACACTGTCAGTTCACCGTGATCCCGTATTACATGCTAGAGCGAGAGTTTGTCGGCTTGCACAGGTTCTAGTTATGTAGGACACACCACTATGCTCAGTTGGTTAACAGTATCAGTTACTCTACCAATCTCTTTGTTGAAGGGAGGGCCATCTATCGAATGATAGATGTGCGGGGGACCACATTATAAGTTCGTGGTTGGCGGAAAAGCGTCCGAGTGATGCTTCTCCTCCTCTAAAGGCTATTGGAGCACCAAGATTTGAAAGACGGATTCCTGGACCTTCTTACGACTATTTGTTCTAAAGCTCATTGGAGCTAAGTTAGTTAAGGTACGTTTTATTGTTACTTGTAATTGTGAAGTTATTGTAATGACATGAAATCTTTATTGTAATTTTATTATGGTATCTTGTTCATATATTATCAATAAAGGAAAGAAAAATTATATTGAAATAACTTGTTAGCACGTTTATTTACTCTTTTGATGTCAATTGGAAAAAATTTATTTTACTGAAGGATCGGGTCATTACAACGTTGGTTTTGTAGAGAACTGAATTCTAAGCAAACCCAGATCGTTAGAAATTTGAAAGTATGAGTTTTAGCAAGGCATGCACAGGGTTTTCAGTCGAGAGCTTTACTGGTCGTAGGGGGCTCTGGGGCAAACTTTTCTCGAGAAAATCTGAAACATGGGTTTTGTAGGCATTGGAATTCTAAGCCAACCCAACTAACTCGATTTTGGAAAAATTGAGTTTTTGACCCACATGCAAAGGAATCTTCGGAAAAAAGCATAGTGCTTTAGAATGTGAAGCAGAGGGGCAATTTTTTCGAATAAATCTAAGACATGGATTTTGCTGCTAACGCTGAAATATGGGAACCCAAATGATCTGATTCTGAAAATTACGTCGTTTACTTTGACATGCGAGAGAAAACCTAAGACAAGAATAGAAGAATTTTAGAGATAGAAATAGAAGTTTCTTATTCTATCTCAGTCGCCTATGCTTGAATTGGATTTGATGAAGTCTGCATACACTCGAAAAATGAAGTTTGGAAAATGCTTCCTCTGAACAATCTGGACCTAAAACTGCAAAGAACACAGAAATTTGTTACGTGTAGCGCCTTCAAATCTTTATTTGCTCAAGAAAGTCGTGTTTACTCTCACCTGTGATGAAAAATAATGGACACCTATGCCTTAATAAATGAAATTTATCAGGAAATGAGTCATAAATGCATGCAATTGCTTTAAAATTGGTGCTAGCTTTTGATTGGACCTCAAAAATCAACGCCACCTTCTGATTGGACCTCAAAACAGTTAACTGATTGAAAAATAAGCCCTAATTAGGGTGCCACCTCCATGCACTCCAATTAACTTTACATGCAAAAATAAATCCACCAATTGCAAGCAAAAATCAAGTCTAGTTGAAGTTGACCTGAGAAGTTTAAGTGAAGATTTGACATTAGTTAACAACCTCCACCTTTATAGGGTGCCACTTCTCAAGGGTTCAAAAGTCAAATTTTGACTTTAGGCATCACTTTCCAGACATAGCCATTTCTTGAAAGTTTGAATTTGCAAACATCACCGGAGCCCATGTTTGATCATTGATTTTGATTGACTGACATGTCGAATTGACTAGCTGATAGTTTCATTGAAGAGCAGGATCAAAACTGACAAGAAACTCCTTGAGGCTGCAAACCCTAATTTTGACATCTAAGGCTTCAAAATTCAGGGCAGCCTGGCCTCCAGGGGCACTTTTGGCTTCAGACTTCAAAAAAAATTCAATGCATTTTTATTATTTTGAAGGTGATTTTTGACCGACCTTCATCTCATGTTTCTCGGCATTTGGCAAAACTTCAAAGTTGGCTGACAGGCTCACTGCGGAGCTGGCTGAATTCTGAACAAGAGCTCTTGGAGAGCACTTTTCTTAAAAACATCATCTGGCAGCTGAAAAACATGGGCACCCCTAGCCTCCAGGGGCGCTTGTCTTCCCAGAGATAGGCATTTTTGCAACTGGCTAAAAATTCACTTAAACCAGGGCTGCAAGCTGCTGTCAAGTCTTCTGACTCGGCTGAGGTATGCAACAAAAAGCTGGAAGCGTAATGAACAGGATGAATATCTGAGATGACCCAAAAGACAGCATTTGAGGCTTGAAAATCTTTTTCTGACAATTTTTACCATGATAAAACCTTATGTTTGCCTCCTGATTCCGGCAGTTCAGCAACTCAGATTCATCCACTAACGGATTCGTTGTGAAGCCAGACCAAGTCTGAGACAAACATCCTGGATATCATTTGATTAGAAACCTCCATTTGGTGCTTCAAAAAGTTGGGCGACCTGGCTAGCAGGCGCACTTTTTGCTCCAATATTAGTCATTTTTTCATCTCTCATTTTGCGTTCAATCTCCAGTTTCAGGTGCTAGATAAATCTTTCAGACTGGTGGGTAGGCTCATCGCGAAGCTGTCAGGATTCCAAAGAAGTCCTCTTGGAAGTGACAAGTCTCAGAAAGTTGATTTGTGTCCCTGAAATCAAGGGCGCCCCTAGCTAGCAAATGCGCTTTTGTCTCCAGAGTTAGAAAAAATTTCAACTTCTTCTCCTCAATGAAAATCCCCTCCGAGATGAAGCATCATTTTGGACATATCTCGCCATAGAATCTTCACTGGAGCGTTTCAAGCTTAGATTTTGACACCTGGTACCTGGCTATCTGCCATTGTTGACCTCGAAGATCCTAACTTTCCACTTGAAAAAGCAAAAACTACCCCAGACTTAAACTGAGTTTTAATTGAATTTGACTTCACCATGGTAATCGTGAAGTAAAATAATCCAATCAAAACAATTTTCAGTCAATTCTAACAAGTTTCAATTTTTAGGGTTTTTGACCTAGAAACAGGGGCCAAAAACCCCTAATTTTCAAAATTTTCAAAATTTACCAATATCTTCCTGACATCAAACTAACTAAAAGCCCATACTTGATTTGCCCAACAACTATGTTTTGACATCATTTTTACAAGGTTTAAACCATTTTAAGCAAAATACCTTAATGAAGCAAAAAATTTGGTTTGGGTACAAAACATCTCTCATGCCTTGTCACTTCTTGGATGCTTATTTGGACTTACACAAAAAGTTGGAATTACAAGAATATGAGTGGAAGGTGAAGGATTATGGAGTGAGCAACAAGTTTTAGACTTGCATTGCCCCACGTTTATAAAGTTTAATTCAATATTTCCTTCTATTGGGCAGCAAAGTAAATAAATTTTGTATCTTTTGATCCCATAAGACATTTTTATCTAAAATCTTGTTCCATTGTGTCTAGTAACCATATAAACTCCCCTTGTAAATTTGTTTTATGGTAGTACTAACCATAGCAGCAAAAATATTTTGGGGAAAAAATAGGCAAAATAAAAGTATAAGATTTTTTGAAAAAATCAGGAAGGAATCGGATTTACAAATAAAATAAAATAAAAGTTAAAAAAGAGACAAAAACTACCTGTTTTTGAAATTTAAAAGCATTTCCATAAAATAGAGATATAGAGAGCAAATAAAATAGAGATTTTAGCCCACGAATTGTCTAAAATAGAAATTTGAGCACATGAATTGTCTAAGATAGAAATTTTAGCGCACGAATTGTCTACAATAGAGAGTTTAGCCCATGAATTGTCCAAATGAAAAGTTTGTCTGAAATAACAAAATGTAGTGTAGCATATAAGCTTTGCTAGTAAATGATTCTCTGGTAAGTTCTCTATGAAGTACATAAAGTTATTGCTAAGTTAACAATAAAACATTCCACTAAATGATATGTGAGTAAACGTCTAGTCTTGTTGAATGATATGAGTGGATGGTAAAATGCATTCCGAATTGTTATTAATATCAAAAGAAATTTTTATCATAACAAACTCTGAAACCTTTGAAAAATTAGTAAGACCTCAAAACAACTACAATATGAATAAACATGATTGCATCCCAAAAGGATAAAAGCAATAAACATTTTATCAATGAGAAATCTTCAAGTAAGAAACTTCAAAGAATATATTATCCAAAAACAAATCTAATCAATCGATAAAAGAGAAATCATTTCTCATAACAAGTAGAGTCAAATGGACATGAACTATGCATTTTCAAAGATTCAAGATACAAAACCAAGTCACATTTAAAAGCTTTGCTATTAAACCAAACCTTCAAATTTAGTCAAAGTATTGACTAAAATAGAGTAGAAGTAGAAGATAGACACAAAACACATTTGAGGCTAGATATGCATAATATCAAAATGAGCATACAAAATCACAATGACCAATATTTTGATGTCACAAAGATTGGACATTTTGGTGCAATCGTGGGTTACAT
Source organism: Sequoiadendron giganteum (assembly GCA_007115665.2). Lineage (NCBI taxonomy): Eukaryota > Viridiplantae > Streptophyta > Pinopsida > Cupressales > Cupressaceae > Sequoiadendron > Sequoiadendron giganteum. The sequence continues at coordinate 683,724,982 of CM021100.1, read as the reverse complement.
ATAAACATCAAGTTGATCTTTTATGCAGCCAAGGGTTTTTGTACTACAACTTGAGAGAGGGACAAAAAGTTATGAGATCAAGATGGCCTACACATAACATTACCTCTTCACTTCTAGTAATAAGACTATGTAAAAAACATGAAACTATAGCATTGTCATATTCATCAAGCAAAGCAATGATATCACAAAGAGCATAAATTAGCATTAAATTGAAGCCATTTAGTCAGGAATACGAATTTATTTCTTTCCAAATAGACCATCAAATGTTGTTTAGACCAAATAATCAACCAATCTTCACAATATCAATTTAGTTGTGCAAAAAATTAAGATAAGTAAACACAAAATTAAACCATGATAAACAAGACATAAAATATGAAGTAGACACAGCGAGCTAAAATATAACCTCAGAATATAAACCATTCAACTATCATAACAGTAAAATACGATCTCTTTGAATGGACGCCCCACCAAAATAAAATAGATTTAACGTTTTTTATCTTGTTAATTTAAATTGAAATATCCTTGTGATGTGCTCATTGAAAATTTTATTTAACATTCGATGTAGATAAGAAGTAGTGTCATAAACCCATCCCATGGCTAGAATACATCACACAGCAAAAGCACTGATAAGATTATCGCCGATGAAGAGAGTATTAAGATTTGATTACCAAGGAAAACATCTAGTTGACGTCATGTGAAAGACAAAAATTAAATATTAAAAGACTCATTATTACTAGTTGTAAAGCCAACTCAGAATTAATAGGCAGCGACTATATAAGCAACAATTATTAGTTATAAGGCAGCGATTAGGAGGTCGAGAGGGCAGCGAACAATTTAAAGATCTGGGCAATTAATATTAATTAGTGAAGACCTCTTAACTAACAGTCATGTCCATTTAGAAGGACCTCTCTATCCAGAGAGACACGTCCCTTCTATTCAGGCAGAAAGATATAAAAGATAATAAGAAATGAAGAGCAGGGGATCATTGATCAGTTTTGCGGATATATACATCTTTGAGTAGTAGATCTGAGGTGCTCATAAGGAGTCATGATCAGCCCTATGGATGCATGAATTATTTGTAAAATCTGATACAGCACCAAATCCAATCGCATGAATAGAAGGACCTTAAATCAAAAATAGCAATCAGTATAGGCATCAAACTACTACATATTCATTCGCATGAATTTGGATAAGGAAATCAGAAACAGCGACCCCATTGTGATGTCTATTTTCCACTCTTAAATCAATTATCAATTCAGATTGCATTTCAGAATTTAAATCAATAGTGGCATCATTCTTACCAGCATATTATCTATTCTTATCAATATATAAGTCAAATAATCAAACTAGCATTAATCATTCAAGGTTACTCTTAATAGATCAAAGTATATCATTAGAGGTTATTGATTCTTAGCAAATTTTGATACTTCAATTTATAAGATTAAAGACAAAATCAAGATAAATCTAAAGGGGACACTACAATCAGTACCAGAGTTGGTAAAACCTACCAGCCTGTGAAGGTGGATGAGTGAAAGGGAAAGAAGATACTATAATAGGGAAATAAGAAGACAGTGGGAACCTGCCCGAGCTCCAAAAGGAAGAACCACCTCCAATATCTTGGGCATCCACAAAGATTCATCAATAAATAACAGCCCTAACAGCTTTGAATCTTGCAGTAGTGAACAAGGAGGTAGAAACATGGGAGATAGAGATTTCACCAATCGTATGGATCAATTCATGGCAGAACAAAGAACTACGCAACAGCGGATGGCACAAATATTGGACACTTTGTCTCAAATCATGATAAATATAAACAACAATAACAACCAAGTTGGCAATAATGGAGGCAATGAAGACAATTCAAGCAACAATAGAACTCCAAATCATTGTGCTACAATCAGTTCTAGACCCATGATACCTATTTTCCCTCCTAGAGTGGAACAACAATGAGGCAATGAACCTACATGTAATGTCCCCATTTTCAGGTTCTCTAGCAATGTAGTTGCTGCTAACGTTCTAGGTTTGTGTCAGCATGTTCAGAGGGGTAATTTGGTGATTCCAGTGAGCTCAAGTGATCAGGAGGCTCATATGCCACTTTCCGAGGTTATTTTTGGCTACTAGTGTGCTCTCCAAGAATCTTGGAGAGGGCGTCTATTTATAGAAAGTTGCCCATAGCCGATCTCACACCACAACTGGCAACTTAGAGTACAAATAAACAAAATAATTCCATGCATTGCTTACAACTACACATGGATCTTGAGACTTCAAACATTTTCATTATAGAGATGACTTCATGTATGGAGATCGAATATCTCAATATACATGTGAATAAGGAAATAGTGGCAAAATAAAAATTCAGAAGTAACGTACCTATGACAATGAACTTCATAAAGACAAATATTGAAGCTAATACAAGTTCCTGAATCAATTTTCTCAGTGCTGATAAATAGATAAGAAAATACCTACATATTGTAATTGAACCACATTCACAAAATGGATAGCCATGTTCTTATAAAAAATCATATTGAAGAGAAAAGAACTGCAAAAGAATTTTACACATACCGTGAGCCAAGCCTAGATGAATTTAATCTTCCATCAGTCCCAGACAAGCTGTCTTGGATTTTGTCCAACAAATCCTTCGAAAGATCTTTTTTTTGCACTACGAATTCCAGCACACCCAACCACCAGATTTCTGCTCCCTCAAATCGGCAGTCCTCCTTTGCTTGTATAACCTATCAAATTGAACATACTTGAGGAGTTAAAAAATAATAAATTGATGACCTCCATATTATAACAGTAGTAAAAAAACCTGTGGGCAGGGTCAAGATTGCAAGGTAAAATTTTCTTTTAATAATTTTTTGTAAACATAGAAAAAGATAGCTAACTAGTGCCATAAAAATTGAAGCTTTGAACTACATAATGCTTTGACCAATGAATTTGTGTACATGTCAATTAAGTTACTCTTGAATTGCCATATAAAAACTTCAAAGTTGGATAAAAGATCAAGGAATTCTAACCATCCCTAGCCAGAAAACTTAATTAATTTCCATCTCTTCAAGCAGCATTATCACATATACTGACAAGAATGTACACACAAGAATAAGCTTCTGTCATAATCATAGCTCATCCAGAAGAATACCATTGAAAGGCATTTCTCAGAAGTCATAAATACCTGACTATAAGAACTCCTAAATTCATCCCGAGCTGCTGCTAGTTTTGTAGTGAACTGTAACAAGTATTTCTCTTTGATGGAAATGCATTCTTTCACCAAGAAACCATCCCTCAAAGTCCTGGGAATTTCCTGTAGCTGGGGATTATATTTTGAAATCTTATCTGCCATTCTGGGATCTTCTGTTGAGCATGGATCCGATATTGGACTTGATTGATCTGAATGTCTGGTAGAGCTGTTAATAACACTTTCCTCAATTGTCTGCTTTTTCATGCAATAGTCAAGTTGAGAACATTGAAATAGTGTAGCGTCCTGATCTTTCGGGCCAATGGAACTTTCATCTCCTTCAAAATTTCCTTTTGTGGTAGGATTTGAACTCATATCAATTATTTCAGCTAAGTTATGAAGAATGTGAAGGTTTAGCAGCGGATCAAGTCGGAAATCTTCCCGATATTCTTCTGTTATTGTCAGTGCCTCCCTGTACAGTGACACCGCATGTGAAAGATCATTTTCTATTATAGCCAGTGCAGCCATTCCATTCAATGCAACAATGAGTTTCCTGAGAGATTCTTCACCTTCATTCTTAGCCTTGCCAATTAAGACCTGCAAAAAGATCAGCATAAAGTTGGCTAAGAAATAACATCGAAAGAAAACCCCTCTCGTCACTTCATTTGTATCAAGGGCTGTTTATAAATTGTATGCCTTTAAAAGGCTAAAAATTTCAAAAGAGTGATTACCTTCTAGATATTAGTCACAATGAACCAACATTTTTCTAAGAAAAATTTAAAACCAACCTATTTATTATTAAGAGCTGAAAATTTAGAAACAAGAATAACCTGTAAGATCTCTTCCATGGTCATAGGAGTTTGTTGTAAAGAGCGCAACCCAGAGCTTCCCACTTGAGGGTGGCAGCAAGCTTGGCGAAGTTTCAGTAGTGAATTCAACAACTTTGCAGTTTCTTGATGAGTGAGGTGTGAATCATAGGAAGCTTCAGATCCTGAAAACCAGTATAACTCTTGATTACTTTTGAAGCCACAGCGTAAATGAGATTAGAAGATATCTTTGATACAAAAGCATCCATGACACTACCTATGATATGAGGCTTATTGTCATATTGCCTTGACTTAATGCAAACATCATCTTTGCATTTTGCAATAAATTCTCTAGCATTGACAGCACAACTTTCGTGTTGTCGCTTATAAAAATGGGCTTCAATTGGAGAAAACATCAACCATGACAAGCGTTCTTCTTGGGGAGGTAAATTCAATTCATCTGACACCTGTGATTTAGTTGATCGCCACATTAGCTGCCGGAAAACTTGATGCATGAATCGTTTTGCTCTAACATTACCTCTCTGCAAGAAAGAAATATCATGAAACAGTTCTACTGTTAACAAAAAAATTAAAAATACATAAACCTTTTAGAGATCATGGACTGCAAAATGTTTAACCATAAATTAGCTTTTGTTGCTCTATTTTCTCCCTCTTTTCTAAAGTTGGGATTGTATATTTGACATTGAGAAAAGTAGCTCATGAAAGGGCAGTAATTTTAACATGATACAAGCAATCATCTTATAAAAGAGTATTCTCAAAAGTTCAAAATTAAACATACGAATAATTTTTATAATCTGATTGGACAAACCATATCACAAGCCATGTCAATTGCATTATAATAAATCGCAGCTTTAGATACAAGCCTGCATTCAATTCAATATACGAGCATTCTCCTTGGTAGGTACTAGTAGACACAAAATGCTTAAATGATAATTCAAAATAAGAGGTTCTTCCTCTGCAAGAAAAGGCAATTACACTGAGATAAAGATTACAACCTAAATTTCAAAACCAACCTCCGTCAAACAAGCAACATATCCAGCTAGAATAACCCATATACATAGTATTCGTAAGCAAAGTTTAAGTATAATGCCTATTATACCTAAAAAATCACAACAATACCTAGAGCCATAGCAAGCAGACCTGTAAATATTCACTGTACTGATACAAAAAATTCACAACATAGAAGCCTTCAATCAATATAAAAACATGGTCATATGAATGACCAGCAGTTTGTCGTATTGGAGCCTATAATCAATCATTGTGTCAAGAAGTTACTTAGGGCATCCATTATGATCCTGAAAATTCTTTGCAGGGATGTTTAAGCCTTGAAATCCAATTATATTTAAATGAGAAGAAGTTGCTGGATTGCTACAAAAACATAACTTGAATTATATTTAAATTGTTCACACTATGCAACTATGCCTCAAGACCTTAAAATCTTATCAGATTGATAAATTTCAGTTGAACTATTAGAAGTTTAAAACTACAGTTGTTGCTAATTCATTGTCCTGCCTTGTTTGTCATAATAACTGTCTGCCCCAAAATTGGCAAAATTTACAACTGGCTGAAGGCATGTTAATGCAACTGGGAAGCATCTCATTCTTCAAGAAGTCAACACCATCTTGGAAAAGCTTTCCTCTTCAGATCATCATAAACCTAAGTTGCTGAATCGGGTACATGGGTATGGTACGCCGGGACGGCAAAAAATTTGAGGGGTGTTGGGTACGTTTGGGTGTGTCGATACAAAAAGACATAAAAATCATATATATATAACGTAGTATAACTTATACAAGTATTTAATTTATGATTTTCAAATTTTATATTATTATTAATTTATAATTGTATTATACAATTATTAATATATAATTTAGTAAACAATATACTAATATTCTAATATAATATATTAGTTTATATTATTATTAATTTATAATTTTATTATATAGTTATTAATATATAATTTAATAAACTATATTGATATAGTAAGTGTAATGGCGTGAATTTGCACCCCTTGCAAATTCCCCGTTTACACACCCCTTAACTTAGAAAACATGATCCCGATGATGTATTTTCCACATCCGCTTCCATTTTCCATCCACTTGGCAGCTCATTTGTGTCGGTGGGGGAATTTCTATCAAGGACACTAGCGTGGCACGCGGACGTCTGCACGACGTATTGTTGTGACCTTTTCACACATCACCCCATCCAAGATGGGGACCCCCTAATTTTTGCTCCATTCTGGTCTTTTGGCTTTGGTTCTCTCTCTCTCTAGTCTTTTGTCCCTCCAGGGATGTCCCGTCGTTTGACCTAGGTTGAAATGTTCGCTAAGTTTGGGAAATTAGGGTTTTTTATCCTTCAGGCTTGTTTGAGGTCAAATAAGGTTATCAAAGTAAAATCTGAGTGCAGCAGTTGTCATGTCCTTGTAACCATGACACAAAAATAATCAATAAATCAATTTGTGTGTAATTTTAATACTTTTAAATTATTATAATAATAATAAGTAAATCTTCAATACATTTGATTTATAAAAAAATATATCTATATGATAAATCACTTGATAAGTAATTTAATGTATTTTTATAATTATGATTGTTCCCAACAATATCATAATTAGAATAGATTATTGATATTGGGAAGATATATAAAAAATAAATTGGTAATCTCAATAAAATATCTAAAAAACATTAATAATCCTTATAAATAAATATTTGAGACTTTCAACTTTAAAACTTGATGTAATATTAAGGGAGGAAAGAAAAGGTCATATTATAAGAAAGAATCGAAACACAAAATATTAAGGATTTTTAACTGAGCCTTGTAAAAACGCCATGAAGAAACGACGTAGGTGAGAAACGCGGGTAAAGGTCGCGACTCAAATAAGGGCATCGTTTCGCCAATGATATAAGCCAAGCTTATACAAAGTGTGAAGGAAGGGAGACACACACGGGAGATACATATACCACGCATCCTCCATAAAGAGAAGAACACTGACGAGGTTAAGCTCGGATCAGAGGTCGCATTCGCAGAGGTAACAAGGCACGCACAGCAACAGGTAAGCGTCCATGCCTGAACAAATTTCTTTGTTGATTAATAAGGTTCAAACATGTGAATATTAATGTATAGAGCAGTCCAAAACAAAAAAACTGTGAAATTAAAACTCCAATATTAGCAGTGATCCATTTAAAACACAATAATGGTGCTTTCAGCAATTATTGTGTTTAAATGAGAGATTATGTCAATTACCCTCAAGATAGATCTGAGTCAAAGGAATTCCATTCACTAGCACTCACCGGGATAGGGAGTTTGTGGAGGGAAAGGCGGGTAATTCGGTCCTCTGGAGGATGGTCCCAAGACAGGTGGAACACCTTGAGGGAATCCCCTTTGAGACTGTTCACGCGCCCTTTGCACAGTCATTCTACCATCCAGTGATGCTAGGAGAGGGGATATTGGACGAAGATCTTCTTTGGATAAAAGTAATAAGTTATAGACTTGTCATGTAGTTTTGCAATTGAACAATGATGCATCTCACTACCTATTGTCTAAACTAAGAAAACTATGATGAATTAACCATGAGTTAAATAATATATGTTTAAACCAATAATACATGTTGCATTCAAATATTCATAGTAATTTACACTAATAAATTGATGTATAGTTAGAGTAAAATAGATCTCCTAATTTCACTTTTTACGCTTTTAGGATAAATTCCGCAAGGAACATTACAGCAGTACAATCAGAAGGCTCAAGGCAGGATCCCACTGAAATTTTACTCAAATCCAACAACTTACTATTTTTAGTAAGTACCTAATATGAGGCCGTTTCCTCGAGATTTCGGGATTCTGACTGCATCAACACTTCCAGGTATCTTCAGGATGCCTGTGCGTGAAATTTGAACAGATTCCGACAACTTACTATTTTTAGTAAGTACCTAATATGAGACCTTTTCCTCAAGATTTTGGGATTCTGACTGCATCAACACTTCCAGGTAACTTCAGGATGCCTGCGCGTGAAATTTGAACAGATTCTGACAACTTGCTATTTTTAGCAATTCAGGCTTCAAGAGCCATTTTTAGGGTTTGAACATATGATTTTCCAATGCATGATTGGAGAATGTATCTGGGTTTTCCAAGACCTTCGCAGTGATGTAACATGCAAACCGAGATGGTGACTTTTAACTGCTCAGCCTTCAAAGGCTATTTTTAGGGTTTGCATGCAGAGTTTTTCAACGCATGTCCGGATATTCCTTATGGGTTTTGCGAGAGCTTCACAGTGATGTGACTGGCAAGCAGAATGGATCATTTTTCAAGGACTTACTATTTCTAGCCAGTGCTCGCATGTCGACCAATTTTATGGGTTTTTCTGGGTTTTTTGAGATCCCATGGGCAGTTTGACATGCAAACTCATCCGACATCAGATTGATCACTTTCCAGACACTTACTGTAAATAGTAGTTTCACTCCAGCAGCTCCCCAACACTTCAGTCCAGCAAGCAGAACGACTTACAGCAGAAATCAAGTCAAACGGAAACAGTTCAGGACACATGCAAGTCAAATTAGGGTTTCCACTGTTAGGCCTGAAATGGGGGATGAAACACAAAGGTTGTCAAAACGAGGTACACCACCATTATCAGCATCTTTCAGGCTGCCTACTGGCAAAATTTGAACGAAATCTGAGCACTTACTATTTTTAGTAAGTCACTTCATGGCTATAAATAGCACGTCTGTGCCAGAGGCAGGTATGAACAGGACACTTAAATCATTAAGGACAAGTGGAGCAAATTTCAGGTCAAGCAAAGCTGCAAAGGTCAATCAATTTTAGGGCTTGCTAAAAATAGCAGGATGGCTAAAAATAGCATACCGGCGTGGACAACGGGTATAAACAAGGTGGCAAAGTCTGTAGAGGCATAGCCACGCCTGCTCCAGCTCAGAACAGATGAAAAAACGCATGGAAGAGAACACTCTTCCCAAATTTGCTAAAAATATAAGGGCAAGGCATGGCTAGGGCATTGGAAATTTATGGGTGAAAACTGGCATGAAGATACAAGAAGTACGCCCTTATGAGAGAAAGCTTGACAATAAATCACCTAAGGTTGAGAAATTCCTTCACCACCCCTCATATGCGCCCAAGGAATGGGAGAAAGTTGATAAAAATGCTAAGTGTTGGAATTCCTCCTCATAGGGTCAAATGTGCCCTCAAGTTCAAACAATTTCCTTCACCTTATGTCAAATGTGCCCAAGGTGGCTACAAGGAAAACGTGGTAAAAAGAGAAAAATGCTAAGGCACAAGGAAATTCCCTCACACTACCCCATATGCGCCCACAATTTCCTTCACCACCCCTCAAATGCGCCCTCAAGGGTTTGAAAATGGAAGTAGCCTATGCTATTTGCGACCAAAAGTTCCTTGAGCATGGGTGAAATGCGCCCACAAGTGAGGAATGCATGATAAAATGCGCTAAGGCAAGGAAATTCCTTCACACTAGGTGAAATGCGCCCTCATGTGGAAGTAGCATGTGTCATATGCGCCCAAGAAAGGAAGTAAACTAGGCTAAATGCACCTAAGGCAAGGAGTTCCCCCTCACGGGGACAAATGCGCCCTCAAATGGAAGTGGCCTAGGTGAAATGCGCCAAGGCAAGGAGGGCCTGATTTTGAAAAATATTCTAAATATTGGAAATTCCTTCACCACCCCTCAAATGCACCCAAGAATGGAAGTCAACACATGGAAATGCGCCCATATGTTTGACAAGAATTTGATAAAGGAAGCCTAGGCATGGAAAGATAAGGAGGGTAAAATGGAAGTTCATACCTTCAAATGCGCCCCTCATGGGTGAATTAGAATTTAATTATTTTCTAAGGGTGAGAAATACACCTAGGGGTGATGATAAAATCTTCTTAAGGCAAGATGAAATGCGCCCAGAGACAGGAGGGAAATTTTTCAGGAAAATCAAGGAAAACGACAAGGCAGAGAAATTGAAGATTGCAAGTGTGGGATGAGTCCACAATAAAAATGAGCAGACCTTAGCAAATTTTATTATTTTTCTCGAAATAATAAAAATTAAATGTACCCCTTCGTCCGGATACACATGAAAACGATGTGTTCTGAAGAGAATTTTCTTCTGGGTATTGGACATTTCCAACTAGGAGATGGTTTGAATTTGTTCCACACCTCGCTCGTGTCGTTTTGGAAGAGAATTTTGCCCGGTGCCTGTTTTAATGAATTTCCTAGGGCGAAATAAAAATTTCTCTAAGGCAAATGAGATGAATATGTTTTCACAAAATGTTTTAGCTTGAGAATTGAACTGAACAATTGGAATAATTTTGCCGAAGCAAGCATGAAATCAAATGACTTAGTCAGATGAAATGAAATTGTTCACAGAGGATATTGATTTAATATTGTAAAATGCAAGTATGATGAAGCAGGCCTATGCAGGAGTGATGAATTTTCGAAATTCTAGAAGTTAAAGATTTTGATGCTCCAGATGACAAGTGTTGCAACTGGCAAAGGAGGAAAAATGGAATTCGAAAGTTTGCTAAGTTTAGCTTCTTCTGGAATTCGACCTGGCTATAAGATTTCAAGTTCTTTTCATTTTTGTCACCAGTTGTTGAATGCAAAACATTCTCAAGTTGCTGAGAAAGTTGAATTTGAGGGAGGACTTGAAGTTGCTGAAGGCGTGAGTTTGCAAGGAGAAGTTTGATATTGCTGAAGGCATGAGTTTGTAAGGAGAAGTTTGAAATTGCTGAAGTACAAGTTTGCAAAGAAAGAAGCTTCTCAAGTTGCTGAGAAATTCGAACTTGTGAAGAAGGTGAAATTGCTAAGAAGTTCTAAGTTGAGGTGCTGGATGCAAGGTATTCTCAAAGGCTGAAAGTACGAATTTAAGGTGAAAGGTTGAGTTGCTGAAAGGACGATTTGAAAGAAGAAGCTTCTCAAATTGCTGAAGTACGAATTTGAGAAAGGAAAGTGAGTTGTTGAAAGTGCAAGTTTAAAGTGCTGAAGTGTGAACTTGTGAAGAAGTTTCAAGTTGCTGAAGAGAATCACTGCAAGCAAATATCTCCAAGCATTTGACATTGTGTTGCTGCCAGTAGAAAAACTTTGAAGTGTTGAAGTGATATAAGCGTTGAGAATGGTTGAATCAAGAAGAAGAGTTGCAGGAAGAGGGAACCACGCTGAGTCCAAAAGAGCAAGCACATCAAGACAGGCAATGAAAAAGAAGTTGAGCAAATCCTTCTTGCCGGAGTCAAAGTTGTCTTCAAGGTTGGGCAAACTGAGTGACACAAACATTGGCTCGTTCAACTTGGAGACTTCCAGGAGGAGAATAATGGGAACTGGGGGTCATCACCCGTCAGTTACTTCGCATAATATTGTAAGGAGCGGACTTTATGCAGCTATTGGTTTTCCACCAGCAATCAGATGCCCAGAGCTGATCATGGAATGTGCCAATTATTACAACACAGAGCAGAGGACTATTATTTCACCAGATGGCAAACTGTTGGCCAACCTTACGCCGGAGGCAATTGGGTTGGCATTTGGAATTCCAGTCCATGAAAAGATGTACTCATCCACATTTGACCGATGTGCTGACTTGATAAATTCCAGGTGGATGAACAAGCCCAAGCCAACTCGCATGAAGCTGCCCAAGCAGATAATTTCAGAAGACTTGAGGCAAGAATTTTACGACCTGATAATGATGTTGAGCAGAGTTGGAGGGTGCCCCCAAGCGTTCATCTTTGAACCTTGGATGTTCTATTTTATCAACTTGGTGCTGGGAGGCAAGGACTACGTAGACTGGGCATTGATGATCAATGACAACTTACATGAGAAACTCCGGAGTCTAAGGAGGACAAAAACATTCTACATGAGCTCTTACATCGTCTACATGCTCGCCCGAATGACAAAGAATAGAGGGATTTCATATAAAGAACCAATCGGGTGTGGCTCCCATCAATTTAAAATACATGAGGTTTGTCCGCAGTTGCATTTAACAAGTACCTCCAACTACAAGAGGGTCAATGACGCCTTCACGATGCACATAACAAGGACCTTGCAGCAAAGGACTCATCATAGAATACCTAGAGAGGCACATAAGCTGATTGAAAATTTCGAATGTTGGTTTATCCAGTTTCCGAAGTTTACCTACATCAGGCTACAAGGATTCTCCTCCTATATTGCCCCAATATCCCACCAACCGAATTGTGATGCTGGAGATATCTAGGCAACTTATTGCCTACGATAAGATTCAAAAGAAGAAGAAGAAAGGTGGACTTGGATTCCCAATTACCATGGGGAATTCCGACGAAGTCTGTCCATCACTACAAGCAGCTAGGGAGGCAGAAAATGAACTCCAGCTCTTCCACCTTTCCTACCATACCAGCAGGCAGCACTATGATCCCCACAGGAATATCAGATGGATATTGTCCGAGGAGTTCAGGCATAAGGCACAGATTGAAGACTTTTGGGCAAGTGCAATGGATGAGATTGAGGTTAGGAGGAGGATGCTTTCACGGATACCATTGGGGATGATTAGGGAATGTGAGATTGTCCTAGTGCCAGACCAGATTGAAAAAGATATAAATGTTATACAAGCTGATTATGAGACAGTGAGGGATACGCCACTCCCACTCCCGGATTGGTCTGAGCCAGACATTACGGACTTGGATACACTTTGCATCCCATTCTTGACGTTCACACGGAGTTGGGTAGAGAGGCATGTGAGCCGACTTAAGGGCAGATCAATTCCCCTTACTTACAATTTGATGGGAGATCACAGATCACCGGTAGCTAGGCAGGGAAGGCAGATTGCTCAACCTCCGGAGCCATGAGGAAAGGAACCAGTCCGACCTGAACCTCTAAGAATTGAAGAATCCATGCATACACCATTACAGGCACATTCTCCGAATATGCAGGAAGTGTCACTATTTGTTGATCAAAGAGAAAGATTGAATGCAGAACAAGCAGTGCAAGTGGCAAGTCAGCCACCTCGCAAAGAGTCAGTGGGCCAAAGCATCAACATGCTTAGGAAGGAAAATCAGCAAGAGACAGATGAAGGGACGACCACTGACACTCAATTTCAGCATGAGATTGAGGTGGCTCTTGAGGATAACGCTACTTCGGATCAAGATGCGCAGAGTTCTAGAGATACTGAGCCTATAGACGATGGTGAGCTTCGTCAACACGAAGGCATGGAGGAAGTTCATGAGGTGGAGGCCAAAGTTGAGCAGCCTTTCGTTATTTCAGACTTACGGCAGGAGGTGCCAGAATGGCTAAGGGATAGGATGAGACATGATCCTGTTGATGAGACTGATCTTGCAACGGAGATGGAAGAATTGTTGAGTAGGATCAGTGCACCTCCAACAACGAAGAAGGCCAGAAAGTTCTCTAAAATCTCAACAGATGAGGACGGCTCTCGAACGTTGCATGTGGCAGTGCCTAGAGTGGAGTGTGATCGGGATGAGGTTGTTCCGGAAAATTATGTGATTACAACTATGGAACTTGGCTGCCCTACTGGAGCGCAGGTGGTTGAGGAGTGCGACAATTCATATCAGGCACTCAAGGATAGATTGTTTCATATCGAGGGCAAATACAAAAGATTGAAGGTAGAGCACAAAACACTGATTGGCTATGTACAACACTTGTCCCGTCCTTGTGGGCAAGAAAATCCGGCAATTGAGCTCCCGGCCGAATTTGCCAGAGAGTCAATCAGTGGCTTAGAAGATTTGAAAAGAATGGCACAACAGGCAGATAAGTGGGTTGCCAATGTTCGTGTTGAAATAGAAAAGTTTATGGAGGATATTGCACATGCCTATCGGCAAGCCTCTGACATTATGGCAAGAATGGATGCAGTTAATCATGCTTGGGGTGAGGCTCGTATCTATCAAACGAGAGTTGTTCTTTGCTTAGGAGCTTTGATGCACACACCTCTGGAGGTTTTGGTTGAGGGAGGTGTGATTCTGGAAGGAGATAGATATGACTTCGCCAGCTGGTACTCTTCAGTGGTCACGGGCCGAGGATTCTATGATGCATCACAGGCAGATTTGGTCAGGGTCAAAAAGGCCATGACAAACATCTTTGATGGAGTCCTCAATACGTTGGAGGCTATCTTTGCCAGGAGGCTGACTTCTGAGGAGGTAACTGCAGATGGTTTGAAGAATAGATTGACACCATTCTTTTCTGAGGTGAAGGCCTTTGTCCAGGATTATTTTGAGAACACCTCTACGTTCTCCAGCATTATCCAGAATACCCAGGATGCTCTAGTTGCTTGGAAGAAATCTTGTGCCCGACATGGGCAAACGGTTACAGTGTTGGAGTTTCAATTGGATCATATCCCTCCCATTTTAGATCAGGAAGTTGAAGCTGTGTTGCCCAGGTTCATCGAGTTTGCAGCCAGCGAAAAGGAGAAAGGAAACGCCCTTCTGGATGATGATCTTCTAGAAGGAGATGATGTGTAGTGATTACAAATAGTGGTTCCTGTAGAGGAGTGGAGAATCTCCAATGCATTCATTACCCCACTCCTCTCGGTGGCAGTTTTTAGGGCTGAAACCCTAATCAGGGCTTATGTGGCTCAATTTGAGCCCTCCATTGTATTTGAATCTAAGTCGTCCACTGTATTGGGCTTGATATAAAAGGGGTATCCCCCCTCATTTGTAAGATTATTAGATAAGAGATAAGAGTTAGACAGAATCAAAGAAGATAGAAGTTAGAATAGAGAGTAGAGCTAGAAGTTAGCTTAGTTTGAAAAGGAAAGAAAAGCTTTCCCTTTGAAAGTTTTTGTAAAAGGTTGTTGTGGAGAACTCTCATAATATAAAGAACTTCATTGATTGGTGATTCTCTCTTTCGTTGTGAGTGGTTGAAAAGGTTTTTTTGGCTTTTCGATCCAAGTAGATAAAGTAAAGTAGATTTAATTCCATGCAAGTAGTTGTTAATTATGGAATGTGGCGTTTGATTTGAGCAAGTCTTCTTTCATCCATACCACTAGCGGGCTCGCTAACGGTGAGCTCACCCTGCGTGGTCAACTGGAATATTGGCACTTAACTTCGATTGTGGTACATCTGTCCATATGCATCATTGTGATGGTATGTACATGTTGTGTCATAATTTGAACACCTTTCTCATCCTTTGAAGATTGCACCAATTTTGTGGGAGTTGTCCGAAGGGAGGCGAAGCAAAGTCTGGTTTGAAGATTGTTGAAGTTGATCCTCGCATTCCACCCTTTAGAAATAGATTGTAGAATCCCTACCCCTATTCCTTTTAAATTTAGTATTTTCTCGGTTAACTTAGGAATCAAAGCATCATTGTCAAATCATTCGTGTCTTAATTGCTTCGCAAAGTTGAACAAATTGCATAAGTCCCCTTGGAATACCCAGCATATTCACATCAACCAACTGAGTCTATTCGCGACATAAGGAACCTTGGAGTTGAATGCATGATCTTTCACGCAGTCTTAGCATGCGGAATACTTTGATCAAGAGAGGATAGAGCATCTGTTGGATAACTTTATTCTGTGTTGGTGCGGTCATAAAACACCCGTCAACACGTACTTCCGTCCTAACAAGATTCCTACCTCTGGAATCCGCAGAGGCATTACACTCCTCCATTGGACTGTAACGTTTGCTGCTCTTTGGACAGACTTAAAACGGGTTTTTACCTCCTCCATTCATTCAAATTGCCTATTCTTTCATTCAATCTAGCTTCTTCACACTTCTTCAATCTTGGACACTTTCCTTGACAGCTTCTTGATCAAAAACACTCACTTTCAGCTCCTTCATGATTCACCACCACCATTGTAGTTGCAAGTTGTTGCTTTGTTGGCTCCTCCTCTTTGTTGATGCAGCAACGTTGGGTTTGGAGAGCTTGCGAGCTCACATCTTCCTCCATTTGCCTCGAGTGCACTTGGTTCAGAAGGTGATATTCGTCCATTTACATTTACTTTTGCATCATCTACTTGCGTAATACCATATTGTTGTTCGTGTATTGTTTGGTATTTCCATACTTTCTTTATAATCCTTCTACAATCGTTTCTATCCAGTTGTTCATGGAGGTGGAAACACCAAAGCAGGGGACTAACTAAGGCAATCCTCTAAACACATCCCCAAAATTTTCTCGTTCATGTGTGTGCAAGTTGTTCGTCAAGTGAAGCTCTTGAAGGCCTCAACTCATGGGTTTGAAGGTCTGTTTCTACCACCTTCCTCTCGTCAAATTCTAGTTTAGTATTGTTAAAGTATTCTTCTTGTTGTTTTTGTTATTCTATATTTTTTGTCTTTGTCATAGCATAAAACTCTGTTAATCAGGTAGTTAGCAGGTTTTTTGGCATTCTGCACTGTACTTTACACTCTGTCCATACGGACGCCAACACGTCCCTAAGACCCCAGCGCGTCACGTCAGAGTTTGTTATCCACGTTGTAGTCCTCTAGCAATGGGTTGCTTGAGTTGCAGTCCGAACCTTAAAAACCACCTCTCCTGATCCCTTGAAAGTTTGAAACATTCAGGTTAGCAAAAGGAAAGTGGCAAACCAGTTGTCCTTCTTTTTCGGCCCTTGAAACCCTATACCTTTTCAATCCATTCATCTAGCTTGAGGTACATCATGGCAGCCACCTCAGGGCAGCCTATTGTTCTAGATTCTCCCGTGACCTAGAGTCCCTAAGTAGTCGGTCCCCCTCCTCTACAGTAAGAATGTTTCTAGTTTGAATTGTGTATGCTTTTTTGAATCGAAGTTGTGAATCATCCTCTTCCCGATGATGGATCATTGAGTGTGATTCAAAGCATCGATTCAGAAAAGCATACATAGTTTAAACCAGAAACATTCTTACTATTCTTCGCTGACAATAGAAAAATTATACCTACTATATTGATATAACATAAACTATGTTATGACCTTTTAATTTTAAAACTATTTTATAATTTTAATTATTATATTAAGTAAATTCACCTAAATGTCTGACCCAGCTTTCATAGTAGGCGTGGGATGGGTGTGGAGCAAGAATCAATGATGGAAATAATTAATAAAGGGCTTGGTTTATGTTGTACCCAAAATGAAATTTTTGGCATTCTGCTTAAATTGAGCTAAACAATGTAAAAATGCCATCGAAAGTATGTTTTAGGTCAAAACAAACATGAAATCTTTGTGGGTTTCTGCCCAGGAACCTATGGTTAAAATTCTGAAAAAATGAAAATTAGGGTTTTACACCCCTATTTTTATGGAAACCCTAAAAAATAGGACCTTCCCGGAAATGTTTGAAAATAATTCTGATAGGATTAATTGCCTTCACGATCACACTGATCAAGTCAGAATTATCAAAATGCATGTTTTACTCTGGTGGGTCTATTTCTATTTTTCAGGAACAAAGTTAGGAGCTCCGCAGCCATTAATGGCAGATTGGCCAGTACCAGGTGCTGAAAGCTAAACCTCAAAAGCTTCAACCAAGAAGCTATGGCGAAAAAGGATGAAAAGATGTTGTTTCAACGGAGGAGATTCTCAAAACGAAAAAGGCCAAAATTTGGCTAAGTCTGGAAGGTGCACGTTTTGTCTACCAAGGCAAAACACAGTCTACAGTGGCTAAAAGCGCCCCTCTTGAAGAAAGGCGCCCTTTCTTGAAGGCATCCAGATTCACTCAGAATCTTTACTGCCTCCCAGGATGATCTTCTCAGCTATGACCAGTCTCGCCAGTGAAACCATCAGCAAGAACTTCTGACAAATCAGTCATTTGATAGAGGAGGTCAAAGGCAAGCAGTTCACAGCATAAGTAAAACCAGTCAAAAGCTAAAAGCGCCCCTGCTGGCCAGAGGCGCCCTTAAGCTTGAAGGACCTGAACTTATCTTTTCCAACTGAGAAGTTAGTCATCCTGAGCAAGACCGAGTTGGCTACCCAATGCATCGTCAAGCAGAGTCATCTGACTCATCCATCAACGGGTACGTCAGATCAAAGCACCGAGGGTCTAAAAAGGCCAAAACGAAGAACAGTCAATGAAAATTGACTAAGGCAAAGCCACAAGCGCCCCTCTTGAAGAAAGGCGCCCTTCATTCTGGAGGTCCAAACTCAGTTTTCTGAGTTAATCTCTCCCAGGCATACCTCGTCAAGCTGATCCCATCTCAACAACGGATCCGTTAGCAATTGTCGAAGATCAACTGAGCAGCCAAGATCGAAGATCAAACAGAGGCACTTCAGCCTGCAAAAATGATCAAAACTCCAAAAAGGATGCCTAAAAGAAGTCAAACAGAAATGTTGACTTGAGTTAGCAAATTTGGAGCCAAAAAGAGACCAAACACTCCACAATCAGTGGAAATCATCTTTTGGAACTCCAAATCAGGCCTGAATGATGAGTTATCTTCCATACTTTGTGGATCTTAACCCTAATTGCCTTGTATTCATGCTAGGTGTCCCTTTCCTCATTATTCTTTTTGCAGGTTGAAGGATAAAACATCAAGTAGCTCCCAAGAACAAGTTTTCAAGATCTGGCAGGGGTTTTGAACGGATCTTCAATATTTTTGAAGATCATTGGCAGTAAAAGCATTCTTCTCCCAAGATTGCTTCCAGAGACAGATTATTGCAAAGTGGCAATTTATAACTTCCAATCCATCTTCTGTCTACTTCCTCTACTTCTGTCTATATTTCTTTTGCATGTCACAGGAAACGACAGATTATCACAGATCTGACCAACTGGGTATGATCAGCACAGCTTTTTCAACAAAACCCACATGGTAGATTTTTTCAGAAAAAGTAGCCCTGCTGCCCCTATTTTTTAGGGTTTCCGGAAAAAGTCATAATATTGAAAATCAGACAAACTGGGTTTGTTTGGCTTTGAAGCACGAACAAAACCCATGTGTTGGATTTTTCCGAGAAAAATCACTTTCTGGTGCCTCGCTGCCTCTGCCACCGAAGGGCTCTTGCATGTCAAAGAAAAACTCGTTTTTCCGAATTTCTGACGATCTGGGTTTGTTTAGAGAATTATTCTCAACAAAACCCATGTCTCGGAATTTTTCGTAAAAATTACCCCCGGCAAGGCTATTTTTAGCAGTTCCAGAAAAAGTTGTCCGAGCAGCATCGTGTGCATAGTCAATCTTCAAGGTTTTCAGAACACAACTCTCCCAAGACGAATACAAGACCAAAATGGTCTTACTCCATGATTTTCTGAAAACGACTGGCACCGATCTGCGTCGGGCACACCCAGAGGTCAATCTAGCCAAATTGACAAGCAGAGAAACAAGTCCACAGGTTCCATAATGGTTTCACCTCGTATATCTGATCGCCTTCCAAGGCCAGTTTAGAGGATGGTAACCGTTGGAATTTTACACATGCAGCAAGTTCATGTGCATTTCTCACGGTTGGAGTGATCGTGGTCAAACTTCGCGGTTTCATCATCAAGCTTCGCGGTTTCATCATACGACATTCTTCCATTGAGAAAGATCAAGGAAAACGCCAAAGCTGCAAAAGAACGCGAAAGGTAGTCATTCCCAACACAGAGCCACCATCGGTTAATACTACACTACCTTCCACATCAAAGTGGAAACATAGACAAAAAGAAAAGGAGTAACCCTCCTAAGGGAAGCAGAATGAAGGAGATACATACATCAAGTTGCTGACAAGTGATAAGCTGACAATTGACAGGCACGTAATGATCTTCGTATGAAGAGGTCAACGAATGGACAAAGCACCGTTGACCAATGGTGATGAGGTGTCAAATACCTCAAGAAGGACGTCCTACCCTCCAAAGTAGCAATAAATACAACTGAAGTCAACTTGATGCCCCTTTCCAAGTTGACTCCAGATCTCCACAGATCATGCATGTCAGATCCCACTAATCTAGGATGTCTAATTGACTCCCACGATTTGTGGATCTCAGATCTCCTTTAAAGGTGGATGTCTATTTTGGAGACATATTTGTAACATAAGTTCACTTTTAGTTAGGTGTCAGTCAACTGAGGTAGACTTCCAGTTTGACTTTTGTTTAGTTTCAGTTAACTGAAGTAGATTTCTAGTTAACTGTTTGCTCACCTACTTTTAGACATAGAATAATATCTTGCTGATTGGCAAGAACTGTTTGTTAACTCAAGGAGATTTTAGGGTTGCCTACTCCTTTGAGTTTCTATAAATAAGAGCCTTAGGTTCTTTATTTGTTTAACCTTTATTTGCTAGCAAAATTGCTGCGCCACTGTTGCCAGAGTTCGCTTGTTTATATCTGTTCACTCTTGGATGAGAGTTCGTTGGTTGATCGCAATTGTGCATGATTTCGTGCCTTTGCTGTCCCGACCTTTGTAATTCTTTGAAGAACCTTGAAGAAATAAATCAGATGGTGCAAGCTTGATTGATCTAATTATTTGAGTTATTCAAAGTCTTGTTTTTAAATAGTGCATTGTTTCAATCTCCTCCTTGGACAGGTGTCGTCGCCTCCTTGGATATTTTGTCATCGATCATTATCGTTTGATGTTGTTTAATGATCTCTCTTGCAGCCTAGACTTTGGACAGGTGTCGTCACCTCCTCGGGAATCCTGTTAGAAAGGCCATCGTTCCTTGTTGTTTCCAGTGAGCTGCTTCCAAGCCTATACCTCGGATAGGGGTTCCTCCTCCTTGGCAAGTCTCAGATCCAGTTTACCGTAACGAGTGTTTGCTTGTATCGAGCCCTATCTTGGTATATATCCGAAGGTTCAGAGCCTCGGCCATATTCCATTGAGACGGAGGATTCAAGTGATCCAACCATACCATTTCGCTCCTACGCCCTCATGCTCTGTTTATCTTGAGGAGGTAGGATAGTCTAGAAGCTTAGTTAGTCGTAGTTAAGATCTGCGGAAACCAGAGAAAAAGCTTAGCTACGGCGCATTGGTTTATGCACCCTTGTGTCCTGCCGCTGAGTAAAAAAGATAGGAAATCTTAGTACACCCCTTTTTTACAGTAGAAAATCAGCAAAGAGAGATCTTCCTCTCTATAATCCGAAGAGCATGTACTAACACACTTGCAATAGCTGTCCATTTCCAATAAGCACTCCAGAGGTGCTAATTGAAACGCCAACAGTTTACAATAGCCAACCTGCCTATACATACATAGCCCCCATCCTATCCCCATATACCAAGAGCAGGATCGAACACCACATCATTCAATACAATTATATACGGCAACACAATACAAACCATATCAGTTAGTTTCAATAAGCTTGCAGAGCAGAAGTAGGCGGGTTCAAAAACAATGTAAAATGTTCAGCCCATGGACTTAATTGAAATAATTTTGTGAACGATAATAATGCCTATCCACTACTTATCACTGCCGCTACCCAACGCATACCGATTTTTGACAAATATTAAAAATGAACGCAATAACAGATGTTCAAGTGTTTTTTATTTTTTCAAGGTTTTTTCAAGGTCAAAACAAAAAAGTTGAACCTTGCCCAATTTCGCACCGATTCCATGCCGACTCCAATTCTAGGACGTTTTGTATCCGAGATTGGCCTATTTTTTGGCCAATTCGATAACTTGATCATAAACAAGTCTTAAGTCACTTTTCAACAAAAATTCCCTTGTTTCATTTTTCAAAAGGCTATAAAAGATGTAAAAGAACAAACAAATTCTAGAAAAGTTAGGTTTAAAATATATTTTGAGATTTTTCATAGATAGAAGAGAAAAAACATTGTTTCTTAACATTGTCTTATAAGAAGGAACCATTACCTCATATGGAATCTTAATCACTTCACTCCACCATCTACAATCATCAAATGGTTCGACTCTCAAAAATCCTAACAAACCATACATATCCTCAAGATTTTGTTGTATAGGTGTTCCGATAACACACCAAAGGTGTTGAAGACTCAAACGCATTTCCATTTCTATTAATGCAATTGTATTAGACTCAACCATCTGCACTTTATCCAGGCACAATCACCACCAATGAATCTTTGTCAACGGTGTTGGAACAACTAGGTACCTAGCAAGAAATTCCATGAATATGTGAGGTTCTATAATATCCCATTTTCCTAGGAAGTCATCAATTGTAGAGGTTAGTCTATCACTTGGTCCCTTTGAACTACCATGAGGCTTAGGGGGCCCTGTTGACGTGCTTTTTATGACGACATCGACACAGAATAAAATGTCCAACGGTCACTCTATTCTCTCTTGATCAAAGTATCCCGCATGCTAAGATTGCATGAAAGTTCATGCGTTCAACTCCAAGGTTCCTTTTATCGCGAATAGACTCAGTTGGCTAATGTGAATATGCTGGGTATTCAAGGGGACTTACGTAGTTGTTCGATTTTGTGAAGCAGTTAAGACATGAATGATTTGACAATATTGCTCAAATTCCTAAGTTAACCGAGAAAATACTGAATTGAAAAGGAGAAGGGGTAGAAATTCTACAATCTATTTCTAAAAGGTGGAATGTGAGGATTAGCTTCAACAATCTTCAAACCAAACTTTGTTTCACCTCCCCTTCGGACAACTCTGACAAAGTTGGTGCAATCTTCAAAGGATGAATAAGGTATTCAAATTATGATTCAACATGTGCAGCCCATCACAACGATGCAAGTGAACACATACAATCACAATCAAAGTTAAGTACTGAAATTCCAGTTGACCACGCAGGGCAGACTTACCGTCGGCAAGCCCGCTAGTGGTATGGATAGAGGAAGACTTGTCCAAACTAAACACCACACTCTACAATTAACGACTACTTGCATGAAATAAAATTCTATTTTACTTTAATCTACTCTGAATTGGAAAGATGAAATGGCCTTGCTAGCTACTCATAACCAAGAAGAAATCACCAAGCAATGAAACTCTTTGTATTATGAAAAGTGTTCACAGCAACCGTTTACAAAACTTTCAAAGGAAAGTCTTCTTTCCTCCTCAATCTAAGCTTAACTTCTAAGCTAAGTGCTATGTGCCTTCTACTCTCTAGCTCTGATTCAACTCCTGATCCAATGTCTAATAGATTACAAATGAGGGGGGATGCCCCTTTTATAATAAGTCCAATTCAGTGGACGGTTCAGATTCAATTACAATAAAGGGCTCAGATTGAGCCACACGTGCCTTAATTAGGGTTTTAGCCCTGAAAACCGCCACAGAGAGGAGTGGGTAATAAATGAACAAAATATTCTCCACTCCTTTGCAGGAACCACTATGAGCAATTAATGCCCACTATCTTCTTCTAGAAGATTCTCGTCCAGAAACGTGTTCCCATTGTTCTTCTTTGCCAATTATGTTGCGTTAGGAGGAGGCAAGCACACAACAACACTTGGTTCAAACCCTCCTTGCAAAAAGTTCTTCTTTCGTTAAGTTCTCCTGTTGCTTTCATTCCTGGATGCATTTCTCTCTTGTGACTTTCACATTTCTCTAGCCCACTGCCTTGGGCGCATTTGCCTCTTTTGCATCACGTTCTTAGTGCCTTAGACAAATCTTCACTTTCGTTTCTCTTTCCAAAGTTGTAACATTGTCCAGCTTCATCACCTCAAGTCCTTACGCTCAGGCTCCAGTGTTCATCCTGCAAAACAGAAAGAAAAGCATCAAAACGCTTATAATATAAATTCACTTTACTTACCCAATTTCCATAATCTGACCGCTTGATATCCGGATCTTGATAGAGTTCACCATTTCCAGCAAACTTTTATAACTTTTCAACATCTGAATGCTTGATGTTCTAGCTTCATTCCATCTTCAAATTCTCCTATGCCTTGGACAAATTTCATCTCCACCCTGTGAGTGTATTTGACCTCTTGAACTTTATTTCACCATGCTTTAGAAAATTTATCCCTCAAAGCCTTAGGAAATTTGTTAAACGGGTGCCAGGCCAAAATCTTTGCTGAAACAACACGAGCAAGGTGTGGAAGAACCTCAAATCATCTCCCAGTGAGAAATATCCAATACCCAGAAGAAATTTCCCCTCAAAAATCATCGTTTTCATGTGTATCCAAACGAAGGGGTACATTTAATTTTTATAATTTTTGAAAAATAATAAAATTTGCTAAAGTTGATTCCATTTTATTCTGGACGTATTCCACACCTGTAGTCTTCATTTTTTTATGCCTTGGCACTTTCCTTATTTCCTGAAGAAATTCTCTTCCTGCTTACGGGCACAATTCACCTTGTACTTGGAAAATTTAATATCATCTCTTCCTTAAGCGAATTTTCTAATTTCACCTTGTAAAATGCCTTAGAAACATTTTAAGTTAATCAACTCACCTTGGGTGCACTTCATAACACATACCTTTACCCTCATCTCCCAAGCATTTCCATGCCTTAGCAACCTTTACCTTTCACCTAGCAACTTTTCTCAAGTCCCAACTTCCTTGGAGCGCATTTGAAATCTTTACTTCCATTTTCTAACTTAGAAACTCCTTCAGCATTTCCTTCTCTCTAGGCACATTCCTTCAGTGGCATTTTATTTTAATGCCATAGACAAATTCCCAAGTCTTTTATCTCCTCCTTACCTTGGGCGCATATGAGCCCTTGAACTTTCATTTTCAACGCCTTAGAGATTTCTCAGCTTGTCATTTCCTCCTTATGATGGGCGCATTTAAAGGGCTCTACTTTTGCTATGCCTTAGAAACATTTTACCAACATCCTCTCAACCTTGGGCGCATTTTACCCTTGCTGCTTTTATTTTCCACACTTGGATTTATTTGAGGCCTCCTCACAACTTGGGCGCATTTCTGCATGCAAGCTTCCATTTTCAATGCCTTAGGCAAATTTTGAAGTGCCTTAGAAACTTTTTAAGCCTCCATATAAGCTTGGGCGCATTTCAAGGTGCTTACTTTTGTTTTTTTGACTTAGAAACCTTTTAAGCCCTCACATTGCCTTGGGCGCATTTGAGAGTATGTGCTGCAATTTTCATACTTAGAAATTTTCACAACACCACTTCACTTCATGGGCGCATTTCCTACTCCATGCTTTTGTTTTCTTGCCTTAGACAAATTTCTAAGTCTCCACTTCTCCTTGGGCACATATTGGAAGTGTAGCTTTGATTCCATACACTTAGAAACTTTTCATGCTTGCTCATTTCCCTTTGGGCGCATTTTAGCTCATGGGCTCTTATTTTCTCATACTTGGGCGTTTTCAGCCTATTCCTCCAACATGGGCGCAAATAGCCTAGGGAGCTTCTGTTTTGAGGGCGCATTTCAGTTCTTTAACTTCCATTATCCCATGCCTTAGGTGTTTCCAAGGCTTTCATTAATCCTTTCAAGGTGAGGGCGCATTTGAGGGGTCCAACTTCCATTTCTCCAGCCTTAGAATATTTTGAGAGACTCATCAAGGTGGGCGCATTTCCATGGTGGAGCTTTCACTTTATGCCTTAGAATATTTTGAAGCCACTTCTTCTTGACTTGGGCGCATTTTAGATAGTCTACTTTCACTTTGTGCCTTAGAATATTTTACTTGAATTCTTCATGGTGGGCGCATTCAACCTATGGAGGAGGAATTTCAACTGTGAGGGCGCATTTTCCCATGTCAACCTCCATCTTCAACCTTGAGCGCATTTGGAACCCCTTGCTTAGATTTTCAACACTTAGAAATATTTTTGAGTGGCTTTCACCTCAAGGGCGCATTCAAGGGGGTGGGCTTTCATTTCATACTTAGAAACTTTTTTATATCATCACCTTCCTTGAGGGCGCATTTACATGTGCAAGCTTCTATTTCTCTTGAGGGGCACATTTTCATGGGTGTGCTTCCATTTGAGTGCCTTAGAAACTTTCTAGCCTGCCATCTACTTTTGGGTGCATTTCACCCCTAGCACTTATGTTTTCAATGCCTTAGACTTTTCATTGCTTCATGGGCGCATTTTGCATGCCAAGCTGCCATGTTAGGGCGTCATTTGAAGGTGAAGTTTGATTTTATACTTGGAACATTTTGATCTCTTCAGCCTGTCTTCACATTCTATTTTTAGCAAGTCTCTGCTATTTTGACCTGCACAACCTCGTCTGTCATGAAATTTTCACCATGTGACCTCCTTTGCTTGGTGAACTTGTTTTCGCCTGTCCTACATGCCAACTTGCTATTTATAGCCACCTGCTATTTATAGCAAGCCCTTGACTTTCTGACTTCCACTGCTCCGTTTGACTTGAATTTTTCACCACGTGGTCCTCATCGCTTGGTGAACTTTTTTGCACCTGCCCCTCATGTTGACCTGCTATTTATAGCCCTATTCTAGAGGTGACTTACTATAAATAGTAAGTGCTCGGATTGCGCCCAAATTTCACCAGTAGACTGCTTGAAGGATGTTGATCGCAGTGGGATACCTTCGTTTTTCAAAATTTTGGCCTTTTACCCCTCTTTTTAGGCATCGAAGCTGGAAACCCTAATTTGATATGCATGTGCCCTGAATGGTCTCCGTTTGACCTCGTTTCTATTGCTTGCCACTCTACTTGCTGGACTGAAGTGTTGGGTAGCTGCTAGGATAAAACTGCTATTTATAGTAAGTGTCTGGAAAGTGGTCAATCAGACATCGGATGAGTTTGCATATTACAGTGCCTATGGGATCTCAAAAAACCCAGAAAAACCCAGAAAACTGGTCAACATGCGGGCACTAGCTAAAAATAGTAAGTCCTTGAAACTTGATCTTCTCTGCTTGCATGTCACACTATTGCGAAGCTCTCGAAAAACCCACATGGAATATCCGGACATGCATTGAAAATTACTACATGCAAACCCTAAAAATAGCCTCAGAAGGCTGCACTCTTAAAGTCCTCGTCTCGGTTTGCATGTTATACCGTTGCGAAGGTCTTGAAAAACCCAGATCCATTCTCCAATCATGCATTGGAGAATTGTTCATTTAAACCCTGAAAATAGCCTCTGAAGGCTGAACTGCTAAAAATAGCCAGTTGTCTGAATCTGCTCAAATTTCATGTGTAGGCACTTGGAAGCTGCCTGAATGTGTTGAAGTAGTTAGAATCCCGAAATCCTAATGAAAAGCTCCCAGATTGAACACTTACTAAAAATAGTAAGTCGTTAGAACATGATCAAAATTCAGTGGGAGCCTGCTAGAAGCCTTCTGAAAGCAATGTTAAGCTCAGTTGTCAATTTACCAACTTGATTTAATCTCAATCCAGCCTGAAGAACAAAACCCTAACTTCACAGATTCACTTCAGTCTTAGCCAAAATTTCAAATTAGGTCAAAGAACGGGGACATCTCCGGAAGGACAAAAGATCAGAGAGAGAGAGACGCAAAACAAAAGCCAAAAGACCAAAATGGAGCAAAATTAGGGGGTCCCCATCTGGCATGGGGGGATGTGTGAAAAGGTCACAACAGGCCCCTATGAGGGCATTCGTGAATGGACAGTCAACCATTTGTCCTCAATTGGTGTTTCCAAGCTCAGTGTTTCCAAGATTTTGTTGTGTACCTTTCAAAGAATGGTTTGAACACTTTGTCCATAATATTTTAAGTAATTCACACGATGGTCAACGTCTTGGTTAGTTGGCAGTATTTCTATATCAAGAAAGTTGGCGGATTCTCACTATGAAGTTATCCTGGCACTTATCATGGTCATGGGTATAAAATTTAAATAGCATTAATAATAAAGTTAAATTAAATATTTAACTTATGGCATTATTTTATAATATAAAGTTGGACGTCAAATTAAGGGAGATATAAGGTGGGAAATAAAATAATTTTAAATGGCCAACTTGGACATGGGAATTGGAGGGAAATATAAAAACCCTTTTGTGAGCTCATTTGCACATTCATGTTTTGGAGAAAATTGTTAAGGGTTTGTAGGTTGGACTAGAAAGTTTGAAAGTTTTGGCTTCATTGAGGATGAAAACCCTCGTGAGGAACAGTATGCTATAGGAGTGAAAGATCTCCCAAGGCTACTTGGTGATAACTACATTCAGGGGTTATGCATTGCACTTAATGTTTACAGGAAGACTTCAATATTCAGGGTTTGAATGATTTATCAAGCAATTGCAGATATATTGATCATCATGTCAAAGTAATGGGTTTACAAAGATTTGTGAAGGATTTCCAAAGTTTCTTTACTTGTATGAAGTTGCCAGGAGACATGGGCGTCAGGTTTTCCGATTGATCATTGATTGTAACACATTCCAGATTGGGGCGATTGGCATAGAATAATATTAATCGCTTCTTTGTCATTATAGAAAAAACTAGAGGGCCTTCACTAGTGTTGGATGTGTGGACTAAGAGAGTTATTATTTTTGACATAAGGCATCCTATAGTCTGCAATCCCTTTCATATTGCCAGTCGTGGGCCTTGTGGAGGGTGAGATTGCATTTGTTGGGTGAGAGCTTGATGTGGGACGAGGGTATCTGCATATAGGCGGCCTAGGTGTTGTTGGGCGTGACTTTCAGCAGTAGATTTATTGCTCCATGTATTGCCAATATTTGCATACAATTGCCTTACCTCTACCAGTCGTGGGTTATTGACTAGGGTGTCATTCCAATCGCAGCTCACTTCTAACTGTTGAGTGGACTTCTAGAGAGGAATCGTTACTTTCCTATGGGCACAAATTTAGCCTCCAATCCAACTGAGGACACTATTTAAGGTGCAACCTATGTAGTCTATCACAAGGTCAGATATGTGTGCAATGTAATGACAATATTTGCATTATCAGACTATGATTTTCAGAAGTAGTAATTTGTTTTAGTTTGAATGAAATTTCTACCTTGCACATATTGTATTCTCTTTCCTAGTGCTTTGAATGTTACATTTATTACCCTTGTGTGTGCAAACAATATCGAACGTACTGTTCTTTGAAGGCAAAATATTAAGACCCATAAGTATGCCAATAGTTTGACAAAATGTCCCATAGGTCAAACTAAAATAATTTGAGCAAAATCACAAAGTCCGAGCTCAAACGGGGGTGGGACATTACAATTGTATCAAAGCCCAAGTTCCTGCCATCCTATTGAGTGATTCAGTAAAAAAATCAGAGTATGACAATGGGTTTCAGTAGGGTTGAAGATTCGATCAGGAAGAGTTATGAACAGGAAGCCATCTAACTCTTTGAAGAGTATCAAAGCATGCATGATGGGTTTGAAACATAGGTTTCCTTTAATGATTTCTTGAGATTAGTTGTAACCTTGAAACCAGGAAAAATGGGCTTGGTGAAGTAAATTAGGAGAATGATGAAAGAAAAATCAGAAGAATGGTTGGAGATGGAAGAAGAAGCACTTGTTTGTGACTTGCAACCTATAGGTGATCTTAGAGAAGATAAATATTAGTCAACATGCATGGAGTTTGACAAAACAAAAAACCAATCATCTATTGCAGTCACATCTGCGAAGCAATTTTCAATTAGGGGAAACATCTTGCAGCAGGTGATGAAAATGGATTTCAGTACGATACACCTCATGGTTCAATACCTAATGATGGACATGTTGTGAGCAGTTATGATGGAGCCTTCAAATCAGCCGATGGTGACAATTCTACATTCAATTCCAATGATGTTGATACAGGTGGTTGTAATGTCGCCATTTTCCATTCCGCCTAATGAATATTAATTAATTTAATTATTTAATGTTGCCTAAAAAAGTACAATTATTAAGGTAATATTAAACAAATGTCATGTAGTGGATAGTACTTATCTTTATAGTATTGTAATTATTGTTTTTTAAATTTGACAAAAATTAAATGTAAGTTTTATTAATATGAATAAAAATAAATGTAACTTTTGTTAATTACAGTGTTTTAGTATTGTTAATTAGTTATTTTCATGACCTAACCCTAACCCTAACTCACACCCTAACTTTAATTTTATCCCTAACTATAACCCTAACTCACACCCTAACTCTAATTGTATGTCTAACCCTAACTCTAACCCTAACAATAAATTCTAAACCATTATCCTAATCCTAGACCTATCCCTAACCCTAACTATGATTGTAACACTATCCATAACTATAAACCTAATTTTAATCACTAATTTTTAAATAAATAATATATTTAATAAATGTTATATTACGAATTATTATATATTAAATAAATTCTATAAATAAAATAAATAATATATACTAGAAATAATTAAAAGTTAGATATTACATGTTGGCAATGTTTCTTCTCCTATTATTAATATAAAATTGTTATATATTAAAATGATTATTTATTACAAGTTATTTATTTTTAATTTAATATATATATAAGTATATAAATATTATAAAAATATATATATATATTAAATTATCAGGTTCGATTCGTAGTAGACACAAGTGCAACTAAATCTCTTCATTCAAATCAATAATTGTTAAATATTAACGAACCAAAGATTATAGATGGTATGGTTTTTCCAAAGTCCATGAATGATAGAGTAAACACTTATGGATTAAACTATGTATGCTATTTGAATTGACGTTTCGAACCACACTCAATGATTCATCATAGGAAGAGGATAATGAAGAATAGGATTGTAAAAATGACCTTAAAAAGAAAGTGGTGGGAGAGGATAGGGAGGGAGGAGATTGGAAAATGAAGTAAAAGTGAAAATAGGCAGAAAAATAATGAAAACATAACAGACGAATGAATAATATAGTAATATGATATAACACAAATAAAAGGATCAAAAAAAGTTAAAGGTTAAATGTTTGAAACAATGAATAAATAACTCTTAAGAGAATTATATAACAAAATGATTGAGGAACAATTACCAAAATTATTAAAAGAAATTAAGGAAGATATAAAGAAAAATATACAACTTAAAACAATAATAATTTAATCAAAGAGAAAAAAGAAAAAAAAAAGATGAGATTATATATAAAATATAAATTGCAAAAATAAATAAATAATTCAATTAAAATTAAAAAAATAGATGGTTAAAATACAAAAGCTTATAATATATACAAGCTATAATATATATTAATATAAATAGATAAAATCATAACAATTTAGATGATATATATAAATATATATTAAAGAAGAACCTACAAAATAAAATAACCTATAATATATATTAATATAAATTAATATATTACCTACAAAATAATTATAAATAGAAATAATAAATATAAATTTTACATTAATATATATATATAAAGTAAAATAGGTTGTATTATATATATAATAAAGACCTAAAATAATATAGGTTATCTTATATACCTATATATTATAGGTTATAATTTTTTTTACGAGAACTTATATATATATATATATATGATGAAAAAAATTATTAATGAAAAGGAGAGCATATAATAATCAAATTATACCATAAAATATTAGAAACATAGATAACAAAGATATTAGTTTAATGGAAAGAATACTACAATTTTTTATTATTATTATTTTAATAGTGTGAATCCAAATCTCTATAAAATAGTTAATTGATTTTTGTGTATTTTTTTTTATAAGAAAATAACAATTACATACATAAAAAAATCATTCTTAAAAAAAAGTCAAAATAAGTAACATTTATTTATTTTAGAAAGATTTAATGAAACAAAAAATGAAAAATCATTCTTTAAAAAAATGTTTACCTTGCTTTCCCTACAAATCCATCAATAATACACTTAACTTTTTAACCAATCATATGCACAATAACTATTATAATTTGTGAAGTTAAATATTTTACAAGTTGACTTTTGAGTTTTATTTTAATATTTTTAAAATGTTGTTTTTGATTGGTTGAAAACTAAATTATTAATAACTAATTAACTAAAAAAAGCCAAACTCATTACAATAGTACTATGCCAAGGGCAAGTACTAATAATTATACTAATGAGGTGAATAAAGTGACACCTTGAAATACTTAAAAAGGATATTATAAAGTATTTTAATATCACTTTATAAAATGGTCTAACAAACCATAACTTAGCGATTTTCTGCATTCCACCTTCTTCCTAAATAAGCTGTTGTAGCTTCTCCTTTGTCAGGTCATCTTCTTCCCCACTAGCTTTTTCTGGTTCTGATTCATTTCCCTATGGATCCTCAGTTTCTTCGTTTGGAATATCCACAATTTCCTTTTATTTTCCTTTTCCTTCAATTCTGGGAATCTTGCGTTCCGGAGGGCTGTATTCAACAGTTTCTTTTTCTCTTTTCTGTTTTTTCTCCATGCCACCGGAAGAGGAACCGACTTCAATTGTTCTTACTGGAAGGGAAATACGGACTGAGCCACACTTTCCAAGCACATTCTTAAAGAAATTTTCAAATTCTTGATCCCAATTAGCCAAGCTCCTAAAATATGAGTATATTTATTTGCATATCGGTTCGTTTGCTTTCCACATCACATGGTCGAACAATTCAAGAAATACATTACTAAACATATAATCAGAGTACCGAACCTGAAAGGGTAGCCTATCTCTTTTTTTAGTTGCACATTCTCCATTAGCTGATCCTTTATCAATCCACACGAGTCAAAGTCCTGACCCTCAATTATCATCTTGTGAGAAAAATAGACTGCGCCAGCCGAGGTCACTCCTTCTCCGTTTCTGTAAAAGATTTTATATGAAATTTCATGCGCAATGTACTTTGTAACAGGATTCTTGATTGTCGCAATTATCAGTGCCCTCTGATCTCCGATTATTCCAGTTAGGGTTTCAACTTCTTTATTCCAGATGGATTTCTTCCTCGGTATATCTCCGACTTTGCATAACCCAGACAAATTCTCAATTACTTCCTTCAAAATGATGTAGGGTTTGTCCATAGTTAAAAGTGTCATCATGCAATCTGCTCAAGATAAATTTAACGAATTTCGCGTTCTCAAAGTACGGATACTCATTCCAAATATCCAAATTCTTGTGTTTGGCTTCTCTCAATTGCTTCAATTTGTTGGGTAATAACAGATTCCTCATGGACCTAATCTTTCCACTGTTGTATTTGTCCAAAATGATTGACCCTTTGATTTGTTCCATTTTCTTTTCGCACTTAGGTTTAACAACCGCATACCAAATTATATGAAAATTCTGATAACAACTGAAATACCTGATAGATTTCAAGTTTCGTCAGCAAATCAACTTCTTTGCTTCAAAATTTTGCTACTGAGTGCTCTCCTTTTTCTCTTCTTCGATGCAAAGTGACAAATGACAGTTCCAACTTGACTTTTATAGCTCTTACACTTGTAATAAATGCGTTTGCCCTAGGCTCCACAATAAAAAACAATCAAAATAATATTCATCAACTCGATACCGAGAATGAGCTCCTACCTCTCTTTTTATTCTTTCCTTAGGAGAGCTCAAACACCTTCCTAGCCAATGTGGGATAAAAGATTTATTCCCACATTAAATTATTCACTTAACACACTTTAATATATTAAGGTGACTTTATTATTATAAAGTTACTTTATAACTTTATAATAATATTAAAATATTAGATAAGTCACTTAAACTTTAATATCTCTTGGTGTACTTGTCTGATTGCTAAGCCATCTAAGCTAGGAGTCGACTCTCCCTGTTCTCCATGTGATCGGATGCTCGTCTAAAAATAGAAACCCTGAACAGTGACTTACTATAAATAGTAAGTATGTGAAATTGAGTCTTGAAACAGCTGCAAAGGCCCAATCAAGGTCAACACTGCCAATATGTTCTGCTCAGGTGTCTTTCTATTAATAGGAACCCTGACTTTCCCAAAATAGTAACTTACTATAAATAGTAAGTGTGCCAATCTGAGTCAAATAACCTATGCAAAGGCCAAAACCTGAATCCAGCTGAGGAGTAATGTCTCTAATCACTGGGTAACTGCCACAGAAGATCCCCTATCCAAAACTGTTAGCCTACGAGGGTCAAGTGATAGGCTAATCCTTACGAACTCTGATGCTCACAAAAATGGGGACATTACAGTCCGCCCTCCCTAAAATTGATTGTCCCCAAGCAATCTCCACTGCAAAGAAACTCCAATCCTCGGGACGCCCCAAAGAAGAATTGTGAAATGTCCCAAACATCTCTAACTGACTCCTGTAGCACCAACATAAACATAGTTGCGCAAAATATCCCTGGATCCCAAACCCGGAATGGAACTCTGTCATGCCTAATACCCTCCGGCTTCCTCTACACTACTCTGATCTCAACTTCACCACGCCAGAAGTGGTGAAGCAATCCACTCAAACCCATCCAAAACACAGTACCAATCCTGTCACCACCTGGATCCCAATATAATCTGAACACACATCCACCCGTACTATGGGAATATGAACATCGGAAAGTATTTGTATCACCACAACTATCTCCATCCTCTGCTAGACTCCCATGGATGTGCTGACTCTGCAAATAATTCCCCATAAATGACGAACTCAAGGGCTTGCAGCTACTAGCTCCATCTACTGAAGATGGTGAATACCCCTCCCACAAAGGATGGTATAATCCTGGAGCCAATCCACACCGATGCATCATCAAGTCCTTCGTGTGTGGATCAAAAGAAAAGTGATGAGCACTCCTCAGTGTGTAGTCGCAGTAAAATGATCCAACCTCTGTCAATGGCTCATCACTAGCAACACTTGAATCAAGCAACTAATCCCTCTGACTCTGAAAACCAACAAGCTGGCATCCAAAATCAGCTGCATGGGATGAAGTTACAGATTTGCTTCCAGGAGATGGAAGCAAATCAACATGAGAGCCACACTCCCAACTAGATGACACTCTGCGAGTGCCCTGTGAGGATGACAGAGTAGCGTCGTGTACTACCACCCAACTCTTAGGAGAATCCACCATTGTGACACAAGAGCTACCAGTAAACTGTCCTACATCAACTGTCACGATACTAACCTCAGGAGAACTTGACGCAACTAGTGGTTCTCTACTGCTCTCAACCAAGGTACTCATCCTAGCAGAAAATTTTGTACCTATATCTGTGATAGATGTAACCACATCCTCACTACAACCCGTGGATATAAGATCCTCATCAACTGCCTCTGTATGTAACTGTACTACATCTACAACTGGTGGAGACTGTGCCAAACTCAACTCCACGATAAGCTCCCCCAACCGTGACTATGACTCCTGGAGGGCCAACTGAGCGCTCTCCAACGAGTCCATAGTCACCTCAAGCTCATGAGTGAGCTCGTCAACCTCATCTTCCTGCCCCTTTAGTGCATCATAGCAAGTGCAATCCCACTCGAGAAGGTAATCCCTATCAGCTAGTAACTGTAAGTAATTT
This sequence comes from Sequoiadendron giganteum, assembly GCA_007115665.2. Lineage (NCBI taxonomy): Eukaryota > Viridiplantae > Streptophyta > Pinopsida > Cupressales > Cupressaceae > Sequoiadendron > Sequoiadendron giganteum. Next base: position 683,689,998 of record CM021100.1, on the reverse strand, counting down.
TGTTTCATCATCCTAATGGCTTCTCGTAGTGCATGGAATTCTATAAGGGAAAGGCTATTATCACCGTGCTCATCCGACATAGGAGTACCCCATCCATACGTAGCTAATATCTGTCAAGCAACATCAAAATGCTCTAAAGCTGAAGCAATCATGTTATCATTAACCTTAAGTTGCCCAACCAACCGATGAGATCTCTGAAACTCACGCCTCCTATGCAAGTTCTCCGAAACAAAGTCTGCACTGTGATAAGAGGCTGTATTAACATCACTCTCCTCATGATGAGCAACATCATGTGTGCTTTGATCTATGCACACCTCAACATCTAGGGTACTGCTGCTATGTACCTCATAGGATGGCTCAACTGGCGAGGTAGAAGTTGCCGATGTGACACTATCTTCACCCACTTCCATATTTGTGGGCTGTAAACCACAAACAAACACTTCTGCTTCTTTCTCAATCCCTTCATCAATATAATGTTCTGCTTTTTCTTTAATTGTTCTTCTAATGTAATTAACCACACCCAATTTTCCAGGTTTCAAAACCAACACACAATTCAATTAGGAGTCAAAAGAAACATCATTCTTCAACTCATTCGTCATATTCTGATATTCCTCATGGAGCATGGAAGCTTCATGTTCACATTGCCTCTTGTACTGTTCGGCAATTCTACTGAATTCCATTGTAGCAACTCAAATTTCTTTTTCGTTCTCCCAACAGGATGGTAGGGTCTTGGCTCTGATACCAAGTTAGTAACCGTTGCACCAAAAGCCCGGACTGGAAGTGAACGGCACCTTCCCGCATTAAGAGGGCAACCCCAAGACAGGCCTTGCCGACGAGGACCCTGGACACGTGGGAGGGACAAACCGCCCGGACAGGCCTACGACACCTTCCGGTAGGGGCCCACTCGAGGACATCACAGCCCACCACGCTCCGCAGGTCTCGACCTCGAGACCTCCGGCTCTGATACCACTGAAATGAGCCTAACCCAAACTAACTCAAAACACTTCACTTGCTGCCTTTGGAATTTTGTCAAGCTATTTGCAAACAATGTTTGAACTTGCTGACATGAATTTTTGTTTGTCTTGCTATAAATTTCTATGTTGCAATTCGTGTTTTGAATGTTTCTAAAGATGCAAGATTCATTAACAAAGTCATAGAAATGATATGCTAACTATTTTTGACCTTTTCATACATATAATGTACTGAAAATGTGCATCTACAACAGCTAGGAATTTTGACAAACATTTAGCATGCAACTTCCATATAAATGATCATCTACAGCAATAAGACATTTCTACAAACACTTTGCCTACAAGCTCAGGACTGAGACCATGCATTTACAGCAAAGGCATTACATCAAACATATGGCATGCAAACTTAGTTTCAACCTTCTTATTCAAACTGAAATACTGATAGGTAATGGATTGATTACAAATGATCTTTTCTTGATAAGAGTACCTCTACAATGCTTAATATTGATTTTAGCATACCCGGAAATGCAAACTAGCAAGAAGCTGGTCTGAAAGTGCATTAGCAGCAGTACTGGCAAGTCTGATATAACTTACAGCAGCACACCCTCATTAGATTAGATGCCCAACCATGTTGTAGAAGCAAACCAAATGCCAATGTATCATAGAAATCAGGTTTGATAAATCATTGTAGCATTTTTACTGTTCACGATTTACTGTAGCGTCAACTGTAGCACGGGTACTATTCACGTCACTGTAGCAGTAGATCAATAACTTAGAATTTCTTCATTGAATTCTTTCAAACCCTTAACAAATCTTCTCCAATATGCCCTAAATGATTCAAGAGGAGCGATACACAACCAGCTATAAATGTTCTTCAACAATAAACTTCAAACCCTTGTAGAAAAACTTCACCAATTTGCACAAATAAAAGGACTGAATTATCCTCTCCTCAATTTGCAACCCTTCAAGATATCTTTCACTCCCTCAGTTATGCTATCAATAGGAAGTTTTCGTTTCCTATGATCAAAGAAGAAAACTGCGAAAGCCCTAGGCTCTACAATGAAAAACAATCAAAATAATATTCATCAACTCGATACCGAGAATGAGCTCCTACCTCTCTTTTTATTCTTTCCTTAGGAGAGCAAAAACACCTTCCTGGCCGATGTGGGATAAAAGAATTATTCCCACATTAAATTATTCACTTAACACACTTTAATATATTAAAGTGACTTTATTATTATAAAGTTACTCTATTATTATAAAGTTACTTTATAACTTTATAATAATATTAAAATATTAAATAAGTCACTTATACTTTAATATCTCTTGATGTACTTGTCTGATTGCTAAGCCATCTAAGCTAGGAGTCGACTCTCCCTGTTCTCCATGTGATCGGATGCTCGTCTAAAAATAGAAACCCTGAACAGTGACTTACTATAAATAGTAAATATGTGAAACTGAGTCTTGAAACAGCTGCAAACGCCCAATCAAGGTCGACACTGCCAATATGTTCTGCTCAGGTGTCTTTCTATTAATAGGAACCCTGACTTTCCCAAAATAGTAACTTACTATAAATAGTAAGTGTGCCAATCTGAGTCAAATAACCTGTGCAAAGGCCAAAACCTGAATCCAGCTGAGAAGTAATGTCTCTAATCACCGGGTAACTGCTACAGAAGATCCCCTATCCAAAACTGTTAGCCTACGAGGGTCAAGTGATAGGCTAATCTTTACGAACTCTAATGCTCACAAAAATGGGGACATTACATCTGATCACAGAGATCCTTCCTTTTCTCCCTGGATTTAGCAATCAGATCTTTCAATGTTTGAATGAATTTCTTAGCATCCCTAAGATTTGCTTTCAATTCCTGGACTTCTGCTTTAGACTGATCAAGGTCATCAAGTGCCACCAAAAGCTACTCCTAAAGACTACTAGAGTCCATCACATTCCAAGATCCACCTCAAGCCGCTAAACTTCTTCCGAGGAGCTAGATGCTCTAATAACAACTGTTGGACTCAAGGGAACACTAAGAGGAGGGGAGGGGAGGGGAGGGAAGGGGAAGAGTAGGGAGGGGGCGGGAGGGTGAATCAGTGTTCTGCAAATCTTAACTTTATTAATCTGATATTAAAACCATTTCCACATTCAACCAAAGGAAAGATACAAACACATAAGGAAGTCATCCACAACACCATAACACAACAATTTTTGCGTGGAAACCCTGTAAGGGGAAAAACCACGGTGGAGGTTAATCCACAATTTGAGTACTCTAATAAAAGTTTTACAAAAGAAAATGCACTTGCATTCAGGCACACTGCCTGGAGATCACTGCTCAAAAGGGAAAGCTCGCTGCCTTACAAAAGTTTAGATTAAAACCATCTGAAGGATGAATTGAGATAGTAGCATCTATTCATGCCAGGTTACAGTTCCGGTGAAGCTCATAGATTAGATTCTGGATCCTCTGTCTGACTCTTCACTTCACTCTGCTCTACTCTACACTTTTCTGCTCTTCGCATCACATAGATAAATTTGCACTATTACTCTGCTGAATTTCACACCACACTGATATACTTCGCATTCCACACATTCGCTATCTTCACTCTACTCTCACACTCTCAAAATGATAAAACTGATCTCATATATATATTCGCTATCATGGATTTGATCATTTACATGTCGGCTTCATAAAACATTAAGTTCTTTACAACTATCGGCTAGATCCTTAAACCTTTATGCGCATCCTCCAAAGTTGGTTAAGAAATAGAGAGGACCCAAACAAACATAATCGAGCATGAAAACATTTAATTAATTACTCCTTATACATCCGCAATTACTATATTCGCCAGGTCGGCCTTCTAACACAGATAACCAACAGATTAGTGTACCGGATTTCCTAGATCACATACCAATGAATGCACATCAATATACTTCTTGAATAAGGTATTACAAACATTAACAAACCTTCCTCGGAGATCCACAACTCAAAATAATAGTTCGGTGAGGTATTCAGATCAACATTTGTGCCTTTAACCGGATGCCCTTTTCTTCACTCTATTATGTTGGTGTAAACCAAAATTATATTGTAGACCGGATGTATGACTTAGGTTGCCATCAATGACAACACTTACAAGCCATATGCCAACAATTCCATCCCGCAACAATGGAGCTTTACTCCATGAGTTGATAGGAGATGGCTGTCTTGTAGATTTTATGTGATCAGATTAAAAAGCAAAAATAATTTCAAATTCAACACAAGAACACAGCCAATACCCTGGGAAAACCCTCCAACCTAAGGGAGAAAAACCCAGCCAATATATCTCCTATATATTAAATGATTAGGAGCAGAAATCTGCTTATAAATCAGGCACAACACAATGAATAACAGCACCTCTCCTAGATGCAATGATACAAATAATCTGACTTCTCTTAGGCACGACTTCCTGCTACAAATGAATGATATGTTGCTTTAGATCGCACTTCTTCTCCTTTGTAGATTCGCTTGACTTGAATAATGAACTATGAAAGAGGAGCACCATATAAATAGATATTCAATAGCCATCGCACCTCTTCACCAAGAGAGGTCGGTCTTAGACAAAAGACGTCTTGGAGAAGAGGCGCAATTAATAAGATGGCTCGGCTTCTTTAAACAAAATAATAAAATATTATTTAAGCCTTTATTAATTTAGCATTTGATCACAAATGAAGGCGCCTCTTCATTTAGCATTAATTATATAAATTTAGATAGCTTATAGCTACATCTAAATTTATCTAAAAAATTGTGCCTAGAAGTATTGTCCTGTAGCTGCGATCTTCAACACTCCCTCTCAGCTAGTGAGGAATACTTCCACTATACAAAAATGTATCACCTCATAGTGATGTTAATCATCATGGCTAGATCCATGAAAGGAGCTTATCACCTCATCGTAAAAGAATATCACCTCATTGTGATATCAAATATCACTTCATAGTGATATCAACCATTATGGCTACCTCCAAAGATGGTAAGTACAAGTTCTCATCACTCAACGTGATGTTGTCACCTCATCGTGACTTTCACTATGGCTCCCCCAGAGGGTGAAACACAAGTACAAGTAAATCATCACAGACTCCCTCACGTGATGTTGTCATGGAGTCACACACATGACATCCACCATGGCTCTCCCAGAGGGTGGAATCAAGGGATTTCACCTCTAACTTCTCTTGCACAGAAGAACTCATTACCAAGGGATTTCACCTCGAACTTCTCTCACAAAGAAGAACTCATTAAGAAGGATCACTGATACTGAGACTCCTCAATTAAGGCTGTATTCTCCACCATACCAAGCTTATCTCGAAAGTACACAAACTTTATCCTGGACAGGGGCTTGGTGAGAATGTCTGTCGTCTACTCATCGGTGCTGATATACCTCAACTGTACAGCTTTCCTCAATACCATATCTCTGATATGATGTAGCTTGATCTCAACATGCTTTGTTCTGTCATGAAACACAGGATTGACAGAAAGCTTCACACAACTCTAGTTATCACAATGAATGATAGTAGGCTTCATTGATTGTCCAAACAATCCTACAAGGAGCTTACGAAGCCACACTACTTCACGAGCTGCCACACAAGCTACAATGCACTCTGCCTCTACTGTACTTAATGCTACTGAAGACTGCTTCTTGCTGCACCAGGATATCATAGCAGATCCCAAACTGAAGCAACAACCAAAGGTACTCTTCCAATCAGTGACACACCCTGCCCAATCAGAATCAGTAAAACCATGCAGCTCCAAATCCAAACCTGTAGAATATTTCAATCCATATCCAACTGTGCCACGCAAGTATCTCAGGATATGTTTAGCTGCCACAAGATGTATCTGCCTTGGTTCACACATAAACTGACTAAGTGAACCCACTGCATAATAGGTATCAGGTCTAGTGTTAACTAGATACATCAATGAACCAATCAGCTGCCTATACATCGTAGAATCCACCAGTTCTGAGCTAGCTGCAATTTCCTTCAACTTATGTAAGTTGGTCTCCATGGGTGTAGACATAGGTTTGCAATCAATCATACCAAACCTCTTCAGAATGTCAATAGTATACTTGCCTTGACTTAGAATCATCTCATCTGGCTTTTGGCAAACTTCTAAGCCAAGAAAGTAATGCATAAGACCAAGATTCTTCATCTCAAACTCAAAAGCTAACTCCTTCTTACATTTTAGAATCGGGTGTTCTTCTCCGGTGATAATCAAATCATCAACATACAGAACCAGAATTAATGCTTCATCATTTATTACCTTGAAGTAGAGGTTAGAATCTGCATCATTCTTTGAGAAACCCAAACTCAACAGGTGATCGATCCTTTCATACCAAGCATGAGGAGCTTGCTTAAGATCATACAAGGCCTTCTTCAACTTGCAAACATGAGACTCCTTCCCATGTACCTCAAAACCATCGGGTTGCTCAATGTAAACCTCTTCTTCTATGACACCATTAAGAAAGGTTGTCTTTACATCCATTTGGTGAATCTTCCATCCTCTAGATACTGCAATAGCAATAATGGTTCTGACAGAAGTATAACGAGCCACAAGAGCAAAGGTTTCTTCATAGTCAACTCCCTCGTTTTGTGAGAACCCTCTAGCCACAAATCTTGCCTTGTACTTCTCAATGCTCCCATCAGCCGCATGTTTGATCTTGAAGAGCCATTTAGAAGACACCATAGATTTGCTTTCAGGTCTAGGAACAATATCCCAAACATCATTCTTAAGTATGGATTGATACTCCTCAGTCATAGCATCTTTCCAAACTTGTTGACTAGAAGCTTCTTCAACACTTTAAGGCTCTGACTCAATGATATGACTCATCAAAGCTACATAACTGGAGAACTTATGAGGTCTCTTACTTTCTTTGAAAGTTTCTCTTGGGGCTGCAAAACTTCCTGCCTCCTGCATTATTTTCCTAGCCCAAAGAGGTCTCTTCTTTCCAATCACAATATCTGTCGGCCCATTAGTAGGCTCCAAGGGTTCAGCTGGATCATCATCTTCCTTCGATTCTGGAACCTCCCTCTAATTCTCAGGAATATGGTCAACTTCCATATCCTGAGGAGGCTCTTCTTCATCAATCTCCATATGAGATCCCTTGGATCTTCTGAATGCAACATCCTCCTCAAATGTGACATCTCTACTGATCTCAATAGACTTTTGACCCGGAAAGTAGATTCTGTAAGCTTTAGAAGTCTCACTATAGCCTACCAAAATTCCCTTCTTGCCAGAAGGTTCCAATTTTGTCCTCTTTTCCTTAGGTAAATGAATATACACTAGACACCCAAAGATCCTCAAATGACTTACTTCAGGTTTCACCCTAGAGAATGCTTCTTCAAGAGTAATGTTCTCCAAGATTTTGTGAGGACTTCTATTCTGTACATAGACTGCAGTCCCGGATGCTTCAGCCCAAAGAGAAATTTGCATGTCTTGGTCATGAAGCATGGCTTTGACTGCTTCCACGATAGTTTTGTTCTTTCTTTCTGCAACACCGTTTTGTTGAGGATTATAAGGAACACTAAGCTCCCTCTTAATCCCTGCTTCAATGCAAAAGTTACGGAAAATAATAGAAGTGTATTCTCCTTCGTTATCGGATCTCAACACCTTGATCTTCTTCTCGGACAAATTCTCCACTTGAGCTTTAAATTCTCTGAATCTTTCTAACACTTCCTCAGATTCTTTAGATCTTAAGAAATAGATCCAAGTCTTTCTAGAGTAGTCATCAATTAAAATAATGTAATACAAGAACCCACTCGAGGATGCAACAGACATTGGACCACATAAATCAGAATGAATAAGATCTAAGACACATTTGGATCTACTTTCACTATTATGGAATGGACCTTTTGTATTCTTACCCAAAGCGCAGCCTTTGCATGTTCCTTCATGCTTCTAGTTGAATTTAGGAAGGCCCATGACCATCTTCTCCATAACAGGTAGCGCTCGAAAGTGAAGGTGAGCCAATCTTCGATGCCAAAGATCACCCAAACTCGCAGAGTCATGTACTAGAGCCTGAATGGGCGCGTGCATAGCCTGTAGAGACACCCATGTCTAACTCCAACATCCAGGCAGTCTTGAAGTTAGAGTTCTTAGTCCATATGAGAACTTTGCCTTCAAAAAAGGAAACTTGATAACCCTTGTCTTCCAAGGCTGATATGGAAACAAGGTTCCGCTTGATGCCTGGAACGAATAGCACATCATCCAACTGTAAAGAATCGTCGGAATCCAAATGTAGAGATGAAGTCCCAACTCCTTTAACCGAGTAACTGGCATCATCTCCAATAATAACTTGTTCGTTTGAATCTTTCATCACCAAATCAAATAGATGTTCCCTGAATCTGGTGATGTGGCGAGAGGCACCATTGTCTATCAACCAAGTGTTGGTGTCGATAGATACAGTACTTGACAAGGCTGAATAGAACAAGTATTCACTTGTATCCTTCTGCATAGAGGCATCATCGACATTAGCAACAACGGCCTGCTGCTTAGGCCTGGAAGGACATTCCTTTGCAAAATGACCATACTTGTCACATCGGAAACATTGGACCTTGGAGAGGTCCCTCTTCTTCTTAAATGTGGGGCCACCATTAGCTCCTCTATCTCTATTTCTTTTAAAATACCCTTTCTCCACCTTTCTTCTTCAGGGATTGAATGGCAAGGACATGAAGATCTTCATTAACGGAGTTTTTCCCAATACCTCTTGCAGCCAACCTAGACTCTTCTTGAATACAATCTGCCCTCAATCGATCAAACTTGGGAAGCTTCAATCTTGCACTAATTCCCTAAATATAAGACTCCCAAGATGAAGGGAGACCATTGAGAGCCAACATGGTTAGATCCTTGCTATCGACAACATGCCCAATAGACGAGAGTTGATCTCTCAATTCGGTTATTCTCATGAAGTATGCAATGATAGTTTCTCCCTTCGCCATCTTTAAGTGATGAAGTTGTCGCTTCAGTGCAAGAGCCCGACTGGTATTGTCGATCTTGTACATCTCCTCTAGGGTTTTGAACATCTCTCTCGCAATCCTTAACTTGGAGACGATAGGAACAATATGATCCTTCACCGAATCAACCAACATCTTCTTTGCCCTAGTATCTTTCTTTTTCCATAGGGCCTTTTCTTCCTCTTCCGTAGGCTCGGGTGCAAAGCTCTCCACAAATTCTGCCAATTCACTTTCCTCCAAGGTGAGCATGATCCTGAATCTCCACGAAGTGAAGTTTGACGCTCCCTCAAGCCTATCCTCAATCTTAAGGCCATTCACCATCTTGACAAGTGAATAAAGATGAGAAAATACAACAAGGGTATTGCTGATTGTTACACCCCAATTGTATAGCTACTATTGCATAGGGCAATCGATTGTAATGTTTGAATCTTTGAGATGAATAAAACATGTTTTTGTTATCAAAATGAATGTGTGCTATTTAAATGATTGTCTCATTTGATTGATACTTCTATTGGTGTAATCCTTGATGAATGTTGCATGCATAGTATTGAATTATGAATATTCTAATTTAAGATGTTTTCTATACTGTTAATGTTGTGAACAAGTAACTGCCGAGATTGTATGTCTATGGTTGCAGGAACAGGAACCATTCCTCCAAGCGGAGGGGAAACATCACTCAAGAGAGGGGCTTGGTCGGATAACCGGTAAAGTAAATCAATTGAGCATACACACACTCACTTTAGACTGAGTAAACCAAGTCAGTTTTGTATGAATATAAGGTAAGTCATCCATAGCTTGTATGTCTTGCAAGCAAAGGTCTTGACTGCTTCTGTGTGTGAAGTTTATCCTTGTGCTTGATTGTGAGATTATGATCGTCATGGTGGTATCATGTTTGGATGTGAATGTCGGAAGTAAGCATATAAACACATGTATAGTATATATATGTTTATAAGCGTACGTCCGATAATGTGGAATATTAAATATTTGCCTGGAATTTATATATACATATATACATAGATATATATATTGAAAGTATGTTGACTGGCTCGCAATATATGTATTTGACAATTTAATATGTATACATATATATATTTATATTTGTTAAATATAAATATATTTATATAAGTAATTATATATAATTTTATTATAGTTATATTAAAATATATAAGTATATTATATACTTGGGTATTTAAGTATTTATATGTTTAATATTTAAAAGAACTATAACAATATTTATATAATAAAATGTATAAATGTATTTATTTAAATATTCTAAAACTCTAAGTGTAAAATTAAAAGATTTAAATCTTTTAATTAGAGTAAATATTATAAAGCAACTTTGGAGAAATAATATTATATAGTGAATTTATATATTTTAAAATATATAAAATTATGGGGAAATAAAAGACCTAGACTTTTATAGTCACTTGGTAAATAACATGTAAAATTTACCATGAGAAAATAAATAGATTAACTTTCTTAGCCATTTGGTGAAAATCGTATGAAATATATCATGGGAAAATAAATGTTTTTAACATTGGAAATCATGAGAGGTTTATCGAACATTTTATAAACATTGAGTAAAGCTAAATATTGCGAATTTCCTTCACCATGGAAAATACGCCAAGTTCGAATGTTTATTGGAAAATGACTGAAACTTTGAATGGAGGAAGTCGCGCGACTGTAAATACGCGCGCGCATAGACCAGGTCACAGCCTGCAAAGACACCATTCTGTAAAAGCGTGAGGAGGCTTGAAGATAGGCCAGGTGGGGCGCTTTCTGCCATGGACGTTTTCCTGCAAAGAATGTAATCCACCATTTTTGGACGCCCTGGCTGAGTACACCTGTAGGTGTCTCTCAGTTGCTTTTTACTATGTGTGAGTTGAAATATTCTCCCTGGATAAAGGTCGAATCATCTTGAAATTGCTGAGTAGGTAACTAAATTGCTGCCACTTCATAAATTGACATTTTCAAATATGAAAGGTGTCAATTCTCATGCCAAAATTGTAGCATGGCATGAGAATTCGAAACCTATAAATAGAGCTCTTCTCCTTGGCACTTTCACCAATTCACAACTTACCTTTGCTAATTCCGAATTTGCTTTTGAGAACCACAATTCCCGATTGCCATTATGTTTCAGCCTTGTGAAATTCATTGCTGCTTAAATACATGTACGTATTTGCTATAGTAATCATTTTGACAGTAACCAGCATTACCAGCCACCATTGTTTAGTCATTCTGAGCCTTAGAGAAGAACAGAGGTAATAGTAACTGAGTAGGATATTCAATAAAGAGAGCACCTTTGAGAAAGGGAGAGAGGAATTTAGTTGGAAGCATTCACCTTCAACTTGGTGATCAAACACAGCTATGTACATTGGCAGTCTGAGGAATTGATTACTTCCAGCTGGAAAGAAGCTTATACAAGCATGAGAATTTCTTATTGTATTTTCTTTTTCTTAAACTTCTGTTGAATCTAGGAAATAAACTAGATAAAGGATTGTTTGGCTTTTAATAGAAATTGAATGGCAAGAGGCAAGTGCTTGAATAGAATCCTGTAGATAATATGCTAATGAATGCATTTACTTCTAAAGAAAAAGAAAAAAGGCATATTTTTGTAACCACATTATAAATGTGTCAATGATTGCATTGACTTCTAGTGAAAGAGTAAAAGGGCATATTTATGTAACCACATTGTGTGTAATTATCTCCGTAGATGGAGAATAAGGGTTATTTAGTTATCATATACTATGAATGAAATGAAGGTAGTGGTCTAGAAAGGTCTTTTTCAGCTTAAGTTATAGGGATAACTGAGGTAAGCTAAAAGTACTCCTAGGATAAAGATTTCCTGATTAGGAGGAATGGTATAAGACCCTTGTAGACTGTTTCGTTTCTAAGTAGATTGTTTGAAGGTAGGTTGTCTGAAACAGGATATACCTCCCTTATGTAACTATTTGAAGTAGAATGTCTAAAGGTAGGTAATCTGAAACAGGATATACCTATCTTGTGTAAATTTCTTAGAAGAATGTTGTAGGTTAGTCTAAGATAAAAGATTATCCAAAAGTAAAGGACGATACCTACGCGTAGTGTAAGATAGTCTTAAGTCAAATCGGCCCTAAGTAGTGTATATGATAGATGACCTTCATTCGAAGTACTGAATGAGAATACTTTGGCCAAAGTAGTGGAATATACGACATCCACTTAGATGTGAGATAGTTGAGACTACACTGTCAGTTCATTGTGATCCTTAATGCTAGTTCCAGATTGTGAAATAGCAAGTTCTAGATGTATAGGACACAGCACTATGCTCAGTTGGGTTGTCGCAGCCGGATACTCTACCAATCTCTTTGTTCGAAGGGAGGGCCATCTATCGAATGATAGATATATGGGGGACCGCATTAACAGTTTGTGGTTAGCGGAAAAGCGCTTGAGTGATGTTTCTCCTCCACAGCAGGCGACGGATACACCAAGATTTGAAAGGAAGGGAACCTGGACCGTCTTACTACTATTTGTGCAAAAGCTTACAAGCTATGTATGTAATTGTTTTACTTTTGTACTCTGATTTATATTTACAATGAAAATGGAATTCATGTGGAAATATATATTGTAACTTGCAAGTGTTTATCAATAAAGAAAGGAAGAATTTTATTGTAATGTCTTTGTTACTTGTTACTTTTATATGTTTGAAATGAAATGTTACAAAAAATTAATTACCCAAGGATGGGGTTGTTACACTAATAAACACAAATCTGATCGGGATCCTCTTCAAACCCACTATGATACCATGTAGATTTTACGTGATCAGATTAGAAAGTAAAAATAATTTCAAATTCAACACAAGAACACAGCCAATACCCTGGGAAAACCCTCCAACCTAAGGGAGAAAAACCCAGCCAATATATCTCCTATATATTAAATGATTAGGAGCAGAAATCTGCTTACAAATCAGGCACAACACAATGAATAACAGCACCTCTCCTAGATGCAATGATACAAATAATCTGACTTCTCTTAGGCACGACTTGCTGCTACAAATGAATGATCTGCTGCTCTAGATCGCACTTCTTCTCCTTTGTAGATTCGCTTGACTTGAATAATGAACTATGAAAGAGGAGCACCATATAAATAGATATTCAATAGCCATCGCACCTCTTCACCAAGAGAGGTCGGCCTTAGACAAAAGACGTCTTGGAGAAGAGGCGCGATTATCAAGATGGGTCGGCTTCTTTAAACAAAATAATAAAATATTATTTAAGCCTTTATTAATTTAGCATTTGATCACAAATGAAGGCACCTCTTCATTTAGCATTAATTATATAAATTTAGATAGCTTATAGCTACATCTAAATTTATCTAAAAAATTGTGCCTAGAAGTATTGTCCTGTAGCTGCGATCTTCAACACTCCCTCTCAGCTAGTGAGGAATACTTCCACTGTACAAAAATGTATCACCTCATAGTGATGTTAATCATCATGGCTAGATCCATGAAAGGAGCTTATCACCTCATCGATCTACTTCTTATTTTGTAAAGAGAGGTGATTGTATTTGAAGGAGATCGATTGTGGAATGCCAAATAACTTCTACAAAGGAGATTGAAGTGTTTAAGGTATGCATTTAAACCCTATTCTTTGATCTTTTGAACTATTTTTTCAAGTTTCTTAGTTTTTGATGGATTTTTTCAAGTTTGTGAAGAATTTTTTCAAATTTTTTTTTTTTTTCATTATCAAACAATGACAAGTCTTCAACATAAGTGGGGAGGGAAGTCAAAAGTTCAAAATTGAGAAAGGATCTCCTTTATGGGCACATACCACAAGAATTTCACAAATTCCTGGAGGTGGGGGGTTTGTTTGGAAGTGTAATTTATGCAATGCACAATATAATAGCTCCTATTACCGAGTGAAACTTCATTTTATGGGCCCTAGTGGCAAAGGGATTAATATGTGTGTGGGCCCAAATAAGAAGGGGTTGTCTTCTGTACAAATAGCAAAATTTATAAAAGAACAAGAAAATGCTGACAAATCAATTGCAAAAGGAAAAGAAAGTAGTTATTCTTCCGGAAAGAAAAAAACACCAACATTACCCTCTCAAGCAGTTAGGGCCTCCAAACATCCCTTCTTGCCCATGCCCTCTACGGAAGAGGAAGATGAAGATGAACAACAAATCACCACCCGCAAGAGAGGTCCATTGGAGAGGGCATGTAAAATGGAGGCAAGAGATATTGCTGAAGAAAAAATTGCACGTTGCCTCTATGCCAATGGTCTTCCATTCAACTTGGTGAGATCACCATATTGGTGGGACATGGTGTCGGCAATAAATAGTGCACCTCCTGGTTTCACAAGTCCTGGGTTTGAAAAGGTGCATACCACCTTATTGCAAAGAGAGAAAAAATCTTTAGAGGCCCAACTAAAACCAATTAGAGATTCTTGGATTGAAATAGGTGTATCTATTGTTTCCGATGGATGGAAAGATTGCAAAAACCGTCTATTGATCAATGTTATTGCAATGTCCCCCAAGGGGGCAATGTTTTTGAGGGCAGTTGATTGTGAAGGGGAAGTGAAAGATGCAGAGTTCATTTCCAGGATTCTCATTGACTCCATAGAAATGGTGGGTGATGAAAATGTTGTCCAAGTAATTACGAACAATGCAAAAGTTTGCAGGGCTGCAGGTGCTTTGGTAGAGGCTAGATATGAGCACATCTATTGGACACCTTGCACCGTACACTCCCTCAATTTGGTGATGCAAGCAATTGGAAACCAAATAAAGTGGGTGAAAGAAATATACCAAGAGGCCGAGGAGATCCAGATGTTTGTGACAAACCACCATATGTCACAAGCAATTTTCTGAATTTTTTCAAGATTGGAATTGTTGAAGGTAAATTTCATTTATTTAGTTTCATTTATGTCATGTTTTACATAATTGAATAAAATATTTTTTTTTACTTATTTAGTTATTTACATGTTCTTAGGTTGCTGAGACCCGATTTGCATCTCACACAATTGTTCTGAGACGACTTGTGAAGGTGAAAGAGGCATTGAGTCAAATGGTTATTAGCAACCAATGGGGTATATGGAAGCAATCAAATTCAGAGAGGGCTCAAAAGGTCAAGGCATTGATCTTGGATGACAATTGGTGGGATCATGTGAATTATGTATTGGAGATCACCGAACCTATCATGTCTATGCTTCGGTTTGCTGATACAGATGAACCATGCTTGGGAGATGTCTATGATAGCATGGACACAATGTTGGAGAAAATAAAAATTGAAATACAAAAGAGAGAGAATAATCCTGAAGACACCCTTTACAAAAGGGTGGAAGCAATCGTTCTTCATCATTGGAACAAGATGACAACACCATTGCACCTCCTTGCATATGCCCTCTCCAAGGTACTATACTAGAGAAGTATTTTCTATCCCAGGGAGAATACCGCCATATAGAGATTTTGAAGTTGCTAGAGGGTATAAGAGTGCATTTAATAGACTCTTCACTGATCCAAAAGTGGAGACAAGTGTTATGAAA
This sequence comes from Sequoiadendron giganteum, assembly GCA_007115665.2. Classification (NCBI taxonomy): domain Eukaryota; kingdom Viridiplantae; phylum Streptophyta; class Pinopsida; order Cupressales; family Cupressaceae; genus Sequoiadendron; species Sequoiadendron giganteum. The sequence goes on along the minus strand of CM021100.1, from coordinate 683,674,543 downwards.
GAATTTGGAATGTTTATCATAGGAAAAAATCTTAGCCCTTCTGTTGTCAAAGACCAATACAAAATGGATGCTATTACATGGTGGTACCTCCATGGTCAAGTTTATATGTACCTCCAACCTCTTGCAATCAAGATCCTCTCACAAGTAAAATTTCTTTTTTTTTGCCACTTGTATTGTAGAACTTAACACTTAACATTCTTGAATTTATCTTGCATTTTTTATTTTTTATTTTGTTGGTTTTCTCTCTAGGTTGCAAGCTCTTCTGCTGCTGAACGGAATTGGAGTACATACTCCTTTATCCACTCAGTGAAGCGTAACCAGTTGGCTGCAAAAAGAGCTGAAGACTTGGTGTATATTCATTCCAATTTGCGTCTTTTGTCACGTAAGGAACCTCAATACAAGCAGGGGACAGCAAAGCTTTGGGATGTAGCACCCGAGTCTACTGACTTGGATGCAACCATTCAGGATCTTGCTAGAGCCACTATGGATGATGTGGATGATAATGATGATCATGACATGCATGGTGCTAGAAGTGGAAGTGGAACCGCTTTGGGTTCAAATGATGATGATCTTGAAGTTGAAGCCACTGAAAATCCAAATCACGATGACCTTTTTGATAATCCTTTTGATGATTGATGAACATTGAAATTGAATCATGTTTCAACTTTCATGAACTACATTTTGTAATTCAAACTTTCAGTAATTGCGATGATTTCCATAATTGATATCATTGATATGGCGTATTTGAATATTTTTCAACTATCAATTGACATTTGATATTTATCTTTGGCATTTGGCATTGATCGATGATCAAGTATCATACTATGAAATGATTTAGTTTTACAATCCTGTATATTTCTCTTTTTTTTTGTATATATATATATATATATATATATATACACACGTACCCATACGTACCCAAACCCCTAAAAAAAAATTTCACATACCCACGTACCGGGTTCTCGTACCCGAACCCGTCCCCGAACCCGTACCGGTAACTTAGAAATAAGGCGCCCTACAGTCTGCAATCCCTTTCATATTGCCAGCCATGGGCCTTGTGGAGTGTGAGATTGCATTTGTTGGGTGAGAGCTTGATGTGGGACGAGGGTATCTGCATATAGGCGGCCTGTGTAGGGAAGACAAGGTGGTGCTGGGTGTGACTTTCAGCAGTAGGGTTATTGCTCCATCTATTGCCAATCCTTGCATACAGTTGCCTCACCTCTACCAGCCATGGGTTATTGAAGAGGGTGCCATTCCAATCGCAGCTCACTTCTAGCTGTTGCATGGGCTTCTAGAGAGGAACCATGACTCTCCTGTGGGCACAAATTTAGCCTCCAGTCCAGCTGAGGACACTATTTAAGGTGCGACCTGTATCACCAGGTCAGATATGTGTGCAAAGTAATGAGAATATTTGCATTACCAGACTGTGATTTTCAGAAGTAGTAAGCTGTTTTAGTTTGAATGAAATTACTGCCTTGCACATATTGCATTCTCTTTCCTAGTGCTTTGAATGTTATATTTATTACCCTCGTGTGTGCAAACAATATTGAACGTACTAGGCTTTGAAGGGAAATACAGAGACCCATAAGTATGCCAATAGTTTGACAAAACGTCCCATATGTCAAACTGAAATAATCTAAGCAAATTCGCAAAATCTCTTGTTTCCTTTTTCAAAAGGCTATAAAAGATGTAAAAGAACAAACAAATTCTAGCAAAGTTAGGTTTAAAATATATTTTGAGATTTTTCAAAGATGGAAGAGAACTATAAAGTATAAACAGACATTTTTTTCTTAACATTGTCTTGTAAGAAGGAACCATTACCTCATATGGAATCTTAATCACTTCACTCCACCATCTATGATCATCAAATGGTTCGGCTCTCAAAAATCTTAACAGACCATACATATCCTCGAGATTTTGCTGTATAGGTGTTCCAGTAACACACCAAAGGTGTTGAGCACTCAAACGCATTGCCATTTCTGTTGCTGCAGCTGTATTAGACTCAACCATCTGTGCTTCATCCAGGCACAGTCGCCACCAATGAATCTTTGTCAGTGGTGTTGGCACAACTAGGTACCTAGCAAGAAATTCCATAAATATGTGAGGTTCCCTTCTCAAAGATTATTTAGGAGGAAAGAAAAAGATGTTGCATCAAAAAAGAAAGCTATCTGGCATGTGCCATGATTTCATGAAATGTTTTGACAATGTGAGGCTTATACTTTCAGAGACATACAATTTTTCATAAGCAGTCATTGATCTGAAGCAATGTTTAAAGATTGAGAACAATTATATCAGTAACCGTGGCTCTAGCACTGAGAATACCATTCTGAAGAGTGAAGTGTCATACTTGATCGCTCATCTAGAATCTTACTGAATGGTCACAAAACCTGCCAAGTTAACTTATCAAGAGAATAATCCATTCTGCTTGATTTCCAATATAAAGATAACCATTACACCTAAAGGCTAAAAGTGATAAAGTAACCAACTTTTGCAGAAAAGCTACTTCTGAGATGATTTTCAAAAAAGTGGTACTGGAATTTTATTTTTATTTTGTAAAGAAAAAATATTGTATTTAATAGAAAGATTTTTTTGCAAGAACTAGTGGAAAAACCCTCTCCAAGAAGACATGTTGAGTTAGATTGCAAAGCTCTTATAAGGGATACCCAAGAGAAAAAAAGATAACCCAAAAGGTGCACACTAGAAAATTCTATGCTGTAGTTATTATAAATTCTCTATTGCTAACCTACTCGAGGAAGCGTAAAAGAGAACAAAATGTTGAAGCTACCAAAGAGATTTCAAACCTAGTTTCCAAACTCACTGAGTACTCAGCAAGTCACCAAATAGTTGCAGAAAATTTCTCACATCAAATTTTTTCCATGTTTACTTGAGGGTTTTGAGAAGCAAATTTTCAACAAATTTCAGCATTGGAGTTGCTAAAAGTGCTTAAAAGAATGCAATTTTGAAGCTACAAAAGAAATCTCAAACATAATTTACAAACTCACAAAAGTACTCAGCGAGAATTAGCAAAAAAAAAATTCTCAGTAAGTTTTGCCATGTTACTCGCAGGTTTTGACAGGTGAGTTTCTGCAAGTTTTCGTGCCAAACTTGTCTGAGTACTCGGCGAGTACAATGCCAAAACTCACTGGGCATGGACTATAGACTGAAAGATTGTCTGTTCACAAAAATTATACTGAAAAGACAACACTACATTTGCTTCTTTTTAAACCCCCATGCCCACACAACATTTGAGCATCCTTGAGTGAATTGGATTGAGTTTATAGCAGATTTGATGTTTTTACCAAGCATGTTAATATTAGGTTAGTAAACATGACTCACAATTTTGCATCCATTGTATTTGATTTACATAATTTTTATTGCTGATTTATGCTAGCTTTTGTTAATGTCATTCTTTTTGAACATAGGGTTTAAACTTTAGGGTGAAAAAATGTTATTTTGGTTAACAATATTAAATTTGAAATATATTTTACATGAATTTTATTTTACTATTTGTGTTCAAATCATTGTTTTTTCTTAGTGTTGTTTTGTGTTTACTTACTGTTGGCATTTCAAATCGCACCTCTGGAATGCGTTCTGGAAACGGACAGCTATGTGCAGTAAACTACTATTCGAATTAGGAAGGGAAGATCCCTCTTTTGCTGAGTTGCATAAAGAAAAGTAATATAAACTTAATTACGCCTATCTTTTTGGTTCAACTACGAGAATACAAGGTTATAGAACACTAGATGTTGCGGCTGAGGTTTTCCCTTTAATGAAACTAGACAGCTACAACTTAACCTACGCTTAAAACGTTTCCACCCTCTCAAGTAAACGCAAAGCAAGGGAGTTTGGAAATGAACGAGTTTGATTTCTGACAGAGATACTTAAACAAACTATTCTTCAACATACGTTTTATGGCAAGCCGAAAAAGAGATCATAAAAGTATTACGGAAATATGAGACTTTTATTCCAAGGCAGACAACGCACGCTCAAGATTTTATTTACTCATACTTCTAACACAAAACAAAGAGACGGAAATTTGAGATATTTATATCAAGGTAGACAAAGCACGCTCAAGACTTTATTTACTCAAGTTTTTGGAACAAGGATCGCAACTTCGGGACAGCAAGTTGTAGCAACATGCTTGCAACATGCGATCAACTCAACACAACACATGCACTAAACAAGTATTTGCAGCTAAAGAGGCATGCAAACTTGCTCTTTACACAAAGTGAACAATACTAGACGATAACAAAGAGAAGGTACTATGACACTTATGTCTTGTTATCACAAGCACGGTTAAACTAAAATGAGCAAACACTGCTCTTATTTATAACTAAGCAGAGGAGTAAGGAACCCTAAAATCTCCTTGCTTTTACAACTAAGACTTGCCAACATGCAAGCTTTATTTCTAATTCTAGAAAAGATAAAACATCTAAACCTAAGAAAGCATCTAAAATGGAAAGTGCCAACTTGTGACAACTCGTTACAACTGTTTTCCTTCTTCTTCAAAGAATGGATAAGAATTGAGACAAGAATAGAAAGAAAGTTTCGAGAAAGCCTCTAGAAGATTGTCGCTTTAAATCTCTCACACCTCTACCAAAAAGCAGGAAACTGCCTCTTCATCAGGAGTGTTGATACTATCTTTAGCTGTATTCCGCTTTTCTAAGATCTTCTCCTTTGTTGTGATCAAACTTAGTGAATCTTTGACATCTTCAGCTTCTTTCTGAGTTCTATTCTTGAAAAACATCGCTGCCTCAAAAGATGACTTGGCGGCTCTGCAACTTTATGCATTCTGACACTTCTCTTGATTCTCCCACGGAAGAGTTTTGCACAACTTTTTCTGACGCTTGTCCTTTCGCTCATACCACTCCCTTTGCACGTTCTTTAACCGGGATGATTACGTTTTATGTCGACGATGATACTGAAAAGCACTTCCCAACATCATCCGTTCAAATAATCGTGATACAACACTTGTTTGGCTCTGAATTCAATGGGAGAGTACTCCATGCTAAAAAACATGAAGATTGACTGTAAACTTGACTATGCTCGAACAAGCTCAGCACAAACCCTAAAAATAACTTGCTGATTTTCTCCATCAAACGGATGAATTTTTGGAATTTTTTTTGAGACATGGGTTTTGTTTAGAATCTCGTTACAAGCAAACCCAGATCGTCCGTTTTTGAAAATTTTGAGTGAATACTGAAAAAGCAGCAAACCCTAACTTTCCCCAAAAAAAGCAGAAAAAGCTGGTATCTGGGTATCGTTTATGAGCACATTTTGGATGAACCCATTTGGTTAGATTTTGAAAACCTTGAATTTTTACTGAAAAAGCAACCACTTGAAGTTTTGTTGAAAAAGTTGTGATGTGGGTTTTGTCCAGAAGAATATTTAAGATAGACCCAGAAGATTGGAAGTTGTAAAATTTGAAGTTTTCTCTAACATGCAAGATAAAAAGTAACTGCTGCAACCTTGAGAAAATTGTTCAAAAATTATCCAAAAGATAGAACCAGTATAAACCAGCTCGCTGAAAATTGAAAACAATGGCCTCCTTCAAAGATTTGATGTTCTGGATGAAAAAGGTGTGAAAAAGCAAGCCTTCTTGAGTGCTGATCTGAAAATATTATGAAAAACCAGCAAGTTAAACTCTTAAATCATGAAAATAAGGATTTGAAGTTGCTGCTCTGTTTCTCCTTGAAGGCCACCTGCAAGAAAATAATGAAAAATAAAACACAAAAGTGCTTTAAATATGCTTTGCCTTGAGAAAACAACTTTCTTTTGCCCTAATTCTTCAAAACCCTAATTCAAGATTGTCTAATGAACTTAGACTTTTTGTTTTCATCTTCAATTTTTGAAATCTTCAAAAATTTGACTAAGGCATGAGAAGTTGGGCGCCTTTTTTGAGGTATGCCATCCTTTTTTCCAGACTTAGCCAACTTTTCAGCATTTTCAACTTCTGCTGATTTTTCAACCCTGTTTCAGCTCTGTCTCCTGGCTTCCAGATTGATCTGGCGAACGAGCTAACCATTCCATTACGGAGCCTGATCAAATCTGACAATATGGTTCTGGAGACATCATCTGCTAAAAACTTCATTTGATCCTTTGAATTGTCGGGTGCCTATCCTTGAAAAGGGCGCCCATTTTCTCCAGAGTTAGTCAATTTCATGATCTTCAAACTTTGCTTGTCTTCTAATCTTCAGATGAATCCATGATTCTGGGCGTTGTACTGATCAAAATGACTGGCTAGCGGATTCACTGGATCGCTGAGATGATTCTGGAAGGGGTCCTCTAGATACCTCGTCTTTGAAAACTGACATTTGATGGCTCAAAACCCTAAGCGCCCTTCTTCTCCAGGGGCGCCCATGTTCACCAGTGTTGGATTATTTTCATCGTTTTTCACTCTCAGAGTTTGAACACTTCTTATCATGGCCCCTATTTGATCTGACTTTGTCGGAAACAGAATGATTTGACGAGCTGACGAAGACATTCACTGCAAGCTGATGAGAATTTCAACAATGTTGCCTGGGAGAGGCAATCCTAACTTCATCATCTGACCTTCCAAAAAGATGAGCGCCCTTCTTCTCCAAGGGCGCCCATGTTTAGCAGAGTTAGAAATTTTTATGCAATTTTCAACTTTCAACCTCGTTTGATGTGCTTTTCTTGTCTTTGACTGTCAGAACGGAAATTTTTCTAAGGCATGAAGGTTTGGGCGCCCTGCTTGACTGATGGCGCCTAGATTCACCAGAGTTAGACAATTTTTTGCATTTTCCAACTTTTTCAAATTCTTCACTCCTTTCTCTGTTTTTCGTGCACGTTCCTCGTTGACAGCTTCTGCTTGATGCTTGAACATCTGATTCTGATACCTGTCAGCCGACTAACCTCCATTGATAACCTTGATTCTCCAAAAGAAGCTTCTGAAAAAGCAGAATAGACCCACTAGGGCAAAACTAATATTTTCATGATTCTGACTGCACCAGCCTGATGAGGAAGTATTTTAAGCCAATCAAAATCAGTTTTAACTCTAATGGCCAAAATTTTCTATTTTAGCAATTTACTATTTTTAGAAAATTTTGCAAGTATCCATTTCTTAAGAAACCCAGAAAAACCCAGAAAAAGATTCTATTTTTAGAAAACTGCTAAAAATAGAATTTTCTTAGAATTTAGGGATGAAAAACTGAAATCTGGGTATTGTTGGTTTGATCGTTTTGGACCGACCCAGATTGTCAGATTTTGAAAATTTAAGGTTTTGACCCCCATGCAAGACATGCAAATCCCAATTTTGACCTTTTTGACAGATTTAACAGTATTTGGACACATTTCTTCAAAATGCCTAAGTGTAGCAAAAATTTTAATTTTGGGGTACAACACTTACAAGGGCATCCAACTCCACATCAAGCTTAGCATCAGCTAGTGGAAGTCATGACTCCTTGGAAATATGCCACAATGACACTGGTATTAGGGAATATTATTTGTCCCTTTGGCTCAAAGAAGCTTAATGAAAACATCAACTGCCTCAAATACCATATTGTATGCCTTCTTTGCCACAACACCAAACCGTGTGAAAAGGCCATAGAAATGACAAAATACAAGATTTGGGCAGTCTTTGCAATGTTGGATGAAATGAAACTAGAGGGGGCACACAAGCAAACATTAATCATGATTTGCCAATAGAAATGAACATAGATCTGGCAAGTATTGTGTGCTCTAGTCCTGTCCAATGATACATTGCACATCCATGTCATCCAGTTTGAGCAAAGCCCAATCATATGTTTTTTTTGTACCTAGAAACATACTTGGAGCACAACCTTCATTGTAAGGTATAGGGTGGAACAAGAAGGTGCACCAAGAAGCAAATAATGCCTATGCTAATTTCTAGTGTACAACAACCTTCGCTTCAACATGGTGAAGAGCCTATACTAGGAGAAATCAGTGATGGCATTAACACTTGTAGGGAAAGGGTACAATGCCTCATCTCCAAAAGACTTAAGTGGGAAGTTGCTCTTGGATGTTGTTGCAAATACAAAGTCAATTCTAGAAGAACAAAAGAAGCAATGGAAAAATTCAGATGCAACATTCTTTCAAATCTTTGGACATATGTACAAAACCACACCCTCATCAATTTTTTGGTGGCTTCAACTAGTGAGATTGTTTTCTAGAAGTCAATTGAAGCCTCAAACAAAATAAAGAATGCAAAAACATTGAATCCAAAGATGGAAGAGGTTGTCTTAAAGGTGGACATAACGAATAAGGTGCAAGTTGTCATTGACAATGCAAAATTATGTGGCAGCTAAAAGATTGCTCTAAGAGAGGCATCCATCACTTTTTTGAACCCCTTATATGGCCCATTCTCTTGACCTCCGTTTGGAGGACATTGGAAAAATTGATTGAGTGAGCCTAACTAAGATGATGCCACGAACATCACAAACTACATTTATAATCATTCTTTGGTTCTTAATTTAATAAGAGATCACACCAAGAGGAAGGCGCTTGTGTGACTAACTGTCACAAAGTTTGCAACTAACTTCCTAACATTGCAAAGCATTTATAATTTGTTAACACTATTGAAGCAAATGTTTGTGAGTCAAGCATAGCTAGACTCAACATATTCAAAGAAGGTTGATGGAGAGAGGATTGTATAGATAGTTTCTGATGGTGCATTGCGAATAGAGTTGCAAAGATCATCAAGGTAACTTCAAAATTCAAATTAAATTTCAAATTCAATCCACTTTTTTCAATTTTTAAAAGTATTTACTTAAATTGTAAGTTTATAACTTTAATTCGTTTGTCCTTGCAACGCATTGAAGCCTTCAATGATGGTTTTACAATTGATCAATGGAAATTAAAACCCAATCAGATACATTTGTGAGGCAATGGATACAACCAAAGAATTCATCCAAAAATAATACAAGAGGGATAGAGACAAACTTTATCCCATTTAGGAGATCACTGATCAAAGGTGAAACAATAAACTCCACCAACCTATTCATACAGCAAAGTACTACCTCAACCCCAAGATTTTCTTATCTAATAGTTATGTTGTACCCAAACTAAATTTTTTGCTTCATTAAGGCATTTTGCTTAAAATGGTCTAAACCTTGTAAAATGATGTCAAAACATAGTTTTTGGGCCAATCAAGTATGGGCTTTGAGTCAATGTGATGTCAGGAAGATACTAGCAAAATTTGAAAAACTTAAAATTTAGGGTTTTTGGACCTTTGTTTTTAGGCCAAAAAACCCAAAAAATTGAAACTTGTTAGAATTGACTGAAAATTGTTTTCATTAGTTTATTTTACTTCACGACTACAATGGTGAAGTCAGATTCAATTAAAACTCAATTGAAGTCCGGTGGGTAGTTTTCACTTTTTCAAATGAAAAGTTAGGATCTCTGAGGTCAACAATGGTAGATAACCAAGTTACCAGGTGTTGTAATCTAAGCTTAAAACGCTCCAGCGAAGATTTTATGGCCAGAAATGTTCAAAATGATGCTTCGCGATGGAGGGGTTTTTCGAAGCGATGAAAATCATCAAAAACAATCTGTTTGAAAAGGAAACAAAAAAAGAGTGCCTGTTGGCCAAGGGCTCCCAAGGTTTTGAAGGCTCAAATCAACTTTTTGAGGTTTGTCACATCCAAGAAGTCTTCTCTAGAATCTTGCCAGCTTCGCGATGAGCCTACCAGCCAATCCAGAAGATTTGTCTAGCACCTAAAATCGGAGATTGAATGAGGAATCAGCAAGTTGCAAAAATGGCTAACACTAGTCGAAAAAGTGCCCCTGGAGGCTAGGGGCGCCCATCATTTTGGGTAAACAGATGTGGTTTTCGGAGGCTGTCTTCTTCAAAGCATCTGCTCGGCATCCTATTAGCTTCACGATGAATTCAATAACAAGCTCACGGGGCCTATCTAACGCTCGAAACTGAAGATTGAACACGAAATGAGGGAGATGAAAAATGATAAACACTGGAGTGAAAAGCGCACCTACTAGCCAGGGGTGCCCATCTTTTTGAAGCACCAAATGGAGGTTTCAAATCAAATGACACCTAGAATGTTTGTCTCAAACTTAGTCTGGCTTCGCAACGCATCCATCAGCTGGTGAATCTGAGTTGCTGAACTGCTAGAATCAGGAGTCAAACATAGGGTTTTAGTCATGGTCAAAATGTCCAGAAAAGGCAAAAGCGCCCCTAGAGGCCAGGGGTGCCCAGGGTTTTGGAGCCTTAGATACAGTTGTTTTGGTCATCTCAGATACTCATCCTATCCGTGATGCTTCCAGCTTTTTGTTGCATACCTCAATCAGGTCAAAAGACTTGACAGCAGCCTGTAGTTGGAAGTTAAGTGAATTTTTAGCCAGTTGGAAAAATGGCTATCTCTAGGAAGAAAAGCCCCCCTGGAGGCCAAGGGTGCCCATGTTTTTCAAATGCCAAATGATGTTTTTAAGAAAAGTGTTCTCCAAGAGCTCTTGTTCAGAATCTAGCCAGCTCCGCAATGAGCCTGTCAGCTAATTCTGAAGTTTTGCCGAGTACCGGGAAACATAAGATGAAGGTCAAAATCAGCCTCAAAATGATGAAAATGCATGAAAAAATTTCTGAGTTTGAGGTCAAAAGTGCCCGTAAAGGCCAGGCGCACCTTGAATTTTTAGGCCTCAAATGATAGAATTAGGGTTTGCAACTTCAAGCAGATTCTTGTCAATTTTGATCTTGCTCTTCAATGAAACTGTCAGTCAATCAATCTGACATGTCAATCAATCAGAATCAGTGATCAAACATGGACTCCGATGAGGTTTTCAAATTCAAATTTTCCAAAAATTGGTTGTTTGGAAAGTGACACCTAAAGTCAAAGGTTGACTTTTTGAACTCAAGAGAAGGTGGCGCCCTATAAAGGTGGAAGCAGTTAACTAAAATTAGTTCTCCAGTTCAACTCTTCAAGTCGACTTCTTCTTGACTTCATTTTCCTTGTAACTAGGCGACTTCTTTTGCATGCACCAGTTAACTGAGGCTTATAGAGGTGGCACCCTAATTAGGGCATATTTCTCAACCAGTTAACTATTTTGAGGCCCAATCACAAGCAAGGCGTTGGTTTAAAGGTCCAATCAGAAGGCTAGCGCCATTTTTTTCAAAATGCATGCATTTGTGACGCCTTTTATGATAAATTTTTATTTGTTAAGACAAGAGGCATCCATTATTCTCATCACAGGTGGAAGCAAACACGTCTTTCTTGAGCAAATAAAGATCTGAAGGTGCTACAAACAATATTTTTCAATGTTCTTCGCAGTGCCAAGTCCAAATTGTTCAAAGGAGGTATTCTTCAGACTTCATTTTTCAAAGTGCATGCAGACTTCATCAAATCCAATTCAAGCATGGTCGACTTTTTCAGTGACAGAATAATAAACTTCTATTTCTATATCAAAAATTCTTCTATTCTTGTCTTAGTTTTTCTTTCGCATGTTAAAGTAAACAGCAGAGCTTTTAGAATTAGATCATTTGGGTTCACATATTTCAGCATCATCAGCAAAACCCATGTTCCAGAATTTTTCGTGAAAATTGCCACATTGCTTCCATTTCTGGAGCACTGTGCTTTTTTCCTTGGGCGCCTCTAACTAACTAGGGCACCCAACTCCTCCAGAGTTAGTTTATTTTTTGATGATTTTCAACTCTTACACTTGCTTTTTGATCTTTTGATGGATTCTTGTTTCTATATGATCTAAAGCTATGATTGCCTAATGGCTGGACTTGTCGGATAGCTCAGAGGATTCTGAGAGGGGTCTCTTGGGAGTGATATCTCTTGAAAAGTTGATTTGAGGCCTCAAAAACTTGGGCGCCTTTGACTAACTCGGGTGCCCAACTCCTCCAGAGTTGGTAAATTTTTGGGAATTTTCATCTTTGCTTTTGACTTTCTTCATTCTGCACAATTTTACCCCTCTAATCATTCAGTGATATCTGATGATTAACAAATCTGACGAGCTCACCGTTGAATCCATTGCAGAGCTGGATTGAATCTGAAGAAGAGTTGTTGGGGACTGAAAACCCTAATTTTATCTTTTAAGCACTCAAATCCTTGGGTGCCCTTGGCCACCTGGGGCGCCCATCACTCCCAGACTTAGTCAATTTTCCTTGATTTTCAATCTTCAGGTTTTGATTTTCCATTTTATGTCCTCTGTTTGATCTGCAATTGTTGGTGACAGATGAATCCGATGATCAGGGTGAGACATCACCGAATAGCTAACAGAATTCTGAAGACAATGGTCACATTTGCAAACCCTAATCACTGCATTAGGTGGCTCAAAACCCTAGGCACCCCTGGCTACCTAGGGTGCCCAAAGTTTCCAAAGTTAGTTTAATTTTTTTAATTTTCATGGTTTGCATTCTGCTACTCTATCAAGACTCCTTCGATCGATCTGAGATTCTGGCTGATTGGTTGATCTAATCGATGTGCTAATGGATCCACTATGAAGCTGGGAGGATTTTGAGCAACAATGGTCTGGAGGCAGAAACCCTAACTCTGACATTTGGTGCCTTGAAATCATGGGCGCCCCTGGCTACCTGGAGCACCTATGTTTGCCAGATATAGATTTTATTTTGCAATTTTCACTTTTCCCTTCATTCCTTGTGGCAACCAATGCTTTGACTGTCAGGATGAAATAAAATATTCTAAGGCAAAGAATCTTGGGCACCTAGACTGAGTTGGGGCGCTTGAACTTTCCAGTGTTAGCCAATATTTTGCATTTTTCAAGATTCTTCAATTTTCATTCTCCATTCTTCATCCTTCAATCATCTGTCGTAGTTTCTTGATTTGTGCAATGCTTGAATGTTTGAATCTAACACCTGGCAGCTGAGTGACCTCCATTGATGGCCTTGGAGCTCCTAAAAAAGCTTTTGAAAAAGCAGAATAGACCCACTAGGGCAAAACTGGTCTTTTTGTGATTCTAACTAGACCGGCCTGATGAGGAAGTATTTTAAGCCAATCAAAATCAGTTTGAACCCTAGAAGCCAAACTTTCTATTTTTAGAAATTTTCTATTTATGGAAAATTTTGCCAATATCTGTTTCAAAAGAAAACCGAAAAAAATCCAGAAATTCTAAAAATAGAAATTTTCCTAAAATTTAGGGCCGAAAATTGAAATTTGGGTTTTGTAGAATTGGTCATTCTGAGCAGACCCAGATCATCAAATTTTGAAGATTTTGAGTTTTTGACCCTCATGCAAGACATGCAAATCCCCAATTTTGACCCTTTTTTTTTACTAATTTTAACAAGACTTTGACTCATTTCTTCAAAATGCCGAAGTGTAACAAAAAATTTATATTGGGCTACAACACAATAGACGTACCCGGAAGTCCTCAGATTATTTAAATAAAGAAGTTTTGTACATGCCAGGCAAGAAATGTTGAATCTGGTGAAAAACAACACCCACCTCTAGATTTGGATTTCTCCCACGTAGAAACTGTATCAAAGGCTTTGTGAGATCAAGGCGTCCAAGATGGAGTCAAGAAAGGGCCAAAAAGAAAGGCGTTTCAGCCTTCTCCTTCACACGCCTCTCCCAAAGAGACATGCCTCCGAAGGTACAAAGTACGGCCCTCTGAAGAAATGGTTCAGCCTCTGTGTTGATGCAGACTGGTGAGGAAAGATGGCATCCAAAAGGTCAAACCCTTTCCCTTATTGTAAACTGATAAAATACTGAGCATAAAAACTCTAGCAAAGCTCAATGGACTCCTAGATTGAAGCTCTCACTCTAGCAAAGATTCAGCTGGTCTTTCATAGCCTCAAGAATGCAAACCACTGAAGAATTCTTGCTCTCCAATGGTAGAAAATCACTGTAGCCCTTGTCTCAAACAAATGCACAGAGAAGTCAAAATAGAAGCGATGTCAAATAATCATCAATGAATGAAGTAGAATTGCTTCTTTTGCCTTATATCCCCAAAAGGCACAATTCCCAAAAAGTCACAACTTAATTGCCATTTAAATACATTAAAATATATTTAAGTCACTTCAATAGTCTTTTAAATCCACTTTATCAATTTGGGCGCACCTTTAATGACTTACACAATTTGATTTTCACTTTATAACATTTAAGTCATCACTTTATAATATTTTAAGTGTCTTCTAATTATTATAAAGTCAAATTATAACTTTATAATATCTCCGTAGTCAATTAAATATTCAACCTGTTAGTGTTTTATAGCTTCGAGAGCTATTTTCTCTTAATTAAAGGCAAGTCGGCCTTTGCTCCATAAATAAATTATATTTTTCTAAGGGCCAACCTAGAGAGGAGGTCGCCCAACTTTGTGTATAAAGAGGATGAAGTCCTCACATTTGATCCAACAATCAATTCACTCCAATTTGAATATCTTCAATAGCAGTTCGCCTCCTAGCAGCAGATCAGACTTTGAAGAAGTGTTATCATTAGTGCATTTAAGGTTCACTTCAAGGAGAAGTGCTATTTCTCATTGTATGAGACTCGGCCTATTCTAGGGCCTGATTTTGTATGCACTTTTCTGCACTTTTCTTCTAATATATAAGAGAATATTGTTGTTGGGTTTTTCTCCCTTGAGTAGGAGGGTTTTCCCAGGGTAATCATTGTGTTCATTGTTTCATGTGTTGAGTTTTTTGCTTATTGCATTTCTGATCATAAAACTAACACAACCACTAAAATATTAATATCTCCCTCAATTCTCAGTGTTTTGATATGTTGTCAGAAGCTGGCAAACACTGAACTGCAAAGGCCTACACTAAGCCCAATACTGAACTGAAGGGGTGGAAATGACAATATCCACCATTATTTGCCACTCAGACCCTCTATCCACACATATTAGCCTACGAGAGTCCAAGTAATAGGCTAATCATCATAAAACAAGATCACACTAAAAAGGGGGCATTACAAAAGACCAAGCTTCTAAAAGCATTTATGAGTGTGTGTCTAAGCTTAAATTATGCACTTGAAAGAGAAGGATTCATTTTCAAAATTCAAAGTTCAAGGTACTATCTGAAGTGTGCACCCAATGTATTGGGATGCACTTGACAAAGGGGAGATTGTTTTTGAAGACAGAGAAACTCCAATGTAGAAGGTCATGCTCAAGAATGGAGAAAATCTAATTTCAAACTCAAATTTTAAATCCAATTATCAAGCGCACTCCTAAGGTGCAAGTGCACGCCTCAGCAAAGGAAGATCAAAGTTTAAACTGTAGTTCACAAGCATGTGCCTAGAGCTGAAGTGTGTACCTCTTATATGGGGGTTCAAAGACAAGCTCAAAAAGGTGGAAGTCTAATATTGAGGGACACACCTATTAAAGGAGCAACCTAAGATAGGAAATTTCTTATTAATAGGAATGTAAATGCAAGCAGCCAACCAGCTATTTTAACAAGGTGGTAAAGCTATTAATAAGAGCAAGCATCTATATTCCAGATAGTCATGCCTTTTTCAAAACAAGTCTCCATAGATAAGATGGAGGTGGTGTCTTTTTTAGAAGATAAACTTGTGCTTAAAATAAGCTTTTTTCCTTCATTGTTTTGCACAGCAGACAGGATACTGCAGGGCACGCAGCAGAATTTCACTAACAGCAGGCACACAACAGGATATTATCAGTGGCATGCTTATTCTTTTTGAGATTTTGTAACAGATTTTTAGCAGAGTCTAATAAAGAGATATCAGTCATTTCAGCAGTCTGCTGTCTTCTAGAAAACTTCCTTTTCCTATCTATCTTCAGCATTCTTTGAAGAAAATCAGTAAAAGGAGCAGTAAGCGAACACTAATCTTTTCCTTCCAAGACCTCCTTTCTTATATAATTTGCAAGTTATTTCAAGATGAAATCAGGTTTCAGAACAACAGTATAACACATTTTTTGTAGGAAAAACAGACTTATACCAGCCCATTATCATCAGAGAATGTAATGCCCCCGATTCCCGAATAGTCACCACTGAATTAATTTAATTAATTAAATATTAACTTGTCCAAAAATAATAATATTTGTGGACGTTTATATTTAATTAATTAATTAATTAACGTTAAAGTGACTTTATAAAATAATATGTTCAAATATTATATAAAGTTACTTTACAAAGGCAAATTAATTAATATTTAAATATTAAAAAGGTGGTGGATTATAAAAGGTGGTGGAAATGAATTGAAAGACTATCATTTGGAAATTGGATTGCCAAGAATTTGGAGAGCATAGCTTTCAGGAGGCTTGAGGATGGAAACCCTTGAGTTTCAGGGTGGTCTTGGATGAAAACCCGATTCCATCAGAGGGCAAATTCACTCAGGATTCGCATTTGGGCTTTAATGAACAGTTGTTCGGTTATGAGAAATTTGAGAAGTCTCTTCCAAAGACAAATTTCAGTGCATTGATATTTCATGGCTGGAGGTTTCACAAGATAGAGAGACTATATATTGTATTATGGAATATTGCTGATAAATATTTCATGAAATCTGGAGACCAGCCGCATGGTTAATGTTGTCATACATATTTTAAATACCCATTTGTACCCCTCTACTCTCATAAGGAGTGTTGATATTATTCTAAGTTGAGAGCAAGTTGGAGTTGAATGGTCAAAAGCTGACTGTATACCTTGGAGGAAGCAAATTAAGGAAGTCACTGACTTCCTTCCTAGCATCATACTGCCTAGTTGTACATGATATGTTCAAGAATATTGTACCAGGCCTACCGTTCAAGCATTCAATGCATACTCAACCTTGGACGTACGGACTCGAGGAAGAAATTACCAGGTTAGAATATTAGTCCAGAGGTTAATTAATATTTTAATCAGTCAATGTGTAGACCTTTGAGAAATTTTTGTATGCAACTCTTATAAAAAATATATATTATCTCCAAAATATAGTTGTTGGACATTTTGTTCTGGTAATGCAAATTTTAGTATGATTGTAATGTTGGAAACTTAGTGAAATTATTTAATGCATTAAAGTCAATAACCTCGTCAGAAACACTAGAAACAAGCATAGAACATCAGTATGCCATTTCTTTGACAAAATGCATACAAAGCAAAAACTATGAAAATTTCAAGTTTGGTTAAAATATTTTGGAGGGGGATATTACAGTGGTATCAAAGCCACATTCCTGCCAACCTGAACGGTTAATGAGCACCAATGACAAAGCTAGAACGTATTATGAAAGAGAGAAAAGAAGAATGCAATTTCAATTTGCTGGTCCATATCCTAAACAGGATACATTTTTAGCAGTACTTGCAGTGAGGCAACCACTTACAATTGTAGCAGAGGTTGAAACAATGAGTGGTTTGGGTAGTAAGAGTCCTCAAGATAGGGCTAAAAGAAGAGGAAATGACAGTGTGCAGAATATATTAAATGATTTAGCCAAGGGGCAGCAGCAGATGATGCAACAATTTATGCAAACTCAACAACTGTTAATCACAGCCATTGGTCAGATGTCTTAGGACATGAATTCTGTAAGGGTGAATAGGACTGCTACAAGTGAAGGTAACATTGCAGTAAATGATAACCCACGAGGTGCTAGTACAGGTGGGTGATGGAGACCTTTCCATCCTATGTTCACACCTAGGGAGGAGGAAGAAGAGGTTCCACAAGAAGACGAACAGCCATTGGTGGATGAAGTAAAGGCAGTTTATGATGAGTACCATACACTCCCACATGCAATAAGATAGGAAACTGTTAGAATAATATATTCTGTATATTTAATGGTCAATGTATTTAATAGGTTAGTTTTTTGTCTACTGTTGCTACAGTAGTTAGTAGGTAGATTGCAGGTAGATATTTAATATCTACAGTAGATTTCTACTTCTTTACATTGTACCTCCTTTTTCAGTTTAATGCAACTAAGAACTTTCCAGTTCTTTCCAGAATATGGTATCAGAGCCAACTAGGGTTTCTGGGAAATTTCGTGAGCCTTCTTTTGGCTGTAATTTCGAAATTTTTTAATGTGACTGTGGGTTTGTGTCTGTGTGTTTTGCGCGTTAAGTTTGTAATTTCGTGAATTTTTTTCATGTGAGACTTTTGTTTTTTTCATGGCTACTATTAAGGTGAAAATCACGTTTTTTGTTCTGAGAAGAAAAAAAAGGAGTTCGTATCTTTTTCTGGGCACCTTTTTTTTTCCTCTCAAAACGCGTTTTTTTTTTTTCTGTGCTTTTCTGGGCGCGATTTTCTTGCACCTGGCCGCAATTTCAAGTCCTTTTTGGCCGCTTTTCTACATTTTTTTAACCTACGTTTTTTGCAGATGAATTTGGGCACTTTTTTTCAATTTTCTGGCCCTTTACTGACACGTTTTCTGACGTGTTTTCTTCCTGTTTTGGCCCGCGTTTTTTTATTAGTTTTTGCGCAGAAAAAATCCGTGCCATTCTGTGCATTCCTGTTCATGGCTGGCTTGAGTTCTCCATTTTCTGCAAAAAAAATTCTAATCTGGTTCATTCATGGCCGCCTGAAACTTCGACTAGGGTTTTTACCCTCAAGTACAAGTCGAAAAATTATTTTGATTGCAGATTCCTTGTGAGTTTTTCGAGAGCTCAACTAGGTTGGTCTCGAATTTTTCTGGGTACCTTGTTTTTCATGCCTCAAAATTTGTGTAACTGGGTGTTGACGAAATTTTATGGGTAGTTAGAAAATTTTCTGGGTTTTCAGCATTTTCTTCTGGGTACTCTTCAAATTTTTTGGATTTCGTCATCAACGTGCCTCGAAATCCGTGCTAGGGTTTCCTCTTTGAATTTGTGCGTATTTTAATTTCGTTTTGCCTTCACCAGTTCGACCTCAGGGTACGTGATGGCATCTCTGACGAACATAATGCTTGAAAGCAGCCAGAAGTTCAACGGGAAGAATTACAACACCTGGAAGCAACGCATGATTACGATCTTTGAATATCGTTGCCTCGATCAGATCGTTTTGGGGAACTCGGCTCGTCCCACTGTAGTCGGAAAGGACCAGGACAAATGGGATGAACGCAACCGGGAAGCCGTCATGCTCATCAAACTCTCAGTCACAGATGAGCAGCTACCTCAGGTACCGTCTGGCAAAACTGCTTCAGAAATCTGGGATCACTTGAAGGCCCTTCATGAAACCTCCGACAAGAGCAGAGCGTTCTTTCTCAAGAACATGCTCTTTTCCATCATGATGGATGAGAAAATGTCCTTACAAGAACATCTCACAAAGATTAAGGACATTCGTGATCAATTGGAGGCAATTGGTCGAACAATGGAGGAAGAAGACATGGTCATCATTACTCTGAAGAGTCTTTCGCGTTCGTTTGAACATTTCATCGAGACGCTGAATATCACCTCCACTAATGTTGATCTCAAATTTGAAGATCTTTGCACCAAGCTCTTGCAGCAGGATCGATGGCGACAACAGTTTGGAAGCAGTACCAGCTCCACCTCCACAGAGCAAGCGTTCTCCGCCAAATCTTCTGCTAAGAACAAAGGGAAGGCTCAATCTTCTTAGCCGAAAGGCTCTGGTTCTTCTCAGGACAGCAAGAAGAAAAAGAACGTTCAGTGCAATTATTGCCATAAATATGGTCACATCAAGGCTGATTGTCGAATTCGGATGGCTTCTGAACAAAAGAAGCAAGGAGGGTCTCAACAAAAGGCAAATGTCGCGGAGCACACTGAGCAAAAAGAGTCTACATTCTATGCTTTTATGGCCAAGAGAACTGCAGATCCAGTCCAATCTTCTGCCTGGTATATTGATTCTGGGGCTTCTCGGCATTTTACTCATCGTCGAGATTGGTTCACCAAATATGAACCATTCACTGATTCAGTGATCTTTGGAGGCAGCGAAAAGTACACAGTTGCTAGTAAGGGCAATGTTCAGATTCACTTTGGAGGAACAAATTTACTCTTTCTTGATGTCTACTATGTTCCAGGCATGAAACATAATCTTCTCTCAGTCAGCCAGATCATGAAGCATTCTCCTCAGTTGGATGTTATATTCAGTTCGTCCACTTGCAGCATTGTTGATAAGGCGACTCGTACTACAATTGCTATGGGACTTGAGGATCATGATCTGTATAGACTTGCTGATTCCGGTGATTCTCAGGAACACGCTTTGGCAACCAGGAGTACTTCCATCAGCAAACTTTGGCATCAACGTTATGGGCACTTGAATGTGCACTATCTCTCTCAACTGTCTCAGGAGGGTTTGGTTGCTGGTCCACCTGAGATCCAAACTCAAAATCATGGAGTTTGTGAAGCCTGTCAAGCGGGAAAGCAACATCGGACACCATTCTCGGATGGTGATTCTTGGCATGCCTCTAAGGTACTTCAATTGGTTCACACTAATGTATGTGGACCAATGAACACTCCAACTGTTACTAGGTCCAGGTACTTCTTATTATTTGTTGATGATTTCAGTCGCAAAATGTGGGTGTATTTTTTGAAACATAAATCAGATGTGTTTAGTACATTTCAGCAGTATAAGGCCTTGGTTGAGAAAGAATCAGGTTCTCACATTGTTACTCTAAGGTCAGATAATGGGGGGGAGTTTGTTCAACTGACTTCTCTACTTTTTGTGCTAAACACGGCATCAAACGACAACTCACCACACCATACACCCCTCAGCAGAATGGTGTTGTTGAACGTAGGAATCGCACCATTACTTAAATGGCTCATTCTATGCTGGAGTATAGAAATGTACCCAAGAAATACTGGGCTGAAGCAGTTTATACTGCAGTCTACCTCCTGAATCGGTCACCTACACAAGCCATTAAGAAGATGACTCCAGAAGAAGCCTAGTCAGGACGTAAGCCTAAAGTGGGCCATCTGAAAGTTTTTGGTTCTACCGCTCATGTATGGATTCCAGAAGCCAAGCGTGCCAAGTTGGACTCCAAGAGCCAGAAGCTTATGTTTACTGGTTACAATGACAATCACAAGGCATACAGGTTGATTGATGTGGAGACGGATTGTCTCATATTCAGTCGCGATGTTGTGATTGATGAGACTATTGGTCCATTTGTTCCTACTACCAGCCCTGAGGATCAGCCTATGAAGGTTCCTGATGATGGTGTTAGTCTTCCTCTTGGTTCCCCTGATGGGAGGGCTTCAGAGCATTCTGACTCTGAAGATGAGGAGTCTACCGGACATGATATAGCACCACCTGATCTTCCTTAGGATTCACATCCAGATGACTTTGTTCCCGAAATCCCAGATGATGTTGTTTCTCCTATTCCAGATGTTGGTACTTCTACTCGTCGGCCTAAGTGGTGGCTCAAGACTATCGGCAATCTTCATAATGATGAACTCGTTGAGGGTAGATCAGCTCGTAGAAAGAGCAAGCAGCAAAACACAGTCAATTATGCTCTTATGGCCAACATCCACAGCATCTATGAGCCTCAAACATATTCAGAGGCTAAAGGAATTCCTGAGTGGGAAAAGGCTATGCAAACAGAATATCATAGTCTTCTGAAGAATCACACTTGGGTTCTTTCTAATCTTCCTCCTGGGAAGAAACCTATCAGCTGCAAATGGGTTTATAAGGTCAAGTATCATGTTGATGGCACTTTGGATAAATACAAGGCAAGATTAGTTGCTCGGGGGTTCACACAGCGGGAGGGCATTGACTACGAGGAGACTTTTGCTCCTACTACCAAGATGAGCACAATTCGTCTTCTTCTCACTATTGCAACCCAATTCGGATGGACAGTTCATCAGATGGATGTTAAGAGTGCCTTGCTCAATGGTGAGTTGCAGGAAGAGGTCTACATGACGCAGCCTCCTGGTTTCAAGGTTGTTGGCAAAGAACATCAGGTTTGTAGGCTCGTGAAAGCACTCTATGGACTGAAACAGGCTCCCCGTGCATGGTACATCAAGATTGATCAGTACTTGGTTGATCATTGTTTTTAGCGCAGCCCTTCTGACACTAATATGTATGTCAAACACACTGGTGATGATATTCTCTTTCTTGTTGTCTATGTTGATGACTTGATCATTACCGGCAATTCAACGCATTTGATTACAGCAATCAAACAAGACTTGTGTCAGGCTTTTGACATGACAAATTTGGGGCTTCTCCATTACTGTTTGGGTATTGAAGTTTGGCAGACCGCTAATGGTATCTTTATCTCTCAGTCTACATATGCTCGGAGTCTGCTTGACAAATTTCGGATGCAGGATTGCAAACCTGCCTCTACACCTATGGAGAAGGGGTTGAAGTTATCAGCCAACTCTGATTCACCTCCGGTTGATGAAAGGACATTCAGGCAATTAGTGGGCAGTCTCATCTACCTCATTGCCACTAGACCTGACATTAGTCTTGCAGTGAGCTACATTTCTCACTTCATGACAGCTCCGAAAGTTGATCATTGGCTTGCAGCGAAACAAGTGCTGCGATATGTTAAAGGCACTTCAGATTATGGCATTTTGTATGGCAGATGCACGGATCCAAAGCTGATTGGTTATACAGACTCAGATTGGGCAGGTTCAGTGGATGACAGAAAATCTACTTCTAGATATGTATTCAGTTTGGGTACAGGTGTTGTAACATGGACCAGCAAGAAGCAACACGCAGTGGCTCTTTCGTCGAACGAAGCAGAATATCGAGGAACAATTAAAGCAGCATGTGAGGTAGTTTGGCTCCATCGGATGCTTTCTGACATGCACATGTCACAAGCAGGTCCTTCTCCCTTGTACACTGACAATCAAGGGGTGCTCAAACTGGCCAAAAATCCAGTCTTCCATGAACGTACCAAGCATGTCGAGCTTCATTGTCACTACATCCGCAAGCTGGTAGAAGACGGATCAGTTCAGTTGCAGTATGTTCCAACGGTGGATTAGACTGCATATATTCTCACCAAGTCTCTGAGCCCGGAAAAATTTGTAAAATTCAGGGGGCGACTTGGTGTTTTTGATAGATTGACCATTAAGGGAGGGTGTTAGAATAATATATTCTGTATATTTAATGGTCAATGTATTTAATAGGTTAGTTTTCTGTCTACTGTTGTTACAGTAGTCAGTAGGTAGATTGTAGGTAGATATTTAATATCTACAGTAGATTTCTACTTCTTTATATTGTACCTCCCTTTTGAGTTTAATGCAACTAAGAACTTTCCAGTTCTTTTCAGAACAAATTATGATGAGCTTCCACAAGAAGACGAACAGCCATTGGTGGATGAAGTAAAGGCAATTTATGATGAGTACCATACACTCCCACATGCAATAAGATAGGAAACTAACACACCCTTGTAAATACTTTCACTCTGCAAATATTGATCATCATATCTACAAGTTCCTGATCAATCTTTCAAGCCCTAAATTGAATCTCTTACTGAAATCGATTAAAGCACAAGCACAACCCTTGAACAAAGTTGTCAGTTAGCAACCTTGGGAGATCTCACTCCTGTAGCATGTTGTTCCTCATGAGGGTTTTCATCCTCAATGAAACCAAGATTTTAAGACTTTCCAGTCCAACCAACAACCCTTATCAATTTTCCTTTTCAACATGAATCTATAAATGAGCTCACAAAAGGGCTTTTATATTTCCCTCCAATTCCCACGCCCAAGTTGGCAAATTAAATTATTTTATTTTATTTATTTCCCGCCCTATATCTCCTTTGAGTTGGTGTCCAAATTTATATTATAAAATAATCTTTTAAAACTCCTTATAATGCCTTTTTATCATGAGTCGTTAAAATATATAGAGAACGTAATAAGTTAAATATTTAATTTAACTTTATTATTAACGTTATTTAAATTTAAAACCCATGACCATGATAAATGCTTGGATAACTTCATGGTCAGAATCCACAAACTTTCCTGATATGGAAATACTGCCAACTGACCAAGACGTTGACCACCCTGTGACTTACTAAAAATAGTATGGCCAAAGTGTCCAAATCAAGCTCTGGAAGGCACACAGCAAAAAATCCTAGTAACGTTGAGCTAGGAAACACCAATTGAGCTCAAATGGTTGATTGACCAAGTCCACAAACACCCTCAAAGGGTCCCCTAACCACCCTGTTAATCCACGGGGACCAAATGATGGACTAACCTCTACAACTGATAATTGTTTAGGAAAAGGGAACATCACATGTAACCAACCAGTTAAGCCATTCAATGATATCAAACATATTTTCCCTTTAATAAAATTCAACCTAGCATTCATAGATGTATTGAGACATTATAGCAAACAGTTAGCATTCATTCATGGTGACTATAAATTACAAAAAGCAATATTGTAGACTGTTGTTTTAGACATTAAAACACAAGGTATGCATTTACAATATTTTGACTTGGATAATCAACATGTGTGAATATTCAATCAAACTACATGTAATGTCCCTTACCCAGTTTGCCCTAGAATTCATTTGTTGATTAGGTTTAGGGATCCTTCTTTCAACATGATTGTTCTTTTAGATTAAGTAATCTTGATTTGAAATCTGCATTCACCATATTAACAACATTCCCACGCACACATATATTTGTTAGCATTAATATCTAGATATCCAAAATATAAGCATAATCATAAATGCAATTTAACAAGCAAGAGGAGTGCCATGGGTGGATCCGCCCTGAAGCCTTCAAATAAATCTCAAGAGGTTGTCCATCCCAATCCTTCTTGCCTAGTGGCTTAGTACCTACATAGTCCATTCATGGCAACACCTTGAAGACACTCATCCTATCAAGGGGAGAGGAATCATGGAATCCTTAAGTAGCCTAAGGTCTACCACCTCCTATTCGCCCAATCCCTAGTCAAGGGCCTAAGGGGCTGCAAGGCCCAATCCCTTGTCTAGGGCCTAAGGGGCACAAGCCTAGGTGGGACCCCCAACCTTCTATAACCCAATCCCTAGTCAAGGGCCTAAGGGGCTGCAGGGCCCAATCCCTTGTCTAGGGCCTAAGGGGCTGAAAGTGGGGTTTTTAGACAATCTACTTAAACCATGGTTCACCCTTCCTGATAGGGTTACAAGCACAAAGAAGACAATCTTTACACGATCAGCTATATTTGCATTCATCCAAGATTTATTTCATGCCTATAATCAAATATATCTTCATTTATCAATGGTTCTTTAAGTTCATCATTTCCTAGAATAATTCTCATTATGATAAGATTAAAGAAAGCGTTATATCAATAATCAAATTAGCAATATCAATTTCTTATATTCAAAATATGCTAAATATTATTGCTAAGTGAATACATCACCTGAGTTGCTATATCTCTCCATGTTTCCTTGCTCGCCTCCTTCAACCTTATACTAAATTGATCATAGGATGAGGACAATTCATAAATATATAATCTATTTATGTTTATATTAAAGAGTCATCATTACTTATAAGTATCATTATTGCATAATCATGTATATGTATTTATATCTATATATATATATATTTTTTATTTATTGAATATTATTCATTAGAAAATTTATCTATATCTATGCATATATACTTCTATGCCTATTAAATTATATATATTTATTAAATGACTATATTCCAATGCATAACAATCATTGTTGCTGCTGTTCTAAATTGCAGATTGTATTTCTCAATGTTTTCTCCCCCTTCAAGGGGGAGAAAACATTGTTCCTTCTATTTATACCATTCAAGGTAAGTGACTCATGGGGGGAATGTATTGTTTGGTGAAAGAAGTGACTTTTCATAAAATACACCCCTTTGTTAGATTTAATTGCTGCCTTTATTATCACAATAATATCTATTTTTAAAATAATATATTATTACTATAGTTATGATATTTCAAATTTCTATTTATTTTATTATTTTATTTTGATGTTTTATTGAACATATTTTAACATTAAAGTATAATAATAAAACAATTTGCTAATATCTTATTATTATTTTATTCTAATGTATTACAATCTTTGATGTGTAATGATTATAATATTTATTTATTATTATTATTTTTGATATTAAGTTATTTAATAATAGAATGTAATAACAATAATTTCCCTATATATTATTATTATATTTTTATATTGATATGATACACATTTATTTTATATTTTAATATTAATATTGCTATTTATTTTATTTATTGATTTATTTGTATTTTAACACTTGGTCTTTATAGTTCTGCTATTTCGGGGACATGACAGTCCTCCCCGCCCAGGATTGCTTGCCTTTAAGCAATCATGATCTAAGATGTGTGATTTTAAGACATTTCTTGTGGTGATGCTATTATCTTTGATAGGAGTTGAAAGTTCTAACCCAAGTGATGGTTACTCTGGTTATGAGGACAATATCTTGACTAATATTCTTAAGTTCTACTATTTCTCCATTTTCAAAAGCAACGAGTTAGAGTTTGTGACTCAGTACAACTTAAAACCACATGAATCAAAAATTAAAGCAAACACCCAAGTAGCTCAACTAGGCAAACAAGTAGCTCAACCAAGCGGGTTGTTCAAGGCTTCAAGCACACAAGCAAGTAGCTCAAGCATACAAAAAACCAGCTCAAGTAGACAAGCAAATAGCTCAAGCACACAAGCAACCAGCTCAAGTAGACAAGTAGGTAGCTCAAGCACACAAACAACTAGCTCAAGCATGCAAACAACTAGCTCAAGTGAGTAGGCAACCAACTCAAGCACATAAGCAATCAGCTCAAACAAGTAGGCAACTAGCTCAAGTATGAAAGCAACTAGCTCAAGCACGCACAGGATGGCAGGAAAGATGCTCTGATACCACTGTAATGTCCCTTACCCGGTTTGCCCTAGAATTCATTTGTTGATTAGGTTTAGGGTTCCTTCTTTCAACATGATTGTTTTTTTGGATTAAGTAATCTTGATTTGAAATCTGCATTCACCATATTAACAACATTCCCACACACACATATATTTGTTAGCATTAATATCTAGATATCCAAAATATAAGCATAATCAAAAGTGCAATTTAACAAGCAAGAGGAGTGCCATGGGTGGATCCACCCTGAAGCCTTCAAATAAATCTCAAGAGGTTGTCCATCCCAATCCTTCTTGCCTAGTGGCTTAGTACCTACATAGTCCATTCATGGCAACACCTTGAAGACACTCATCCTATCAAGGGGAGAGGAATCATGGAATCCTTAAGTAGCCTAAGGTCTACCACCTCCTATTCGCCCAATCCCTAGTCAAGGGCCTAAGGGGCTGCAAGGCCCAATCCCTTGTCTAGGACCTAAGGGGCACAAGCCTAGGTGGGACCCCCAACCTTCTATAACCCAATCCCTAGTCAAGGGCCTAAGGGGCTGCAGGGCCCAATCCCTTGTCTAGGGCCTAAGGCGCTGAAAGTGGGGTTTTTAGACAATCTACTTAAACCATGGTTCACCCTTCCTGATAGGGTTACAAGCACAAAGAAGACACTCTTTACACGATCAGCTATATTTGCATTCATCCAAGATTTATTTCATGCCTATAATCAAATATATCTTCATTTATCAATGGTTCTTTAAGTTCATCATTTCCTAGAATAATTCTCATTATGATAAGATTAAAGAAAGCGTTATATCAATAATCAAATTAGCAATATCAATTTCTTATATTCAAAATATGCTAAATATTATTGCTAAGTGAATACATCACCTGAGTTGCTATATCTCTCCATGTTTCCTTACTCGCCTCCTTCAACCTTATACTACATTGATCATAGGATGAGGACAATTCATAAATATATAATCTATTTATGTTTATATTAAAGAGTCATCATTACTATAAGTATCATTATTGCATAATCATGTATATGTATTTATATCTATTTATATATATATATATATATATTCTTTATTTATTGAATATTATTCATTAGAAAATTTATCTATATCTATGCATATATACTTCTATGCCTATTAAATTATATATATTTAT
Source organism: Sequoiadendron giganteum (assembly GCA_007115665.2). NCBI lineage: Eukaryota > Viridiplantae > Streptophyta > Pinopsida > Cupressales > Cupressaceae > Sequoiadendron > Sequoiadendron giganteum. The sequence goes on along the minus strand of CM021100.1, from coordinate 683,646,814 downwards.
TAAATGACTATATTCCAATGCATAACAATCATTGTTGCTGCTGTTCTAAATTGCAGATTGTATTTCTCAATGTTTTCTCCCCCTTCCTTATTTTCTTTCCTTCTATTTATACCATTCAAGGTAGGTGACTCATGGGGGGAATGTATTGTTTGGTGAAAGAAGTGACTTTTCATAAAATACACCCCTTTGTTAGATTTAATTGCTGCCTTTATTATCACAATAATATCTATTTTAAAAATAATATATTATTACTATAGTTATGATATTTCAAATTTCTATTTATTTTATTATTTTATTTTGATGTTTTATTGAACATATTTTAACATTAAAGTATAATAATAAAACAATTTGCTAATATCTTATTATTATTTTATTCTAATGTATTACAATCTTTGATGTGTAATGATTATAATATTTATTTATTATTATTATTTTTGATATTAAGTTATTTAATAATAGAATGTAATAACAATAATTTCCCTATATATCATTATTATATTTTTATATTGATATGATACACATTTATTTTATATTTTAATATTAATATTGCTATTTATTTTCTTTATTGATTTATTTGTATTTTAACACTTGGTCTTTATAGTTCTGCTGTTTCGGGGACATGACACTACAGAAACATCAAACTCGGACTCAAAGCTTTGAATCTGTTTTCATGTTGTTCGTACCACCTCCAAGTACCTCAAACTATACGTCAATGGCAGCAACTACTTTTGACCTGACTTCAACACCCAACGCCTTGCTCCCAATCTACTGCATTTCACTCACAACTCCCACGCCAACCACAGGAAGGTCCAACACTTTCGTCCATGTATAGTTTTAGACAATTATCCATACCCACCTATTGGTTATAATCACATTCTACCTCATAGAAGGTATTTTTCCATCGAATATTCCCTTGGTTGTTGGCATGTCAATGTGTAGAGGAAAATGGCCTGGTTATAAAGAGTGTCTAACACTAAAAGTCTACGCTCAACAAGGTATATTGGACGCCTAGCAAACATGATATTCATGACCAACATTCAATAAAATCAAATATATATCACCCTTGCGCCCAACACAATATCTTCAGCAACCTTTCAAGAATGACATCCCATTTTATATTATGACAATCCTCACAATGGCGCCTAGAAAAATCAATACAATGAAACTCTTTAATCTTGCCAATGCTTGATAATTTGTCTTGCTTGCAAGACTTTACAATTTATTTAATCGTTTGATCCAAGTGTGAAACCTATGTGATTCCCCCTGCAATTAGCTAGGGAGGATATCTCAACACCGAAACTAATTTCCCATAGGACTTTCGTCCTAGGGTTTTGCTCCAACAAGAAGCTCCAAATCCACAATAGAGAGAAATAGAATAAACACAACCAAATGAGCTCCCAAATTCACCTTTATATTATCCTAGACGAACCTTTTTAAATTCACACTTAAAATATTTCATTAAAGCTCAATAATAAAATGACTTTTAAAATTTCTTTTAATTTTCACTTGTCACATTATTAAATTCATTAAAATAAAGTTATCCATAAAATATACTTTATTGGACAACTTTGAATTAATTAATTTAATTTAATTCCTGATGTGCCAAAATTAGCCTATGGGAATAAAATAGGTTAAACGGTCATTGCCGGCTACTCCTCAAAAGGGGACATTGATGAGCACATGATTATACTAAGAGGGGGGTGAATCAGTATAAGACATACTTTTACTTTTTCAAAATTTAACAAACCATAGCAGTAGCAATCACATAAGATCTAAACAATTATGCAACACAAGATGAACACACGATTCACATGGAAACCCTTTCGGGAGAAAACCACGGCAAAAAATTGCTTATATAAGATCTTGCAAAATTTGTAGGCACCAACCTACAAGAGACACCAATCCCCTCTTTAATGATTTGTAGGCAACAACCCGCTGGAGACACCTTTCCCCTCAACCGAGCACCAACTCAGCAAGAAACACCAACCTCTTCTTTTGGTAGGCACCAACCTCTTCTACAAAATATCACCTTTGGGATGTTGCTCCTTCAACAGATGATGAACATATTGTCTTCACAAAATCTGAATATACATAATCTTTCTCTCACAAATCTGCTCTTGAATTATACAAGCACTATCATACACTTTCTTTCTTAAATTTGCACGCACTGCCCTTTACAAATCTGCCATAAGTCTATTGTTAACTTCGATTATTTCTCCTCCAATTATGCCTTAATCTTTGCTCCAAATTTGCCTTATATCTTTGCGCAAGTTCACCTTTTATCTCTGCTCCAAATCTACCTTATATCTCTGCTTAAGGTCTGCAATAAAGTCTGCTCCAAAATAATGCAATTTCTGATCCAAATTTCTCCTCCAAATCAGGCACAAGGTCTGCTCCAAATCTGCACTTAGAGGTCTGCTCCAAATCAGGCACAATGTCTGCTATAAATCTACCTTAAAGGTCTGCTTCAAATCAGTCACAATATCTGCTTAAATTTGCCTTAAAGGTCTCCTCCAAATTAGGCACAATGTAAATCTGCTCCTTTTCTTCTTAAATCTACTCTTCTTCTCCTAATTTTTGCTCTTAAAAGGAATGATTTTGCATTGAAGAACTTGCTTTCTAACCTCCAAAATAACTTGTATTTATATCCAAATCATGCACTTTACTAAAAGTAAGTTGGCCAAGATTTGACATAAAATTTATTTTAAATATTTAAATTCACCTTTGACAGTAGGTTGGCCATCTTTCATAAATATTAATTTAATGTGAGGTAGGCCATCCATGGGAGATAACACTTCCTTAAGGGGTCAGCCCCTTTAATTAATATTATATTTTAATTTCTACCTTTTAAATCTAGCACTGCCATAAATAGATGGAGGTCGGCCAAAAATAAATTAAATCAAACTTTTATTATTCCTTGTCTTCAATCAACGAACTTTTCATCACAAAAATCTTCCTTTGACATCAATGATAATAATTCTAACAATTTTGCTCATCCACCTTTGACATCATTGACAATATTTCCAACAGACATTACATTTTTAAATACTCTTTTCAAAAATAATAAAATATTATTCCCCATAACCTTTTATTTTCCCACCTAAAGTGACCTTTTATTTTTAACTTTATTTTTAGGCCCACAAACAAATCACTTTTATGTCTCCTTATAACAATCTCTTTTTAAATAATTAAATATAAGTTGTCTTCTAATTTTCCATTTTAAGACTAATTTAATTATTTTCTGCACTACCACCAAAGTTACAGAAAATATTAAAATAGCCTGAAATATGAATTTTGACCACACCACCAATACCTTAAGTGCATAAGATATCCATCTCTATGAAAGTTGGCTCTCTCTCAAGATGACGTGAAGTGCTCCCAAAATGTCAGATTTGTACACAAAAGGTACTATTGTACTCATCTTGGCTCCAAGAACTCTCCACTGCTATTAGAATACTTTTCCAACAAAACCAGCACTCTCCAAGAAACTTGGGGCTTTCCAAGGATGTTGGAATGGACTAGAAAAGGGACATTACAAACGTGTTGATTATTGTTCAAGTTACTTTACTTGCATCAACTTCTTATGGTTGATTTACTTTATGTGATACCTAAATCCATATGTTAATTCGATTATAGTGATTATAGATTATGCTAACAACTTTTATAAGATTGTGATGATGATGATTGCTTATACTGGATTATGATGAGATGTAGTTGTGATTGATTAACATGTTCCAATAGAGCTTAATATGCATGTGTTAGGGATTTACAACATCTATTTGCTTCACAATTGCTATGATTGGACAAAATATGATCAAACATGCAGTGGGATGGAGACCATCTCTTAGACTTTATGTACTCTTGTAACTCCTATGTTGGTTTTGGTTATTTTTTTCATGTGTTATAATTACCTTGACTAGGTTTGTTCTACCTTCATATGTGTTTCTACCTAATAGTTATATGACTTGAGTAAGCTAATTTTAGAATTCATAATTAGTATGATATTCAAAGAAAACTTGCATCTTGTTATCAAACAAATTACTATGATCAACTATAAAATTAATGTAGTTTACAATGTTGATATGGATTAACTTAATGTTTGATCATCTGCTAAATCATAACTAGTTTGAATATCATGCTTCTACATTAGCTACAAAATTATTATTGGCTAAATTATGCGTTGTCTTCATTGTGTCTAGGTGTGACTAAACAATATGTGATGATGGTGTTTCCTTGACTTATTTTTATATGAATGTATTTGATGTGTAAATTGTGTGTGTGTGGTGATCCGATACGCTGCTGATCTGTTTTTCACTGAGTTTATAGGTCTGATTTTGTTTCAGTTTAATCTCTCTTTCTGTGCTTCTAAGTTTGTTTGCTAAATATGCTAATAAGGTACCAACAAGCATATATATACTATGGAAACTTCAAATAAACTAACTACTGAAACAACTTTGAATACATTGCTCAATTTAGAGGCCAAATATGTTTTCTTCATCACATAATAAGATGCATTCAACATATAACTTACATCAGATTTCAAGCTAACAATATCTTATGCTGTATTTTAACTTACAGCCATACAACACTGTGAATAGTGACTCGCTACAGTACCCGCCCCTAAAGAAATGCACACAACTCTTGAAATCCAAACTTCTCCCACCCAAATCCGGATTGGGAGGCTTCTTCTACCTAGGGCGCCCCTTTTGGGTGTGATTGAAGCCACATAAGAGAGGCATCTCTTTTTCCTTTGGCTGATTGAAACCCTCATAAAAAGCGGCTGGCTGTAGCTCTTCAAAAACAGCCCCAAAACTCCACAAAAAGTAAGCAGCTCCTATGCTAACGCGATTGAAGACTATGGCAGTCAAAACCACTCAAAAACAAGCTCGAAATAACCTACAAACAGCAACACAGGTCTCCAACTAAAGCATCAATAACTGATCAGCAACCTTAAGGTGGTGTTTCACACCCTCAAGCAGCTCCAAACGAAGAACCAAGCCCCACCAAGCTCACCCACTGCAAGAAATCAGGAAGCCTTAGCCTCCTTCTTCCTCCAAAGCAACACTTCCAAGTTTTCAACAAGCAAAATCATCTATGCATGAACAGGGTCGAACTTTCTTTCTTGATATTTATAATTTCACATTGAAAACGCTATTCATTAAAATGAGCACTATTCACTTAAGTTATTTCTTTTTTCACTTTATGAATGAATAGTAACTGCAAAATATAAAGTGACCCCTTCCTTTTGAAGACACATGGTCCCTAAGCCAAGGATGGTGAAATAAAAGGTGAGTATCATAAATTTAAGCACAGTATCGTGCCAAACACCACAATTCACCCCGTCACCATACTCCAGAGATTCACACTGCGAAATGACGACCAAATGCCCGTCCGAGAAACCCTCTATCCAGAACTATTAACCTACGAGGGTCAGGAAAATAGGCTAATCCCCCAACTCTGATGCTCGAGAAAAAGGGGACATTACAGTGTGCAAGGCATAGGTTTCATCAAACAAGAAACAAGAGGGATTCCAAGGGCTAAACCACACATCCTCTCAATGCCTTTGAGAGAGACCTTATACCACACATTCAACCCTACGAACTGCACCATGTAATCCTATTCTTGTGTTGGTTAAGACCACTACATACTCTTCTAATACCTTATCTATCTTCTATAACCCTTACCCTCTTGTGTGTGTTGTTTATGAATCTTTCTATTAGTTGGATGCATTGGTCAAGTGTTTGGGGTCAAAATAACCCCCTCTTGAAGTGAATTTAGGGTTTGCTATTTTTTCTTTTTCTTTAAATGTGTTAAAAACTGTTTTATGCACTCTTTCTTGTGATTTCAGGTACCTAGAAGTAGTACCTAGAGATGGGTAGGTCTAGATAAACCTTGGAGGGTCTTAAGAGTTTTGTGAGGTCATTTTTATGCTTTGGGAAGGTCATGGTACAGATTGCGTGTGGGTTTCAGTGTGGTGAACTCCAAATCCACACATCCCCCTCTTGCCTTCAAATGTGTAGGGAGTTTGTGTGCAAATCACTTCTTGTTTGGGCGTCTATGCACCCATGTGGATGCATATGCTTTGCAAAAACATTTAAGTTTTCTAAGGTGGGCAGAGTGTCTTGGGTTTGGGGAATGTCAATTTGCTCCAACCCATTGGTTGAGGGTGGAGTAACATGGCAATTTAAATGTGAACTTTTGGCCCTTGGTAGGATTCATTTGTTCATTTGGTTGATTCTTGTTTTGGGAGAGTTGGATGCTTGTTTGACATCTTGGGGGGAAGAACATAAGAAGGGAGGTTAGGCTACACCAATTTGGGAGCTTGTAAAAGAGAGTACGCTCTCAAATAATGATGTAACTATTGCATTCTCTTTGTACAATAGTTTATTCTATTGCATTTGAAAAGATTAAATTAGCATATTATTTGTTTTGAACTTGTGTATAGCTTGTGGCAAATGTTGTCAATTGGTGAAAGAATTCTCTTTATGGTAGCATTTTTCTCATCCTACTTTCAAGGATTCTTGGGAGGGGCTAGTTGTAAAGACCTCCTTGTTGTGACTAAATTCTGATGTGTTTACATTGTGTTTTATTGTAAAACCATGCAGTTTTGATGGCCTCCTTGTTGTGATCCTTATTCTCTTTGCAGCATTTGGGCGCTGGGGTGCCCTCTTGGCTTGAGGGTTGAAAAGAGCAAATGGTGCTCAATGATGCCTGAGAGATTGGGTGGTGATTACTCTTCTTGTTTGGCCATCTTTGGGAGCATGGATATTGAAGAGAAGATTTCATCATATCGTTGGCTTGGTTGTGAGACTTTATGTGATGAGATACAAGTATTCATCTTAGTTAGTATTGTAATGTTGAGAAATAAGTAGTTTGATGCATTGCTCTTTATAAGTTGTAATACATTCATCTTAAATATTCTTGTAATGTTGAGGAAGTAGTTTGAAGTATTGTTCTTCATAAGTTGTAATACATTCATCTCATCTTGGTCGTTATTTGAATATTAAGGAAGAGAATAGTTGGCATTGATTTATCTCTCTCCATCTCTGTCTCCTTGTAAGACTTGTTTTTGAAAGGAAAACAAACCAGATTTTTTTATAGTCAAACTATATTGTAAAGTATGTAAATTTTGTTAGTCCATTTTTCACATTATTTTTATGGGCATTACAATTATGCTCAATTTTGTGTTTCATGATAGAAATCAATTTTGCATTTGACATGCAACATCTGCTTTCTAATTCCGTAGATTACTTCCAAATGTTGATGTTAGCAGCGTGGGGCTGCATCTTCCACTCACGTTTTGAAGAAATATTAAATGATAGCCTTACAGCTATTCAATATTTGTGGCCAACTTTCTTAAGATATTATTGTACTCTCTTTGGGCCGACTTTATTATTATCTTTTGTAAATACTTGTTCTACCTTGGCCGACCTACTTCAAGGTTGTGTGCAACATGTATATATAGAAGGTCGACTTTGTTCATTCATCATCCAAGTTCACTCAAGCAATTCGCATGAAGAGAAGAAGTTCGCACTTGAGCAGCAGAGCATCATATTATAGCAGCAGTCCGATTTCAAGGAAGAACATATTCATTTGTGTCTTCGCATCTAAGAAAGATGCTATTATTCATTGTATCATATTCGGCCATAAAATGGGCCTGTGTTGTAAGCATATTTCTGCTCTTATTGTTCATTATTTAGAGAGACATATTTGCTGGGTTTTTCTCCCTCAGGAGGAGGGTTTTCCCAGGGTATCTTGCTGTGTTTTCTGTCTTATGTGTTGCATTTTCTGTATACTTTCCTTCTGTATATCTGCTCTATAAAACAACAACATGGTATCAGAGCAGGTTGATGCTAAGATCTGATCAGCTATGCAGATTTAAAATGATAAAGGAATAAGCCAATCAAAATATGGAGAGTGTAAGATGCTAAGCGAATTTAATCTGGACCTCATCCATGATTATCGGGTGCCCCTGAGAGTTGAAGGAGATGGATCACCTAGCTGTGGGGATGATGTTATTACCATCGCTGAGCTTCTTTCTCAGAAGGAATCCGCAGTAGTTAAAATCGTCAGGCTAACCAGTACGGCTGTCAAAAGACTTTAGTTTGTGGCATTGAAAGCCTCTGTCAGGAACGGATATGTCTTGACTTGCATATCATATGAGTATTAGAGATGGCAATATCTCTTTATGTTACATTGTAGATAAGAAAGAAGCCGTGAGGAGACTTCATTCAACCTGAAGAACATTACCGTCAATCCTTAATATGTGAATACATGGAGATAAGGATATTGTGCCATTGTGATGCAATTATCATTGAAGAGCTATCGTGGAGAAGTCAAGTTTTGTTTTTGAGATATCGGAATATTGCTCTTGGTGGAAGCACATAACTGTTGTTCGGAATTCATTATGGAATTATCGCTGATTATATTAAGTGTATCAAGTATTAAGGAAAAGTCACTTAGATCCATGACTACTAAGGGCAGTGATCAGTTGATCTGTGATTCATTAAAGTGGATGAGATCATTTGGTGTCACCTTCATTCATCATGTATTGCTACCATGAAGGCTGTGTATTGATCTAAGCGCAAGTGCAGCGTATCGTACCGTGTCCACCCTTCAGAATATCTAAGAGATAAGTACTCTTTGTCTTTTTATTGTATTTACTATTCTAGGCTAAAATTCAATTTGTTGAGTTATGCAATTCTGACATTATTTACTTAGGATTATGTGTGACCAGTAAATAGTGATCACTGTAATAAGATTCTTTTCATTACAAGTAGGATCATGTTAATTGTCTTTTGGTTTTGCTGAGATTAGCTCTTCTGTGAAATTGAAAGAAAGACATGTCATGATTAATGAATTAATTATCTATTACTCAGGAGATTTTGAGATAGGTATTGCATGGTTGAATAATGTTCATGAATTGTTTTTGTAATTATTAAGAGGCTCTTACATTGAGATATCCTGAGCATCTAGCAATCTGCATCTGGAAAGATTGGATATCGAAGTCTTACTGAATGAAGAAATGATCAAGCTTGGAGTCATAGCTTGCAATCATTGGACTACATTAATGGCTGGAGATATCTCTTGAAGTCAATGTACCTTTCAGGTCGTCATTGTGTTCAAACTGTGAAGGGTACGGATTGATCTGAGCTCAAGTACAACGTATCACACTATGTCCAACATTTGGACCTATCAGAATAGTTAAAAAGATAAGTATTCATTGGTTGCTGAGTTATATCATTTATTTATTCTTTGGATCTTGTAATTAAGAGAGATAGTAGATTCTCTTGAATTGTGTTGTGTTCACTAACATAAGATCTTTGGAAAAATTTCATTCATGATATAACTTGTTCGATTCTAATCTTGATATTTCTTTGGATAATTATGGACTATTAGTAATCTCTATCTAAAATGCTTCCTGGACAGGTTTAGGGGGAAGAAGATGATAAGAGATTACTTAGTGATGAAAAGCTTGAGGCATCTTGTGAAGAAGTCATGTCAACCAAAGAAATGATCAAGAGGGAGTAAACACTAGAGGGACTGAGTTGATGGCTAGAGGGAGTACATCTCCAGAAGTCTTCTTTGCAATCTCTGAAGCCAGGATCGAGAGGGAGTCTCAGTATCAATGTTCCTTTGTTTAATGAGTTCTTCTTTGAGAGAAGTTCGAGGTGAAATCCCTTGATAATGCAATTCTCTATTGAGAGAGAGTTGAGGTGCAAGCCCTTGATAATGCAATTCTCTATTGAGAGAGAGTTGAGGTGAAAGCCCTTGTTTCCACCCTCTGGGAGAGCCATGGTGGATGTCATGTGTGTGACTCCATGATAGTATCACGTGAGGGAATCCGTGATGATTTTTTTGTTAATGAATTTCTCCTTGAGATTTGAGGTGAAAGCCCTTGTTTCCACCCTCTGGGAGAGCCATGGTGGATGTCATGTGTGTGACTCCATGACAACATCACATGAGGGAGTCCATGATGATTCTCTTGTTCTCACCATCTATGGCGGTAGCCATGATGGTTGATATCACGATGAGGTGATATCTTATGTTGCTTTCACGATGAGGTGACAAGCTCTTTTATCACATTGAGGTGATATGTGTTGTTTGTGCAGGTGGAAGTATCATCCCTAGCTGAGAGGGAGTGTTGATGTTAGCAGCGTCGGGCTGCATCTTCCACTCACACGTTTTGAAGAAATATTAAATGATAGCCTTACAGCTATTCAATATTTGTGGCCGACTTTCTTAAGATATTATTGTACTCTCTTTGGGCCGACTTTATTATTATCTTTTGTAAATACTTGTTCTACCTTGGCCGACCTACTTCAAGGTTGTGTGCAACATGTATATATAGAAGGTCGACTTTGTTCATTTATCATCCAAGTTCACTCAAGCAATTCGCATGAAGAGAAGAAGTTCGCACTTGAGCAGCAGAGCATCATATTATAGCAGCAGTCCGATTTCAAGGAAGAACATATTCATTTGTGTCTTCGCATCTAAGAGAGATGCTATTATTCATTGTATCATATTCGGCCATAAGTTGGGCCTGTGTTGTAAGCAGATTTTTGCTCTTATTGTTCATTATTTAGAGAGACATATTTGCTGGGTTTTTCTCCCTCAGGAGGAGGGTTTTCCCAGGGTATCTTGCTGTGTTTTCTGTCTTATGTGTTGCATTTTCTGTATACTTTCCTTCTGTATATCTGCTCTATAAAACAACAACACCAAAGAGGTATCCTGTCACTTCAAAACATAACCCAGTTAACCCAGTGATATCACATCTTTCCTCCTTATTTTGTTTGGTATCATTGCAATTTTAAAAATCATCTTTTAGGTGAAGAAAAATAAAAAGGAACTGAAGCATCAGCCAGAAAAAATAGCTTACTCATGAAATAGCCATTTGAACCTACTGTCGCATGTCCAAATGTGGCCATATTAAATAAGTCGGTGTAAACATGGTAGGGTCCATCAAGATTCTTTCAATTCATAAGATACAAAAAATAATTAAAATGTGTAAGAATGCAATTTTTTGATAAAAACTATAGTATAAAATTATATGTGGAAGGACACTTTACATCACCAAACAAACCTTAAGAAATCCAAAAACACAGGTTGTCCACTGCAGCTTTCAGCAGTTAAAAACATTAATCACTTTTGAAAAGCTACCTAGACAAATTCTGCAGATGAATACCTTTTTTGGAATCTCATGGAACGCCGATCACCTTGATGTCTATCAGAGTCATGTGAAAGGTCTGATTTCAAAACATCATAAGTTGTTAGAACAATGTCCGCATTGGCTAGGTCATTTATGCTGGTCTCCATCGTCTCTAAAGGAGAATGAGTTGAGAGATTTTTAACACCTCTGTACACTTTAACCTTTAAAAATCCCCTCTTCGTATGACTGTGAAAGAAATAAATAGTCCATTACTAACTGAATTATGATCAAAATATAGGGCAGCTTTGTTATCCAAAGTCAATACAACAAATAACCATGCCATATAACTCCATTCTAACTCAGTAAATCAGATTTAAAATTATATTAAAAAAAAGAGTTAATGAGATGGAGAACAGCTCAAATCATCTGGCTTACATTCTCAAATCTCTACCACTTGCGGAATGCAAGGAAATGATGGGCATTGCTAAAATGAAACTAATGGAATAAAATATCATTTGACAAGAGTACTACCAAGTGGCATAGGTTCTGTAGAAACAATAATGTTATTGAGCAGAACAACATATGTCTCTCCTTTTATGTTACAGATTTCATTTGTGGTAGAGTACTTTAATTTCCAAAACGTATACAATCTAATTGCTAATTAGTAACCATGGTTTTATAAAAAGTTAAATAGTACTGCTGACAATTGACCACAGCTTATTAATTGGAAGCTAATTTAACTTTAAAGGGGGATGCAAACATAAGCTATCAGAGAAGAGACATTGCCATAAAACATAATAACAATTATAAGTCATATATAATGAAAAAATAAAGTCTGCTGGTTGGTAAGAATATATGCCTAGGAGAATCAATTGATAAGTGCCATTTGGAGGATAAAATGGTAAAGCAACAGGAACTCAATGTAGTTAGTGTATAATGCCTATTACTATGTTTTGATAATTTCAGCTAGTTATAAGAGTTAGTTAGTCAATGGTTGTGTTCCTCTTGGCAACCATTGGATTCTTTAAATAGATTTTGTATCATCAAGGAAAGCAGTATGATCTAGTTGGATCGACTCTGATCCTTGGATGACTATCTCAAATCTACTTCTGTAATAACTTCATGTGCAAATAAACATATACTTTTACTCCTTTTATCTGGTATGCGTTATTAATTCAGTTCATTATTTCAAGTATTCATTTTATCTGATAAGAGAGTAAACACTCAATACATTGGTAAATAGAATATCAACAAAAAAAGAGCATGGAAGATTTACTTTAGGTATGTGTTCCATACCGTGAAATCTCAGTCTGCCATTGTTGCAAGATTGGTGCAGGACATACAATAAGAGTTGCACCTGAAACCACTTCACCGCCTGCAATTTGAAGCAATTCTGAACAGGTCTTACATATGAATTTTTCTTCAATTTCCATGGCATTGGCAACATCTTTCACTACTGAAGCTTTTCTCCTTTTCGAACTCATGTTTCTAGAGCTACCTATGAAGCTCCAAAATGCCTCTTTAGAATCAGAAAGTTTTTTATCCCTTCTATCAGCACTTGCTTGGCCATTGTATCTAAATCCAACGCAGTCTCCATGTTGCCAAGCATCACATACATCACACTGAACCCAAATGCCAGTATACTTGTAACTTTCAGTAACAGCCCCACAAACACACTCAACACGCTCTATTTTTGCCCTTTTCAAGGGAATACATATCCCATTTCCTTGTGTGTGTGTCTTTCTGGCAATACTACTTGGTTGAGCAGATTTTTGAGGGTGTGCTAAAATGCAGGCAAGCAGTTCAACTGTTTTCCCTAAACCCATTTCATCTGTATGCAAAGAGGGATCATCCAAAGTTATAACTACATAAACAATCTTTTCTAAATCATTATTCATCTTGATATCATGGATCACCATAGATCACTAGTAAGAAAACATTGATATAGTTACCTGCAAGAATTCCACCAGGGACAGAACTTAAGTAACTTTCGGGATGCATCGACACACTGCCACTGCCAAATCAGTCCAGATATTAGTCATAAACTGACAATCCTCATAAATGCATTTTCTGACAGGATTGGACAAAAGCCAAACCCATCCTGCAAAAGGAAAAGCCTTCATAAAAGTATTAACATAATGATCATAAATGTTTTGTAGATCCATATATCTGTTACATAAAAGTAAAAGAGAGAATTCAAGAATTTGGAATAACAGCTTCAATAGTCAATTAAATATTAGCAATAATACATGACCAGATTCCCAAATGAACTGGTCTAATAAAACCACCAAACATTATACATCTTGCAATCATCAAAATATTATTCTTTCTGTTCCTTAAATGCCACTATTACCTAGTACATTCTTTGGTAAGATGAAGGACTAGGAAGTCAAAATAATTTAACGTGTAACACAGCAGATTCAAATAATATTATCAGTCTTGATAGTGAGTAAACTGGTCATTGTGGTTTTTGTGATTATTCCTTTGACTTGCCCAAAATGATCTGAACTTACAACAGCAGGAGAAATCACCGCATGACAGGTGATTTTTCTCTGCATTTGAGAGGGGCAACTCCCTCATATGATTGCAGATTTGTGGGTTTTTGGTACTTTAAACAAAAAGTACAAAAGAAATAAAAATGGAATGAGAAAGAAAAAAGTTGACCAACCCAAAAGAAAATAAACACTGAGAACTATCCAAGCAATTCAAGAAAAACAGGACATGGGCAAAAAACAAGTATATGCAGAATTAAATATAAGGCAAAATTCAATCCCACATACACCACTAATACACACATGAAGATTAACAGGTTTCCATTTCCCAAAAAAATACAAGGAAAGGCTGAAGAAACAATTTTGTATTAAACTAAAGTCTAAAGAAGGCACAAAGTCCAGCAAATGTTGCTTCTTATTCTCCAAAACTGAATACAAAGTCTCAATTCCCATTCCTTGTACAAAGTTCTGTAAAAATGCAAAAGGCCCTTTAAAATGCCAAAACTTTACAATATATAGTTGAAAAAAATTCACCTTCCCCTATAACCATTCACCTTCCCAAATTGAACTTTACAAGAACTAAAGATCTTGGGCTTATTGAAATATTAGATTACACGCCTTACCAAAGTGATTATAAAAGAGCAATATATATCCCCTCAAATTCAACATTTAAATGGACATCATGAACACCTTGAAGTAGTTACTTGTTAAAATATGGAAGCTGTAGCAAGACAGAAATATGATCCCAAAGACCTTGGATAGGCATTTGGCTCAACTCTGTTGTTGCAAGAATTGTATTCAGCATCCACCATAGCCTAAAGACACCGGTTTGTCTCTCTTTGCATGCTGAACAATTGGCATGTAAGCTGACTTGATCATTGCCTGCATGTGAATTTCTAATGGTACACAATGGACATTGAAAGAAAAATAAAAAACCCACGTGCAATAGCACCAATCAATGTTCCACCAGGAGGCATTCCCCCCAAAAAACATTTTTGGAAATGGGGACATCCTCGAGACTTGGGGACAATTGGGAAACCCACTACTATCCTCCCACTACCACCAACAGGAACAAGATGTCTCCCCTATTGGGGACATCAGGGAGACTTCTAGATGTCCCCTAGACTTCAAGGGAACTCCCAAGCGTCTCTCATGCATCTTTTCAACGGTTGGACGTCCCTTGCATCAAACACCTCCAAAAAGCAATTGTAAACAAATCACACATTTTTCTTGATGTTCATGCCCCCAACCCTAACCCTAAAAGTTTATGGGCTCCATCCACACCCTAAGCACTCCAAAAACAGCTATAAAAATCGTATAGCCCTTATTATTTAGACCAATCAAATTCTTTAGATTCACTATTAATTATCTGAAGAGTGAAGATTTGGCTAGAAATATTGAATTAGTGAGGACTTTGTGTTAGAGAAAACAAAAGAATAAAATTATGAAAATGGAATGCACCATGAACATACATGTGTTGTCAAAGGTCTTAGGAAAGCATAGTGATAAAATTATGAAAATGGCATGCCCTTCAAGCCCACTAGGAGTGCTGCCCCTTGACCCTACTAGAAACTCCACCCACAAACCCCTACCAACCGCCATCCCCAAATCAATATCCTTGGTCCCCCCATCCCCAAAATCCATTCCCCAATTCTAAGATTCCATGGAACATAGGCACCAATTCACTTGCCAAGATCCTCAATATTTGCGAATGTAGTAACAAGAGCAACAATGCGAATGTGAGATTTACAATTTGACTTCAAATATATCTCATTCTAGGAACGATTACTTCCAAGATGGAATCACCTTCTCAACTAATTAAATGAATTTCATCCATAATAAATAGGTTAACTTGTTGCACCTATTTATGTTGTTTCCATTTGTAAGACAGAGCACCCTATTTCTTAGGTGTGCCTATAACAATCTGACCTTTCTTAAGTAGCTTCAAATCAATTGTAGTCTACCTATAAGTTAAATGTGAAAAAGGTGACAATAATAGGCTTAATTCCTTTCTCGACCATTTCCTCATACAACCTTAAAACCTCTTGCATAAGTCCCTATTTGCAATATCCATTGATCATAACACTGTGTATAAGGTTAGGAACCAACTCAATGTCCTACATTGATATGAATATCGTAGTGTTTTTTTCTTGCTATTGCACTTCCCACAATATTTAATATACCTACATATTATACTCCTTCAAGATAACTCATAACCTCCATGACAATTTATCTAATGGGAACCTGTTCACCGTTGCCCCTCAAGATGACTCATAATCTCTAGATTCAAATCATGTCCATCCACCTCTTGTTCCAACACTCCCATTATGCACATGTATGTAAGGATACTTATAAAAGTCGTGGAACTCATTTTTACATCTACCAAATTGCATTTGCTTAAGAATTTCTAAAGCCTTTTCAAACGATCTACTTTGTAAACAACCTACATGTTACATCCCACTTGTGCCCTAGCTATTTTGATGTTGTGCCTTAGATATTCTGAAATTGTGTCCTAGATATCTCGATGTCGTTTCTCAAGCATGTATATATATGTCGTTACTTAGCTTGTTGAATGGAGATATACAATGTATATATAACTGGTTAAATTAAGTTCATTTGACAGATGTTTTTATGCTTACATAGATGCAGATTCAAAGATGTAATGAGATTTCGGACTAACTATTTGCTTTTGACCTAGTGGTTGCAAGAAGTTATCGCCTCCGAGAAGGGAGGTGTTGACGTGCTTTTTATGACAACGCCAGCATAGAATAAAGTTGTCCAACGGTCACTCTATTCTCTCTTGATCAAAGTGTCCCACATGCTAAGATTGCTTGAAAGTTCATGTGTTCGACTCCAAGGTTCCTTTTATTGCGAATAGACTCAGTTGGTTGATGTGTTTTGCTGGTTATTTCAAAGGGACTTACGTAGTTGTTCGATTCTGTGAAGCAATTAGGGCATGAATGATTTGGCAATATTGTTCTAGTATCTAGACTGACTCGGAAAATGCAGAATTTAAAGGGGATAGGGATAGGGATTCTACAAATCTACTTCTAAAGGGTGGAGGGCGAGGGTCGACTTAAACAATCTTCAAACCAAACTTTGCTTTGTCTCCTTTCGAACAACTCCGACAAAGTTGGTGCAATCTTCAAAGGATGAGAAAAGTGTTCAAACTATGACGCAACATGTTCATACCGTCAATACGACGCATACAAACATATGAACCATAATCGAAGTTAAGTGTTGATACTCCAGTTGACCACGCAAGGCGAACTTACCATCAGTAAGCCCGCTAGTGGTATGGATGAAAGAAGATATGCTCAAATCACAACGCCACACTCCACAATTAACAACTACTTGCATGAAATAAAAATCTACTTTACTCTATCTACCTTGAATTGGAAAGACGAAATGGCCTTGCTAGCTACTCATAACAAAGAAGAAATCACCAAGCAATGAAACTCTTTGTATTATGAAAAGTGTTCACAACAACCTTTTACAAAACTTTCAAAGGAAAGTTTTCTTCCCTCCTCAATCTAAAGCTAACTTCTAAGCTAAATGCTATATGCCTTCTACTCTCTAGCTCTGATCCAATTCCAATTCTAATCTCTATCTAATTATTTACAAATGAGGGGGGATGCCCCTTTTATAATAAGTCCAATTCAGTGGACGGTTTAGATCAAATTACAATGAAGGGCTCAGATCGAGCCACCTATGCCCCGATTAGGGTTTCTGCCCTAAAAACCGCCACAGAGAGGAGTGGGCAATGAATGCACAGAATATTCTCCACTCCCCTGCAGGAATCATAATGAGCAATTAATGCCCACTACCATCATCAAGAAGATCCTCATCAAGCAGCGCGTTCCCACTGGCCTTCTCCCGGATAGCAAACTCGATCAACCGGGCCAATACTGCTTCAACCTCCTGTGTAGAGATCGGTGGAATATGGTTGAGCTGGAACTCCAAGACTGCTACCATCTGTCCGTATCTGGTGTAAGATTTTCTCCATGTCACTAAGGCGTCCTGGGTATGCTGAATTATACTAGAGAACGTGGAGACATTCTCAAAGTCATCCAGGACAAGTGACCTCGCAGCTGAGAAGAATGGAGGCAGTCTACTTTTCAAGCCATCAGCAGTTATCTCCTCTGGGACCAACTTTCTAGCAAATATGGCTTCTAATGTATTGAGGACTCCCCCCAAGATGTTGCCCATTGCTTTCCTCACTTTAGCTGAATCTGCCCTTGCTGCGTCGTGAAATCCACGGCCTGTGACCACCGAGGAGTACCAACTGGTGAAATCATACCTATCACCTCTCTGAATTACACCTCCATCCACCAAGGTTTCTAGAGGTATATGCATCAAAGCCCCCAAACGAAGTACAGTCTTCATTTGATAGATGCGAGTATCACCCCAGGCCTGATCTACTATATCCATCCGTGCCAAAATACTTGAGGCCTGTCGATAAGCATCGGCGAGGTCCTCCATGAATTTCCCTGTCTCAGTATGAACACGGCTAACCCACTTGTCCGCCTCCGTTTCCATTTTCTTCAAATCCTCTAAGGCAACAACTGACTCCTTCGGAAGCTCTGATGGACGTTCCACTGCTGGGTTTGCTGGTTCACCTGGACGTGCTAGATTTTGCATGTATCCTATCAAGGTTTTGTGCTCCTTCTTCAATTTCTTATACTTCCCCTCCGTGCGGAGCAACTGATCCTTCAATGCCTAATAGGAGTTATCGAACTCCTCGATAACTTGGGCTCCCGTAGGACGACCCAACTCTACTGTGGTGATCACGTAATTTTCAGGCCTCTCCTCGGTTCGATCACAATCTTCCCTCGGAATAGCCACCTGAAGCGTGCGAGAGCCTGACTCGTCAGTCGAGATCTTTGAAAACTTTCGGGCCCTTTTCTTCTCTGGTGGCGCACTGATCCTCCTGAGGAACTCCTCCATCTCAATGGCTGGATCCGTATCATCCTCGGGTTCTCTCCTCATTCTGTCGGAAAGCCAATCAGGCACTGTCTGCTGTGGATTACAAATGACAAGGGGTTGTTCTTCTGTTGCCTCCATCTCGTGCACTTCCTCTCTTCTTGCACTGGTTTGCTCAGGCTCATCCTCCTCTATAAGCTGGGTATCTCCCGACCCTTGGGTCCCCTGTTCTGTGTTTTCTTCTTCTTCCAAAGCCGTGTCCAACATCTGCTGAAAATGGGTGTCGGCCATTGTTTCCTCTTCCTCCTCCTGTTGGCCGCCCCTGGATAGACTGACACTAGCTGATTCCCGGGCGTTGGGCTGATCTACCTCCTCAAGTCCCCGCTCTTCCTCCAATCCTGCCCTCTGATCGGCAAATAATGAAACCACTCTCAAACTCGAAGACTGAGTTTGTGAGTGCACGGGTGATGCTTGTTCTATCCTCAACGGTATCGGTTGGGTTGGCACTTCTACTTGTGCCCTCGATGTCTGAGCAATTTGTTTCCCCTTTTTTACCGATAACGGCCTTGGGTCACCCATCAAGCTATAAGTAAGGGCGATCGACTTGCTCTTGAGTCTGCATACATGTCTGTCGACCCAAGTCCTGGTAAAAGTCATCACCGGGATAGAAAGCGTGTCCAAGTCCATGATCTCTGGCTCGGACCAATCAGGTGGTGGGACAGGAGTATCCCTAACTGAACCATAGTCGGGTTGCATGACGTTGACATCCTCCTCCACCTGGTCGGGAACTGGAATAATCTCACATTCTCTAATCAACTTGAGAGGAAGTCTTGGAAAACATCCTTCTTCTTATCTCAGCCTCATCCACTGCATTTGCCCAAAAGTCCTCCAGATGAGCTCTGTGCCGGTATTCAACGTTCTGTATCATCCGGATGTTCCTGTAAGGATCGAAATCCTGCCTGCCTGTGTGATATGACAAATGATAAGATTGCAGCTCGTCCTCTGCCTCTCGGGCTGCCTGTAAAGAGGGACACACCTCAATGGAATTTCCCATGGTGATAGGGAAATCAAGTCCACCCTTCTTTTTCCTTTTCTGAATCTTATCGTAGGCAATCAATTGCCTAGATACCTCAAGCATTACTATGTGATCAGTGGGGTATCGTGGTAACCGATACGGATACGAAGTGAACCCCTGCAGCCTAATATATGTGAATTTCGGGAATTGGATGAGCCAATACCCATATTCCTCAATCAGTGTCTGTGCTTCTTTAGATATTCTCTGCTGCGTCCTCTGCTGAAGTGTCCTCGCAATGTGCATTGTGAATGCATCATTTGCCCGTTTATAGTTGGCAATGTTAGCTAAATGTAGCTGTGTGCAGGCTTCATGGATTTTGAATTGACCAGGGGCACAGCCGATTGGCTCCTTGTACGAAATCCCTCTGTACTTAGTCATCCTGGCCAACATGTAAATTACATATGAGCTCATGTAGAAAGTCTTCGTCACCTTCAGGCTCCTGAATTGCTCATCGATGTGGTTGCTAATCATCCTAGCCCAATCGACACACTCCTTTCCCTCCAAGATGATCTCGATGAAGTAGAACATCCAAGGCTCGAAAATGTAAGCCTGTGCACTCCCATTCACCCGGCTCAGCATCATTATCAAATCACAGTATTCTTGTTTCACGTCCTCGGCAATTATCTGCTTTGGGAGCTTAGTGCGGGGTGGCCTCAGCTTCTGCATCCAAACTCTGTTGATGACTGCAGTGACTCTTTCGAAAGAGGAAGAGTACATCTTGTCTGCCCTTTTGTTTGTTCCTGTATAACATCTCCTCAGTAGTTGGAATCCCAAATGCCTCTCCGATGGCATCCGGTGTGAAGTTGGCGAGCAGTTTACCATCCGGAGAGACAATCGTCCTACGTTCTGGCTTGTAGTGATTGGCGCACTCCATAATTAGCTCCGAACACTGAATTGCTGGCGGAAAACTAGCAACTACGTAGATTCCACTCTTCATTATATTATGTGCCATGACTGATGGTTGATGGCCCCCTAGCCCAAACATCCTCGATTTGAGTGCATTTAGATTAAATGAACCAAGGTTGGTGTCATTTAATCCCACCAACTTTGAAACTATTACTGACTTTGGGAGAAATGGCTTAGTGAGCTTTTTAATCACTGCCTGCCGGGATGAGCTAGCCTTGCCTGCTTCAGTGTTTGCAGCCCTACCTGCGGCTCTGCTTGTTCCTGCAACATCCTTTGCTCCGGCCATCTGCAAAATAAAATAGAATAGCAATAAGCTAGGCTACAGATTTTTTTAAATAAAATGAAGTAACCTCCGAGACGACTGCGAACGTGGAGTTAGCTTTTTTTGAAAATAAAAACTCTTAGCATAAATTACTAACTCCAAACCTCGTACTGTATAAAAAACTTCAAGCTTATAAAGAAGCTTTCAACGACTGCACTTCCGACTGGCGAAGAAAATTGCAGCCAACTACCAACTTTCAGCAATGTGGATACTTTCTCAGCACAAAATGAATTAAATCCTTTGTCTCGACTTCATCAACCTCAGCAACTTTCAACTTCTAGCAGCTCGAATAAGTAAAATCTGCAGCAAGCACTTTGCAGTACTTTCGAAAATAAACCTCCAGCAGCTCCGGAAAACAACTTCAATCTTCAAAATTGCAGCAACAAGCTCTCAGCTCTTCGGCAAATAAAAATTTCTTCAGCAACTTCGCACTTTCAGTAACTCAACACTCCGAAATAAAATAAACTTTCAAAGAAATTCTCTCCTCAACAACTTCGAGAATATTTCAATCTCTCAAGAACTTCTTCAGCAACTTCAACTTCGAAACAATGTGAGGAGAAATGAGAGAAGAGATTGTTTAAATAACTCTTCTCGGAGAATCCTGCTAAGTAGTGCTGGGGCTATTTTTAGCACCTTCATCAATTTTCCACTCTCTTCGTTTGGAATCTTCTAATTCAAGCACAGTAGTGGGCTAGTCGTCAGCCGGTCATTATGGCAGTTGCCATTAATAATGATTCCTTCCTTGTAAAAATTCGAATTTTTCCTCTTAATCTGCCAGTTAACTCTTGGCGATTTAAACAACTCGCGAGAAAAAAATCACTTGACTTGATTTAAAATTCCATTTTAAAATCTCGCAGTGTTTAAATAAATTCAACTCGAAAAAATCCATGGGAGTTGTAAATTTATTTCCAACTTTTAAAATGTCTGTCATTTAAATCCTCGATTTCATAAAATTTGCCTTAGACATTTTAAATTCTCTCATTAAAATGTTCAACTCCGGGTGATTAAAAATTATTTGCATGCTCGAAATAATTCATCCTCCGAGATTTAACTTCCGTCAGGAAAATAATCTAGGCAAAACGAATTTCCTCTAAAAATATTAAAATTTCCCTTAGGAAATTAATTTTCAAACTCTGTTAACTCATGGGTGCATTTTAAACGGGTTCATTTGATTTTCACTTAGAAAATATTTTATCAAGTCGCCAACCCTGTCTAAATGTCTGGAAAATTTTAAAATTCATCAAATCATCCTTCCATGCCAAGGGCGTATTTTTCCCTAGTGAAATGTTATCTCACTTAGAAAAATTTTCTAACATTTTCTCTTTTGGCGTACTTGACCCTTGGTATTTTTTATTCTTGCACCGCTCGCCCACATACTTAGAAATAAATTTAAATCCTCACTCCTTGGGCGTATTTCTTTTTCATTCAAATTTAAATTTCCAGGCCTTAGGAATTTTTAATTTCATCAACCCCTTCAAGGGCGCATTCTTACCTTGGCACTTTTGTTTTCAACACTTAGAAACTTTTTCTAAGTCCTCACTTTCAACTTGGGCGCATTTTAGATGTTGAACTTTCAATTTTGCCTTAGGCGTTTTTCAACCCTCTTGACCCCTTGGGCGCATTTAACCTTGTCAACTCCCACTTTTGCCTTAGGCGTTTTTAGCCTTCAATCCTCCATGGGCGCAAATGAGGGGTGGTGCTTTTGTTTTTGCCTTAGAATATTTTCAAACACCTTTATAACCTTGGGCGCATTTACATACATGAGCTTTCAACTTTTTCAATGTCTTGAAGGTGGGCGCATTTTGACCCATGAGCTTTCACTTTGATGACTTAGAATTTTCTTTGAGGGTCTTCACTTTACCTTGGGCGCAAATACTACCTCAAGCTTTCATTTTATGCCTTAGAAGAATTTCAAAGCTTCCATTATCCTTCTCAAGGTGAGGGCGCATTTCACTAGGTGAGCTTCTATTTTCAATGCCTTAGTAGAATTTCATGTTAACCTCTCCATGGTGGGCGCATTTAGGGGGTGGTACTTTCAAGTGAGGGCGCATTTCTACCCCTCCACTTTCATTTCAATGCCTTAGCCGCTTTTTCTCCAGCAACCCTTTTACACTTGAGGTGGGCGCACTTTGGAGGGTCTACTTTCATTTTACACGCCTTAGTTGCTTTTTCACCTTTTCTCCTTCTTGAGGGCGCATTTGATGTGCCATGCTTCCATTCAAACACTTAGGCATTTTTCACCTGTAAGCCTTGACTTGAGGGCGCATTTCATGGGGTGAGCTTTTGTTTTTGCCTTAGACATTTTTTTAAAGTCTTCTCACTTTCTTGAGGGCGCATTTCCACATGCCTAGTTTCATTTTGTGCCTTAGAACTTTTTCCAGCATTTTCAATATCCTGAAGGTGGGCGCACTTTGACCAATGAGCTTTTGCTTGTGCCTTAGACGTTTTCCTTTTACTTAACCCCTTGGGCGCATTTTGAGGTATGAGCTTTTGTTTTCAAAGACTTAGAAACTTTTGAACTCTCCCAACATGACTTGGGCGCATTTTGAAGGGGATACTTTTATTCTCATCATGGGCACATTTAGCATGTTATGCTTTTATTTCATGCCTTAGAAATTTTCAAGGCTTCCATCAAGGCTTCCATCAAGGTGGGCGCATTTGCTATGCTCAACTTTGAATTTTGCCTTAGACAATTTTCAAGCTATCAATCTGTGAGGTGGGCGCATTTTGAAGGGGATACTTTCATTTTCCCACACTTAGAATATTTTCCATGCCTCTGCTTGCCTTTGTTTATGCATTCTATTTTTAGCAAGTTGTGCTATTTTTAGCAAGTCCCTTGATTTTCAACCTCTAAAGCTCCGTTTTGCCTGAAAATTTCATCATATGATCTTCTTCACCTTGTGAACCTGTTTTGCCAGTCCTCTGCCCTGACCTGCTATTTATAGCCACCTGCTATTTATAGTAAGTTTTGACTTTCTGACTTCAGTAGCTCCGTTTTGCCTGAAAGTTGCAACGCTTGATCTTGATAGCTTGAGGGTCACTTTGATGCCAACCTCGGGTGCAAACCTGCTATTTATAGCCGTGCCCTAACTTACTAAAAATAGTAAGTTCTCCGATTTCGCTCAAATTTTGCCAGCAGGTATCTTGAAGTGTACTGACATGGGTGGGGTACTTCGTTTCGGCTATTTTTGGATTTTACCCCCTATAAAAGTGGAAACCCTAATTTGACTTGCATGTATCCCGAACGGTCTCCGTTTGTCCTCGTTCCTTCTGCATGTCGTTCTGCTTGCTGAACTGGAGTGTTGGGCGGCTGCCAGAGTGTACCTGCTAAAAATAGAAACTGCCTGAAAAATGACTCATCCACTGCCGGATGGTTTTGCATGTCATATTGCCCGCGGGATCTCAAAAAACCCAGAAAACTGGTCTGCATGCATGCACTGGCTAAAAATAGTAAGTCCTTAAACTTTGATCTTCTCCGCTTGCATGTCACACCGTTGTGAAGCTCTCGAAAAACCCATAAAGAAAAACCCGACATGCGTTGAAAAACTCTGCATGCGAACCCTAAAAATAGCCTCCGAAGGCTGAACTCTGAAAGTGATCGTCTCGGTTTGCATGTTACATCACTGCAAAGGTTTTGGAAAACCCAGAAGGATTCTCCAGACATGCATCTGAAAAGCTCATGTGGAAACCCTGAAAATGGCTTTTGAAGCCTGAACTGCCAAAAATAGCATGTCGTCTGATCTGGCTCAAAATTTACGTGTAGGCAGCTTGATGTTACCCGGATGCAGTGGAACTGACAGAATTCCAAAATCTCAATAAAATAGTCCCAAATTGAATACTTACTAAAAATAGTAAGTTGCCGGAATACAGTGAAAATTTAGGGGGACTCTGCTGGAAGTCTTCTGACTGCTGCACCAAGCTTAGATTTCAATTTTATGACTCGGTTTGACCTTAAATAAGCCTGAAGGATGAAAACCCTAATTACACAGACTTAACCAATACTTTAACCTGGGTCAAACGACAGGACATCCCCGGAAGGACCAGAGACCAGAGAGAGAGCGAACCAAAGCCAAAAGACCAGAATGGAGCAAAATTTAGGGGGTCCCCATCTTGATGGGGTGATGTGTGAAAAAGGTCACAACAGGAGGGAAAGTATCACTAGGTACGAGAGGTAACGAAAGAGAAGTCTAGTGCCATCTGAAACCTAACCTGTAAGTTTGTGACTGTCATTTGAGTAGGATTGGAACTACAAGTTCAGAGTTGTCAGGTAAACCACAAGGTTGACCCTAGGTGTTAGGATCACCTAACCTATGTTGTTGGTCGTGTAGCATCACCTTGCTATTTCTTTTGAATTTAAAATTAAAATTGAATCTTTAAAGGACCTTGAATTTTGGATTGCCTTTTGGTGAACATTTAAATGGTTCTCGAAAATATTTAATTGATCAAATATAAAAGAATTATACTTAATATATATCGATAATTTCAAAACACATATTTATGTAAAGGAAATGGAAGTAATTATTAATAACATTCCTATTTAAATGATAATTGTCAATTGTTTTTATTATTAATATTTAGAAGAATAATCTTTATGCATTTATGAAGGGGTGAGTAATTTATATTTATCAACTTTTATAAAACACCCAAGCCTCATCTAGTGAAAATGGTGTTAATACATACACGGGTGCATACTCCTGAATATAATATTTTAATCTCACGTCACTAGAGGGTATTCATTCGAATAAAGTTTTATAAATCAAAAATTTTGTTGCCTTTGTATTTGGGAGGCTGGAAACCTTACGAAAGGGAAATAGAATGAATGCATAATATCCATGACGCCACCCAAGACGGAGTGGGAGATAATGGATTTAAATCGTTGCAAGAATAAAATTGGTTAGGGATTTTAATTATTGATAGAGGAATTAAAATTTCAAGTCCGTGGGGAATTTAGGGAGAGAATTCTCATTCACACGGGGGAAAAAGGAGAATATACACAGAGAGAAAATGTAGAGCATACATGACAAAGTATAGGAAAATGGAGGAAGAATAGACAAAGAAGATAGCAGATTAATGCATGTCAGAGTATAGAAAATAGAAGATAGATGGCAATGTAGAGGAATAGACGGCAGTGTAAAAGCATAGACGAATAGACCAGCAGTGACAAAAGGTTACGATAGTTGGGATTAGAAGTCCAAGACGGCAAAGAATAGAAGGCTTAGACGGTAGAGAGAATAGTAGGATTAGACAGCTGAGAATATAAGTCATAGACAGCAGAGAATAGAAGATATGCACAGAAGTGAATAGGAAGACGACAGAGATAGCTCTCCGGCTGAAAAAGGTCATGCTATCCATTTTTCTTTGTCCTCTTTCTTTTGGAATTTGCAAGTGCAACCTTATTTACCTTAGAAATTCTTTATTGTTAGAGAAAGATAGATAATGATGTATTTAAACCAACTAGTGAGCGGTTATGGTTGCATTATATCTCTTGAGTAATTCTTAAAAAGCTTCTTTAAAGCAATTGGACTGGAATAGTACATTATTGAGAGGTCCTCTTTTATCAGACAGAAAATGTCTTAGTTTCTTGATTAGTTGTGAACTTTTATTGGATAAAAATAAAATGACCCCGTTATAATTTTTTCAATTTTTGCAACAACACTTCAACAATGGCACCCGTCAGCGTTAGAGAAATCATAAACCAACTAAAGGGAACCCTTTCACTTTCTTATCAACCCAGATCCCAGTATGGGCAAGGCGAGAGCATACTCGAAAGGGGATCGTTAACATATAAACTAAAATGCTAGAAAGTACAATGAGAGACGGCTCAGCCGATCAGACTGAAATAAGATGCAAACTCGACCACTTATTCAGCAAGAGTGTATTACAAGAATGAACATGAAAGACGGCTCAGCCGATCAGCAATATGAGAGATGCAACTCGACCACTTATTTAGCGGGAGTGTAATACAAAGTACTAAAAGTAAATGTTTGGCAGCTAGCCGACCCCTTCCGTTTTTCAGCGGGCAGTACAAGAAAGTAAATTGCTGAAAGTAAAAGACGGCAAGGCCTATCTCTTCCACTAAGAGTGGGAATACAAAGTAAAGTGCAGAAAATGGAATGACTGAATCAGTACTACTGATAACAGCCTTACAATATAAAGTAATCTGCAAATTACAAAGAGAGTTAGGTAACCAATAAGCCCCAATATGAAGTAGATGATCTCCAAACATCAACCAACTATTCTACTAAGGAAAAATGTGCCAAAAACTGAACTTTCGACAATCTGATATAAAATAGCAAAGAACAGAAAATGCAAACCAGCAAGCCAGATTCACACCAAAATGCTCATAACTCGATGAAGACTCCTCCGAATGAGATGAAACAGAATGCCAATGAAGCATAGGAAGTAGGCGCCCAAGTTAGAACCAAGAAACAGCATCAAACACCTCAGAATTTTTTATGCACGCAATCCAATGCAATGACAGGCAAAGTACAACCATCACAGAGGGGCGACCAGCAAGATAAATTCATAGACTTCACTAAAAAATATGAAACTTTGCAAGAAGGGCACCCAAGGTAGACTTAATCAATGGGCCAATACCCAAAACCATCAAAAAATCATGCAAGGAGCAACGAATGAAAATCAGTTACAGCCATACGTGAACCAGCAACAACAAAACTGAAATATAACATCAAAACCTTCAAATTTGAAGCTCAATCTGCAATCTCAAGATGAGAAGTAGTCTCAAATCAGCTAGGTGTTGTCTCTCAAACACGAAACCGATATTAGCTAGGAGGTATGCTTTCCTCGAAGCAAGAAGTCTGAAATCATTTCAACAGCATTTCATTATAATTTTCCATAGTTGCTAAACAAAGAGCCCAACACTTATATTTATAGCCTTCTGTCTCCAGATTCAAATTTCCATTTCCCCCTCATTTGGGCGCCCAACATGAAATTCAATTTCATCTTTAGTAATTTGCAATATGCATTTCATTTCACCTTATTCCAAGTCGTCCCCTTCATGAAGCATTTCACTTTATCAAAATATAAATAATCGTCAAAGTTAGTTGCAATTAAAACATTAACTTGGGCATCCCATATTATCAAATGCAAAATACATTATAAAATGTATTTATCTCCTCTAGGCTAGGCGTCTAATTAAGATATATTAAAATATAACTTAATTACCTCTTCAAATAATTTGTCCTCCAAGCCTTAGCCAAATATTCCACTTAAAATGTTATTTTCACCAAATATCAACTTGCCAAAATAATCACCTCAAATGCTGGAGACCAACTGAATATACTGCCCTACCAAAAATAGCCATAATACCAAGTTACTGAAACACTGCCAAAAATAGCACCAAGGGTGTTGGAGACTAAACTGCTCAAATTGACTTGCCAGATGTAGCCACTGAACTAAGCTGCAGAAACCTTACTAAAAATAGCACTGCTAAAAATAGTAAGTTGTTATAAACTCATTTTAGCCACAATCCGAGCAGCCATCGTACTTACTAAAAATAGCAAGTCCGAAAAAGTCTTCCGTTGTAGTTGCATGTCACATCACCGCGAAGCTCTCTAAAAACCCAAAAGGAATCCAAAATCCAAACTGCAAAACACCAACATGCAAGCCTCCAAAACTACCAAGGAATCAGCCAAAAATACAAGTCATTATCTTGTCATGCATGCTACCTCATCTTGAAGCTCTCCAAAAACCCAGAAAGCTCCACCAGACATGCGTCAAAAACTCTCGCATGTAAGCCCTCAAAACCTCCTCTGAAAGTGGAAACCCTAATTTCAGCTCTTGACTGGCCTACGGGCTTCCGGAAATGTTAAACACAGAAGAGCGTATGGCTAAAATGGGGGCATTACAAAAAACGAGTGTGAAATGAATTCTTAAATGAGCACAAAATCAGCAAACACTAACCCATTGTTCTTTGAGGGTTTGAGTTAAGAATGAAAGACAAATTTGCCTAGGAGAAAAACAACAATTAAAGAATGTTCATTAGGGCTGTAACAGCCAATAAATAAAAGAAATTACTGTTTTTCATTTCCAAAACTAATGGGAAATTATTAAACCTGAAATGTGTTAATCAATAGAAGGTAGATATCCTCCAAGGTAGCCTTCTTGTTTTTATTAACCATTATGAGCAACCTAGTTCAGTCATGTTAGCTTAAAGATACCCTCATGAGTCAGTATGCAGTAGCATAAGAGACAAACATGATGGTTAAAATTTCATTACATAATTCTTGTCAAGTAGGGTGATAAACTTGACTACATGACTTTGTCATGTTGCAATTATTTTAAACCTTGGCCAAGGTGATGCTACTACCTGTCAGTGTCAGTCAATTTTGCCCCAGATATGCACCTCAGTTAGAGGTCATACTAGTTAGGAGTTGCCTATAGTGTATGACCGACTAGGGATTGTGTAGGGTCAAACACCAGTCTTAGATGGCATTAGAATCTATTTCCATTACTTCTCTGCGAAGGGTCGAGCCTTTCCAGTAGGAAATGGCACAGGGGACTAGTAAGTCCGTAGATGGGCGGAAAAGCGCCCTAATGATATTTTTCCTTCTCCACAGTCTCAGCTTACTGATGATTTGAGAAGAAATCATGAGGGTGAGTTGATCTTTGTGATTGATAATCTTCCAAGAAGGTTACTTGATAAAGTATGCATAAGTGGGCTTGAGGATGAAGTTTCCACCTAGGAAGTGTTGGATCATGGTGACTTCCACATCTTTGACATCAAGGTGTTGTCAAAACATTGTTTGGTAGCTGCTGGACACTTCATTACAACAGCAAGGAAAGGAGATTACAAGCTTGTTACTTGTGAAGTTTGGAAGAAAAAAGGACCGAAACAAGATTTCTACATGTTTGACAATCCATCCCTTGGGTTGAGTGATGATTTAGCTAATACTAATCCCTTTTGGGGATTGGGTTTTGTTGGCGTTTCAAATCGCACCTCTGGAACGCGTTCTGGAAACGGACAGCTATGTGCAGTAAACTACTCTTCGAATTAGGAGGGGAAGCTCCCTCTTTTGCTGAGTTGCATAAAGAAAAGTAATATAAACTTAATTACGCCTATCTTTTTGGTTCAACTACGAGAATACAAGGTTATAGAACACTAGATGTTGCGGCTGAGGTTTTCCCTTTAATGAAACTAGACAGCTACAACTTAACCTACGCTTAAAACGTTTCCACCCTCTCAAGTAAACGCAAAGCAAGGGAGTTTGGAAATGAACGAGTTTGATTTCTGACAGAGATACTTAAACAAACTATTCTTCAACATACGTTTTATGGCAAGCCGAAAAAGAGATCATAAAAGTATTACGGAAATATGAGACTTTTATTCCAAGGCAGACAACGCACGCTCAAGATTTTATTTACTCATATTTCTAGCACAAAACAAATAGACGGAAACTTGAGATGTTTATATCAAGGTAGACAAAGCACGCTCAAGATTTTATTTACTCAAGTTTCTGGAACGAGGATTACAACTTCGGGACAGCAAGTTGTAGCAACACGCTTGCAACATGCAATCAACCTAACTATAACCAACACTACACATGAACTAAACAAGTATTTGCAGCTAAAGAGGCATGCAAACTTGCTCCTTACACAAAGTGAACAATACTGAACGATAACAAAGAGAAGGTACTATAACACTTATGTCTTGTTATCACAAGCACGGTTAAACTAAAATGAGCAAACACTGCTCTTATTTATAACTAAGCAGAGGAGTAGGAAACCCTAAAATCTCCTTGCTTTTACAACTACTGCTTGCCAACATGCAAGCTTTATTTCTAAATCTAGAAGAGATTAAAACATCTAAACCCTAGAAAGCTTTTTAAAAAGGAAAGTGCCAACTCGTGACAACTTGTTACAATTTTTTTTTTCTATCCTCAAAGAATGGAAAAGATTTGAGACAAGAATAAAAAGAAAGCGTGGAAGATGCTCCTAGAAGAAAGCAGATTTAAAGCTCGATCACATCCGCTAAAAAGCGGGCAACTTCATCTGAAGTGGGAGTGTTGATGCTATTAATAGCAAAATGCCGCTTTTCCAAGATTTTTTCGCCATCTGTAATTGATTTCCAGAAATCTTCACTCTCATTGGCCGCTTTCTCGAACCTTGCTGACATCATGGAAATCATCATCATTCTCCCAACACTACCCTCGTTGCCATGCAAAATGCTCAGAAACTCAGCTTGGACTACGTCAAGCCCAATGTAGGAACCATCCTCAAGACAATACTGACAAGGAATTGCTGCAACTATTTCTCTGATGAACCTAAGAGCATCAACAACTCTTTGTTTATACGCTGCAAACTCCTCAAATATTCTGATATATGTGTTCACCTTGAAAAGATGACTTTCTTTCCACTCCAGGATTTGTCTTTTATGTTCTCTTGCCATTGTAGAGCCACAAGCCATCTCTAAATCTGCAATTATGATTTCGTGCATAGGCTTGAACTCGGCTATCAGTTGTTCAAAATCCTGGATACCTTGACGTAAATCATGAGCCTTGTATCTCAACTAGAAGACTTGTGTCAGGACCTCTTTTCCTCTGTTGATGATCTCTTCAATCCACTCATTAGTTTGTTTACCACAAATAACTAACTGCCTTAATTGCTACTGATCAGCTGATGTTTCTAAGACTTGAGGCAGCAACTGAGTTGTTTGTGAGGTGCCTTGGATAAGATTTGATATACATAATCGGAGTTGGCGATTTTCAGCCTTGAGGGCTGCCTTGTCTTCTCCATCCTTTTGCACTCTTTTTTGAATATTTTCTGTTACCATCTTAAACAAACTTATATCAGCATGTCGAGTACTTTTACCAAGGTTTGCTTTGACCATGATAAAATCGTCAACATCCACCTCATTTCTGATTTTGTCTTCAAGAGGCGTAGCTGTCTCCATGACCATTTCACCCTCGAGATTCCTCTCAAAATGCATTTGTTTCTTGGCCTTCTTCTTGGGTGCTTCTTGGCATATGCTAAGGTCATCAACATTCACCTGATACGAAGGTCTTCTTCTTGTCCTTCCCAAGGAGCTCTCAAGCCAAGATGTAGTATTTCTATTAACATCCAAGGGAGGAGTGATTGTAACATTGACCTCTATCTCTTCGTCTTCCAAATCAATGTGAATTGGCAAAGACCTAGGAGATGGTAGTGTTTCTTGTATCAAAGGTTCATCATGTTGCACTTCTTCCTGATGTATGGGCTCTGGTTGAGGAACTTTTGTTTCAGCTGTAGGCTGCTCCTGTATAACAATCCCTGTATAATCCAACCTCCTTTTAGCATTCTTTGCTGATCTACTGCCCTTTGTGACCTCTTGAGTGTAATGTTCCCTTTTTCCTAATTGATCCCTGGTTATAGAAGATGAGTGTGTTGGGGTTCTATTCCACTCCCTGAGGCTTCGCAAGGGAATGATAACCTGCATTTGTACATTCAAATTCATAGATTTATATATTAGCATCTAATATTCAACATTAAAGCATTCAGTAAAATGATATTTGCAGAGTTCAGATAGAAGGGAAAGAGAATAAAAGATATTTATTCCATCAGAAGAGAGATATCCTTAAGGGGCCTGTGGTCTACCATCCTCCATTTGCCCAACCCATATCTTGGGCCAGTGGGGCAGGAAGCCTGGGACCCTCACTCCTCCATGACCCAACCCGTGCAATAGGCCTGGGGGGGGAGCAGAGTGCCCAACCCTTGTTAGGGCCTGTGGGGCAGACTTTCCAACCCCTACCTAGGCCTGTGGGGCGGAACCTGAGTGAGGTTTTTAGACAAACCGTCTTAAGCATGGCTCTCTACTCCTGATAGGAATCACAGACAATCCAATACAGTATGCAGTCATCAAGTATACAATCAACAATGGTTCACTTAGATTAACATTTATTATTCTATGCAACAATTAACATATATATATATATATATATAATCCAATGAGTCTTATCATGATGCTATATCAAAGTGCAGGAGTAAATGCGTTAGTTTGAATACATATATGCCATTTTCATATTCTTTCAATCTGATGACTATGTATTTAATCAGATGTAAATCTAGCAACACTAAAGTCTAAATACATTGTATCCGATTGGAGTATTGATATTAACCGAATCTTCTTGCAGACAAGAACATTACTGGTTTTTCGAGTTTATATTAATCAGTAATTTTAGTGAGGCAATATCCAGAATGTCTTTTTGCTTTTCCCAGGCGACTGCCGAATCAGTCATTTATGATGTTCTCCTGTTATTGGGTTAATGTTCGTATCTACAGATTTGTTACAGTAAGAGATGGCTCAATGGACCAATGTTCGTATCTACAGGGGACGTATAGATGATAATAGAGAGATTCTAATTTTAGCGCTTTAGACACAGTTCACGGGTTCTACAAATATCATTGTGCTGAATCTAAGAATCGATTGAATAGAAAATGCTAAGTGATAAACTCACAATGTTCCTGATGTCGCGATTCTCCTGATGCCGTGATTCTTCTCCTGTTTCCCTCCTCTCTCCATCGGTTCTTCTTTTATATGCCTCAGCGCCCCTATCAGGAGATGCGTCATTTGTCTTCCAAGAAGGTGCAACTATTTGTATGATGCGTTTGATGGCAATTGTATATAATATATGATTTGCATTTATTTAATTTTGATGTAAAGTATTATTATTAGTTTATTTAATTATTATTTTATTTATTTAATTATAATATATCTTTATTTTACTGTTTAGTACAATTTTTAAGTTTTATATATAAGAAATATGTCAATATTGATAAAAATTGCAAAGTTTCCCCTAGGGGGTCATGACAGTCTCCCCCTCCTGGAATTTGCTTGTCCTCAAGCAACTTGGAGGTTCGGGTGGTTGAGAATCTTTTGGTCCTCCCATGTGGAGTCTTCCTCTGGTAGGCCCTTCCATTTTACCAAGAACTCTGGAATGCTTCTTTTCCTCAACTTCTTTTCTCTCCTATCCAAGATGACTTCGGGTTCGAGGACCGATTTACCCTCGTCATCAAGGGGAGGTAATTCTTCACAAGGCCTTGTTTGTTTGTCGAGCATTTTCTTCAACCTTGACACATGGAAGACGTTGTGGATGCAGCTATTGTTAGGAAGTTCTAACTCGTAAGCTACTTCCCCCACTCTTCTTGTGATTTTGTAGGGGCCATAGAACCGAAGCCTAAGCTTCTCCATCCCATTGGACTTGATGGAAGATTGTTTGTAGGGCTGCAACTTTAGGAATACCAAATCCCCGACCTCAAAGGTCCTCTCTGTGCGGTTCCTATCTGCATACAATTTTTGCGGGTTTTGTGCTTGGTGTAAGTTGTCCTTTAGAGTGTTTATGATGTCCATACTTTCTTGCACAAAGTCTTTAGCTCGAGGAACTTGGCTTTCTTGGGTGATCAAGTTTCCGAAAGCAGTGGGCTCATACCCATACAATGCTTTGAAGGGACTCATTTGGATGGACATGTGATATGTTGTGTTGTAACAATACTCCCCCAAATGTAACCATTTGATCCATGCATTCTGCTGTCCCGTGACATAATTTCTTAAGTAGCCTTCTATCCATTTATTGACAATTTCTGTTTGACCATCTGTTTGGGGGTGGTAGCTAGTGCTTGGTGTAAGAGTAGTCCCTGATAATCAAAAGAGTTCTTGCCAAAACTTACTCGTGAACCGGACATCTCGATCGCTGATAATATTTCTTGGGAGGCCATGGAGCCTAAAAATTTCTTTGAAGAAGACTTCTGCTACCTGGGGGGCCCCATAGTCCATGGATATGGCGAAGAAATGGGCATATTTAGTGAGCCGGTCAACTACCACATATATGTAATCCTTTCCTTGAGTTTTGGGTAATCCTGTGATGAAGTCCATAAAGATATTTTCCCACTTTTGATTGGGGATGGGTAAAGGTTGCAAGAGTCCCGCAGGTTGGTTGTGCTCTATTTTATTCTTTTGACAAACCATACACTCTTGTACATACTTTAGCACATCTCTTTTGAGTCCTTTCCAAGAATACTTCTCCCTTATTTGCTTGTATGTTTTGTAAAACCCTTGGTGCCCAACTAGAGGGTTGTTATGATACTCTCTGAGAATCTTCTCTTTTATCTTGGATTGGGGTCCTAGAAAGATTCTTCCTTTATATAAGATCACATCCTCGACTATTTTGTATTCTTCATTGGGAGGGTGTCCTTCCAAGATTTCAATGGCTTGAGGGTCTTTAGCATATTCTGAGATGATGTCATATTTCCAATCTGTAGTTATCCGAGTTATAGTTTTCAAACAATGTTGTCTAGAGAGAGCATCTGCTACCACATTGTTGGCTCCTTTCATATATTCTATATCGAAGTCATAGGCTTGTATGCGACTGACCCACTTTTGTTGGCGATCATTCAAATCTTTTTGTTGCATGAAGTATCTCAGACTGTTATGGTCGGTTTTCACATGGAACTTTGAGCAGACCAGATATTGGCGGAATTTGGCCAAGGCATGCATTATAGCCAACATTTCCTTATCATAGATGGGGTAGAGTCTCTCTGCTAGAGTGAGTTTGCGACTTTCAAAGGCTATTGGATGTTTATTTTGCACGAGGACGGCTCCAATCCCTTCCCCTGATGCATCACATTGTAATTCGAAGGATAGGGTGAAGTCTGGAATGGCCAATACGGGGCAAGAACTCATTGCTTCTTTTAATCTTTCAAAAGTTTGTTGGGTTGTCTCGTTCCATGCAAAAGCCCCTTTCTTAGTTAAGTCCGTGAGTGGGGCGGCAATCTTGGAGAACCCTTTCACAAAACATCTATAATAGCTACATAATCCAACAAAGCCCCTTAGTTGTGTGAGGGTCTTGGGTTTAGGCCATTCCTTAATAGCAGCAATCTTTCTTCATCCACACTAACACCTTGAGCATTGATTTTGTGTCCTAGATATAGTATCTCCTCCATGCCGAATTCACATTTGGAAGCCTTAGCGTACAAAGATTTTTGCTCTAAAATCTTGAGGGTTTCTTCGATATGTTGGAGGTGTTCTTCCCATGTCTTACTATATATGAGGATGTCATCGAAGAAAAAAATTAGGAGGAACTTCCTAAGTTGCTTGCGAAATGTGTGGTTCATGCATGACTAAAAGGTGGCTGGTGCATTGGTGAGTCCAAAGGGCATGACCAGGAATTCAAAGTGTCCATAGTGGCACCGGAAAGCTATTTTTTGCACATCTTCTTCCCTCATTCTTATTTGATGATATCCCGATCGAAGATCAATTTTGGAAAAGTATCTTGCTCCGTGGAGTTCGTCAATGAGCTCGTCAATATGGGGGACGGGATAGCGGTTCTTGATGGTATTTTTGTTTAGAGCTCGGTAATCTATACACATCCTAAAAGTGCCATCTTTCTTTTTAACAAGGACCACTGAGGATGCAAAAGGGCTCGAGCTGGGTTGAATATGCC
Organism: Sequoiadendron giganteum; assembly: GCA_007115665.2. Taxonomy (NCBI): domain Eukaryota; kingdom Viridiplantae; phylum Streptophyta; class Pinopsida; order Cupressales; family Cupressaceae; genus Sequoiadendron; species Sequoiadendron giganteum. The sequence goes on along the minus strand of CM021100.1, from coordinate 683,610,513 downwards.
CCATCTCCAGTAATTCCTTAATGGTTTTTTCTATCTCTTCTTTGTACTTAAGGGGATGACGGTAAGGAGTAATCATAACTGGTTTTGCCCCTTCTTCCAATTCTATGGTGTGTTCAAACCCCCTTTTTGGTGGCAACCCTGGTGGGATTTCCTCGAATACCTTCCCATACTTGTTGATAATAGGATGAATTTCGATGTGGATGGCCTTCCCTTGTGTGGTGTTTTTGTCCAGTATCATACATTGGGCGGCCCATTCTCCTTGTCCTCGCTTAAAAATCTGTTCCATTCTTTTACATGAGACCACCTTTGGAGATCCATTAGGCATGCCTTTTAGGGTGACTTCTTGCCCTTGGTGTTGGAAACGAATGATTTGGTTGGGAAGATCAAACATAAAACAGCCCAATGAATAAATCCATGGAGTTCCCAAGATGAGATCAGCATCTAGGGGCACTACATAAAAATCTTCGGTGATGAGGTGATCTCCTAGAAGGACATTCAATTGGGGTACTAAGGTAGTACATTGCACCCTAGCACTGGTGGCTATTGCTGCCTCAAAACCTTCAAATTTCTGGGTTCTTAGCTTCTTTTGTTTTACTATTCTTTGGTCAATGAAGTTATGAGAGGCCCCACTGTCTACCAAGGTGATAACTCTTTGCCCTAGGAGTGCACTTTTGATGCGGAAAGGGCTATGCTTGGATGCTTGGGAGATGGTAGCTAACATGGCTTGACTCTCATTTTCAATTCTAGCTTTCTTGTTTGGGTATTCCTCGAGTTGGTGCGCTTTGCTAGTACATCTATGGTCTAGTCCCTATGGTTGTTGACATTTAAAGCACAGTCCCTTCCTTTTCAGCTCTTCCATTCTTCTATACATATGATCTTTGCCCTTTTTTTCTTTGCACCATTGACATGTTCTAGTTATTTCCCCCCTTTTTTCTTTCTCTTCTTTATGGGGAGGTTTGGAGAATGAGTTAAATTTCTTGGGCTTGTCTTTTGGCCAATTCTCTTCATATTTCATGGCCTTTTGGATAGCTTCGTCCAAACATTTGGGTTCTAATGCGCCCACCATGCTTCTGACTGAACCCCTTAGACCTTCTATGAACAAATAGGTAAGTCTTTCTTCTATAGTGCCTTGTTGTTTTAATTGCGTGAGTTCCCTAAAGTACCATTTTGGGTGCCTTTGATCAAATCTCTTTATCAATCTTTGGGTAAAGTCATCATAGGTGGTAACTTGTTGATGGCCCTAAGTTATGAGTCCGTGATGCCACCAATCATGAGCCATACCGGTTAAGTGTAGCACAGCAAACTTGATGGCATTTGTTTCGGTCATAGGGCTTAAGGATAGGTAGGTATCTAACTTTTGAACCCATGATCAGGCAGTGGTTTTGCCTTCTCCATCAAAGTTGGGAATGGTCAATTTGCTCATCCTATTCTTGAGCTCCCCATCAGTTGAGTCATCTCTCTCCTTCCTATGTGTGTTTCTTTGTTTGGCCTCACAATAGTCTTTAAATGACACAAGCTCCCTTAGTTCAGGTTCTAACCTATGATAGGTTGCCAAGATCTCATCAACACTTTCTATGTGGATGCTATTATCATTGTCTCTATTTTTGGGTCCTTTATTAGGTAAAAAATGGGGTCGGGTGGGTCTGAAACTTGTGCCTCGAGAAGGTGTATATGATTGTTCTCAGAATGGTTAGAGTTTGCCTCATTTGTATGATTGTTGCTCAGGTTTTGGAGGACTTGAAGTAATGCTTGACTAGTTTTTTCATTTTGTTCTAGTAAGGCTTGGGTTTTCTTATCACTATTCTCCATGAAGGTTTTGAGTTCATCTCTAAGTGGGTCACCTATGAGGTCATTTCCAAGGTTATCGTTCCTAGAGCCTCTTCAGTGGTAGGTTTTCATGATTTCCCACGGGATGGCAGGAAGGATGCTCTGATACCACTGTAATGTTCCCTTTTTCCTGATTGATCCTTGGTTATAGAAGATGAGTGTGCTGGGGTTCTATTCCACTCCCTGAGGCTTCGCAAGGGAATGATAACCTGCATTTGTACATTCAGATTCATAGATTTATATATTAGCATCTAATATTCAACATTAAAGCATTCAGTAAAATGATATTTGCAAAGTTCAGATAGAAGGGAAAGAGAATAAAAGATATTTATTCCATCAGAAGAGAGATATCCTTAAGGGGCCTGTGGTCTACCATCCTCCATTTGCCCAACCCATATCTTGGGCCAGTGGGGCAGGAAGCCTGGGACCCTCACTCCTCCATGACCCAACCCGTGCAATAGGCCTGGGGGGGGAGCAGAGTGCCCAACCCTTGTTAGGGCCTATGGGGCAGACTGTCCAACCCCTACCTGGGCCTATGGGGCGGAACCTGAGCGAGGTTTTTAGACGAACCGTCTTAAGCATGGCTCTCTACTCCTAATAGGAATCACAGACAATCCAATACAGTATGCAGTCATCAAGTATATAGTCAACAATGGTTCACTTAGATTAACATTTATTATTCTATGCAACAATTAACATATATATATATGATCCAACGAGTCTTATCATGATGCTATATCAAAGTGCAAGAGTAAATGCGTTAGTTTGAATACATATATGCCATTTTCATATTCTTTCAATCTGATGACTATGTATTTAATCAGATGTAAATCTAGCAACACTAAAGTCTAAATACATTGTATCCGATTGGAGTATTGATATTAACCGAACCTTCTTGCAGACAAGAACATTACTGATCTTTCGAGTTTATATTAATCAGTAATTTTAGTGAGGCAATATCCAGATTGTCTTTTTGCTTTTCCCAGGCGACTGCCGAATCAGTCATTTATGATGTTCTCCTGTTATTGGGTTAATGTTCGTATCTACAGATTTGTTACGGTAAGAGATGGCTCAATGGACCAATGTTCGTATCTACAGGGGACGTATAGATGATAATAGAGAGATTCTAATTTTAGCGCTTTAGACACAATTCACGAGTTCTACAAATATCATTGTGCTGAATCTAAGAATCGATTGAATAGAAAATCACTTAGTGATAAACTCACAGTGTTCCTGATGCCGCGATTCTCCTGATGCCGTGATTCTTCTCTTGTTTCCCTCCTCTCTCCATTGGTTCTTCTTTTATATGCCTTGGCGCCCCTATCAAGAGATGCGTCGTTTGTCTTCCAGGAAGGTGCGACTGTTTGTATGGTGCGTTTGATGGCAATTGTATATAATATATGATTTGCATTTATTTAATTTTGATGTAAAGTATTATTATTAGTTTATTTAATTATTATTTTATTTATTTAATTATAATATATCTTTATTTTGCTGTTTAGTACAATTTTAAGTTTTATATATAAGAAATATGTCAATATTGATAAAAATTGCAAAGTTTCCCCTAGGGGGTCATGACATTGAGACTGAACTTTTTCTTTGTTCTTTGGTTGCACTCTTGAAGAAGAGGGAAGAGATGAATGTTTCTTTGGCGGCTCTGCTACTAGAATAGACTCCCTTTTCTTTAGAATCAAGAAAGTCTTACTGTACTCCACCACTTGTCTTGTCCTTTCTTCCACTGTGATGCATTCTTTATGAGCCCAGTTGACCTGTGGAAGAGGTTGCTACTCAACCTTATTTCTTATATAAGCTAGAAGAATTACATCCCCATCATCATCTAACAGCCCTTCAATATCTTCTGATAAGCAATCTTTCATCTGATGAAGGGTTAACCTACTATGACTTCGCCTTCGCACCTCATACTCATCCTTGCAATTAGCCCAAAAGTCTTCAAGTGCGGGTGTATGAGCAAAGTTCTGACCAAGTCTAGATGCATAGAAGCCATGGGGATCATATAATCGTCTCTCGCTGAAAGGCTTGAGACCAAACTTATCTAACTCATTACCCATTAGTTTAGCTTCTGCAGATGATCTACATGTGTAAATGCCTAAAGCGAAAAGAAAGCTGAAGGTTGGTTTCTTTTTGTTACGCAGAGGGGTGTGAATATTTGAAATCTGCCTGAAGAATTCCATGCATACTACCTCATTTGATGGATACCTCGGTAACATGAGTGGAGCTCCTGAATAACCGTACACCCTTAGGTAAGTGAAAGTGGCAAACTGAATAAACCAATCTGCCCATTCTGATATTGCAGCCCTGGCAATGGATGAGATGCGAACATGTAGCTTGTTGTCCAGGTCCCGCACTGTATAAATCAAGAATGCTTCATTCACCCTTTTGTAATGACGTGATGCAGCCGTGAATTCCAGCTGAGTATAGTAGTTGTAGACATGTTGAACGTTCAAAGAACCCTCCGTATTTAACCCTCTAAATTTACCTTGATAGGCAACCAAATAGACTAGGTAGGAGACCATGTGAAATGCATGTCTATGAAAATACTCAATTATCTGATGATGTAAGCAGTCACTAATCAATGTAGGCCAGTCATAGAACTCTGTCTTTTTCATTATATGAGGTATCACATAGAACATCCAAGGCTGAAACCTTGTTGCACCTGCTTGACCTGTGACTCGATTGAGTAGGGTTATTATGATGGCGAATTCCTCTTTGAACTGTCCTCTTCCGACATCCTTTGGCAATGCAGAATGTTTCTCTTTCAGCCACCTATGTGCAATCTTCTTGCTGTATTTATCTTGATGTTCTTCCCATATCCTTTCACATTCTTCCACATTGATAGTGACGCTTCCAGGCCATGGTGGAATGGAGAAGCATTTCTCAATCATATTTGGTTTTAGGCTGCAAATGATTCTCCCATCAACTGACTGTATCTCCCTTGTAGTTGGATTGCAATGCTTGATGCAAGCAATTATGAATTCTAAGCTCTGTACTGAGAAAGGTATGGATGCTGCTGCAAGAAGGCCTGAATGGGTGAGATGCCTGATGGTGGTATTGCCTGCATCTTCTAAAGGACGTATATTGAACACTGGCTTGATGTGATGCAAGTCAGTTTCAGCTGTTTCAATGAAATCGTGGTAAAGAATTGATTTGGTCTTGAATTCTGCAGGAGTGTATTCCATTCTGAAAGACTTGAAGATTGACAGTAAACACGCCTAGGTTCAGACAAATTTTGACAAACTTTCTAAATTTAGCTTGCTAATTTTTCTTCCTCCAACGGACAAATTTTTGAGTTTTATTCTGAGATATGGGTTTTGACTAGAATTTCGTTACAAGCCAACCCAAATCGCCCGTTTTTGAAAATATAGAGTGGAGACTGAAAAAGCAACAAACCCTAATTTTCCCCAAAAAAAGCAGAAAAAGCTGACATCTGGGTATTGTTCTGGAGTATAATCTGAATGGACCCAGTAGATTAGATTTTGAAAACCCTGGCTTCTGACTGAAAAAGCAATAACTTTTAGTTTCTCTGAAAAAGCTGAGGTATGGGTTTTGTCCAGAAGAAGGTTTAACATGGACCCAGAAGACTAGAAATGGATGAATATGAAGTTTTCCCTGACATGCAAAATAGAAGCATTTGCTGCAACTTAGAGAGAAATCTTCAACAATTTGTCCAGAAGATAGAACAAAAATGGATCAGCTTGCTGAAATTTGATAATATAGGCCTTCTCCTTCTTAAATTTGATGTTCTTGATGAGAAAATATGAAAGAGGAGGTCTTCTTTGATTGCTGATCTGAAAATATTATGAGAAACCAACAAGTTAGGGTTCTTGAATCTTGAAAAACATAGGTTTGAAGCTGTTGCTCTGTTTCTCTTTGAAGGCACCTGCAAGAAAATATGAAAAATAATACATAGAAGTGTCTTTAAATAAGTTTTTTGCTTTGAAAACAGCTTCTCAAACCCTAATCTTGAAGAAACCCTAAACCTAATTCATGCCTTGAGGAAAGGCGTATTTCTCTTTACTTGAAAATTTTGAAACTTTTGAAAAAATAAACAAAGGCATGAAGGGATGGGCGCCCTTCTTGAAGTATGGCGCCTAGTCTCCCCGGACTTAGCCAAATTTCTATCATTTTCAACTTTTGTTCACTTTCTGACCCTGCTTCAGCTCTGTCTCCCAACCTCTGGATTTATCCGATGAATGAACCGATTCTTCCATCGCGGAGCTTGATCATATCTAACAACTTTGTTCTGGAGACGTCATCTGCTAAAAGCTTCATTTACCCCTTCGAAATGTCAGGTGCCTGTCCTTGATAAGGGCGCCCATTTCTTCCAGTGTTAGCCATTTTCATGATCTTCAATTTTTATGCTCATCTTCTGACCTTCAGATGATTTTACTATTTCAGGTGTTTGTACTTGTCAGATCGACTGGCTATTGAGTTCACTGGATAGCTGAGATAAATCTGAAAAGGGTCTTCTGGATCCTTCGTTTCCGGAAACTGACCTTTGGTGGCCTTAAACCCTAGGCGCCCTTCTCCTTCAGGGGCGCCCATAGCTTCCAGTGTTAGTTTTTATTTTGAATTTTCACTGTTGCTTTCCACTTTCTGCCATTTATCACACTTTTTCTCCTCTGTTTGCCCGGCGATATGTGATGACTGCTCACTCTGACGGACGAGCTGACGGATTCGTTGGAGAGCTGGATCCAGTCTGAGGAAGTTATGCTGGAGAAGTCTTCAGCAAATTTGACCATCTGCTATCTCAAAAGTTTGGACGCCCATCTTGAAGTATGGCGCCTACCTTCTCCAGAGTTAGATTTTATTCTGTGTTCTTCGTCTTCAGTCTTCAAAATCTCTCTCTGTGACTCCTGTTCGTCTTGAATTTGCCAGTGACTGGATGATCCAACGAGCATGCCAACTAATTCGTTGCGGAGCTGGGATGATTCTGAGCAACATTGACCTGGAGATGAAAACCCTAATTTTGGCTTTTGGCCTCTTGAAAAGCTGAGCGCCTTTCTCCTTCAGGGGCGCCCATGGCTGGCAGTGTTAGAAATTTTTATCAGTTTTTCAATTTATACCTCGTAACACGTGTTTCCATTACCTTTGGCTGTCAAGATAAAAAAAAATTCTAAGGCATGGAAACATGGGCGCCTCTTCTTGACAGGGGCACTTGGAATCTCCAAACTTGGATCAAATTTGATATTTTTCATTTTTTCAACTTCCTCAGTTTGTTCCTCGTTTCTCGTGCACATTGTTCATCGACAGTCTCTGTTTGATGCTCGAACTCTTGATTCTGACACCTGGCAGCTGGCTGACTTCCATGAATGACCTTGGATCTCCGAAGCGGCTTCTGAAAAAGCAGAATAGACCCAGTAGAGTAAAACTGACCTTTTTGTGATTCTGACTGCACCAGTCTGATGAGGAAGTATTTTAAGCCAATCAAAATCAATCTTAACCCTAACGGCCAAACTTTCTATTTTTAGAAAATTTTACAAGTATCCATTTCGTGAGAAACCCAGAAAAACCCAGAGAAAGTTTCTATTTTTAGAAAACCGCTAAAAATAGAAATTTTCCTAAAATTTAGGGATGAAAAACTGAAGTCTAAGCATTGTAGGTTTGATCTTTTTAGACCGACCCAGATTGTCAGATTTACAAAATTTAAAGTTTATGACCCCCATGCAAGACATGCAGACCCCCATTTTGACCTTTTCTGACAGATTTAACAGTATCTTGACTCAATTCTTCAAAATGCTTAAGTGTAGCGAAAATTTTAATTTGGGGTACAACAGGTTTGAAGATAACAATTGCTCCATGCTCCATAGTTGTTGAAGCTTTCATGGATGGGCTACATGGGTTTACCAAAGAAGTCACTAATTTCTTGGATATGCATTTTGTTTTAGATAGCACTTGGAGATGTGATGTGTTCTCTTTCCAGTATGTTGAGAATCATTCTTGGTTGGGTATCCATGTTTGGGATCCTCAACATAGATTGACGAAGCTTATTAAGTATGGTAAGAAGGATCCTTGGAGGGGTAAGGATCAAAATTTCAGAACTTATGGTGTTGTCCCCTTCCTTACCAACCATTTGGTGGTTCCAATTGTTCATCAACAAATAGATTGGAGAGAGATTTTAAGTAAGGGTTGAAGAGATGAAAGGATGGTTACTCTTGGGAGTGTTCCTTGGAAAAGAGTGGGTCAACTTTCCAATCTTGAGCTTGTTGTTTGGTTGTAGGACAGCCACCTCACATTTTGGGTTGCTCTCATTCAAGAGAGTTGGCACATTATTCCTTGTCAATGAAGTAGAGGGTTTCAGTTGGCAATTGCTTTGGAGTGTTTTCCAACCACTTATGAGTTGTTTGGGTGCAACACAATGCTCATTTCACATACTCAAACTTGGGAATTCCTTTGGCACTGTTGTTATCCCTTGAATAAAGCGCATAAATCTGATTGTACCTTGTTGATCCCAGCTTTGAACAGCAGTGATTATTTGTTTCTTCAAACCTTTCAAACTCGCAGATTTCATCTCATGAAGGTTTATGAAGCAAATTTTGATAGTTTACTCACAGTGTTGGTTTAGGACAGTGAACCTCCACATGCTTTGGTTTATCATTCTGAGACTCTTGGAGTTAGAACAATCAGTGTTTTCAAAAATCTTTGTGGTTGTGTGTGGTATTATGATGATGAGTTGGTTGAACTCTTGCTAAGGATTTTTTTCCTCTTAGCCAGAAGATTGGAGGGAGTCACTTTTGCAGCCATGGCTCTGCTTGACACCATGAGGAGATATACTGAGGAGTTTGGTTTTGGGTTGAGCAGACTTTCCTTCTTATTGCCCAGGATCGTGTTAGGTGGTGGGATTCCAAATATGGACTTCTCTGAGATGCTTAGGTAGGAGATGTTTCATGGTACAGACTTCAGGCCTCCTAGGTATTTCAGGTTGAGTCGTGTGGATGGTAGCATTTTGGGGTTACAAGAGAGGATAGTGCTCATCTGGCACGTTGGGTTTTCAATTGTGATTAGAGTGGTGCAGTGTCAACATGGTGGGCCTTTTCTAAGATGGACGTGGGACCCTGGCATCATACTTGGCTTTACGTGGATTGGTCTAGTGTTTCTGGAAATTGTGGTGGCATTGTTTGAAGACAAGCAATCTTTGGGAAGGGAGAACTGTAATGTCCCCTTTTTAGCCCTATGCTTTTCAATGGTCGTTAACCTATTTCTGGAGTCATGTAGGCTACTCGAAGGCAGTTTTTAGGGTTTCCAAGTTTCTTGGAGGTTTCTTGTCAGTTTTTCAAGGGTTTGTTGCTGGAGTTTGCTAGAAGGATTTTTGGGTCTTTCTGGGATTTTTAAGAACGTTGACGAGCAATCACTGCTATTTTTAGTACTTACTATTTTTAGCAAGTCACGACAGCTACCCAGAATAAGTTTCTTGTCAGTTTTTCAAGGGTTTGTTGCTGGAGTTTGCCAGAAGGATTTTTGGGTCTTTCTAGGATTTTTAAGAACGTTGACGAGCAATCACTGCTATTTTTAGTACTTACTATTTTTAGCAAGTCACGACGGCTACCTTGAATGTGCTTATTTTGAGTTTGGAGTCACTTACTATTTTTAGCAGTATGTTATTTTTAGTAAGTGTTAATTCTGGCAGGGGTTTGACAACAGTTCAGAGCAGGGTTTCTAGTTTTAGCAATGGTGGGAGTTGCAATGTTTGGCGTCTTGATATTTTCAGCAATGGCTCTCCAACATTCTTGGAATTACAAACTGGAAGGTTTCCGACTTAAGTTAATATTATAATGTCAAGTGGCCCCTTAGACCCCATGCCTAGCTTGATGACTTAAATTATTTTTAAAAGCAAATATTATGCAAAGCTAAAGTGGATGCCTAGTTGAGGACTTAAAACAACTTAAATGATAGATTTATGCATATCACGAGTGGACACCTAAGTATGAGAGTTAAGTGATTTTTAATTGAATTTTATATTGCTCTAAAAAGTGGTGTCCCTTTTTGGAGGGAAAAGCATTTCAAACTTCTAGGTCTTGGAGCCTATTTATATGCCCTCTCTTGCTCTCATTTGGTTATGCAATTTGGAGATAAAGTTATGTTGCCGGATTGGAACCAAAGTGTTCTTTAATAAATCTTTGGAGAACGAAAAAACCCTCTTTGGGTTGTTGGTTTCGGATTTGAAAGGTAATCCCTAGCTGGTGGAGTGTGATTGTATTCAGTAATCACCATTGGAGCTTAATGGTGATGGTTTGTTTTCAGTTTTGGTTACTTATGATGATTTCTAGCTATGTTTTGCTATAATAACTATTTGTGTAGAGATTTAGGTGCATTTTTGAAGCGATTTCTTGGAGTTTCAGATTGTTGGTTGCCATTTCAAAACCCTTGGCTGTACCGTTGTTTTACTCACGCTAATTTGAGGAGTGGATAACTTTTTGTGGGTGTTGGATTATGGGTTTCTCCATCCTTGGGCGCCCCTTCTTGCAAGATTTCAGAATTTTTAATGGAGAACCTGATTTTTGGGAGCAAGTCGCCCCTCTAGGGAGGCTGTACATCTTGTTTGAGGGCATCAATGCCGTTGTTACTTCCTTTGCTGAGGTTTGGAATTCAAAAACCGTCTTGTTTTTGCTGTTTGGGTTGTTTGGAGGGCGCCTAGACTTTTCTTATGCACTGCTTGCACCTTGGTGGAGTTTCTTGATGAATTGGTGGAGTTGGGAGCTTGTTGGTTGGTCATATCAGACTGCTGTTACATTGCATCAGACCTGGAAAAGTGCATCAAACCTGTGGCAGCGATGTTCTTGATCATCTCCCATCATTTGGAGGTTCCATATTGAGGTATATTGGTGGTATTTTGTGGGGAAGTTCTTATATTATCATTGTAACATCTTTTGGGGATGGTTATACTTCATGTTCTTGTCATTTTCCTCATATAACAGCAACATATGAACTTCTGAAGCATTTACATAATGAGCATATTGTAACATTGTTGGTAGTACCATTGATGATTGCTCTTGTTTTTACATTGCTACTTACCCCACTGAATAAGTGGTTGCTTCCACTGAAAAGTGGAAGTGGCCGGTTTGCTGCCAAGTGCATTTTTTGTTTACTTCCATGCACTTGTTATTTACTACTCACCCCACTAAAGAAGTGGTAGTTTAGAGGAGTTCGATATTGTAAGCCAACCACTGTATGCTCTCACCTTGCCCACATTGAGATCTGGGTGATCAAAATGTGGGAGGTTGCTTTCTAGTTGCTTATCTTTGGTATTCATCAAATGCTAACGGGTGAAGTTTGAAAAAAAATAAGGGTGGGTTATTACAAAGACTTTGCTTGGAAATATGTCATAATGGAACTAGTCGCAAAGAGTGTGATTTGCACCTTATGCATAAAGAAACTTAATAAAGGCATCAATTGCCTCAAATACCATATTATAGGCATTCCTAATAGCAATGCCAAGGCATGCCCAAAAGCTAAAGAAGAAGACAAATGTGAGATATAAGCACTCCTTGCATTGTTGGATGATATAATGTCCCCATTTTCGATGTCCTCTTTCGAATTAGTCTGGTTCTAGCGCACTTACTATTTTTAGTAAGTGCTATTTTTAGTAATTGGTCTTGTTAGTGTTTCTTAGATTAGGTTAGATAATCAATTGTACAAAAGAAATGCAACACATAAGACAATGAACACAACAAGATACCCTGCGAAAACCCTCCTCTTGAGGGAGAAAAACCCAGCAAATGATTCTCTTATATATATGATAATATAGTGACAGAAATCTGCTTACAACATAGCCCAACAATGGCTAATGTTCTCGCACTTTTCCTTAATACTTAGATGCAAATAAATCTGCTCTTCCTTGAACTTGGTTTGCTGCTACAGTAATGATGATCTGCTGCTCAAGTATGAACTTCTTCTAAGACTGCGAATTTGATCTGCTGATAATAGGTGCGAACTGCTTATTGGATTCGATGATAAACAATGACAAGAAGACCTTGTATTTATGCAAGAGAGGCGCCTCTTCAAGTTAGGTCGGCCCCCTTTAAGGAAAACATAAATAATAAATACAATTTAGGGTCGGCCATGGTAAGTGCGAATCCTTTAAGGGTCGGCCTTTTGACATTAGAAAATATTCATTTAATATATTTCTCTTGGGAAGTGCAGACCGACGCTGTACTAAACATCAACACTCCCTCTCAACTAGGGATGAACTTCCATCTGCACAAGACACATTATATTAGAATTAAAACAAAATAAAATATCACCTCAACGTGATATTAACCATTATGGCTACTCCCATAGATGGTAAAAAACTCATCACGGATTCTCTCACGTGATGTTGTCATGGAGTCACACACATGACATCCACCATAGCTTCTCCCAGAGGGTGGAAACAAGGGCTTTCACCTCAACTCTCTCTCATCAGAGAATTGCATTATCAAGGACTTTCACCTCAACTCTCTCTCATCAGAGAATTGCATTATCAAGGACTTTCACCTCAACTCTTTCTCAGCAAAGAGTTGCATTCTCAACAAGGATCACTGATTACTGAGACTCTTTCTCAGTCACGGCTGCATTCTCCACCATACCAAGTTTCTCTCGGAAGTATACAAACTTAATCCTGGCGAGAGGCTTGGTGAGAATGTCTGCCGTTTGCTCTTCAGTGCTGATATACCTCAACTGTATAGCTTTCCTTTGCACCATATCTCTAATATAGTGGTACTTGATCTCAACATGTTTTGTTCTGTCATGAAACACAGGATTGACAGAAAGCTTCACACAGCTTTGATTATCACAGTGTATGATAGTAGGCTCCATTGATTGTCCAAACAATCCTGCAAGGAGCTTACGAAGCCACACTGCCTCACGAGCTGACACACAAGCTGCAATATACTCTGCTTCAGTTGTACTCAAGGCCACTGAAGACTGTTTCCTGCTACACCAGGAGATCATAGCAGTCCCCAAACTGAAGCAACAACTAGAAGTACTCTTCCGATCTGAGACACATCCTGCCCAATCAGAATCAGTAAAACCATGCAGCTCCAAATCCACGTTTGAAGAATATCTCAACCCATATCCGATTGTGCCGCATAAATATCTCAGGATATGTTTAGCTGCTACAAGATGTATTTGCTTTGGTTCACACATAAACTGGCTAAGTGCACTCACTGCATAGCAAATATCAGGTCTAGTGTTAACTAGATACATCAATGAACCAATCAACTGTCTATACATCGTAGAATCCACTGGTTCTGAACTAGCTGCAGCTTCTTTCAGCTTATCTAAATTAGTCTCCATGGGTGTAGACATAGGTTTGCAGTCAATCATACCAAACCTTTTGAGAATGTCAACAGTGTACTTCCCTTGACTTAGAATCATCTCATCTGGCTTTTGCCAAACTTCTAAGCCAAGAAAGTAATGCATGAGACCTAGATTCTTCATCTCAAATTCTGAAGCTAATTCCTTCTTGCATTTTAGAATTAGATGTTCTTCACCAGTAATGATCAAGTCATCAACATATAAAACCAAAATTAATGCTTCACCATTTACTACTTTGAAGTAGAGGTTAGAATCTGCATCATTCTTTGAGAAACCCAGACTTGAAAGATACTGATCAATTCTTTCATACCAAGCACGAGGAGCTTGTTTAAGACCATACAAGGCCTTCTTCAGCTTGCAGACATGAGACTCTTTCCCATGCACCTCAAATCCTTCTGGTTGCTCAATGTAAACCTCTTCTTCTATTATGCCATTCAGAAAAGTTGTCTTTACATCCATTTGGTGAATCTTCCATCCTCTAGATGCAGCAATAGCAATGATGGTTCTAACAGACGTGTAACGAGCCACAGGAGCAAAGGTTTCTTCATAGTCAACTCCCTCTTTTTGTGAGAACCCTCTAGCCACAAATCTAGCCTTGTGTTTCTCAATGCTCCCATCAGCTGCATGCTTGATCTTGAAGAGCCACTTAGAAGACACCACAGATTTGTCTTTGGGTCTAGGAACTATATCCCAAACATCGTTCTTAAGTATAGACTGATACTCCTCAATCATGGCATCTTTCCATACTTGTTGACTAGAAGCTTCTTCAACATTTGAAGGCTCTGACTCAATAATCTGACTCATCAAGGCAACATAACTAGAGAACTTGTGAGGTCTCTTGCTTTCTCTGAAGGCTCCTCTTGGAGCTGCAAACCTTTCTGCTTCCTGCATTGTCCTGCGAGCCCAAAGAGGTCTTTTCTTTCCAATCACAATGTCTAGAGGCCCATCAGTAGGATCCAAAGGCTCAGCTGGATCAATATCTTCTTTAGGTTCTGTATCCTCCTTCAGATTCTCTGGAATATGGTCAACTTCCATATCTTGAGGAGGTTCTTCTTCATCAACCTCCATAGGAGTGCCTTTGGACCTTCTATAAGCAACATCTTCCTCAAATGTGACGTCTCTACTGATCTCAATAGACTTCTGTCCTGGAATGTAAATCCTGTAAGCTTTTGATGTCTCACTGTAGCCTACAAGAATTCCTTTCTTCCCAGAAGGTTCTAGCTTTGTTCTCTTTTCCTTTGGAATATGAACATAGACTGGACAGCCAAAGATCCTCAAATGACTAACTTCAGGCTTCACGCCTGAGAATGCTTCTTCAGGAGTTTTATTCTCTAAGATCCTGTGGGGACTCCTGTTTTGAACATAGACGGCTGTTCTTGATGCTTCAGCCCAAAGAGAGATTTGTAAGTCTTGATCATGGATCATAGCTTTCACTGCTTCCACAATAGACCTATTCTTCCTTTCAGCAATACCATTTTGTTGTGGATTATAGGGAACACTGAACTCCCTCTTAATCCCTGCTTCAATACAAAAGTCTCGAAATGTGCCGGAAGTGTATTCTCCACCATTATCAGATCTCAATACTTTGATCCTCTTCCCAGACAGATTTTCAATCTGTGCTTTGAATTCTCTGAATCTTTCTAATACTTCTTCTGATTCTTTAGATCTCAAGAAATAGATCCAAGTCTTTCTAGAGTAATCATCAATGAAAATAATATAATACAAGAAACCACTAGATGATGCAATAGACATTGGACCACACAAATCAAAATGAATGAGATCAAGAATACATTTAGATCTACTTTCACTGGAATGAAACGTACCTTTTGTGTTCTTGCCTAGGGCACATCCCTTGCATGTACCTTCATGTTCTTGATCGAATTTCGGAAGACCGGTGACCATCTTCTCCATGATAGGTAGAGCACGAAAGTGAATGTGAGCCAATCTTCGATGCCAAAGATCACACATGCTGGTACTGTTATGCACAAGTGCTTGAAGAGGACGAGTGCACAGCGTGTAGAGACATTCATGTCTAACTCCAATCACTTGAGCAGTTTTGAAGCTGGAGTTCTTTGCCCATATAAGAACTTTCCCTTTAGAGAAGGCAACTTGATAACCCTTGTCTTCTAATGCTGAAATTGAAACAAGGTTCCTCTTTATCCCTGGTACGAACAGTACATCATTCAACTCCAAAGAAATTCCAGAATCCAAGTGAAGAGTGGAGTTTCCAATCCCTTTTACAGAATATCTAGCATCATCTCCAATAACAACTTGATCACTGGAGTTGCTTTCCATTAAGTTTGAAAGGTGACTTCTGAATCCGGTGATGTGCCTAGAAGCACCACTGTCAATCAACCAAGTATTAGAGTCAGTAGAAACATTGCTAGACAAGGCTGAATAAAATAGATAATCACTGGAGTCCTTTTGTAGAGCAACTTCTTCAACATCTGCAGTGGCAACTTGAAGCTTAGGTCGTTGGGGGCAAACCCTCGCAAAGTGACCATACTTATCACAACGAAAACATTGAATCTTGGACATGTCTCGTTTCCTTTTGAAGGTAGGAGCATCATCATTTCCATCTTCTCGATTCCTTTTGAAGAAACCTCTCTTAAAGCCTTTTCCTTTGTTTGATGAATGAGAGGTAAGAACTTGTAATTCTTCATTCTTTGAGCTTTGACCAATCCCCCTTGCTGTTAGTCTTGACTCTTCTTGAATGCAATCAATCCTCAATCGATCAAACTTGGGAAGTTCGGATCTTGCACTGATTCCTTGGATGAACGCCTCCCATGAAAGCGGAAGACCATTGAGAGCAAGCATAGTCAGTTCTTTATCATCAATCATGTGACCAATAGTGGAGAGCTGATCTTTTATCTCTGAAATCCTCATGAAGTATGTAATAACAGATTCTCCTTTCGCCATTTTCACATGATGAAGTTGTTGCTTCAGAGCAAGGGCTCGACTGGTGTTGTTGATTTCGTACATCTCTTCCAAGGTTGTAAACATCTCTCTTGCTGTATCCAACTTGAAGATAATTGGTACAATATGATCCTTGACGGAATCAACCAATGCTTTCTTTGCCCTAGTGTCTTTCTTCCTCCATTGCAGCTTCTCTTCTTCCCCCTCAGGTTCGGGAACTTTTGTTTTCACAAACTCAACCAAATCATTCTCTTCCAAAGTTAGCATGAACCTGAACCTCCATGATATGTAGTTCGAGATCCCTTCGAGTCTATCCTCGATTTTCAGACCGTTCACCATCTTGAGAAAATTAGAAGGTAGACTGAAAAAGAACAATGAGGGTTGCAAACTAACAGATCTGAATCTGATCACGATCTTTTTCACACCCGCTCTGATACCATGTTAGTGTTTCTTAGATCAGATTAGATAATCAATTGTACAAAAGAAATGCAACACATAAGACAATGAACACAACAAGATACCCTGGGAAAACCCTCCTCTTGAGGGAGAAAAACCCAGCAAATGATTCTCTTATATATATGATAATATAGTGACAGAAATCTGCTTACAACATAGCCCAACAATGGCTAATGTTCTCGCACTTTTCCTTAATACTTAGATGCAAATAAATCTGCTCTTCCTTGAACTTGGTCTGCTGCTACAGTAATGATGATCTGCTGCTCAAGTATGAACTTCTTCTAAGACTGCGAATTTGATCTGCTGATAATAGGTGCGAACTGCTTATTGGATTCGATGATAAACAATGACAAGAAGACCTTGTATTTATGCAAGAGAGGCGCCTCTTCAAGTTAGGTCGGCCCCCTTTAAGGAAAACATAAATAATAAATACAATTTAGGGTCGGCCATGGTAAGTGCAAATCCTTTAAGAGTCGGCCTTTTGACATTAAAAAATATTCATTTAATATATTTCTCTTGGGAAGTGCAGACCGACGCTGTAATAAACATCAATAGGTCTGGCAGGCAGAGCAGTGTAGGGTTTATCGTTTGGGCAATGTGTGGAAGTTGCCCATTGAGCTTTAATGCCTTGTGTCAGTCCTTAATGTGAGGTTTTTCGGTGTTTCAGACATGTCTTTCTATTTTTAGCAGGGGGTCCAGTACTGAGCTTCAGTCTTCAATGAGCTCTTTGAGCATATCGGTATCTCTCCGGCTTGAGTCTGGGGTACTACTTACTATTTTTAGTACTTTCTAAAAATAGTAAATCTATTTTTGGTAAGCCGGACCTAGTAAGGGCTCTCTCTCAACAGCACAATTTGAGTTGAGGCATCAGTTGCTAAGGTTGAAATATTTAAATATTTGTTCTCCTCTTCGAAAAGTGAACTAAAATAAAGTTACTTTATAATTTAAAGTTGAGGGGTGGAGGGGACATTAAAAAGTACGTTGGTGCCTAAATGATAACTTTAAGTCGTTTTAGAAGGCTACATTAGTGCAAACAGTTTCCTTATGAGCAAACCCCTTGGCCTAGTTGTGTTTACTTCACTGGGTGTAATTCAACGTACTATAGAAGTAAACTAGAGTATACATAGAACATATAACATAACTACATATTAGAGAACACAAGATGCTTGAAATATGGAATGCTTCTATTCGTTTGCAATAAATATCAACATGTACAATAATATGGATGTCAGAGTATCATCAATCCTAACATAACATATTCCCGACTACATGACTCAAGTACATATAGTACGCTGGCGGTGGTTGAGGTACCAACCGTCGTGTCCCTTCATTATAACTAATTACTTCGTCAGGAACTTAATTCCCGAGACAACTAACTAGTATGACACATACATACCATAAGTACATGGATTATTAATATTAACTAAAGTCTTATTTACTTATGACTCACAGCCGACCAATTACACTCTCGGCCGACTACATCAACTCATGGCCGACCAAGTACAGTCTCGACCGACTACAAGTTACACAACGTTGTTTTAAAAGAGGGGCCATGTATTTCAAATGGATGCCTAAAAAAGAGGTTTATTTATCATTTTCAACGGCTAATGTTATGCCTCATAGGGTGGGATGCCTAGTTTGGGCTAAAAGTCAATTTTAAATTAAAAATCAAAAAGTGGAGTTTTGGAGGCAAAAGGTTGGACGCCCCTTGGGGTAATTTCATGACATTCCATAAAGTGAAATGAGAAGGAAATATATTCAAACTCAAATGCATGTTGCCCTAATCCTTCCCTCACTTTATAAATATGAGTTTTGGCTCTCATTTGGTATGGATGATTTGGCTGCTTAAGGAGATGTCGTAGGTTTTTGCCAGGAGATCTGATAATAGGAGTTGAGGACGAAAACCCTCGATATCTAGGACAGATTTCGGCAGTGCAAGACCTGCGCTAGCTGGTAGAAGGGTGATTTCATCTAGAAATCACATTTGTGCTTCAAGTTGCAGGATTACAAGCTTTGAGAATGAAAATATTTCAGCATTTCTGAGGTGTTTCAGTTTGGTTTTGGTGTGAGCTTGCATCTTTTCAATTTGGCGTGGATTTGTTGAAGTTTTTGGTGTGTTTATAATCTTTTTTTGGGCACTCCTTGTCTGGACCTGAACTTGCATTTTTCCTCATATCTCTGAGATGGATTAAGCTATCAAAATGGGTATTGGCTCATTGGTTAGCTCTCCCTAAGGTGACTCCAACAAGCTATTGTTTGTAATTTTTGAAGCTGAAATGGAATTTTAAGGCCTAGTAGACCTCATGCAGCCAGCGCCCTTTTCTGGATGTTTTCCTTCAAGATTCTGGTCGGATTTTGTGAGGTTATGTATTGCTTGGGTTGGAACTGTTAAGGGGTGATTTTTGGCGTATTGCTAAGGCTTGAAGATCCTTATCGCTGTGATTGAAACGGACAAGGTTGAAGTTCATATCTGCTGTAAGGTGCTCTTTATCCAGGTCTGAAACAAGTAATATTCTGAGTTATATTGATTCATGAAATGACTGTATTGCTGTTATGTTTTCTGAATTAAATAGAAGCTGAAAAGTTCTCTTTCCCCATGCTAGTTCATAGTGTTATTTTCTGTATATGTGTGTTTATCATTTGGCAAGTTCAAACTGCAATGGGCATATGAAAAAACTAAACAAACAAAACTCCGAAAAAACACACAATCAGCAAGCACTGGAAATCAGAAAAAAAAATATATTTGGGGTCGTATATTATAGATGAGAAGAAACTACAAAGGTCAAAGACAAAAACAACAATAGAAGCAACCATTAATCTTAACATGGAAGTAGAAGCGAACGAAGATACGTCAAGCATTATGAGTTTTAATCGTGGTCCACACATACAAAGCATATCCAACTCATCTAGTTCAAACAAAACATAGATACCAAACTTTTTTCTAATTAGAAACATACCTGAAACACAACCTGCATTGCAACGTACAAGGTGGAACAAGGAGATGCACCAAGAAGTAGATAAGGCATGTATTTCTAGTTTTATAACAACTTTCCCTTCAGTGTGGCAAAGAGCCCATACTGAGAGAATTTGGCAACAGCATTGACAATTGGAGGGAAAGAGTACAAGGAACCTTTTCCAAAAGACGCAAGTGGGAAGTTGCTCCAAAATGTTGTTGAAGATGTAGAGCCAATTCTAGAAGAACAAAAGCAGCAATGACAAAAGTTATGATGCATTATTCCTTAAAATGGGTGGATGGATGGAAAGGACCAACCCTTATCAATTTTTTGGCAGATTTAAATGGTGAGATGGTTTTCTTGAAGTCAATTGATGTCTCTAACAAAGTAAAAAATGAGACAGAATTGAGTCTAATGTTGGAGCAAGTTGTCTTAGGAGTGAGCATAAAGAATGTGGTGCAAATATCAGAGATTGCTTCAAAAGAGCCATCCATCACTCTTTTGGACCCTTTGCGCAACATATTGCCTTGACCTTCTTTTGAAGGACATAGGCAAAATTGATTGGTTGAAACAGGTTGTAAAAGATACAAGGAACATCATAAAATATATTTATAATCACCCTTGGGTTCTTAGCTTAATGAAAGATAACACCAAGGGGAAAAAGCTAGTGCGACGAAGTGTCACAAGGTTTGCAATTAACTTCTTAATGTTGCGAAGTATTACTAGTTCGTTGACATCATTGAAGCAAATGTTTGCGAGTCAAGCATGACTAGACTCATCATATTCACCATATTCAAATAAGGTTGATAGAGAGAGGATAGCAAAGATAGTTTTTTGATAATGTCTTTGTGAAGAGAGTTGTAGAGATCATCATTTTAATTTCAAGCTTTAATTTAAATTCCAAATTGATCTTTTTTTAAGTTTTAAAGTATTTACTTTCATTGTAAATTTGTAATTTTAATTTGCTTGTATTTGAAGTGTCAAAGCCCTTGGTGAGAGTTTTGCACTTGGTGGATGGGCATCAAAACCCAATGGGGTACATTTATGAAGCTGTGGATAGAGCCAAATGGGCCATCTAAGACTATTACATGGGAATAGAGGTAGATTTGATCCCATTTGGGAGATCATTGATCGAAAGTCGAACAATTAATTCCACCAACCCATTTATGCGATGATACTACCTCAACCCCAAGCTTTTCTTCTCCAATAACTTCACAAATATTAAAGTTGAGGTTATAGAGGGCCTCTCATCATACTTTGAGAGGATGAGACTGAAGGTTGAGATGAGGGACCTCTTTATTTCAAAGTTCCAAATTTACAAGCAAGTTAGGGAAAGCTTTTTTCTTCGATGCTAGCTATTCGAGGGAGATCCATCCAAACACCAAGTTAAAAAATTGGAGTTTCATGTAATTTTACAAGTTACAAAGTACAATTAATAAAATATTGCTTGTTTACAAACTTTTGAATATCTTATTTGCAAATGCTTGGTTGGAAGATTGGGGTGGAAATACCCTAAATATTCAAAATTAGATCTTCAAATTTTGTCTCAAGCTTGGAGCACTTCTAGCCAAAAGCACACCTAGAGTTTGTTTGACATGATTCATATGAAGAAGCACAATAAGTTGACTCAATAATGCATCAATGACCTAGTTTTTATGCAATACAACTTTTGGCTTTGCACAAAAAATTTACAAGTTATTAATAAAATATTAATGACTTAGCTTTACAAGTTATTAATAAAATATTTTTTGCTTACAAATTTTTGAATATCTTATTTGTAAGTATTTGGTGGAAGATTGAGGTGGAAATACCCCAAACCTTCAAAAATTAGTCCTTCAGATTTTGTCTCAACCTTGTAGCACTTTTGGCTAATAGCGCACCTAGAGTTTGTTTGACAATGTTCACAGGAAGAAGCACAATAAGTTTATTCAACAATGCCTCAATGACTTAGTTTTGTGCAATACAACTTTTGTCTTAGAACCAAAAAGGTGGAGAACAAATTAGAAGAGCTTATCGACTTGGATGATATTGATCCCTATAGTGATTGGGTCACTCAAGATGACGAGCCCTCATTATTTACAAAGGACAAGATTGCACATTTCAAAAGGCAAGCTATGGAGCATGTGGCTGCAGCAGAAGCAAGGCTAAGAGTAATTGGATGGCATCAATGACACAAAGAAGGCACTGCCATCTAGCAGGGTGGAGCCACAAATGCAGTCTTCTAGGCCAAGCGAGGAGCCACAACCAAGTGCAAATACTAGACCCTCTCCCAAATGTTTCACTAGAACGGGAAGAGGAAATTGTAAAATCTTGTAATTTGTAACTTGCCTAGATATGCAATTTATAATGATGATTTTCAAAGTCAATCATCACAAATTCCTAATAGCTATCAGCTACCTATTGTATCCACATGATGATGCAATTTTGTACTCTATTTTTATTCAAATCTCATAGAAAATATTTTCCCAAATTTTTAAAGACTCAACAGATACATTTTATAACTGTATTTTGTATAAAATTTGTGTTTTTTAAGATATTTAAGTAATTTTTTAAGTTTTCAAGTCAGAAATTCTTGGTCTACTGAGACTGAGTTGAGTCTGAGTATGCGAACTACGACTGAATAAGAAAAGAGGAAACTCAAATAGAATGTATTAAGTTAAAGAGAATGGCTTACGCGGCAGCTAAGTATAGGATTGGATAGGACTCTTCTTTTCATAAGGAAATCCATTTGCTAGGAGATCATTGTAAGTCCAGGCATGAGGAGATGTCCAAAACATTGAAGAACCTTAGTAGCTTCAGGTGTTGCAGAACGCCCAGTCTGTCTTGAATTTAATTGCAAACAAACTCCACCAGGCCTGAGACCTCAGTCCTTGCAGGTCTTTAATCGGCTTTTTAATGGTTTTCATTTGACCCTTGTTTTGTTCTTTTTGAGTTCTTTAGTAAGGTGTTGAAGCCATTTACTTTTCTTAACGGTGACATACCAAAATCTATAATAGCTTTTGTCTCTACTGTGTTAGCTTCTCCTTCTGGGTTTTTGCTTTTTGAAGATCAGTGAAGCTTATTACAGATGGGGCATTAGTTTTCATAGGATCTGTGTGCACTATTTTATCACAATTGATGGACAAACGAGTTATTCTAGCCTATCTCTTCCACATAGTTCATATGTAGTACTTCTGAATATAAAATTAGAATACCCATATCTACCTGATCACAAAGAAATGATTGAGATAGTAACGAAAGGATGTTACATGCAAGTATTCTCCTGATATTACTTCAAACATTCTTACCTGAAGGGATTGTAATAAATTTTGGACTGCCAATCAATTGAGCTCACAACCACACAAAGAGGATTTTTGATGTTTCCTGGTTGATTTTCAGTTGTTGAATCTTGGCTTTTGCTCATCTCACGGTGAACCATCCAATAAGAAGCACGCCGCTGATAAGGCCTAAGTTCAGGAAGTAACTCTGGAAAGCTAACTTCCAACATAGGCTCTTCTCTGCAATTATGAAATTTATAGCTCAAATGTAAATTCTAAAACAGCTCAAGAAACAGTAAAGTTGTTCTCTGGGAACAGGCAAACTAAAAACTGCTCGAAACACTGAAATTAATATATCTAGATACCACAAAAACTGAACATTAAATATCAAAACTGCATGGATGACTTACTTGGATGTTTTTATGGCTTCATAAAAAGCAATTGTATCGAAGTGATTATCTAGATCATCAATAGCATCTGACTGAGAAAACATATCAAAATTAGCTTCCATGTTTTCTGACGCAAAAGACCCATAAATAGCTTCATCAGTTGTAACTTCTGGCCGCAACCATGACATAGCATTGACCATGCTCTTCTTCCATGAAAGCCTCAAATTTTCAGAAAGCCTGCTGCAAGCATCAAAAGCTTTCTTGGTAATCAATATTTGGACTCTGTAAGATGAGTTTTGACATACAACTTTCTGATCGCTGGCCATCCTCAATGTCATGAAGCCTTGGCTGATTAGGTGAGCGAGTCCTGAGACACCCTCGTCTGGGCCGTCAAACTGTCCCTCAAATAAAACAAGGGTTGCTGAATCAAACACCTCTTCTTCTTCGCGAGAACCGTCGGGGGATGCAGGAAGTAAGAATTCAACAGAAACATCCTTGGCAGGAACCAAAGGCCAAAACCCAACTCTAGCATTACGAGACTGTTGCATATTTAGTCTCAGTCTAAGAGAGAACTCCACATTCTCACCTTGCACAGACATCCATGTTTTAGAGGCCATGCCTTCCCCAAACTTGACATCGCATAAAACAACCTCAGCAAGGTCAAAATAGCCATCACCATGACTGCTACTTGACTCAATGGCTACATATACTAAGTCTCCATGACCCTCCTCTGCTTTTTGCGGTACAGAACTAATGCTACTGGAGACATGATGCATTCCATCGCTATCAGAACACAGTGTTCGGCTACGGCTATTCCTCACCCTATTGGGATTGTTCTGCTTTCTCTTCACCATTCTGGTTGCAAACTGCGACAAGACAAAAAGAGGATGTTCTCTGAGCAAAATTACTACACACCGAAAATATAAATGCAAGTGTTGATTTGGAGTTAACCCGGTGGCGGTGTCTCGGTCTAATTCTGTTACAAGCAAAACAAGGTGGGAATGCTTGAATGAACTTCGGTCATGCATATAATATGAAATTTGAATTGAAATCCAGCAAATTATAACATACCTTGAGAGAGAGAGAGAGAGAGAGAGAGGGGGGGGGAGAGGGAGGCGTAATTACTCAATCGAACTGCAACGAGCTTCTCCCTCCGTAAATAGTTTGGCGTGCAATTTAATACTTAACAACAGCTTTGCCAATTTGCAGCATTTGTCGAATGTGAAAAATATTAGCTATAGGGCTGTTCTGCGCCATCAAAAAAATGGTTTCACGTATGACATTTTCGCGCATGACATTCTAGCTATCTGCTACGTTTAATTTTTGGCATTTCAGTATGGCGGAAAAAAATGAAATGAAAGATTTTTAGGCAGTCTGAAATTGGCGAGTTGTATGGTTTATGAAAAAACACTTACAATTCACAACTCCTACTTTTTGACTATTTCCTAATTCTTTCTTGATTAGAGATCTTTGATCAAGTAATCTACTATTTTTGGTATCCACTATTCTTCAAACAAAACTATTAAAAATTCTAGTTTAAGAACATTTGCATATTTGATTTGAAAGTCGTCATATGCCATACACTCAAAATATAATGGCATTTTATTTTCACTAATTTTGATGTGCAAAGACCGTAGATCATCTCTACCTACTTCTTGTTGGGTGTTTTCCACCACCTCATACATCTAAGATGGTGTGAGCTAGTTCTTGGCTAGGCTATTAGCATTTTAGCTTCATTTTATCTTTTGCTCATGGTCACATGTGGGATTGAATTATTTTACATTTTTTTATTTTTTTCATTGAGTCGTTTTGTCCACATGATTGCTTTGTCTTTCTCTCTCACATAACATTTGATTTCCACATTGGTGTTTGGGCACTCTTGCATCTTAATTCCTCATTTATTCATCCACTTAATATTTTGCTTCATTTGCATGTTTTTCCTTCTATTTAACTTTGCTTTCAATACTATTTTGGACCAACAGCATCCTTCCATATTGTAATGTCCCCAATTTTTATAATGTCAGCATATAATTAAATAATTAAGTTTTTAAGTTGTTGAATAAAAATAAATTAAAAGGACAATTTAAATTAATTATTTAATGATGTTAAAATGACTTAAGTCGGAAAAAGTTAAATATTTAATAAAATCACTTTCTAAGGGGAAATAAGGAGTTCAATTATAAAGTAAAGTTGGGGAGTCATAAGGAAATATTATAAAGTGAAATATTTAAATTTAAAAGGTATGGACCTTTTATTATTTTTGGACACCACATTGAGGAGTTAAAAATTAAGTTTAAGTTTAAATATTTTTTAAAAAGTGACTTCTCGAAGGGGGCCATGGGAGACATAAGTGAATTAAATTATAAAAGGTTATAAATTAAGGTGCCATGCTTAGGGAGACATAAGGGGGGGAAATAATTTAAATTTAAATCTTTTAAAACCCTAAAAGGAGGCATTAGGGTTTGGAGTGGCTTTATAAGAGCTTTTGAGTTCATTCTTTCATTATGCGAGATGAAGATATTGAAATTGTTTTTGGTTTTGGAGAAGAGTTATCTTCTCAAGGTTTGTAAGGATGGAAACCTTTGCAAGCAGCATTCTCTACTCTGTTGAAAGATACAGTTTGGAGAATTCTTGGTGATTTCACTTCAAGAATCATAGGTGAGCTTCATTGCAAATTGAGACTTACAGTTTGGGCATCAAAGTTATATTTCATATTAGAGTTTGTATTGTAGGGCAGATTTGAATACACCAACAGTAGATTTAAGAAGTTCCAGTGCCTTTATTATTGGTTGTACCATCTTCTTATGCTGGCCATACATCTTAGAGAGAGGGTTGGTCGTTTGCAAGGGCGGCTAGGGTTTTTGGAGGTTGTAATGCTTCATTTGGGGTCGTCGAAGTTTGGAGAGCTTCGTGCATGCAATATTTTTGCCATTCAAGGTGATTCTTGCAGCTGGCATCTATTTTAAAGGGTTCTTCAAGCACATTTCTCCTATGAGTTCCAAAATTGTAACTCCTGTATTTTTTGGGTATTGTTGATTTAGATATTAGAGGATGTTTTATGAATTGGGTCATCATTATTTTTATAAAAAAAACTAAGTATTTAAGCTTGTAGAAAAATCTAGAATTTTCAGTTGTAAACCCTCTATGTAATGTTCAGTTTTGAGTGAAAATTTAATTGCAATATCTTCTATATTTTCTACAATATATTGTTGTATGAATCATTGTTAAAACATCTCAAAATGTTCGTCAAAAACACAAAAGAAAACAAGTGCAAACCAGGCTACATATTATAGTGGTATCAGAGCTAAGAATTTTGCCAACTTGTTGGGTGTATTATTCATAAAATTTTAGAATATTGGCAACAAAGGTACAAACATAGAATGGAGCCTCTCAACGAAGAAGAAATCTTTTGGAAAGTTTCTGAGAACTATAAAACATTGGGAGCGGAGTTTTGCACTCATATTTCATTTGTTGATTACATGGATCTTAGGATTAAGTATGATCGAAGATTGCAAAAGAAAAAGGAAAATTTGTGTGAAAAGCTTTACATTGCAGGTATAAAATTTGAAGATCCATCTCAATCAAAAGAAGTTCTTCTGAGTACATTGGAAGAAGTTGAGATTTGTTTTAAAATGGTTGCCTAATCACCCTCTCACATAATGAAACTAGCAGTGAGTCCATCAGTATATGCATCAGGTAAGTCATAACTATTGAGACATTCAGATGCTGAGGTTAAGCTAATGGTTACTTCTTGTTTGAGTGAAATCATGAGAATTTCAACACCTAAAGCTCCATACAATGACAAAATGATGAAAGAGATATTGCAGCTAATTGAGGAGAGTTTCCATATGTTGGATGATACTAGACAACCTTCTTTTAATAGGAGGATAAGAATTTTAGAGACCATGGCTAATGTTAGATCCTATGTTGTGATGATTGATCTCAAATGTGATGATTTAATACTCAAAATGTTTTAATGCTTCTTTGACAAAATCAAAAAATATCATGCAAGGAATGTTATAATAGCAATGCAAACTATTTTTTCATTAATTTTAGATGAGGAGGATGATATACCCAAACAGTTGTTATCTAAATTGTTGGTCATTTGGAGGAAGGAGGAAGTTGTTTCACCTATAGCTCATGAATTATCAAAAGGGTTGGTTGAGCAGAAAATTGAGAAGATTAAATACCAATTGAATGAAGAGGAATTGATTTCTTTGGGTTTACAAATTACAGAGTCTCCTAAAATGAGCAAGAACCAAATGATGAGACAAAATATTTGCTTCACATGCAAAGGAATTTGGGGGCCTAATCACCAATACACGGATAAAAGGGTGAAGAAGCTTGAAGAAGAAAATTCAATCACAAAAGAAGATGTTGGAAAATAATTACAGGTGACTGAAATGGTACCAGATGGATACAATGCTACAAAGATTGAGGAGGAGACTAATGAAGTAGACTACATTGATCTCTACAATAAATTTGAGAAAGAACAATCAGCAGATTTGAAGTTCATTGAATCAACTGAGTTGGATGATGAGTCCAAAGAACAAATTGAGCCCTTCTATGTTATGATACCTATTAAGGGCATTGATGATGTTTCTACAGGTGAGAATGTATGTATGCAATACTTTGTAGAAGAAGATAGTTGTGTGACTCAAGAACTTCAGGAACAATCTGATGCTTCTTCATGTGAAGCAGAAGTTGTTCATACACCCAATAGTCAGCACGATTTGGTGAACCATTGAAGGTGAGAGAAGATGAGATTTTAGCAGCATTATCTCATCATGATAAAATGCACAAGCTAATTGAAAATCATCTTTGGATGGTTCAGTTGGAGAGAAGACAAAAGGGAATTGAAGCAGATTCTTCTCATGATAGTTTGCAAGTATTCAAAGAAGGTATGGGGGCAATGAAATCAAATTACTTACACCTTCTTTCAAATCGTGACCACATTCTCAACCTTGTTGAAATATATTCATATGCTTTGAGAAGGAAAGAAGAAGTTGATTAGCTCTCTCATGAGCTTAAGGTTTCTAGGGATTCCTTGAAGAGTACTCAAATGGCCCTTCAAGAATCTGAACTCCATGTTGATGATCTTTGCTTAGAGTTAAGCTTGGCTCAATGTTCATCATGTACAGTAGAAATTCAGTTGTCTATGGCAATTATGGCACATGATGAAGAACGCAGTGTGAGGTCTCCTATCATTCACTCTCATGATGTAGGTGTAGTGCCTCTTGTGTTGGTTAGGCAAGGGGAGTCATTTGGTGAAAGATGCATTATTCTTGATCTTGAGGAATATGCGTTTGAGTTTTTGATAGATTGCAGTTTATGGTTTGAAGACATGCATGAAGGTAGTTATGTCCCAGCCCTAAACTCTTGGGTTCTACCTCCTACATTATTGATTGATGGTTGTCCTACTTTGTTGGTCGGAAATCTGTTAGGGTACACTTTAAGGACAACAGCTGATGGGACGGATAGGAGTAGTTGGGATTGATACTTTGGTGTTAGAGGATGGATCGGTGATGAGTTCTTATCATCTTTTAATGATAGAGCTACCTTTTTCTTCATCATGGATATGATTCATAGGTTGCATGGTGTTGTTTTAATATATACCAGTCATTTATCAGAGATTGGCATGTGCTTCTATATAGCTATGTTGGGCATCTTCCACATGTATAGGAGACCACATAGTGTGGAATGGATTATTGATGATGTAGACACATCAAACTTGGATACAGGTTTAGGCATCATTGGAGATTTGGACACAAGGCTCTACATCGATACTGTAGAGATTGTCATTGGACAGCCTTATCAAGAGAAGATGATTTCTTGTAAGTCTTGCAAGTTGGATCTTAGCACTATTCCACCTTCTTTTCAAGAGAGTTGTGGGACCTCGGCTTGTGAGGACTATGGAATTCTTAATAGTACTCTTCTTACTCCTGAAAGAAAATCAAAAAACTCTTTCTATACAATAGATAGAGATCTTGTGAACAAGACTATAAGGGGTAATTATTATGTTGTTGCAAGACCAACTCATCATGTCTTCAGTTGTGATTCATCTTCAGATGATGACAGTGTAAGGTGGAGTACACATGACTACTCTAGTATTTCATTGGTGTAGGCAGGAGAGTTTCACCTTGATTGCATAATGAGGTGTGCTCATTAGTTTACTTTCAGCCCACATACACAATATTTGACTATGTCCTTGATGACACAAGGAGGTAGGTCGAATAAGAGGTGTTCTGGTTCACTCTGGTATGATACATTTCTGAATTCAGGTGATGAGTCCAAGTTTGTCAAGTCTCTTACTTTGTTCTCTCCAATTGAATGCTTCCAAAAGCAAGAGTTTGAGATTTGGTTCGATTGGATTTTAGAGGTTATTAGAGTGGCACAACGGAAGTCAGTTAGTGTTAAGATTGAAGGACTTCCAGTTTGTCCATGGGACCCAGGTATGATATATGAGGTTTATCATCATAGTACTTGGTGTTGGCATGATGGGGATGTGTGTGTGATTATGTTTGGTGATAATCACATAATTTGGGATTCAAGTACAATTGCCAAGGATAAGATGTTGATTCAAGATTGGAGTGGTGGAAAAAACTTCAAAGATGGTACCACTGTCCACTTTCAAATTAGCCTACATAGGAACTTACATGATAGCATTCAAATGGAATGGCCACTACCTCTAGCTCAACATTGGAGTGGAATTTTTTATGATAGTTGTTGCCCTAGTATTTCAGAATTGATTATGTCGACTTTGGTTTATGATAAATGGACTTTGAGAACTTACAAGCTTCATGGAAGCAGGTTGTGGGAGGATTCACAAAGTCAGAGTAGTTATTTTTAGTTTCCACTAGTATGAGGGATGACTACTATAGCCGGTTCGGGATGTTAATATATATATCTGCATATTTTATTGTGATGATTGTAGTCAATTGGATGAGTTGGTGTGCTCGATATGAGCATATTGATACTTGGGGATTAGGTGTTGGTAAGAGGTTATCAATCTATGATCAAAATTTCATTGTCAGGATTTATGATTTCATGGATGAAACTTTGGTTATTGGTTTCCAGATAGGGACTGATTGGCATTACTTCCAAGACACTGTGAGGAGATATGCTAAGGGTTATGCTTTGGAGTTGGGCAATGAGATTTCAAATAGGGATCACACTGAGGTGCCTTGGCAGGAGATTTTTCATGATACAGATTTCAGCTCATGCAAGTATCGTAGTCTGGATGTTGGTGATGTCTACTTTTTGGGATAGTTGGAGAGAGGAGTTTTGAGTGGACATTATGAGCCGACAGTTTTTATCAGAGTGGCGCAATGAAAACTTGGTGGTTACTTCAAGAGATTGGTTTGGGATCCTGGAATTACAGCTACCTTAGTTTGTTATAGTCGGGAGGCTTTGTGGTTGTGTCAGCATTGCTTGAGGACAAGCAATATTTGGGAAGGGCACACTGTAATGTCCCCAATTTTTATAAATTCAGCATGTAATTGAATAATTAAGTTTTTAAGTTGTCAAATTAAATTAAATTAAAAAGATAACTTAAATTAGTTATTTAATAGTGTTAAAGTGACTTAAGTTAGAAAAATTTAAATATTTAATAAAGTCGCTTTTTAAGGGGAAATAAGGAGTTCAATTATAAAGTAAAGTTGGGGAATCATAAGGAAATATTATAAAGTGAAATATTTAAATTTAAAAGGTATGGACCTTTTATTATTTTTGGGCGCCACATTGAGGAGTTAAAAATTAAGTTTAAGTTTAAATATTTTTAAAAAAGTGATTTCTCGAAGGGGACCAATGGAAACATAAGTGAGAATTAAATTATAAAAGGTTATAACTTAAAGTGCAATACCTAGGGAGACATAAGGGGGGAAAACAATTTAAATTTAAATCTTTTAAAACCCTAAAAGGAGGCATTAGGGTTTGGAGTGGCTTTATAAGAGATTTTGAGCTCATTCTTTCATCACACGGGATGAAGATATTGAAATTATTTTTGGTTTTGGAGGAGAGTTATCTTCTGAAGGTTTATGAGGACAGAAACCCTTGCAAGCAACATTCTCTATGCTATTGAAAGATACAATCTGGAGAATTCTTGGTGATTTCACTTCAAGAAACATAGGTGAGCTTCATTGCAGATTGAGACTTACAATTTGGGCATCAAAGTTATATTTCAGATCAAGGAGAGTTTGTATTGTAGGGAAATTTTGAATACACCAGTAGTAGATTTAAGAAGTTTTAGTGCCTTTATTGTTGGTCGTACCATCTTTCTAGGTTGGCCATACATCTTGGACAAAGGGTTGATCGTTTGCAAGGGCGACTAGGGTTTTTGGAGGTTGTAATGCTTCATTTGAGATCATCCAAGGTTCGAGAGCTTCGTGCATGCAACATTTCTGCCATTGGAGGTGATTCTTGCTATCGGCATCCATTTTAGAGGGTTCTTCAAGCACATTTCTCTTGTGAGTTATAAAATTGTAACTCCTATATTTTATGGGTATTGTTGATTTAGATATTAGGGGATATTTTATGAACTGGGTTATCATTACTTTTATAAAAAACTAAGTACTTAAGCTTGTAGAAAAATCTAGAATGTTTAGTTGCAAACCCTCTATGTAATGTTCAATTTTGAGTGAAAATTTGATTGCAATATCTTCTATTTTTGCTGCAATTTATTGTTGTATGAATCATTGTTAAAATATCTCAAAATGTTCATCAAAAACACAAAATAAAATAAGTGAAAACTAGGCTACATACTACACATATTCTCTACTCTCTTCAAATATCCTAGCAATGGAATCAATGCCACCATTTCTACTAGAAAAGTTCCAACCTTGGCTAAAAGGATCTTATGTGGAACTATGGATTTTATTTTGAAATTATTTGTAATTAAATATCTTTATGAACTTTCTATTTGTCTCCATTTCTATTTTGATGTGTTGCTAACCCAAACTTTGAATCCATGTAGCACAACAGGTGTAACAAGCAACTCAAATAATTTTTATTTATTTTTCAATCCTATACCCCAACTAACTTGGGTCTACTTTTGATGCAGGAGCATCCAAGGAGTAATGGAAATCCTATGTCACCAAAAATATTTCAAATTTGTTTTATTTGATTTCAATAAGGGATTAATGTTTAGGAGAATAATGTTTTCACTTGCAATAATGTAAATTTCCTTTGGGTGAAATGGCAATGTAAATTTTGATTGGAAAATGACCCCGATAATTTGGTAAAAGCATCTTTTGGAGGAATATGCCTTTTGGGTGTCCACCATTGGATGAGGACAAACAATTTTGTCTTCTAGTGATTTTGGAGAGTTTTGCATGTACAAGTATCATATGTTGTCATAAAGTGGGCTGCCAAAAGAATATTGCATGTATTGTATGTTGCTTGCATGTCTTTGCATGCAACAACTGTTATGACAAGCTATAAGGAATCTATAAGAGGTATAAGTTGTCATAGCATCTCAAATTTGATTGGCCAAGTGTCTAGGTGCCTAAGAGAAGGATAACATGCATTGGACCTCATGGCATATGGCAGATTTTGTAACTCCCAAGGTGGGGCATACCTTTCTCAAGGTGGTTTCAAGAGATTGATTTGTGAAACCATGGTTTATTTTCTTTTTGCTCATTCTCTATTTATTGATGCCTTTTTATTTGGAGAAGAGGGCTTGGACAAGTGAATTTTGTATACCCAGATGCTACCAGAATTGCACCAAATTGTTGAATACAATTTTATTGCAGATGTTGCATGTAGGATTGAAGAGGAGCCCATGAGCTTCAATATTTTGTAATCTTTTGCATGTTTGAAGATAATAAAAGTTACAGATTTTCTCTTCGTATTTTGGTTCTTGTTGTTTATTTACAGCCTTCATATGT
Organism: Sequoiadendron giganteum; assembly: GCA_007115665.2. Taxonomy (NCBI): domain Eukaryota; kingdom Viridiplantae; phylum Streptophyta; class Pinopsida; order Cupressales; family Cupressaceae; genus Sequoiadendron; species Sequoiadendron giganteum. The sequence continues at coordinate 683,577,517 of CM021100.1, read as the reverse complement.
TATGTTTTGTGAGGTTTTGTAATCAATTTTGAAAGGGAGAGTCTCCCTTTTCATTAGTGGTATCACAACAAGTTGTCTTGAGTCTGTAAATAGAGCGTCAAAGAGAGGCAGTTTGCAACAGGACCTCTGAGTTGTGGGTGAAGATTAAAATGCCTCCAAGAGTTGCCAATCATGGTAGAGGTAGAGGCACAAGTGTTGTAGGAAGAGATCCTCCTAGAGATGAAATTAGAGCCCTTAGAAGGCAACTAGAAACTTTGCAAGAAGAGATATATAGAAGAGAAGTGCATAGAGAAAGAGATGATAGTGAAGATGAAACTGAAGAGGAAGAGGAAGAACAGGATCAAATTGATCCTGGAGAAATTGGATTGTTGAGAGAAATATCAAACATTGGAAAGAAGCCAAAAATGGAGGTTTCAACCTTCAATGGAAGCCTCAATCCTGGGGAGTTGATAGACCGAATTAATGACATGGAGGAGTTTTTTGAATTTGAAGAGATTGAAGACCCTCACAAAGTGAGATTTGCAAAAATAAACTTAAAGGGCCATGCAATCATTTGGTGGAAAGAAGTTCGGATTGAAAGAGGATGACAAGGGAAAGAAAAAATCTCCAAATGGGATAGAATGGTGGCAAAAATGAAAATAAAATTTATCCCAATAGATTATGATTTGGAGTTGCTCAAAAAGATGCAGAGTTTGAGACAATGAACTAGAACTGTAAAAGAATACACAAAAGAATTTCATAAGGTTATGCTTCAAACAGGACATTCTAAAGCAAATAAGGAGAAGGTAGCTCACTACATTAATGGGTTGAAACCTAGCATACAAGAGGAGTTAGCTTTGGTGAGAAGACCACCATTGAGGATGCATACCAGTTTTCATTGAAAGTTTAAGAAAGACTAAACAAAAAATTTGAAAGAAAACAAATAGGAAGAGGTTGTGGTGGAAGAACCAAAGGAAGAAGTTATGATGGGAATCATAAAAATAAAAAATTTGAAGACCAAGACAACATAAAATATCAAAAATAAAAAAATTATTACCCTCCCAGAGATCAAAATCCAAGAGGTAGAGAGAGATCAGGTAGAGGATTCGAAAGAGGTGGCTTTCACATAACTTATTTTTGATGTGGTGAAGAGGGGCATAGAGCATATGATTGCCCTCACACTCAAGATAGGGCCAATAGAAGACCTAAAAATTAGAATAGAGCATCAAACATCAATGAGGAGGATGCACACTCACCACATTCTGAAGAAGCAGAAGGAGGTTAAGTTCTGATGACAAGAAGAGCGTTGTTGAATGAGGAAGATGAACCAGTTCAAAGAACGATATTATTCAAGAAAAGATTCAAATGTGAAGGAAATTCTTGTAATGTCATCATAGATAGGCGAAGCGCGAATAACTTGGTATCCAAAGAAATGGTGAGAAATTTGAAGCTAGAGAGGAGGAAGCACTCAAAACCATACTGAATATCGTGGGTACAAGATAATCAAAAGCTTTTGATCAGTGAACAATGTTTGGTAAAATTTAAAATAGGAGGTTATTTTGATGAAATATTATGTGATATAATTCCAATGGATGCATGCCATATCTTGTTAGGAAGGCCTTGGCAATATGATAGAAAGGCAATGCATGATGGTGGTGCTAATAAATATACCATAATTAAGGATGGTGTGAAGAATAAATTGAAACCTTTGAAATAAGATTTGGTTCAAGTTTGTGGTAATGCAAGAATTTGTTTAGTTGATGTAAGAAATTTTCTATATGGTATGAGGCATGAGAAAGTTTGTTTTGCTTTGATTCCTAAAATTAACAATGAAAGTGTGGAAGATGTTCCTATGGAGGTTGCAAATTTGTTACAAGACTTTTCAAAAATTGTTTCAGACAATGCACCTGAGGGGCTACCACCCATGAGGAAGATAAGTCATCAAATTTATCTAATACTAGGAGCAAGTTTTCCTAACAAAGCATCCCATAGAATTTCTCCAACCGAGAGTGAAATTTTGAACAAGCAAGTTCAAGAACTGTTGCGGAAAGGCTTGATTCGAGAGAGCCTAAGCCCTTATGCAGTGCTTGTTGTTTTGGCACCAAAGAAAGGAGGAGAATGGAGGATGTGTGTGGATTCAAAGGCTATCAACAAAAATCACCATCAAATACAGATTTCCATTACCCAGGATGGATGATATCATGGACTGTTTGAGTGGGGTTGAATACTTCACCAAGATTGACTTGAAGAGTGGTTATCATCAAATACGAATCCAAGAAGGTGATGAGTGGAAGACAACTTTCAAGAACAAGGAAGGTTTGTATGAATGGTTGGTCATGCCTTTTGGACTAACCAATGCTCCTAGTATGTTTATGAGGTTGATGAATAAGTAGTAAAAGAGTTTTTGGGCAGATTTATTATTTATCTAGATGATATATTGATCTTTAGTAAGACAGTAGAGGAGCATTTGTTGCATATCAAATTTGTTTTTGAAAAGTTGAAGGAAGAAAAGTTGCTCATTAACTTGAAAAAGTGTAGCTTTACAAAGAGGGAATTGGTATAGTTGGGTTTCATTGTTTCAAGAGGTCTCAAGATGGACCCAGAAAAGGTGAAATCTATTTTAGAATGGCCTACACCTAGAAGTGCTACCGAGGTGAGATCATTTCACGGTTTGGAAAGTTTTATAGAAAGTTTATTAGAGGTTTCAATAGTATTTGTGCACCACTAACTGAGACCGTGAGAGGAGATAAAAGATATTTTAGATGGACTATAGGAGCAACAAAAAGCTTCGATTTGTTGAAGGCAACAAAAGTGATTGAGCAACCTGTTTTTGCATTTCCAAATTTCAACAAGGTATTCCAAGTTGAATGTGATGCAAGTGACAATTCCATTGGAGCTATCCTAAGTCAAGAAGGTAAACCAATTTATTACTTTAGTGAGAAGTTAAATGATGCAAAAATAAAATATTCAGTGTCAGGAATCTTGTGCTATTGTGCAAATGTTGAAAAAGTGGAGACACTATCTTTTGCCTAAAGAATTTGTTTTATTTACTGATCATCAAGCACTTCAGTATTTGAGTAGTCAAGGGAAGCTAAATCAAAGGCATATGAAATGGGTAGAGTTATTGCAAAGCTATATGTTTTTTTTTAAACATAGGAGTGGGAAGTCTAACAGAGTTATAGATGTTTTGAGTAGAAGATAGGGTTTGTTGGTTGAAATGTAGGTTGAGGTTGTTGGATTTAATGAGTTGAAGGAGTTGTATGAAGAGAATCTAGATTTTGGAGAGGCTTGGAAGGCTTGTAAAGAGCCTATTGATGGTGATAGGACCAAGTGGTTGGATTATTTAATCCAAGATGGTATGTTGTTCAAAGTTAATAAGTTGTGTATTCCTAGAAGTTCAATGGGAGTAAATTTGATCAAGGAAAAACATAGTGGAGGACTTGTAGGGCATTTTGGTTTTGATAAAACCATAGCACTTGTTGGGGATAAATATTATTGGCCTCATTTGTAGCAAGATATCATAAAATTTGTGAAAGGTTGTAGGATTTTTCAAGTAGCAAAAGGAACTAGTTAGAACACAGGTTTACATCAACCACTACCAATACCTGAGAAGCCATGGGAGGAGATTAGCATAGATTTTGTTTTGGGTTTGCCAAGGACCCAAAGGGGACATGATTCAATATTTGTTGTAGTAGATAGATTTTCCAAGATGGCTCATTTTATTCCATGCAAGAATGCTAATGATGTTGTGAATCTTGCAAAATTGTTTTTCAAGGAAATAGTGAGATTATATGGTCTTCCGAAGAGAATTGTTTAAGATAGAGATACAAAGTTTGTGGGGTAATTTTGGAGGACCTTATGGAATAATGTGAAGACTAATTTGAAGTTTTGTTCAACCTACCATCCACAAACAAATGGTCAAATAGAGGTAATAAACAAAAGCTTCGGTAATTCGTTGAGATGCCTAGTTGGAGATAATCCAAAGGGGTGGGATTTTATTCTACCTCAAGAAAAATTTGCATATAACAACTCAGTGAATATAAGTACTGGTAAGTATCCATTCAAAATTGTTTATGGCAGCAGCCCAAGATTTGTTTCAGATCTGAAAAGGATAGATAATGTTGATAAGAAGAGTGCAAAAGCAGAGGAATTTGTTGAACACATGAAGAGCATACATGAGGAGGTACGAAATCACATCAACAAATTGAACTTTCAGTACAAGTCCAAAGCTGATTTGAAGAGGAGACATAAGGAGTTTCAGGTGGGTGATGAGGTAATGGTACACTTTAGAAAAGAATTATTTCTAGTTGGTACCTATAACAAGCTAAAAATGATGAAATTTGGGCCTTGCAGAATTGTGAGTAGGCATGATTCAGGTAAATGCATATGAAGTAGAGTTGCCTAGTGGACTTAATATTTCACCTATTTTTGATAATTTTTATCTAAAAAAGTTTCATGGAGCTGAAAGTGATGAAGTTATAATAGGTGAAACAATTCATATACCAGCACCTACTTCAGGAGAGGGGAAAATAGAGGCAATTTTGGACAACATGGTGAGAAGGAGTACAAGGCACAAACAATAATTTAAGTACTTGGTCAAGTGGTTAGGGAGGCTTGTTGAGGACTCATATTGGTTGTTAGAATCTGAATTTAAATGTCTTGGTTACCCTCTTGAGAAGTGTCAAGGTCACTTTTCTTCTACCCTGGGTGTCTGATGCAGGAGCATCCAAGGTGTAATGGAAATCCTGTGTCACCAAAAATATTTCAATTTCGCTTTGTTTGATTTCAATAATGGCTTAATGTTTAGTAGAATAATATTTTCACTTGCAACAATGTAAATTTCCTTTAGGTGAAATGGAAATGTAAATTTTGATGGGAAAATGATCCCGTAATTTGGTAAAAGTATCTTTTGGAGGAATATGCCTTTTGGGTGTCCACCTTTGGATGAGGACAAATAGTTTTGTCTTTTAGTGATTTTGGAGATTTTTGCATGTACAAGTGTCATATGTTGTCATAAAGTGTGCTACCAAAAGAATATTGCATGTTGCTTACATGTCTTTGCATGCAACAACTGTTATGACAGGTTGTAAGGAATCTATAAGAGGTGTAAGTTGTCATAGCATCTCAAATTTGATTGGCCAAGTGTCTAGGCGCCCAAGAGAAGGATAACATGCATTGGACCTCATAGCATATGGTAGATTTTTTATCCCAAGGTGTGGAATACCTTTCTCAAGGTGGTTTCAAGAGATTGTTTTGTGAAACCATGGTTTGTTTTCTCTTTTCTCATTCTCTATTTATTGATGCCTTTTCATTTGGAGAAGGGAAGTTTGCGTACCCAAATGTTGTCGAAATTGCACCAGATTATTGAAGACAATTTTATTGTAGGTGTTGCATGTAGGATTGAAGAGGAGCCCATGAGCTTCAATATTTTGTAATCTTTTGCATGTTTGAAGATATAAAATTTGTAGATTTTCTCTTCCTATTTTGGTTCTTGTTGTCTATTTGCAGCCTTCATATGCTATGTTTTGTGAGGTTTTGTAATCAGATTTGAAAGGGAGAGTCTCCTTTTTCATCAAATTTGAAGCATGTATATGGATTTACTTCCCCCATGTATCCTTTATGTCCTACAAACCTCTCAAATGAGGTTACCATGAAAATCGAGGCCCAAATATTTGTATATGTTTTCCACTTGTAAGGGACTTTCTTTGAACTCAAAATTTATTTGTCATTTTTTTCTTCTAAAGGTAAAGATCATGACTTTGATTTTTCCAATATTCGCATGCATTCCCACCTCCTAATATAATAGTTCTATAGCTCTTAGTTGTTCTTGTAGACTATGTGTCATTTTTGCAATTAAGATAAGGTCATTTTCAAAGAGCAGCAACTTTACCACATATGTGGCTAGGTGAGCACTCCCATCACCTAACTGGTCTATCCACTCATCTAACTTGTCTATGTATACCAAAATAAAGTTGGCAATGAACACCCTTGTTTGACTCTAATGTCATTCTCAAAACATTATAATAAATGGAGAGAAATGTAAGGGAAAATATACCCATTTATTTAGGGTAGTTAAATAAATAATTGATTGATTTAGATAAATGAGTTGGAACTAAAAATAATAAATTTTAAATTATTTGTGCTAAATTAAATGAATTTAAATATTCAATAATTATTTGTATATTATTTGCCAAAAAATGATGATGAAGATGAATGACCCAATTTATAATAATGTTGGAATTTTAGGGCCTAATAAAATTTCTGTTGAAATTCGCAACTTAATTATGCATTATTCTAGTTCAAATTTTCACCTATGGACCTAAACTCTACACCTTCAAAAGTGAACGAATGCATGGAACTAAACTTGTACTTGCATAAATGAACTACTAGAAGTCTAACTATTGGAATTCACCTACCTCAATCTTCTAATGTCTAAATCTCAATAAGAACTAGTGGTGTCTACAAACACCTTTAAGAAATTTGCTAAATTATGAGGGTCATGTTCTCCTCAATCAAACGTCTAAGATGGTCAAATCAATCATTTAATTGAGGAAAACGAGCAAGTGTGCAATTGATCTAGGATTATGTCACAAAAAAAAAATGCATAAGTGATTCCTCTTTAAGCATTTTCACCTATGAATTGTTTCTCATTCTAATATGATTTCAAATTAATGAATAAATTTTAGATACAACAACATATCACATAAACCAACACAAACATGAGATAGGTTAGTTCACATGGCTAGTAAGAGGAAGTTGAAATTATTTATTTTTAATTTGAATTTTAAAATTGGAGGGTTCAAATTTATAATTATGGAAATATCCTAGGTCTAATCTAATCCAAGGTGGAAAATGAGGGATATAGGAAACAATACCAATCTCTAGGTTGTTATTGAAGTTTAAAAATTTGAGCTTTCTTGTGTGATAATTAATCTCTTCATAATTATTGATCTAGTTTTGCACATTGCTAATAGGTGGTATGTAATGAAGTGGATTCAAAAGGTGAACTAAATTGTTGTGTACTGCTTTGAGATGTTATATGATGTTCTGTATTGAATTCTAAATGATGCACCCTATGTGTGCTAGTGTGTACATGTATATGGCATGAAAATCAAACTAAGTTGTATGCAAAGCTATACAACACAATTCTTTGCATTAGGTGAGTGATGCATGGTGCAAAGAGATACGCATGAAATGTATGGTGTGTTCAAATTTGTGTAGTGTATTTCCAAGAATTGTGTGAGTGGTGCATGAAGCAAGGAGTTGTGTTTAAGTATATGCCATGGTTCCTAGTGTTTGGTTTGTTCCCCATGATGTAGCGAGCTAATGTTTTGTGGTGTAGATGACTAATTTTAGTACATACACTTGTGTAATAGTGCATGGATAATTTTCCATAAAAAAACATCTTAATTATGTTGAAAGTACTCATGCAATCCATTATGGAGGTTATATTATCTATTTGAATCATGAAATCACTTCAAGGATCTAACATCTTGTATTTCCCATTGATAGTGTCATGTTTTAAGGATTCGTTAAGTATACACTTAAGCAATGATGTAAGTAGGTATGCATGAGTGTTATAATCACAATATCCTTGTATCAAACATGTCAATGAGACATACATATCTAGGAACTCCTACTACATGGGTAATGCCAAATATGAAAATAGATCAAGGCATACCAAGTCTACAAATCAACACTTATAACGATGTGGATAATAATAAAATCCATGTAGCATAAGAACAATCACCATGATCCACACAAGCAATAAAAATTGTTGCATACTCCCTCACAATTAATATACATACCTTTCCCATCTTATCCAACACTCAACAAAAGAAACAGATTAAAGAGCTCCCCATGTTGGTACAAAAAATAATGAAGTGGAATAAAAACACATGACCATAAATATAGTGATCATAATGGCTCTATGAAAACCTCAACTTGAATGTCTCGTGAATTGTAACTTGTAGAAATAAACACAAGACCAAAGAGAGAGAACTTGGAAATCACATCTCATTCTATGTCCTTCTACTAACACCTCAAAGTGCTAAGTTTTTCCAAGTAAGATATCCTTCACAAAACCCCAACTAAAAAGACTAACAATACCCAACTATTTAATATCATGGATTAAAAAAACATATTTATCCCATATAACCAACATAGATGTAAGACTCTCTAAAGCCAAGGAATATCAAACTCAAATCCATTTCATAAAAAAGAATAAGCCCAATAAAATATCCTAAAATCTTTATAAATTCTATCATAATTCGAACTCATATGCATAAGGAGATAAACATTCCAAACACATTTGAAATGAACCCTCTATAAATTACAAGCATATCTCAAGGTCCATATCCATGAGAAGACAAAGTATAAAACATAATGCATCTAAAATAATGTGGGAAATACCTATCATATGATTATTTGTCGAGTGGGGAATGGTATTTCTCCTCTAGGATACACAAAGCCACCATGAATCTTTGCAAGAAAAATATCCTCTACAAATCCCATCATGGACTCGTGTCCATTTACAAAATTAGGCCACTTAGTATTCTTGCTAAAACTTCATAAAAGAGTAACCATCTCAACAAAATTATCTACTACCTAAGAAAACTCCAACCTCACCTCAGTCTCTGAGTATTCATGAGCACCTAAAGCCAATCAATCCATGCTAAGATCCAAATGCAACACTAGGCTTTCATGAAGCTCCCAATAAAAATATCAATATACTCAATACTAAGAGAGTTAACGATATCACTATCAAAACTCCAACTTAGAATTAGGAACTCCACATGATGTCATGACCTGATATCTCCTGCTAGGATATCAAATGTTCCAATGAACATATCCCACTCCTTTGAATAGTTGTATCATACAAAAAATCTAATGCATAATCAAATATTCTACCATGGCACAACACCAAATCATCCTCTCAACTAAGGATTTCCTATCAAAATCAATGAGTCATAAATTGACACCTCATCATTTAAAACTCCAAGAATACTCCACAATAAATCAAGATGTTAACATCTCCAATCACATGAATATAACCATCACATGCAAATGGAACTCAAGATGTCAAAATATTCTAACCATATACAAGAATCATGATCCAAGAGTTTTCCATGAAACCCTAAACCACTATAGAAGATCATCCATCAATAAGTGATGAATCCACATCACTACCAAAGATCCCACTAAAATGTGGTATCAATATATCCATGCAATTGTGAAAACCATATCATAAATAAAGATCACCCATCGTCCACACACACACAAATGTAAAACCAAAAGCTTTAGAGAATAAAGGAGAACCAAGATCTCCAAACCAAGAATATAAACTACCATCTACAATCAAAAGTTAATCCAACACTACCAATGCATCCACATAAGAACCATGTTGTGTCAAAGCTACAAGCATACAAGGAACCTCCATGACACTAGATAATCACCACCTATAAAGTATCATTGTTTATAGTTCCCACTAAATCATGTAACCAAGATAATTATCACATCATGATAAAATCCATGTTATTAGTCCAAAAAATTGACTATCCAGGAATTATAATCACCCATAATCTCATCCTAATGCAACATACCAATGTACAAATGACTACAAACAAGGCCAACTAACAAAGTTTGCATCACACACTAAAAATATGTAGATATAGATATTCCATGTGTGAATCATCAACACAACCTATGGGTAAGGATAACCTACTAAATTTCACAACTCATAGGCCTCTTAAAAGGAAACATGCAAACTCATCATAACTTGAATAATCTACAAATAGAGATAACAAAAAAGGTAACTTGTAGATATCTCATGATTCAAGCAACAAATAAAATCTAGATCTAATTTTTCAAAAATTTATAGAATGAGTAACCATGACCAAGGAACCAAACAAGCATCAAGGAGATACAAGCAACCTCCTAAAATTGAACCAAACTACCACCTCTAATCATGAATCAATCTAATACCATAATTTATCAACATTGTGCCAATATCAAATGTACATGAATATCCATGACACCATAATTATCACCATCAATGTACCTACACTCAAATCTCATTGAATTCAAATTCCTAGTCTCACACATAGATCAACCATGTCCTCAAACCAAAAGATAACTTGTGTACCCATCTCTATCAAAATCAACACTCTAAAAAATACATGTAAACCTATATTAGAAAGCACCAAAATTGATACTATCATACCATCATATCGATTTCATAAAACATGCTCTCCCACAATTTTTTTCCCTCAAATTCATTTAGATTCTCACATAATCAAACTCAAAATCTTGGGCTCCTACAAGGACTCAAATAATTACAAACCTCTCTTTGCTCATTTGAGTGAAAAATACACGATTATTTTTGTAGTGCATTGAAAATTATCGCCATCACCTATTCAAAAGCTTAAATCTAATTTAGTCTGTAAAAGATATGACTTGATAACTATTACAAAGCAATGCTAACTTTAGGCACCAAATTATAACATAAATAGAATAATCTAATCACCAAACCTATACCACTACATAATGATCAAAGAGGGTTTTCTAACACCTATAAGAAGTCAAAAATTTAATATTATGGGTGAAATTTATGCCCCTTAGAAAAATTATGCTCTATTATGCTTCAAAATCCAAACCTAGTGGCTCTTTGGTCATTGGTGGGTAATGTCACCTACTAAACAATGATGGTGGTGGGGTGATGCTTTTGATTTTTTTTTGATGAAAGTGGGGCTTCAATGGCTATGCTAGGCCACAACCCTGAAGGGGGCTTAGCTCCTATGGGCTAGGTGAGACCACCCACTGACAACTAGGAGCTAGCCCCAATGTTGGTCATGCAAAAAGTAATAATTAAAAAATCTGCAAACCTTACATATGAAAAATAAAATATTCTTTCACACCATACAACTTGATGGTGTTGCAAGAAAATATTGGGTTGATTCCTTGCAAACCATTGAAGATAACTCTATCGATTATATGACCATACAATTTTTGTTTGTATGATTCCTCCATGCCCCTATAATAAACAAAAAAATCCATCACCAAATATAGTCAAATTTAAAATCTAAATATAGGTTTTTGAATCTTCTAGACTTAATGGTGAGGTTTATTTTATCTAGGAGGCCTCCAAAAAAAGCTTGCGCTCCAAAACCCCCATAAAAGGAGCCCTTACAAAAAACTCACTTGCCAAATCTTCATCAAACCCCAAATTTGCAACAACCCAACTCTACAAACACACTCGTGACCTTGAAAATGCCTTCATTATTTTCTTGGAAAACCACAAATTCAACTATGCACAAGAATCTACTAATACGAAGGGTTAAAATTAGGGATATTTCCTCCCACAACCTAGAAACTAGGCTCTAATACCACTTGAAAGGAAAAATACTATAGAAATATAAATATTTCTACATAATCCCAAGAGAGAAAAATATGCATACAAGCATTTATAATCTATTATACAAAAAATAGACAAATATACTATCACAATGCCACAAGATATACCTTGGGAAAACAATCAAATGAAAATTCGCCCCCAAAATCATCCACACTCAATTTATTATTCATTACAAAACACGTATAGAGTTTATATGAATAATTTTGAAATATCAAGCTACTCCAATGCATCCTTCACATGTCTATTTATAATGGGTAACCATGCAATAACACATCCTATGTCATAACCCAATTTTATTGCATATTTATCATAATATGGTAAATTTAATTATTGAAGATTCAATTAAGTATTCAATGGAGATTCTAGAATATTAGAAAATTGAATGAAAGAAGTTGACTAATGTTGAATTTGCAAACTTTTGGAAATTATTTTATATGCTACCAAGAATTGAACTTTACTGGTCAATTTGCAAGTGTAAGTGTGTGCAATTGTAGGGTGACAGGTTGAAGGACGAGAACACGGTTGAAGTAGGATTGTTTAGCCGGATCGAGTGGTAAGCTAGTTGGAATCTAGGTGCACACACCACAAATGGCATGATGACTTGCATTTGAACAAATTCACATAAATGAGAGAACGCAATTTCCTGACTTGAATTGTCTCAGTGCTTGAAATTGAATGGCTTGTAGATTAACTTTTCTACTCAAACTCTATATTTTGAAGGAAATAAAAGCAAGTATTGTAAAGAAAATTCCTTTGTTAGTATATATATATATATATATATATAGATGCTTGAAATAGAGATTCAAGTTCCTTGCTTTAAATGATAGTGTATGGAAATTATAAGCCATTACAAACAAACAACTTGAACATCAATGCATATATAAATATATATATGTAAATACATTATTCGAATACAAGGTAAATGTGGATGAAATCATTTAAATACATATAACTATATAAATATATGTACATATATATATACATACGAATATATATTTTCAAATTCATATTGAATTCAAGTTGATAACCGATATAATTTTCATCGGACTGTTGAAATCAATGAAAAATCACAAGGAATATCTACGATGGATGTGGCCTGCCAAAATCGTAAAGGCAATATTCAAAATTAAAGGTCAACGGCTATGGCAGGAAAATCCATAATGATAGCACCCAGTCGCATGCAAGAAAATGTGGTTACCATTTTAGAATAGACAATGGTGGAAGAAAAGAGGGGAGAAATTTGGGAAAGAATCGACAAACAACACGGAAAAGGCAGAGAAGAGCACGCAATGGTAGAAAAATATAAGGAAAACTTCATTCAAAAAGCTCAACGACTGAGGTAAATCATTTTCCTTGAAAACAATATTGATTTCACTATCTTCTTTTTTTTTCATGTTTAGGTAGTGATTGTCATTGCATTTGATGTAAAACCAATAACATAGTAAACATGCATATTCTTTGTCTATGTGTCTCGGCCTGAGCCAAAGGTAAAGTCTTATCGACCACCCTCTGGGAGTCTCATGGCCTACAACCTGCTTTTGTATAAGTATTTAGGATGTAGCCTTATCGACTAGCCTTTTGTGCTAGATCGAGGCTATGAGCCCTACAAGATGCAACTATTTTATAAGTTCGCATGAAATGTTAGCCATATCATGGATATTGGAAATATTATTCTAATTGAATATGTATCTTATGATGTTTGATTTTGTAGAGGTTCTCATGCAAAACTTGTGGAAGAGGATATAATCCTCTGTGTTAACTTTAAATGTATCATCTGTGTTTTACTTTAAACGTATCACCTTCCATTATCGGCTAGGTTGATAATGGTAAGGGGGATTATATTTAGTACTGAGAAATGTAGAAACAATATTGCATAAAGAGGTTACCCTCAACTTGAAGAACCAATGTAATGTAAAGGTTCAGGCTTCTTTGTAACCCAGTAAGGAACCGTTCCTCATGATCAATAGGTTAATTTTCTTTCAATAAGATTCAAATTTGAGTCCGCATGATGTATAATGTTGTATGCATTATGGGACAAGCCAAAACGCCCATAAGGGAAAATTCGAATATAAATTTTGAGGCTAAGAAAGGAAGCACTCGACCATTGAAATGGTCAAACCCAGAGCAACCTTGGTTTGTTTGTTGCAACCTGAATAGGGAAAAGTGTTGTTTGGAACCTGAAACCTCCTTGCCTTCTTAATTGAAATATTTGCTCAATAATTTCATCGATAAACATGTCAAACTTGGTTTTCTTATATATTATTTGAGTTGCTCATCGAATTTCCAGTAAGAAAGTGTTCAAGATCTGAATAATGGACATTTTGTCCTTATGATTGAACTGGGCTATTTGTTGTTTATTTTTTAGTTCATAGTGGAAAACTCATTATGTATATAAACGATGAACATTTACTTGTAAAGTTATCATTTAACATGTAAAAAGCTTGAGATCAACAAACAAAGTAAACGACATTATCGTCTTTAAATGTATTTGTTTAGTTTGAAATAGTATTGTGTTGACATAATTAGTGGATATTCTTTTGCAAATGACTCTATTTTGTTAAAGAGTTATCTTAGTAGCTGAAAACAACTTTGCTCAATAAATTGTTTAGTTGGAAATAACTTTCTTTAAGACTATTTAGTAGGAAACAGTGCTTGCTCTGTATAAACAATGAATGTACATGTGTAAATAGCTTGCTTTATGACTATTTAGTAGGAAACAGTGTTGGTTGTGTATAAACAATAAATGTACTTGTGTAAACAGCTTGCTTCATAATTGTTTAGTAGGAAACAATACTTGTTCTGCCTAAACAATGAATGTTCATATGCAAACAACTTGTTTTATGACTATTTAGTAGAAAACATTACTCGTTCTATTTAAACAATGAATGTTCTTATGCAAACAATAATGTTAGAGTATCACAATTGTGAGAATGCAATAATAGTATGTGTGAAACTGCTAGCATGGACTTGTTCTAATTCTTTATTTTGACAAGAAACGTCAAATGGTTTACTATTTTAGGATTGCAATCTGAATTTTATAATTATTTCAGAATGTATGCACAAATTTTAAACATAAGTAGGCACATATATGTGTATGAACATAGACTTTGTCGATGTACATACACATACTTGTGACATACCTTCTTTTGTTTTTAGTACATTTATTAAAAATAAAATGCTTAAGATGATAAGTAGAAAATAGTCATAAGAATGATATGACTGATTGTTGAATTACTTTGTGAATCATAAATCTGATTTCCGTATAGAGTATGAATTAGTATTTTGTTTCTTCTTTTGAAGACATTTGCAAAAGTAAATTTTTAAATACTTGAACGAAACAGTGATACCTTAGTTGACTAGATAGAGCACCTCAAGGGGGGAAATGTTGCTAGAGGGTAGATAACTGTTATGAGATGTATAGTAGAAAGTTATCTTTCGGGATGGGTGCCAAAATAGAGTTCAGAGAGTATAGGTTTGCTTTACCACAACCTATTGATTGTTGTTGTTGCAACACATTTATTATACTTGTGTTACAACCCAAATTGCGAGGTTACTATTTACTACTACTACATAGGGTAAATGCAAATATAATATGAATTCTGGAGATAAACTAATGACGCTTGTACCTTGTTATCAATATGAATGTTATCTCATTTGATGTTAGCTGATATGTCTGCATTAGTAAAGGTCTTGTTTACTTTGAATGCATGTTTGGGTGATGTTTATTTGTTGAGCTTTGAGTCCTTCCTTATGACATCATGTTGATTGTGCTTGGGTTGAGTCTTGAGCTTAATGAATGGTTACCATTACGTCACTTTATGAACGTAAAACATAGCATGTCTATGGGCATATATGAATACATATACATAGACCTGTGTATGAGTGCATTAGAAAATGCACATATATGTGAGTAGAAATACTCACTAAGGTACATACACGAGGAAACGACTATGCTTGTATATACATATGTGTGGGAATAGACACTAGGTCATGATCATTCTATGTCACAATGGATTACTTGATTATCATATTACCATATAATGAATATGCTTGTATATATATATATAGATACACTTGCAAGCATTAATGCTTATTGGAGAAATGTACATATGTATATATAATATAAGTATATGTGTACAAAAATATACATGTACTATTATTTGTGGTATAAGATAATAAGAGATATACATTATGTATTGTGTGGATATTAATATTATTATTATTATGGCCTTGCAATTTGACATATATATATATATATATCAGATGTATGTTGATTGGCTCACGATATATATATATATATATATATATATATATATATATATATATATATATAATTATATATTAAAGATTATATATATAAATTATAGTTATATTAGAACATATAAATATATATATATATATATATATATATATATATATACTTGGGTATTTAAATATATATATATATATATATGATTTATATATTTAAAACTATAAATATATATATAATAAAATATATAATTCACTTAGTCCCATCTTTAGAAATCAAATTATTTCCTAATTGATTTAATATCAATCTCTCAACTTTAGAAATCGAATCATTTCCTAATTGATTAAATATAAAATCATACAACTTTGGAAATCAAATTATATTCCAATCGATTTAATATTTAATATTTTAAACTATGGAATCGAATTATTTCTGAATTGACATCATTAAACTTTGGAAATGAAATATTTAGAATTGCTATGTTTTAAACCTTGGAACATTGAGTTGGGGAAATAAATCGAAATGACTTCATTCACGTATTAGACTTAGGCAAATATTTGAAATTGAATCAAATACGGTGCTTGAGGAAATCACGTCACCTGTAAGTGAAATATAGGAGTAAAACCACAAAGGCATTTGAATATTTTGACCAAGTCAAAATTTGAGGCAAGAATAAATCCAACGCAATAATGAAACTTTGTTGACTTAGCCTAAAATATAGTCGACATAGGCTATGTGTTCATAAAATACAAATGACTTTTTCTCTATTGTATGATTCACCTGCCATATTATGAATTTGGTGCCACATTTGAGAACACATTGTGTAGGTGTTGATTGGCATAATTTCTCCATGTGCTTTGGAGTTGGTCTTCCTGGTGCTGGCAGAAGTAAAGGTTGATTCACCTTGCTAAATGCTAAGTAGGGAAAGGAAATTACACCACCTTTTGGTTTGAATGCTTCAAAATGCAGTGGTGGCAAACCACATTCCATGGCTATAGGAAATAGGGAAGCTGGACTCACTATAAATAGTTTCTCAACTCTCTTGTTTTGCATCAATTTCACTCATTCGTATTCATTCACTCATTCACCATTCTTCATCAGTTTTTGTATGAGTTACCTTATTCATCATATGCATATTTTCTTAGTGACATTATATGCAACCAGTAGTTATTTTTTGAGTGACATTTTATACAACCATTCTTCATAATTTATGAGTGGCTATAGTTTACCACACTATTCACATTTCTATGAGTTTCTATTATCCTTGAGAGAAATGTATTCTACCCAAGGAATACGTCAACTTTGCTAGTAATTTTTGAGAGTGAGGAAGAGGGAATTCTTGTGAGAAAATTATCATCTTATGTGAGACTGGGAACTCAATTTAAGAAACTAGATTGAGATGGAAGTGGAAGCAACTTTGTCATCAATTTGGAATAAGCGTAAACAAGCATGGGATATTCTTCTACTGCTCTATGCAAGATTTTCTATGCTACTTGAAATATATTTTTTGTCTGTGCATAAGAAGTAATTATGTTTGTCTTTTAAAAAAGGGAATTAAAGCCTTTAGGTTGCTTTTTATAATGTGATTTTAAGTACTCCATGATAGGAGAGTTTGCTTGTCACAAATGCTTGATTGTATTAGAAATGTCAAAGAGATAGTTCAACACAAGTATTTAACTATACTATATATGTCAAAAATATTAATTGAATGAGGAAATCAACCATGTTATAAGAGGTACAACATAGGTATTTTAAATAAACTAGATATTTTGAACATGGGATGCAATGTGTTTGTATTTAATCCATATTAGGAGAATGTTGTTTGCATTAGTTAAATATTTATTAGGATTGTATGATTGTAAGAGTCACTTGAAGTTCAAATAACTTAGTTATTTGTTTAGCTCAGATAAGCTTGAGATACTCCTAGGATAGTATTCCAGTATGAGAGGGAACTTATGTACTTACTTGCTAGTTGTATTCAATTCAAGTAGAATAGATTGTTGTAGGTTAGTCTAGGATGAAAAATTATCCATTACAGGACAATAACTATGCATAGCGTAAGATAGCCTTAAGTCAAATCGGCCTCGAATAATGTATATGATAGATGACTTCATTTAAAGTACTGAATGAAAACACTTTGGCCAAATTAGTGCAATGTACGTCATCCACTTAGATTGTGTGATGCTTGAGACTACACTGTTAGTTCATCATGATCCCGTATTACATAATAGTTCGAGAGTTGCCGGATTGTACAGGTTCTAGTTATGTAGGACATAGCATGATGCTCTGTTGGTTGTCGTTATCAATTACTCTACCAATCTCTTCGTCGAAGGGAAGGGCCATATATTGAATGATAGATGTGCGAGGGACTGTATTAAGAGTCTGTGGTTGGCGAAAAAGCGCTTGAGTGATGCTTCTCCTCTAGATCAAGCGACCGAAAAACCAAGATTTGAAAGGACGGATTCTTGGACCTTCTTACTACTATTAGTTCTAAAGCTCATTGGAGTTATGTTTGTAATGTATGTTTTATTTTTACTTGTACTTTTGAAGTTATTGTAATTTTAATATGATATATTGTTCACGTATCATCAATAAAAGAAAGAATTTTTTTATTACAATGACTTGTTACATAGTTTATTTACTCATTGGAGTAAATCTAGAAATTTTTATTTTACTGAAGGGTTGGTTTATTACATGTGGTATCAAATCCAGGTTCTGCATTGAAACCTATGAGCTAATTACACAACAATGCATAAACCTTATCAAAGGATAATGGTTGAAAATTTTGTGTGCTACAATGGCAAGAGAAAAGAATTGAAGGAAAAGTGAAAGGAAGATGAGATTCCTAGTAACTTGTTTAAAGTTGGGACTAGTTAAGAGTCATCCCTAGAGTTAGGAACTCCTAAACCAACAACTTATGATATTACCTAGGGTTGCAGAAGATTATGCAATCAAGTTATGTAGGAAGGTTAGGAAGAATAACCAATATAACCGTTATCCTAAAAAATGGTTATATGAATCTAAGGGAATGCGAAGGAATGAGATAAACTTATTTGTAGCAACCTACAATTGTGAAGAGTTAGGAATTTTTGGATTTACTGAAACACCTATGAATCTATGTGAATGTAAAGTTAGCATAATTTAGATTGAATTAGTAAGTCAACAAAGGAAGTATCCATAGAGGTTGGAGAACTCATGAAATAACTTTAACTCTTGTGTAAAGATAGGATCTTGCAAGAAAAGAGTTAGTGCCTTGGAGTAAAGTTAAATCTACTAGAATGGTCAGAAAAAGGAAATAATCAACAATGTGGACATAGTTCCACCAACTAAAATCAATGAAATTATTGGAGTTTTGATTAATATGTGAAAAAGATACCAAACAAATTTGGTATCTCTAAAGGTTATGAGATAATAGAATTCCAAGCATTGGAATAATGTCACTTGAAAAGGTGAAAAAGAAGCATGTAAAGGTAAATCAGGTTAGCTTGACAAAGGTTTGGATAGTACTTAGATTGGTTGGAGTATAATCTGAACTCACCAAAATGTTTGTAAAATTAAACCTTTAATTAGTGGTTCCAAAATGAAATAGAATGCAACATGGCACTATGTGTCAGAACAATAAAATTTGTAAGGAAAACAAATTTTTAAGTAGAAAGATGCATCAATTAACGAAGTTTTGTGGGTATGTATTATCCTCCACAAAAAGGATTCCAAAAAGTGAATTGGAATATTAGTGTGCTTCTTTAACTTTAAAGTTGTTGATTATTCATTAGATCTCCTATTGGATGATCCAAAATGTTAAATCTATGAGATAGAAAACAATGATGAATCAAACTTTGGGAAAGAGTATATTTGAAGTATGTTATTGAGGCAAGAGAAGGCAATCGAAATTCAACAACAAGGAATGAAAAATCCTTTCCAAAGAAGCAAGTGATTTCTAGGAGTTCAACTTTGAGTAGAACTAAAGTTGTGAAAACACTAAGGGGGAGGAAAGAGAGTGGATTGACTTGAGATAAGTACCCCGCCCAACGAAAAAATGTGGGTATGTTCTCACTTTGGAAGAACTAATGACTTCTTCGCAAGTCATGATGTCAATTAAGTCATACATTTTATGACCACAAGGAAAAGGTATTGGGAGTTGGAGGAAGATAAATGGAAAGGTCAAGGATTATGACCTATTAACCCATACCTTATGATTATCTGATTGAAAGATCAAATGATATTATTATCAATGCCTTAGAAAAGGATAGGCGGATAATTTGATCATGACAAGGAAGATCATCATCTATGGGATTGGTAAAGGAAGATCTAGGTTTCTCATGATTGGAAGAAATTGTCTCTATACTCCTATATACCTTATATGGGGAAAATAGATAACGATGTTATTTCTATACATAATTAGTAATACTACATACCATGAAATATATCCATGTCGTAAAGCGACTTAACACTAAAGCTTACTATACTAAGAGACCTAGGAATGATAAGGTTAGCTAATAAGCCATAGAAATGGAGAGAAGGATAAGGTAGGATGTGACATTATGCAAACCACATAAAAATATCTTAATGAGAATGATTATTGATCACTACCTTACTCATGAATGGAACCATGGGTTTAGAATAACCTAATTGGAACAAGAAGTTCATTCAAATAAAGAGAGAGACTTTAGGATAAGATTTAGCCTTTTGAGTTGGATTATGTATTGACCACTCATTTAACATTTTTAAGTTTGGAATAACTTATTTGGTTGAGTTGTACATTTGGTCTTGATTGAAACATATAGGGGAAGAGTAACCTATAACACCAAACTAGTCAACGAATGAGGACTCCATCCTAAGAATTGGAAGGGAATAATTGAGATTAAGATTCACCCACGGGAATGTGTAAATCACTTGAGCTTATGAAATTCTATATGGATGGAAGTATAGGAGGGATGCCTAGTGAGTTAAAGGAAGTCATATTATTTACTAGACTCTAATTGAGCAACTCTTACATTAAAAGGGATACACTCTCAAAGGTAAGCATCTATTGTTATGTCGTGACATCATAAAATTTGCACTTAGTGTGAAATAACAAAAAAAATCATTAGTAAGAACATCGGGGTTGTTACTTGTGCTTATAAAGCATATATAGTAGTTGGACTCTCCTACATGATTAAGAGAACCAATGGAACCAACGAGAAATGTTCATGCATGGTAATTAGGTATGCAATTAAATTTGATCTTTTAGGGACCAACATGATTGAACAAGGATTCATAATCGAAATTAGTACCAAATTTATCGAGAAAATTTGATTGATTTGAAAGATGGATTACATCTTTGAAAATAATTTAAGGGCAGAAGAAATCCATGGTATGGATGTCCTAAGATAAATGAGATTTATCTCCACAAAATTTATAACCATTATTACATGGAAAATAATGATGGCGTGAGATCAAAATAGGTTTTCACTTAGTCAAAGGATAAACTATTATTGGATATAAAATAACCTATGTACCCAAAATTTTGGAAGATTCAAGAATGGAATGAGGAAATTAATGTCAGATTTAGGACATCGGAATGACAAACGAAAATTGTCGGATGAGGATCCAATATAACCTGGAAAAAGATAGAGTATGAGGCTACACAAAATGTGGCAAGAAACTGTCTAGTATGCCAGGAAATGAAGACTAGATTTCATCATCGGTAGGACATGTATACACTCTTGAGATTCTAGAAGCAAAATGGTAGAACACACGACAAATCAATCTATCTATGTTAGTAGAACTAGCATAATATTCTAGTGGACAAACTCATCAAAGTAACCAACACTTTTTGGAAGCTTGACTTATAAGATTGTGGTCCTAAATAATATATTGTGGGAAAGTAGTTGCTTAGTCATTCTGAGAGGTTATTTTAATTTAGCAAATAATGATAGGGTTGTGTAAACCATTATCATACTATGAAACATTCGGTTGAGCGAATGTGCATTATATTATTATAGTCAAATAAGTGAAAATGGTAGACTAAATCTTGAATTATTTATAAACTTCTAACATTGAAGTTTGGACCATTATTTGGAAAAGATGGTTGGAAACTCTATTAAGATGAAATAGGCTTAGCAATAGGGTAAACCATAGACTTGATAGAATGTCAAAAAAGGAGTAATAGATCGAAGTGATCAATGAAACTTTGTAGATACAATTTTAAGCATGAAGCAATATTAAGATTTGACAGATGTTCAGGAGCAATGATATGCTCGAGATGGACAGGTAATCAAGATCAAGTACTCTATGGTAAGTAAAATGGATGTGTAAGTGATAGATGAAATTGATTTATGAGTTGTCTAAAAGTGTAAATACCAAAGGGAAAGGATGGGACCCATGAAGTAGTGCACAATACATCGAATTTTCCTTTTCTATTGGGATTATACTAAGGATAAATTCATGGGCCAATGATTTTTGATCACTATGTGTTAGGTGTTATGTATATTTATTATTATATATTGGATGTGTATATGTATAATGCTCTTTGAGAGAGTAAGCATTTGTAAGGAATACGAGATTTCCCTATGAGACAGTGAGGACACTTGAAGCAATGTCCAGGAAGGACAAGAATTGCTACATAAGATGAATGTTTTGTAAATCTTACGTATTTTGAGAATTGTAAGTAAAACTTTATATAAATTTAATTGTATGCTAAAAGGCTGTAGATCATTGAGGACGATGATTCACAAGGGGGGAGTATGTTACATCCCAAATTGCAGGGCTACTATTTACTACTACTACATAGGGTAAATGTAAATGTAATATGAATTTTGGAGATGAATTAATGATGCTTGTACCTTGTTATCAATATGAATGTTATCTCAGTTGATGTTATTCATGGTGATATACTGCATAAATGAGAATAGATGGTTATTGAATTATTGTTATTATAACTCTGAAGATGTTTATATATACTGCTTATTGTTGTGAACAATTGATTACCAAGGTATGTGCTAGTGGTTGTAGGTAAATTTCCATTTCTCCAAGGGGAGGGGAAGTATCACTTGGGAGAGGAGCTTGGTCATGTAACCAATAAAGTAAACCAACTGAGCATACACACACATCACCTTAGATTGAGTGAACTGAGTCAATTTGTGTGGGTTATAGATAAGTCGTCCTTAGCTGATATGTTTGCAATAGTAAAAGTCTTGTTTACTTTGAATGCATGTTTGGGTGATGTTTATCTGTTGAGCTTTGAGTCCTTCCTTACACTAGTAGAATTTGGCAAATAAATGACTACGTGACTAAAAATTTTAGTCATGTGACTAACACTAGTAGAATATTGCAAATAAATGACTAATTTGGTCATTTATAAGTGACTAATTTGGTCATTAGGTAAAATCAAAACTAAATGACTAAATAAATGACTAATATCAAACAAATAAAAATGACTAAATAAATGACTAATATCAGATAAATAAAAATGACCAAATAAATGATTATTACTCCTCTATTCTTTGTTCTTTCGAATTTGATCATAATCCATAAAGTTTAAGCCCCCCTCATGGGACCCCTACCTAAGATTATTCCCATCCCAAGGGCAAGTTCTTACACATTACTCACCCGTTCACCACTAGAAACACCACTTCCTATCCTATCCAACTTGCATGTGTTAAGCATGCCACCAGCGTTCATCCCGAGCCAGGATCAAACTCTCAATGAAATTCAAAGTTTCATTACTTATTACTTATAACTCCCTTTTTCATGGATGAAGTTGATTCAAGAATTATCTATCATTTATATAATATTAAGTCCTCTATTTAATAGAATCTATATATAGATTCTATTAAGTCATGTATATAATATTATATTAATAATATTTATATTATAATATAATATAATATATTATAATATTATAATATATATAATACAATATTTATATTATATAATATTATAATATTATATAATATTATAATATTATATTATATTATAATATTATATAATACCATCAAATAGTACATTTTCCCCAAAATGAGTCAAAT
Source organism: Sequoiadendron giganteum (assembly GCA_007115665.2). Lineage (NCBI taxonomy): Eukaryota > Viridiplantae > Streptophyta > Pinopsida > Cupressales > Cupressaceae > Sequoiadendron > Sequoiadendron giganteum. The sequence continues at coordinate 683,553,867 of CM021100.1, read as the reverse complement.
ACAACTCTTCACACATCTTCTCATGTCTGCCAAACATCATTTTCTCTCCAAGAACATTGACCCACACCCTTAGTGCTTTTGTAAAAGCACAAGACTCTAATTTGCATTCAAAACAATAATAATTTGATTAAGTGATTCATAATACATCACTTAAACAAATTACCTTACATTTCAAAACAAAATGCAAAAAGAGGCCCCACCACTTCCTTAGATTACATCAATACTTGCATTAAATAAATACCATAAAAATAAAGTGATTTGTAAATCACTTAAATAATTTTTTATAAGATAGCTAATGCAAAATAAATGATATAATCGAATGCTTGTAAAATCATCCAGGCCAAAATATTTAACTCCTCCAAGGCATTAGATTTAGCTCACACATCATTTCTGCATTTTCAAAGTTATAAGTGGCTAATGATTATCACTTGGTCAAAGCTCTAATTTTCAAAGACAAATAAAAGACCAATAATTCAGACCATGTGAGGAAACAAGGTAGCTCCAAAAGTCTTGGAAGACTTTGCATTTTCAAATGGCAAGACACATGGTTTCTCAAATGAATAAAAGGAAATAAGGCAAAAAAATGCCTAAGTCATAAACTTCACTTCAAATCCCACATAACACATTAAAATATGTTGCAATTTTTTTTTAAAATAATGCAAAATTCACCTATCGGCCTCCATAGGGTTCTAAACCCTAAACAAAACACATGGGAAAAAGTGAAAAAAAAACATTCATTTGCATCGAGCTTCTAGAGAGCTCCATTCTGCCGCATGGGGTTTTGTTGAGGGAACAGAAAAATGGTGTCTTGGCTGATTCTTTGACTGGTTTTTTATGGAGACCACTGGAGAAGTGAGGTAAATGCAATTCTTTAGCAAAAATATGGCTTTTACTCCATTTTGAAAGCTATTTCATGATTAAAAGCCGTGGCTGTGCAATATTTTTTGATTATTTTTTAACTCCATTTTTCTCTGTGGGTTTATTTTTTGTCTTCAGTCTCCATGGTTGAGGCTCTTTGAAGCTAAAATGGAGGCTTTTTCAGTAGTTAAATGCTTGCATATTTCATGAAAAGCAAGCCATCCGAGCTCGGGTAAGCTTTTTCTTGATGAATTCTTCACTTTCTTTATGCAAATAAAGCTCATGTCGAGCCCCAACCATTGATAATGTTGGCATAATAACTAACACCTCTGGAGTATAAGTTAGTACAGACAACTATGCACACTACATAATGAGTGCTCTTTAAATTAGGAGGGGAAGCTCCCTCTTTTGTTGATATGCGTTCTGAAAGTAAACTATTCTAAGTCCTATCTTTTTGACTCAGCTGGAAGAGGCACAAGGTTAAGAAAACCAAGGACGTTGCAGCTAAGGATTTTCTCTGGTTTTACAGATCATTAAATACAGCTAAACTAAAATCTTTAAACTATCCAATCTCCTCAAGAAAATAGAGCATGAGGAAATAGGAGCGGGAATGTGTTACACGATAAACTTCAGGTGTGGATTTACAACATGAAGGAAAGGTGGGCTCAACTATTTTCTTATCCGAGAAGAAGTCTATTAAAACAAACGAATATACGGTAAACCAGGTACAACTTCACAACATGAAGGCAAGGTGAGCTCAACTATCTGCTTGGTTGAATAAATTTACTATTACACACATCAAATGATAAGCTGAGTATAGATTAGCAACGTGAAGGCAAGGTGGGCTCAACTATTTTCTCTTCTGAATAGGATTATTATAAAAAAAATAAAGGTAAGCAACTAGGACAACAAATTGTATTAGCGAAACATGCATACAACCAGCGATCAAACTAGCAACCCCATTTAACTAAGATTGAAGAAACACCATGATAATAACATGAAGGCAAGATAGGCTCATCTATTTATTATAATAGTAATCACTCATGAACATATACAAAATGACAATATTATAGGCAAGGTAGGCTCAGCATATATTGCTATCAAGTGCAAAAGTTCTATTTACAAAGGTGAACCAATCTTGAGAATAGGCATGTTGCCAACAACACAACAATTCTCTATAACAAGAAAAAGTTAATTACAATGGAGCTGAAAGATCTTATTTATAGACATCAAAGGTGTAGGCAACCCTAAAATCACCTTGAGTCAACTACAGTCTTGCAATGCATGCAAGATTTTATTGCTAAACCCTAATAAAGCAAACTATACAGTTAACTAGAAAGCTACCATCAGTTAACTGAAACATCTAATCTAAATGGACAATGTGCAAGCATGCACGTCCTTATTGAAAGCAAGTTAACTGGAAAGCTACCATCAATTAACTGAAACATCTAATCTAAATGGACAATGTGCAAGCATGCACGTCCTTATTGAAAGCAAGTTAACTAGAAAACTACCATCAGTTAATGAAAACCCTAAATGAGAACTTGAATTGTACATAGGAAACTCCAAAATAGACATGCGAAGAAATATGACAACAAGTTAACTCAGAAAAGAAACGCTAACTTTAACTCCTGTGTTTGATGTCTATCCTGGAAAAGTGGGATGCCCTGATCTGGAGTTCACTGGCCGTGATCTCAAGCAAATAACCCTTCCATGAGGTTAGTGATTGCATCACCATCTAGAGGTTGTCACATGTCTCAACTATCAATTCACTACTTGTCAGCAACTCAAGCAATCCTGGAAATCTCTGCACACTTAAACTGGCATTTCATTGACTGGTAACTCTGGCAGCTCTATAACTGAAGTGATAGCCATTGTTTCTTCTACAGCTTGATGCTTCTCACATTTTTTACGCTTTTCTCTATGGAAAAGTGTTGCCTGAGGAAACTATTAAGTTTGACCGCAAACACTCTAGTTGTGAGAAATGCAAATGAACTTGTTGCACACATAGAATTCCAACGGTATCAACCCTCTAAACTGGCCTTGGAAGACAATCAACTATACGAGGCATGAACCCATGTGGACTTGAGTGACTACGCCTGCCAACCTTTCAGATGCGCTTGATACAAATCGGTATCATATTTTCTAATGAAATCATGAATTAAGACCGATTTGGTCTTGAATTTAGTCTGTGTGAACTACATTATGGAAAACTCGCCTATTTACTGTAAACTCGACTATGTTCTGACAACTTTCTTCGGAAGTTGAAATGTCACCTCATGAGGCTAAAAATAGCCTGTCGAAGGGCAATTTTCACCAAAAATTCTGAAACGTGGGTTTTGTCCGGAAAATATTTCTAAGACAACCCACAACGTCAGAAATGTGAAAAAGTGTCGTTTAGCTTGACATGCAAAGGCTTTCCTAAAAAAACAACTAAGGGCAGTAGGGGCTGCGGGGGGCAATTTTTTCGAAAAAATATGAGATATGGGTTTTGTCTAGAAGATGATTCTAAGACAACCCACAACGTCAGATTCGAAAAATATTGACTTCTACTCCACCATGCAAAGGAATTTCAGTGGAGAAAATCAAAGCTTCGAGAATCGATGCTCTAGAGTAAATTTTCCTGAAAAATTCTAACACATGGGTATTGTAGAGGAAGTCATGCACAACCAACCCAGATGATCAGATTTGTCAAAAGTCGCTGAATCTTGGACAAGCGAAGAAAACCTAAGACAAGAATAGAAGAATTTAAGAAAAAAGATAGAAGTTTTAATGTTTTGCCTTTCCCAAAATCGCCATCTTGTCTTGAAGTTTGCTGATGAATCTGGACCTGTATCTGCAAGGAAATCTGAAAAATGATGCCTTTCAATGTTGCTTGCACAAGAGAAAACTCGTTTGCACTCAACCTGCTGTGAGAGAAATGAATGCCTAAATGCAAGTAATAAAGAATTTTGAGGGTTTAGGCGCTAACTACAAGTAGAAACTTTGATCTAGAAAGAAGTAATTTGATTGGACCCCACCTTGTGCAACAAAACTTAGTTGAAGTCTCAAAGATATTAAAATATTCAGTTCCAGTTCCACTCAACATGCGAAACTCAGCGAGTCTCAAAATAGGTGCCAATATTAAAATATTGAAGAAATACGCCCTTTGCACAACTGACATGCGGAAACTAAAATTTAATATTATTTTATTTGAGTTAACTGAAATCTCTCCCTCTAGGTCGCCTTAAAATAATTTCCTGATTCTGAAAAGTCAAACTTTGACTTTCTAGGCGTCCATCTCCAAAAGTTGAGATTTTTTGCTAACTTCCTATTTTAAAGTTGACTACAAAGTTATAGTTGGCCATGTTCAGCTCTAATTTCTGGGTGACTGAGTGAGCTTGTGACTGAGCTGAGATATCCACTACGAAGCCTGCAGAGCAAGGATGAAATGTTTGTTGGGAGCTGCAACTGCTAAAATCAATGTTTGACACCTCAAAAAACTAGACACCTTTGATTAGATTGATGCAAGGTCTCTAGACAACCATTTCTCCATTTTTCCATCTGACGCTTCAAACTGCCATTGACGGTGAATGATGAGCCCCATTGACTGGATGATAGACTCATAGCATGACTGGAAGTATTCCACATCCAACGACTGTATGTAAAGCATCTGAAGTTGCATTAGGAACCCCATAAGCAAGGTAACCCCTAGCTTGTGAAGGCGCAAACACCATTTTGACAAAAGTGTAACTTTCATCTGGACAACATACTTTGACCCCTGACACCGAGAGCTAGAGTGCTCCGATTCATGCACCATCTATCTCTCTGCATAGCTAGATCAACTTACAAGAGATGTCTATGGAGGTGACAAAGCAAGAAAACTACTTCTAAGACCTCAACAAGAAGGGCACTTTTTTCAAGGAGATGTGTATTTTCCATACAGCCATTTTCCGGTTGCTTTCACTTTTCAGCATTTCACATTGACCTCACACATATGAGCGTTTGCCAAATCCTGAAGGCTAGAGGCTGGACTCGTTGGATAGCTGGAGTAATTGCACACAAGTCTCATGAAGACTATGAATTCTGAAAACCCCATCTGGCAGGCCTAAAGGTTGGGCACCCCTAGCCTACAGAGGTACAGGTGTGTATTTCTACATTTCTCCACCCTTTGATTTACGTGTTCGGTAGAATCTCTGTCACGATCACTCAGAATATCGGATCACCTCATGAATTGATGCGTTGTAAATCTCAACTAGATTGATTAGAAAATATCTCAAGAAGATGGCATCTGCAAATTCATTCATCTGGGGGGCCAAATTAAAGGGAGCCCCTAGGCGACAGGGGCATAGAAACTGTAAACTTGACAATCTCTGCAACATGCATCCTCCTCGTACCCATCAGCTTCTGACCTCAACTGCCGGAGTTCTGCACTACGTACGTCTTTGCTTGATAGTTCATTAGAAAGTTGGGCTAATTATGAAGAGATTGAACCTATTTGCAAGCACATGCAACAAGATCTAATCCTTCAAAAGGAAGCTCGCCCCTGGGCTACAGAGGCACAAATCTGCTTTTTTCTTGATGATTTTCCTTTGTTACGTGCTCTGCGAATACCACACCAACTGTTGAGTTGTCCATGTAGAAGCACTACAGTTGCTGAGGTGTGTGTATGACTATATTTCACCATTTTCACATGTACAGACACTGTAAAGTTGATTTGCACATTGATTGCGCAAGTGTCTCCCACGTTACATAGTGAAAATGTTCCCAGACTTGAATATTTTTGCACTTTTCGCCATTTGAAAATCCCCTCCTTCGAGAAGCATCTTTTTCAACATCTTTCATCATAGAATGTTCTGCTTTGAGTTTTAGGCTTAGATTTTGACACCTGGTACTGGCCAACTGCCATTGACGACCTCAGAGGTCCTAACTTTTCTCTTGAAAAAGTGAAAACTACCCACCAAACTTAAACTGACTTTTAACTAAAACCGACTTCACCACTGTGATCGTGATGCAAAATAAGCCAATCAAAATTAATTTTAGCCAATTCTGACAAGTTTCTATTTTTAAGGTTTTTTGACCTAAAAACAGGGTTTGGAAACCCTAATTTTCAAAAATTTCAAATTTTGCCAGTATCTTCCTAACATCACAATGACCAAAATCCCATACTTGATTTGCCCAAAAACTGAGTTTTGACCTCATTTTTAATAAGGTTTAGACCATTTTAAGCAAAATACCTTAATGAAGCAAAAAAATTGGTTTGGGTACAACAGATAACAAGTGAAAGTTTAACATTTTCCTTCTATATTTTAAGTTTGATTAAAAAACCCCAATTGTTTTTGTGTGATTTTGTGAAGAAAAACTGATTCTTTGGCCACGGCCATGAAGAACTGACTAGGGTTTTATATACTTTTGTGCTTTTCCTGAAAACAAAACTCCATGCTATTCATTTCAATATCTCTGTATTTGCAATTTCATTACAAAATCCCAAGTGGGTTCTTGATTTGGTGAAGAAAATCTGATTTTTTACCAGGCCGCGATTCTGAATAAATAGTTGGGTTTTTGCATTTTATGTATTACTCTTGGTCAGATCACATGATTTTGTGCTTCTTGCATAAGCATTGTTCACATTGTCACCTTTACCAGAATTTACTTATTCTAAAACAAACTCCATGTTGTTTTCCTTGGAACAAGATATCTCCATCTTGTTGTGTTGTAAGCACCGCTTTTGGATCCTAGCACCTCTATAATCATAAGTTGCTCTTATATGAATTGTGCTTTCAATTGATTGACATGATAGGACCTTAAAAGCAGATTTTGTTAGTCTTATTTCATTCCATCATGGTCTGATTTTTTAATGGACTGTATTTATGCATTGAAACCACTGTACACTTTAATGTAGATGCACAATCATCTTTTTAGGTACAGAGTAGACTGAAATAACTCACCTTCACCTTGGTATAACCTTCAAATGAGCATTGTTTGTTGTGTGTGTCTTGGCATCCTTTTATGAAACACATTTTCCCTAAATGGCTTTCTGTAATGTTCATGCTTGGGGCTGCTCCATTGGAATACACCATGCTGTCCTTTAATAATCATCATGCTTAAAGTGATTGCTTTTATTCTCATGCTAAATGAAACACAGTTTGGTAATATTGCTAGTTGGCTCCATTCACTCATAACATGCTTATTTATCTCCAAACAAGTGTTCCTACTCATTGAAAAGGCAAGAGCCTATTTGATAATTTGAAAAGAAAACACATGAAAAGAAAGATGCTTATCTCAGATATAAAACAAAATGTATGTTCAGTACCTTTACTTGCAATTCATGAATGAGCATTCTTACTGTTTGATTCTTCAATGTATGGTCCTATGATGTATATGGCAGCTACTATGACTGTATCCTTCATTATTCATGTCTTGTGACCTCTTCATAGCATCGTTGACAATGGGCTCAGGAATTTTAGCGAGGGCTTTAGTTCAAGCTTACCACCAAGCTCTTGCAAGTAAGCTTTAATCCTTTTTTTTGCATGCATCATGGGTGATGTGTTTGTTGCTGAATTTTGTTTCACATGCTAACAAAATCTTTCAAGGCAACCGAAATGGATGTCATTCTGATAAGAATACTAAGTGTTAAATTTCAAACATCGCCATCTTTTTGAATTAAGAATTTTAGTATTAAATATGGCGTACTTGCCACTTGCAAGGGGCAGAAAGCAAGCCATTTCAGTTGTTTCACCAACAATTTGCAAATGGAATTTGATTACAAAGTAATTATAGGTTTGTTTGGCACCTTAAATCTGTTATCATGTTAGTTATTGATTTCAATCTTCAAATCTCTTTTTCTAGTAATCATTGTCATAATATTTGTTTCTTGGTTTAGTATCGAGTCTTATGAATCTCTACATGCATCCACTGAAGGAAATTGTATATAGAATAAAAGAAAGGACTTAGATTTTGATGTGATGCAGGGGCTCTTCCAACTGTCAGTCACAACTTGAGACCTTTGAAACAACTTTACAACTATTAAAAGTTCATGACATCAACTCTTCAAATTTCTAAAAACTCACTGAACCCACTAACCAAATATATTTTTAGACACCCTTTATGCTAGTATAAAACATGACTCAAAATCAGTATAGGTCACTTTGGACCATCATTCTCAAAAACAAGTTTCTATGTTGTCCTAGACCTCAAATAGGTCAATTTTACAAAGTATCATGTCTCTAAACTCTTGTCCAAACCCAAATTCTTGTTGTCAGACCTTCTACAACCCACAAAACCATAGATTCATCAATTTTTAGCCACCAAAACATAGATCTAAATGCCAAACCAATAAACCCTCATTTTTAGCAAGTTTAAGGAGGGTTTAGTGAAAATCCTATTTCCACACTCTACCTTCCTCTTCCAAATCATCAAACACTCTTCAAGTGGCATGCACAAGCTTAATAAACCTTCAATTTTTTCTTCCCCAAAGGTTTTCTACCATTCCCCACCTTTAACCATCAAATTTCACTAAAAACTCAATGGAAACAACGAGGGTTTTAAGTAACTCAACTCTCCAAGCCTCCAAATACTCTGATAATGCTTCAAACACCTCAATATATACCTACTCATTCCAAAAAAAAAAATCTCCTAGCCAAACCCTAAGAAATTTCCCCAACTACCACTTCTAGCCATGCATTTTAGGCCAAATCTATAGAAATTTCACTAGGGCAGCATTGATTTATCCTTCAAATGCTTTCCCCAATCTTAAAAATTTGTACCTACATGTAATCCTACTTTATTGGTGCCCATTCCACCTTTCTATAGCCTATTCTAATGGTGGAATGGGCTAAGTTTACATTTTGAAAGAACTCAAACCCTCCAAGAGGGTTGCAAACCCGCAATCAAACAAAAGCCTATAAGTTGCTCAAAACTCAATGGGATTTGATCAAACCACTATCAAAATAAAGTAGACTCATTTCCCAAACAATTCCAATTTAGTTCATAGTGCAAGGAGCTTGTACAAAATCGTACAGAGCAAGAGAGCAACAATTTTCAGTAAAAAACACATAAAATACAATGAATTAGTGAATTATTATTGCGTGATCTTCAAGATACAAAGTCTCCCTGACTCCCTTTGGCCTCTCAATGCTTTATTAGTCTCTTATACATCAAAAATCATCAAACTAACTGACACAAACCAACTTTCTAACTACTTGACTCTTGACATTCCACCATTTGCAATTTTTTTACATTTTTCCAATATTGCCATTACAACAATTTGGCAACTTTTACATCATTTAGCAATATTAACCCTATGGACTCTAAATGCCTCAAATCACATCAAAAATGGTTTATTAGACCTTATTTAGATGACAACACCTAAAACTCACCTAAAACTCACCTAGAACCCATTACATAACCAAAATTGACAAAACTTGAAAATTGGACTCCTATGGTACCCTTGCACCAGATTTAGTAAGTTCACTAAGAGTTGGTGTCAAATTTCAAGCATTGCCATATTTTTGAATTAATAATTTAGTATTGAATATGGATAAAGAATCATCCTCCCTTATATCTCTTGTGAGAATGCCTAAAAGCTCTTCAGTTATCCACAATATCCACATGCTATGAGCTCTGATACAAAGATTGTGCATAGTTCTTCTTAGTTTATTCAATTTGGTGCTATTATTTTTATCTTGTGATTCACGCATCAAACCAACCCCTCTCATTAGTATTTATCTTCCATAATTGTCTAGAAGAGGGTAATCAAAATCAATACTAGAATATCTAAAAGTCGAAGATCCTTTCCCTGAAACTGAAGCTTTGTTCTTGACAAACTAGAGTTGAGACGAGCCAAGAACTAGTGGAAGGGAAGTTGAATGAAAACTGAGAGCATCTAAAATCCTTCCTAAGAAAAGTTCCCTTTCCACTATAACTGTTGGTTCTAGTGTCTCCTTGTTCATTTTTTTTGGCATCTCCTCATTTTTCTTTTCTTGATAGAGAGCTTCTTAAAGATGTGCAAGATGTTCTTCAATCTCAACAATCAATGTTGAGATAAAATGGAAGCATTGCTCTTGCAAATAAGGTGCTAAATCATTTATCCTTGAAGGAGATTTATGTGCATGAAGAAAACTTGGGAGGTCTTCCAAAATATTCTTGGACCCCTCATCTATGGTAAATTGACACTTTTTAGGTCCCCTCTCTTAACAAGCCAACCCTCAATAGTAGTTAATTTGTGCAAATTGGTTTCAACATCTTTGTAACTTGCTAGAGATGTAACTATGGCTTCAAGGAATTTACCAACCTTAACTCTCTCACGCATATCTACAAATCCATCAACTATTATTTTTATAATCCTACTAACAAACAAGCTTTCAAAAAGTTCATCCCACAAACTCTTTGAGTGCTTCAAAACAATCTCACACACGCATTGCCATGGAAACTCAACATTTGAACCAAAAACCATTTTTAGCCACTCCAAGCTCCCTTCAAATGCATCTAGACTATCCAATGTTTCTCTGATCAATGTCTCATTCTCTACAAGTTCCTTACCACTTTTCACAAGATCAAGCAAATACTTTCCCCCAAGCCTATCTATAGAGAGAATATCATCTGCACATATCTTAAGCCACACTAAGCAAGACTCTGATATAAATTCACTCGAAAAAGTCATCATGGTATCTTGTAGCTTCTCTCTATGAGATTTTCACAACTGCACCTCATTGTTTGGGTTTGGAATCCCACCAAAGAACTGTGATCCAGGTAGGACTACCAACACAGTCTTATAAAAAAGAGGCTAATCGTTTAGAACCTCCAAGAAGAGTTCCCCAGCTTGACATAGCGTTACCTGTATGACTCTTACCACATTACAAAAAATGGAACTGACTACCCCCACCTTATCGATCTTTTGAGTGAATAGCTTCATTTGATAAGTGGTCCACTAACTTATTGGCCTTTCTAGGAATATGTTGAATTTTGATAACATTGGTTGCATCCACTAATCTGTATAGGGAGGGCTATGTTGTAGTTTTAGAAAATACTTAATTACTAACATAGAATCACTTTCAATGAGGAATTTATCTATATTCATTTTGATTTGCATGAGATTCTATATGTTGACATCTTACCAAAGGCTTCAATTAATAGTAAAATTGAAGTCTTCCTAATTTTGTTCAATTGGGTGGTGAGGTCTGCTGACTCAAACTCAAAAGGGGCTGAGTTGGAATGCTCAATGCCCACCCTTATTACTGTTGAGATAACTCATTTGATGGTAAATTTTTTTAGTAAGTCTCATTTTTCTATATTAATAAAGGCATATTTAATGTCTTCCAATTCTTGTAGTTTCTAGGGAGTCTAACTCTTCCAACAACTCATTCAAATAAGCAACTATTCATGAATTCTTCTGCCCTCTAAATCAGGACTTCTCTCCCTATATTAACCCTTGTACTATTTCTGAAGTCAATTCGTCTTTCTCCTGGGTGGTTTCATCAATTCTCATCTTCTGCACTTGATTGGTAAAGTCATGTTGGCTTTTCAAAGTGATATTTTATTTTCAATGCGAAAACATGCCAGTAATCAATAATAACCTATATTCTATATTTGCAATTATTTTTCTACAAATTTTTTGCATCAATTTTCCACTAAAGTATGGTATCCTTCTTTAATAGATTTTAACCCTGTAAAATGTTTTAGAGAAGAACATAAGTTGCAACATTTTTAGGATCCAACTAAAAAATAAGTGTTGTGAAATACCACTATATTCATATATGATCCAAGACCACAATTTAACTAGCATCTTAGTAATAATGTTTAGGGTGTCCTCAATATAGCACATAGCATAAGGTCAACCATGCACCTAATGATCAACTATATATGTAAATTATAATGCAATAAGGGTTACGCGTGTGAAGTATGTGCAACCCTCATCCACTAAACTGCATGATTCCATGTACCTAGAACCCAAGAAAAGCTTACAATGTTAGGATGTGTTCCAGAGTGCTTCATTAATTCAAATATTTTGAGAGGTTCCTTGCAAAATCCATTTTGTATAGCCTCGCAGTAATCAATCATTTCATTCCATGAGATTGACATATCTTTCAGCATTTTGTCAAACAATTCAAGAGTTTTGTCTATGATTCCACATCTTGCATATATGTCTACCTATCATAGCTACAACACTTGAATATAATAGAGTGTGGAGATTTAAATAAGCTCCCTGATTCCATTGGCAAGTTGTCATAGCTGCAATACTTGAGCATAGAAGGGTGTACAATTTTAAATAACCTCCTTGATTCTATTGGCAACCTATCACAGCTGCAACACTTGATCATAGAAGATTGTAGAGGTTTAAATAACCTTCCTTATTCCACTAGAAACCTGTCACGTCAGCAGTACTTGAAAATAGTAAGTTGTAGAGGTTTAAATAACCTCCCCAATTCCATCATCAACCTATCAAAAATTTAGCACTTGAACATAATAGGAAGTTTCAAAGGTTTAAATAACCTCCTTGATTCTATTGACAATCTATTGCAGCTGCAACATTCAAAACTAAAATATTGTCATGGTTTAAATAACTCCTTGTTTCCATTGGCAACCTATCACAACTGCAACCTTGAACATAGAAGGGTGTGAACGTTTAAATAACCTTCCTGATTCCATTGGAAACCTATCAAAACTGCAACACTTGAACATGGTAGGGTGTATAGATTTAAATAACCTCCCTCATTCCATTGGCAACCTGTCACAACTGTAGCACTTGAACATATAAATGTGTAAAAGTTTAAATAACCCCCCTAATTCTATTGGAAACCTGTCACAACTATAGCACTTGAACATAGAAGACTGTAGAGGTTTAAATAAACTTCTTGATTCCATTGGCAACCTATCACATCTGCAGCACTTGAAAATCCATTAAATAGCCATTAAATTTTTATGCTAGAAGTCATTAAACTCATAATGATCATACAATCCTATATTTTACAAACTGACGACTCACTAACAAGAGGTTGTTTTAAATTTGATTAGATCACTAGGAACATGCCAAATTTATACTTCTATATGCAATAAAATTCCTCTTTTATGATTGACCTATATCTTAACCCTTTCCTTAAGTTCTGCTCCACCATAATTTTGTTTTTTTCTATAGTTCTATATTTTGAACTAGAACTCTTTGGTTAAATACTTGCTAATAGAATTGAAAATTTGAAATTTAAGGTCAAATTTTCTGTGATAGCCTACTAAATTTAAGCCTTATATGGTTTCGTTTAATTTTTAATCCTAGTCATGGAATTGATATTGGGGCAAGTTTTATAAGTTCCAAGAGGTTGTTTCAAATTTGATTAGAGTCACCATGCACATGCCAAATATATACTCTTATTTGTCATGAAATTCAAAGGTTAAAGAATGTATTAATGCAGTAGGACCAACCTTGATGGTGAACATGTGTGTACTCAGTAGAGGAGGCACATATTCTATTCCAAAGGGGGTTGAACTATATATAAAAAATAAATGGAAAAATAATCCCATTGGGGACTTCTGGAAGGAGGGTATCATACACTATATTGATGTCTCACTTGGCAATGACATAAAAACTACCTTTACCTTTATATTCATTCCTATTTGGATCACTATTTTCTAGGGGGAACATTAACTCTGAAAAATAATAATTTGCAAATACATAACAAAGTTTTTCTGTATTGTTCTAGAGTTCTTATTCTGCCTACAAGAAAGTCTATTGGTGTTAGAAAAAACCAATTACAATTTTTAAGACCTTGTTAGTGATTTAAATTTTAAATTTCAATTGAAATGTTCATATAAATATTCCCTCCTAAAATTGAAGGTTGGAAGTTAAAGATTGAATTCTCTATAAGATTTCTTAACAAAATTTCTCTCCATCGAGCAGTTTGATGCCAAATAGGGTACAACTTTTACTCCATATTTGGGACTGGATATTGAGCCAAGACTTCGAATGCCTAGAAATAAGTTCATTTAATTTTGTTTAGACTTGTATGCCAAATTTATGATCCTCTCAACATGGTAAATGAAAAAACATGTAATCTTCAAGACTGGCAAGATAGTTCATTTATTTTGTTGAATTGTGTTTTTTTTCTTTCTGGATGACCAAGATTTTACCCTCAGGTAATTAAGGGGTTCCTAGCTGACTTGGGAATGAACCTAGATGATTTTATTTTTCTTCTACTTTGTTACTTTATGAATGTCTTTATTCTAAAATTGAAAATATGAGTTGAATCAAGTTTTTTCTATTTACATGGCAGTAAAGGTTGTCAATATAGCAAGGCAGGTCATTGGCATTCTGAATGCAGAGAGCCAGGAAATTGATCTCATTTTGGTTGAGGTGGATCTGCCTAAGGACCAGGGCTTTAAGATGTTAAAGCACATTATGAGGGAGGAGCGCTTACAGCAGATACCTATAGTTAGTGAGTGGTCATTTTGCATCTTATATTTTGTGCATATCTATTGTTGATGTCCTTAAGCTATATGAAAAAGGTGTATATACAATTTGAGATCAATTGATAAGTTGAGACATGTAATATTGATTTGGTTTACATTTTACTTAAGATATAATTTCATTGCATTGCTGAATTTCATAGTTCAATAATTGGGATTCTCAATGATCTTGTATACCCAAAGTGTATGTGATAGAAAGAAATTAGGTAGTCATGTTGATTAGTTTGTCAATTTGAATGATCTAGAGTTCATAAGTACATAGTGATAATTTTTGAAAAATAATATAATTTCTTGTTGCATTTATCAGAGAAACAAAGGCCTCTTTTGATTGTAGCAGAGGATGTAGAGAGTGAAGCATTGGCTACTTTGATATTTGAAATTGATGATTTTTTTAACTAAATTGATAATGTTTGAAGTTTCTTTTTCTTTCTTAGATGTTGAGTCTAATCAATAAGTTTAATGTTATGTTGCAACTTGCAGGTGAGTATGTTGATATGATAAAGGCTGGCATTGTCGATCCTCTAAAAGTTATTAGAATTGCATTAGTTGATGCAGAAAGGTAAAACTATTTATCTTTATTATAATTAGTGGAACTTGCAACTACAATATCTGATAAAAATCTACTTCCAAATATGCTTTTGATGGATGTTATATCTAATTCTGATACATTCACTATATCTAGCGCCTAAGTTTAGGGTGCCATAGTTGGAAAAGGAAAAGAAAATGTTTGAATTTTATCCTTTGTATTATTTGACTTTTTTGAGTTTTTGATGTGAAAATTTTGAAACCTTATTTTCAGGTTGCAGCTCCAAATTGGAGAAGTGAAAGGTGAATACCAGCGAGGAAGAGTTTAGAGGAGCCGAAACCAATAGCGGTTGGAAAGCTGTGGATTTGCAAGGGGATTAAATGGGTTGAGCCCCTATAGGAGGTCGCTACCTTTCCAAAAGGATTGTAGTTAAGGAAGGGGAAAACAATATGAGTATATGAAAATGGGAGTATTTTGTTTATATAGTGTCTGTAAGTTGTACAGTGTCATTGAGACATTGAATGTAACCAATGAGATTTTGATTTGCCAATGAGGCTTAATGAATTAAATTTTCAAAGTGGTTTTTTCTCCACTCATAAATACTGTGTTGTGGCTCCTCTTGATTTGTAATTTGTTTGTGTTTGTGTCTGATCAATCATATTTGTTCAAGCATTTTAGTCTTCATTTCATGGTGCTTCTTCAACATTTGAATATCTATGATACTTGAAGTTTATATGTGTAAATTTGTGAGGATTAATTAAGTTAGATTTGATTTGTAATGACCAAATATATGACCAAAATAATGACTAAATATATGACTAAATTAATGACTAAAGAAATGACTAAATTAATGAGGAAATATACGACTAAAGTAATGACTAAATATATGACTAAATTAATGACTAAATATATGACTAAATTAATTACTAAATATATGACTAAAGTAATGACTACCATGATGAAATAAATGACCAGTTAACAACAATCAATGACTAAATTAATGACTAAATATATGACTGAATAAATCACTACCATGACTAAATAAATGACTAAATCAATGACTAAATCAATGACCAAATCAATGACCAAATTAATGACTAAAATCAATGACTAAATAAATAACTAAAATTGTTTAGTCATAAATTTAGTGGTGTTATAATTGACTACAAAATAAACCACTAATAGTCACGTGACTAAAGTTAGTCATTTATATGCAAGTTTTAGTAGTTTATTTAGTCATATATTGTTGTTTGTGTACTCATGTTATGACATCATGTGGGTTGTGCTTGGGTTGAGTCTTGGGATTATTGAATGGTTACCTTTATGTCGCTTTATGAACGAAAAATATAGCATGTCTATGGGCATATATATGAATGCATATACATAGACCTGTGTATGAGTGCATTAGAAAATGCACATATATGTGAGTAGAAATACTCGCCGAGGTACATACATGAGGAAATGACTATGCTTGTCTATACATATGTGTGGAATTATACACTAGGTCATGATCATTCTATGTCACAATGGATTACTTGATTATCATATTACCATATAATGAATATGCTTGTATATATATATATATACAAAAATACACTTGCAAGCATTAATGCTTGTTGGAGAAGTGTACATATGTGTATATAATATAAGTATATGTGTATAAAAATATACACGTACTATTATTTACGGTATAAGTTAATAAGAGATATATATTCTGTATTATGTGGATATTAACATTATTATTATTGCCTTGCGATTTGACATATATATATATCGGATGTATGCTGACTGGATCACGATATATATATATAATATTTATATAATTATATATTAAAGATTATATATATATATATTATAGTTGTATTAGAACATGTAAATATAAATATATATATATATACTTGGGTATTTATATATATATATATATATATATATATATATATATATATATATATATATATATATATAAATATGTTTTATATATTTAAAACTATAAATATATATATAATAAAATATATAATTCACTTAGTCTCATTTTTGGAAATCGAATTATTTCCTAATTGATTTAATATTAATCTCTCAACTTTGGAAATTGAATCATTTCCCAATTGATTAAATATTAAATCATACAACTTTGGAAATCAAATTATATTCCAATCAATTGAATATTTATCATTTTAAACTATGGAATCAAATTATTTCTGAATCGACATCATTAAACTTTGGAAATGAAATATTCAAAATCGATATGTTTTAAACCTTGAAAAATCGGGTTGGGGAAATAAATCAAAATGACTTCATTCACGCATTAGACTTAGGCAAATATTTGAAATTGAATCAAATGTGGTGCTTGAGGAAATTGCGTCACCTGTAAGTGAAACATAGGAGTAAAACCACAAAGGCATTTGAATATTTTAACCAAGTCAAAATTTGAGGCAAGAATAAATCCAACAAAGTAATGAAACTCTGTCGACTCAGCCTGAAAGATAGTCAAAATAGGCTATATGTTCATAAATTACAAATAAATTTTTCTCTGATGTATGATTCACCCGCCATATTATGAATTTGGTGCCACATCTGAGAACACATTTTGTAGTTGTTGATTGGCATAATTTCTCCATGTGCTTTGGAATTGGTCTTCTTGGTGCTGGCAGAAGTAAAGGTCGATTCACCTTGCTAAATTCTGTGCAGGGGAAGGAAATTACGCCACCTTATGGTTTGAATGCTTTAAAATGAAGTGGTGGAAAACCACGTGCCATGGCTATAGGAAATATGGAGGTTGGGCTCACTATAAATAGTTTCCCAACTCTCCTATTTTGCATCAATTTCACTCATTCGTATTCATTCACTCATTCACCATTCTTCATCAATTTTCACAATTGTCTCGAGTTACCTTATTCATCATATGCATATTTTTTGAGTGACATTATATGCAGCCATTAGTTATTTTTTGAGTGACATTTTATACAACCATTCTTCATAATTTTTGAGTGGCTATAGTTTACCATAGTGTTCACATTTCTATGAGTTTCTATTATCCTTGAGAGAAACATATTCTACCCAAGGAATACTGTTGGATGTTGTGGTTGAATTGCTGATATGTGGTTGTCATTGATGTCAACACTATTAGCATAAAAGTCTTTAAGGCTGTAAATGTCAAGGATATTGAAAAAATTGAAATAAATATGTTACAGGTTGTTTGTTAAGTAGTGTAGATCAGTATGGAGGAAAATTTAGTATGTTGTAAACTAGATGTTGCGGATTAAAGGGTTTGTTTTCAAGCCTATCTAGTTTCTACTCCGTAAGTTTCAGAGGTGCACATGAAGATCTGAGGAAGTTATAAGTTTTTGTGTTCTGACAGTTATTTTATCACTGCAAATTGTGTTCATGGAAGAAGACAATGCGATTCTGGTAATCTGAGTTGTTGTGTATGTTCCTGTGATGTTCATGGATTTTTCTAGATCATGTTCTATCTATGTTGTACATCCGCATTGATCATTGAAGGTTTTTTGTGTTCGAGGATATTGTTTTAGGTCCCTACTATGTTGTGGCTGACTTTGGGTGATGCGCATTGATAATATTTATTGTTTTGGGTCGACAGTTTGCATTCATTCTATTATTTTATTGAAGCCGATATAAAGCAATGTAATTTCTTGTTGCAGATATATATAAGTGATTGTTTATCTCATTTGATGTATGTGTAATGCAAAGTAAGTGAGTGCTATGTGCGAATAAGGTTCAAATCATTTGAAGGCAGAGCAGAGTGTGAAGAAGAGTGAAAGACAGTGAAGAAGTGTTCATGTGCTAATCGAAACTGTACTCAGGCATTTGCAAATGCTACTCTCTCAATTCAATTTCTTCAGATGGTTTTAATCTAAATATTTTTTGTAAGACAATGAGTCTTCCTTTGAGTAGTGAGCTCTAGGTAGTGTGCCTAAATGCAGGTGCATTCCTCTTATATTCTTCTTATACTTTTAACAGGGTATAACTTGTGGATTAACCTCCACCGTGGTTTTTCCCCTAACAAGGTTTCCGTGGAAAAAATCTTGGTGTTATGTGTGTTTCTGATGTGTTGTTGATTCATGATTTCATTGTTAATTATCATATCTAAGAATTAAGGTTAATAAGTTTGAAATTTTGGGACAACTAATTCACCCGCCCTCTTAGTTGTCTACCCTCGTGTTGCAAACAATTGGTATCAGAGCAGGTTCCTTGGAAGAAGTTTAACAACTTGGGGTAATCCGGGATGGTGACATATAAGAAGGATAGTCCAAGATTTGATGGAACAAACTATTCTCTATGGAAGACTCGAATGGAGTGTCATCTGAGATGCATTGGTGAATACTACTAGCACATTACATGCAATAGGTATGTTATCCCTCCAAATGTTCCTACTACTACTGCTGAGATTAGGGATGCTGAATATAACATCAGGGCTAAGGAAGCATTGTTGAGTGCTTTGACTGATACTGAGATGACAAATTTTATGGATTTGAAAACTACTTATGAGATCTAGAAAAAGTTGGAAACTTTATATGAAGGTGATGCTAATGTGAAGATGGCTAAGCTATAGTGTCTAAAAGGAAAATATGAATTGTTAAAGATGGGAAATGATGAGAATATTGTTACTTACATGCAGAGAGTGAATGCAATTGTGTGTGGCCTCAGATGTGCTGGTGGACAGGTAGATGAACAATAGATTGTTGCTAAAGTGCTTAGAACTTTTCCTGATTCATACAAAATTAAAGGTGCAGCCATTGATGAGCTCTGAACTGTAACAAATATAACCAGAGATATGTTGGTTGGTAAACTTACTACTTTTGAGTTGAGTTAATTCGGTGATGCCCTTCCTAAGACAAAATCTGCATTTAAAGCTACTACTTCCGGGAGAGACAAGCAAAGATATGATCCAGGTGAAAGTTCTTCTAGAAAGGTATTCAGATGAGGAAAAAATGAGACAGATTGAAGAAGAAGAAAGAGAATTGACTGAGCTTGAAGCACTTATTGTCAAAAGGGAAGCCAGAGGAGAAGGTAAGTGTAAATGAAAGTTTCCTATTAAATGTTTTTCTTGCAACAAGATAGGTCATTTTGCATCAAGGTGTCCAAAAAGAGTTCCTAAGCCAAGACCTTAGAAGCCTAAATTTTAAAAGAAGTGTTACTATGCTATTGATGAAGGTGTGAAAGATGATGAGTCTGACAAAGGGAATGCAAGTGAAGATGAGTTTGTGTTTATTGCTATCAAAGAAAATGATTTTGTGTCTACTGAATCTACTAGTTGTACAAATGTGGAGAAAGCCCTAGCTACCCGAGTTGAAGAAAAAGATGAATGGGTAATTGATAGTGGATGTTCAAATCACATGACAGGTGATAAGAGTAAATTTGTAAGCCTGGAGAAGTATGATGGTGGTGTTTTAAGATTTGGTGATATAATCCATGGTAGAGGATGTATTTCTTTTGATGGTATACATAATACTGATGATGTTCTTTATGTTGAAGGTTTGAAGCATAATCTTCTGAGTGTTGGACAAATGGTTGATAAGGGTTACAATCTTCAATTCAAAGATGGAAAGTGTAGCATACTGGGAAGTTTTGGAAATTTGATTTCTTCAGGTACAAAAACAAAAGGGTAACATCTTTCATTTGAATGTTGGTAGTAAAAGTTGTATGATTTCTCAAGTTGATGAAAGTTGGTTATGGCATAGAAGAACGTGTCATGTAAACTTTGACAATATTATCAAGATAAGTTCATCACAGGCAGTAAGAGATCTTCCTAAGTTGGTGAAGCCTACTAATACCAAATGCAAGGAATGTTAGTTGGGAAAACAAACTTGAATTTCATTTCATAGCAAACAACATTGTTCAAATGAATTTTTGGAGCTTGTGCATACTGACTTGTGTAGTCCTGCTAGAATCAGAAGTCTACAAGGTTACAGGTACTTCATGTTGCTTATTGATGATTACTCTAGGATGATGTGGGTTACTTTCTTAAGGGAGAAATCTGAAGCTCTAGAAAAGTTCAAGATCTTTAAGGCTATGGTTGAGACAGAGACAGGTCTGAAGATTAAGTGTCTGAGAGCAGATAGAGGTGGTGAATTCACTTCCGATGAGTTTAATTCTTTTTGTGAAGAGCATGGGATAAAGAGACAATTATCTGCACCGCAGACCCCTCAATAGAATGGAGTTGTAGAAAGAAGGAATAGGACAGTTCAAGATACTTCTAGAACTATGATGTTGGAAGGAAATGTCCCTCATATCCATTGGAGAGAAGCTATGAGTACTGCTATCTATATTCTTAATTAGGTGCAAATCAAAGGTAATACTGGTAAGACTCCTTTTGAGCTATGGTTTGGTCATTAGCCTACTGTTAGATATTTCAAAATATTTGGGAGAAAATTCTATATCAGGAGAGATGAAGATCTAGGAAATTTTGATGCTAGAAGTGATGAATGAATCTTTCTTGGTTATTCTACTGAGAGCAAGGTCTACCGGTGCTACAACAAGAGATTGAAGAAAATGGTTGAAAGTGCAAATGTTAAGGTTGATGAAGACATTGCTAGACCCTCCAAAACTTGCGGATATGATTCTGATGATTAGAATGATAGTACAAATAAGATTCAGACTTCAAATCAAGTTTAGATCATTCCAATGAATCAAGAAGAACAAGAAGAAGCATAGACTAATGAAAGTATAAAATAGAGACCTCAAGAGCTTTAAATTCAAGAACACTCTAAGAATCCAAGGTAGGTGAGATTGAATCATTCAGAAAATTAGATTATAGGAGATAAGAACAAAGGTGTTCAAACTAGGAGAAGAATTGCAAAAGAATACTGTTTAATTTCAAAAGTTGAGCCAAGTAATGTCAAAGAAAAATGCAAAGATGAACATTGGATTGAAGCTATGAAAGAATAACTACAACAAATTGAGAAGAATAATACATGGATTCTTGTTCCTAGACCTAAAGACAAAAATGGAATTGAAACTAAATGGGTCTTTAGAAACAAATTGAATGAACAAGGTGAAGTTATCAGAAACAAAGCAAGACTGGTATGTAAAGGATACTCTCAGATGGAAGGTATTGAATTTGAAGAAACCTCTGCTCCTATTGCTAGAATTGAAGCTGTGAGATTTTTTCTTGCTTATGCTGCTTATAAAAACTACGAAGTTTATTAGATGGATGTTAAGTCAGCATTTCTAAATGGTGAATTAGAGGAAGAGGTGTATATTGAGTAACTTGATGGATTTCAATTGAATGATCAAGGAGATATGGTTTGTTGATTGAAGAAATAATTGCATGGAATCAAACAAGCCCCTAGAGCTTGGTATGTTAGATTAGATAAGTACTTGATGAAGCTTGGATTTAAAAAAGGCACTGTTGATAGTAATATGTATTTTAAGATTGATGATGATAAAGATTTATTTGTGGAAGTCTTTGTCGATGATATCATTTTTGGAGGAGATGATGGTTTGTGCATGAAGTTTGCTAATGAGATGCAAAATGAGTTTGAGATGTCAATGATTGGAGAGTTGAAATTATTTTTGGGATTGCAAATTACTCAGGTAGATAAAGGGATCTTTATATCTCAGTCCAAGTATGTGAAAGAACTGCTAAAGAAGTTTGGTATGGAAGATTCAAAACTAGTCGGTACACCCATGGTGATCGAATGCAAGTTGACACAAGACGATGATTCTCTGAAAGCAAATCAGACTAGATACAAATCAATGATTGGTGGATTGTTGTATTTGACTCAAACTAGACCTGATATCATGAATGTTATGTGCATTGTTGCTAGAGTTCAAGCCGATCCTAAGGAATCTCATGTGACTAATGTGAAAATAATTTTTAGATACTTGAAGGGAACAATTGATTTTGGCCTATGGTATCCTATAGATGATGATCTTACTTTAAGTGCCTTTACTGATGTTGATTGGGTAGGAGATGTGAATGATAGGAAAAGTACTAGTGGTGGCACATTTTCCTTGGGAAAGAAATTTATTTCATGGTTGAGCAAAAAGAAGAATATTGTTTCCTTGTCTACTATAGAGGCATAATATATTGTTGTTGTTAACAATTGTACTTAAGTATTATGAATGAAGCAGATGTTGAAAGATATTAGAGTTGTGTATGATGAACCTACTATCATATTCTGTGATAACTCAAGTGATATTAACATTTCTAAGAATCCGGTGCTACATTCAAAGACAAATCATATATCTATCAAGTACCGGTTTTTGAGAGATAAAGTGAGTGATAAGGAAGTCAGACTGGAGTATGTGCCTACTAAGGAACATATTAAAGACATATTTACTAAGCCTTTGCCTAAAGATACTTTTGAGTATCTCAAAGAGAAGTTAGGGGTGTTTACCCCTCCCAATCAAAACTAAGATGCATAGTCTTTGCATCAGCTCGTGCATTCATAGTCATATCTTGATCCAGATTGATGTTGTGGTTGCTGCTACTCAGGGGGAGTAGTCAAATGATTTAGATATGTGGTTCAGAGCTTGTGTACCTTTTCCATTGATGTCAAAGGGGGAGAAGAGTAATGTGAAAAACTATGGAAGAGCTAAAAGTAAGGGGGAGAAGAACAATATGAGAAGAGCAATGTGTAAAGGGGAGATTGTTGAAAGAAGAGTTAGTTGCGTTGATGGTGTATTTTTCACATCATGTGTTGCCATCAATGCCAAAGGGGGAGATTGTTGGATGTTGTGGTTGATTTTTTGATATGTGATTGTCATTGATGTCAACACTATTAGCATTAAAGTCTCTAAGGCTGTATATGTCGAGGATATTGAGAAAATTGAAATAAATATGTTACAGGTTGTCTATGAAGTAGTGAAGATCAGTATGGAGGAAAATTTAGTATTTTTTAAACTAGATGTTGCAGATTAAAGGGTTTTTTTTCAAGCCTATCTAGTTTCTACTCTGTAAGTTTCAGAGGTGCACATGAAGATCTAAGGAAGTTATAAGTTTTTGTGTTCTAATAGTTATTTTGCTACTACAAATTGTGTTCATGAAATAAGACAATGTGATTCTGGTAATCTGAGTTGTTGTGTATGTTCTTGTGACATTCATGGATGTTTCTAGATCATGTTCTATCTATGTTACATGTTCGGATTGATCATTGTGCTTGCAATCCAAGATATTCTCTTGCGTGCTCATGTTTTTCATGTTCATGGCCAACAAGGTGTTTGAAGCGTGTTGTGGATCTTCGAGGAAGAATATTTGAAGGTGTTTTGTGTTCGAGGATATTTTTTTAGGTCCCTACTATGTTGTGGCCGAATTTGGTTGATGCACATTGATAATCTTTATTGTTTTGGGTTGACAGTTTGCATTCATTCTATTATTTTGTTGAAGTCGACATAAAGCAATGTAATTTCTTGTTGTGGATATATATAAGTGATTGTTGATCTCATTTGATGTATGTGTAATGCGAAGTAAGTGAGTGCTATGTGTGAATAAGGTCCAGATCATTCAAAGGCAGAACAAAGTGTGAAGAAGAGTGAAAGATAGTGAAGAAGTGTTCATGTGATTAACTAAAACTGTACTCATGCATTTGCAGATGCTACTCTCTTAGTTCAATTTCTTCATATGGTATCTTCCTTTGAGTAGTGAGCTCTAGGAAATGCGCCTAAGTGCATGTGCATTCCTCTTATATTCTTCTTATAATTTTAATAGGGTATAACTTATGGATTAACCTCCATCATGATTTTTCCCCTAACAGGGTTTCCACGTGAAAAATCTTGGTGTTATGTGTGTTTCTAATGTGTTGTTGATTCATGCTTTCACTATTAATAATCAAATATGAGAATTAAGGTTAATAAGTTTGAAATTTTGGGACAACTGATTCACCCCCCCTCTCAGTTGTCCGCCCTTGTGTTGCCAACAAATACATCAACTCTGCTAATAATTTGTGAGAGTGAGGAAGAGGGAATTCTTGTGAGAAAATTATCATCTTCTATGAGACTAGGGACTCAATTCAAGAAATTGGATTGAGCTAGAAGTGGAAGTAGCTCTGTCATCAATTTGGGATAAGCGTAAACATTCATGGGATATTATTCTACTACTCTATGCAATATTTTCTATGCTGCTTGAAATATATTTTCTATATGTGTATAATAAGTAATAATGTTTATCTTTTGAAAAAGGGAATTAAAGCCTTTAGGCTGCTTTTTATAATGTGATTTTAAGTACTCCATGATAGGAGAGTTTTCTTGTCACAAATACTTGATTATATTAGAAATGTCGAAGAGATAGTTTAACACAAGTATTTAACTATTCTAGACATGTCAAAAAGATTACTTGACTGAGGAACTCAACCATGTTATAAGAGGTGCAACATAGGTATTTTAAATAAACTAGATATGTTGAACATGGGATGCAATGTGTTTGTATTTAATCCATAGTAGGAGAATGATGTTTGCATTAGGTAAATATTTACTAGGATTATATGATTGCAAGAGGCACTTGAAGTTCAAACAACTGAGTTATTTTTTTAACTCGGATAAGCTTGAGATACTCTTAGGATAGTATTCTAGTATGGGAGGGAACTTGTGTACTTACTTGCTAGCTGTATTCAATTCAAGTAGAATAGATTGTTATAGGTTAGTTTGGGATGTCAGATTATCCATTGAAGTACAATACCTATACGTAGTGTAAGATAGCCTTAAGTCAAATTGACCCTGAGTAGTGTATATGATAGATGACTTCATTCAAAGTACTGAATGAGAACACTTTGGCCAAAGTAGTGCAATGTACGACATCCACTTAGAATCTATGATTCTTGAGACTACATTTTCAGTTCCTCGTGATCCCGTATTACATACTAGTTCGAGAGTTGCCAAATTTCACAGGTTCTAGCTATGTAGGACACAACACTATGCTCTGTTGGTTGTCAGTATTGGTTACTCTACCAATCTCTTTGTCGAAGGGAAGGGCCATCTATTGAATGATAGATGTGCGGGGGACCACATTAAGAGTCCATGGTTGGCAGAAAAGTGTTTGAGTGATGCTTCTCCTCCACAACAAGCAACCAAAACACCAAGATTTGAAAGGATGAATTCCTAGACCTTCTTAATACTATTAGTTATAAAGCTCATTGGAGCTATGTTTATAAAGGTATGTTTTTTTATACTCGTACTTGTGAAGTTATTTTAATTTTTATATGATATCTTGTTGAAATATTATCAATGAAAGAAAGAAAACAATTATTGTGATGACTTGTTACATAGTTTATTTACTCATCAGAGTAAATCTAGAAATTTATTTTACCAAAGGGTTGGTTCGTTACAGCTTGGCTAAGCAATACAATTCATTATGTATGTATGAACTCTATGATTTCACTCTCTGCCATTCCTAGCATAGATATTTTACTTTATTTTCTAATTTGTAGATAGAAATTGCATGTTGATGTATGGGCACTCACTAGATTCAACCTTGCAGATTGTTCTCTTGCTAAATTTTTTGTGCAGGGTTGGGCATTCTTCAAGTTGAAAGAATACTGGGGAAGCGTAAGCTTCATGGTTGGATGGTAAAGCGCTTCAACCATGTTATTGTTCACCAGTGGAGGCGAGCATCAAAGAAGAACCTTAGTTATTCATAAGACTATTAAAGTCTATGATGTAACTTGATGTAATACATTCATGTACTTGATGAAAAATGTATAATTAATGACTTTGTGGCCTTAGGAGCCAAGTCAAACCTGATATTATAATTTGAATTTTGAAGTGAATATATGAATCTTTGACTCATTTTAAATGGACATGTGTAGCTATGATTGAATTTAGCCACTAGTTATGTATTTTTAATTTGGAGTATATTCATGTGTTATTTACAATAATATTAATTAAGTAATAATTTCAAATGGGTTATTATATTTGGTATCAAAGCTTAGGGTTCAACTCTAGTCCTTTTGAGTCTACCATAGTTGACTTAGGGTAGTTGACCCTTGACCCAAATTTGGTTGTCTTGAGGATTGACCAAACCTGGATTGAATGTAGGAATGGGAAGGTCAAAGGCAAGATGAAGGAAAGGGAAAACTATTAGAACCTCACGTAAGAATGATGTAAAGGAAGAAAATGCCAAGACGAAGCTTCAATCATAAATTATTGATGACGAAACTCTATCTCAGGCTCTTACATGACTCAAGCTAGAGAAAGGCTTGAAGATTAAGGAGAAGCGAACACCTAAGATCAAAAAGATTTCCACAATCTAGGACTGGCCTCTAGGGTGTGGACCCAATGCACCCTTATTGACTAAAGAGAAAAAGGAGAGCCTATGTGATCAACCATCCTCTTCTGTAAAGTTTGATGTAAACTCAGACAAGGATCTCGAGGAATGTCCTCTTTTTGGTGCCAAGAAATCAGAATGATGTAACAAGAAGCCTATTATAAATAAGGGTCTATTGACTCACCTTAAATATAAATAAAATTAGATAATATTTTTTGACGTGTTTAATGAAGGACTCTAAAATGTGTGTATTATGCATGAATGTGTATGTCTTCTAGAATGAGGTATGTATGCATATGAAAAATTTATGTGATGTAGCATAAGAACATTTATTCGTAGAATTTAGTGTTGAGATGTGATAAACATGAATGTATTGCAGGATAAGTGAGACGCCATGGTGACCACCGAGGAAGACAGGGGTGGTAGTGGTTCCAATAACGAACCAAACAAGAGACTACAAAAAATTCTAGAGCTTTTGAATCAGCAAGAGTCTCGCATGGATCATATAGAGCAAGAAGTATGAGTGACGCATGAGGACCGAGACTGTAGAAATGCATAAGGCAATCAAGGAGATGGTGGTCCAAGGGAAGGTCCATGAGGACGAATTGAGGAAGAGCTTGGGAAAGAACTCAAAAGAGTAGCACTGGCCAGGTTCGACGGTAAGGCTATTAAAGCAGGAGTTGAGGCTTGGATTATAGAGATGGAAAAATACTTTGGGCTTTGTAACCTTTTTAAACAAACCAAGGTGACATGGGCTACATATCAACTCTTAGGTGAAGCAACAACTTGGTGGGATAATGAGAAGTTAGAATGAAATCTTCAGCCTGCTGAGATCACTTGGGAACTCTTCCTCCAAGATTTTAGGAAGATATGGTTACCAAAACTTTTCTTTGATAAGAAAGTGATGAAATTTCAGAACTTAACCCAGGGAAATATGATGATAATTCAGTATTGGGAAAAATTCACCAACCTATTGAAATATTTGGCCTAGTATTAGGGAGATGAATGATTCCATATCCATAAATTTATAATGGGACTCTGACCTCACATAGGATTTGAAGTGAATATGCATGAACCTCAAACCATGAATGAAGTTCTCCAAAAATCCACCAAATAGGAACAAAAATTTACAACAGTTATCCAATCTTTGTAGCGACTCAAATTCTAAGTTGCGGTATGGGAGGAAAATATTTCATAAGGGAGACAAGAGCCATCAAATCCGTAGTCTCAAGAGGGGAAGTGAATCACAGGAGAAGGGTGAAGATGGTAATGGTGGAAATAAAAAGAAAGAAAACAAAGGTAAGGGTAAAGACAACCATAAGTAGAAAGGCTTTAGAGAGGACAAGCCAGGAGGTTACAAAGGGCCTTGAGATAGATGTTATACTTTTGGAGGCAATCATTATGCCTCAAATTTTCCTCAGCGGTCTAAGTCACAAAAGGAAGGAAGCTACCAACAGAATCAACATCACCAGATCTATGTTGTAGTGGATAACAGACAGGAAGAGTATCAGGCTTCACCAATTCAACTAACGGGTAAGCTCTATGGCCAATCTATCTTAATTGATACTGGAGCTACTAAATGTTTTATAGATCCTAGAATAATATCCAAGATACCCATTAGACCTAGATACATGGAAAATTTATGGATAGTCCAGTATGGTAATCGAGCAGAGTGGAGGGTAGATACCCGTCTCTTTTGTAGTGAGTTAGAGCTTCCAACCTTTCAAACTCAGGTCAACTTGTATGTGGCACCCTTAGGCTCCTATAATGTAATTTTAGGAATAAATTGATTAAGTGAGCATAAGGCTATAGTGAACTATGAGAATAAGGTAGTCAACTATTTGGATGATTATGGAAACCCAGTTGAGGTTTGTGGAATGTAGAGATCCTTAGAACTTAGATAGATTTCTGCGATGTAGCTCAAGAAGGCTCGTTGAAAGGGGTGTACAATTTATGTAGTGCATTTTAGTAATCTTGATAGCAAGGATCTGTATTTATATGACTATCCTATTCTCAAGGAGTTCCAAGATGTATTCCTTGATGAAATTATGAAGTTGCCTCTGTATTGGGATTTCAATTTTTCTATCGACCTAGTTCCAAGAGCTGAGCCTTAATCCAAGGAGCCTTATCAGATGACCACCACAAAACTCTATGAGTTAAAGGCCCAATTAATGGAATTGTTGGACAGGGGACTTATAAGACCCAGTGTGTCTCCTTGGGGAGCGCTAGTTATTTTCGTGAAAAATAAGGATGGAACTTTAGGTTTGTGTATAGATTATCAAATGTTGAACAAGGTGACCATCAAGAACTGGTATCCACTCCTGAGGATTGATGATTTATTTGACCAAATGAAGGGAATGATGGTGTTCTCCAAAATTGATCTTAGGTCAGGGTACTACCAATTGAGAATTAAGGAAGAAGATATTTTGAAGACTGCATTTAGAACTCGATATAGACATTACGAGTTCATAGTGTTACCTTTTGGTTTAACTAATGCACCAACAACCTTTATGAACCTTATGAATAGTGTATTGTGAGATTTCTTGGATGATTTTGTTCTAATCTTCATTGATGACATTCTAGTCTACTCTAAGATTGTCAAAGAGCATAATAGCAATTTAAGGATAGTTTTTAAGTGATTAAGAGAAAGGAAACTCTTTGGGAAGCTATCTAAGTGTTCATTTTATCAAGACAAAGTGCACTAATTGGGCCATATTATTTTAGCTAAAGGAGTCTCTGTAGACCTCAAGAATATCAAGGCGATAGTGGAATGACCAGTGCCCTAGAATGTGTCAGAAGTCTGTAGCTTCATGGGCCTCATAGAATACTATAGCAATTTTGTGCAAGGGTTCTCCCAGATTGCATCTCCTATTACCTTACTCTAAAAGAAAGGAACCTGGTTTGAATGGACCAAGAAATGCGAGCAGGCATTTCAAATCCTAAAGGAGAGGCTCATGGCAACACTGATATTGACTATCCATGATATTAATGGGAGATTCATAGTAATCATAGATGCTTCAAGAGAGGGATTGGGAGCAGTATTAATGCAATACAAACAAGTGGTAGCATATGAATCAAGGAAGCTCAAGCAACACAAAGTGAACTACGTGCCTCATGATTTAGAATTGGCGGCCATAGTTTATGCCTTATAGATGTAGAGGCATTATCTTTTAGGAAATAAATTTAAACTCAAGATAGACCACTTGGGGTTGAGATACATATTTACCTAACCAAACCTTAATGCATGACAAAGGTGGCTAGAATTCCTTACCGAGTATGACTTTGTAATTGAATACATAAAAGGGAAAGAGAACAGAGTAGATGATGCTCTTACTAGATGAAGACATATGGAAACTATGATCTCAACAAGGTATAACTTGAGATAGAAGGTGATTCAAAATTTGCCTAAGGATGAGCACTATGAGAGAGTGAAGAGCACCTTAGCAGTAAATCCTTCAGATCATCGGTTCGATGGGTATGAGATTGAACCAGATTGAATTTTGAGATATCAAAGAAGAGGTATATTCTCGACTCTTGAGAGCTAAGAGAGTTGGTTTTAGAATTAGTTCACAATGCACCTTATTCGGGACACCCCAGAGTATCCAAGATGATCAAAAAGTTGAAAACTATATTTTTGGCCTAAAATCAAGAAGGATGTAGTGGAGTATGTAGCTGGATGCTTGGAGTGCTAGCAAGCCAAGGCTGAACATGCACATCCAGCTAGGTTATTGTATCGTCATGACATACTTGAGTATAAATGGTAGGTGATCAGTATGGATTTTGTATAGGGATTGTCATTGAGCAAGAATAGGCATGATGCTATCTTGGTCATGATTGATAAGTTAACTAAGATTGCTCACTTCATTCTAGGAAGCCTTAAGGATGGATTGTTGACCTTGGCCAAGAAATTTGTCTATGAGATCTTTTGCTTACATGGAGTTCTAGAGACTATAATTTCTAATAGGCACACATGGATGAAATCAAGGTTTTGGATGACCTTGAATGCTACATTGGTGATCAAACTGAATTTTAGCTCGACTTATCATCCTTAGACTGACGGGCAGACAGAGAGGGTGAATCAGGGAGTCAAAGACCTCCTCTGAATTTATTGTGGACCAATATTATAGGTGGGAAGAATATTTACCTTTGGTAGAGTTTTCTTACAACAGCTCCTATCATATATCCTTAGGCATGGCACCATTTGAAGCTTTGTATGGGTGGAAGTTTCATACCTGCATTAGTTGGGATAAATTGGAGGACAAGATTATAGTAGGACCTAAAATAATTAAATAAATGGAAGAACAAATGAGGGTCATTAAGAGTAGATTGAAAGAGGTGGAAAACCGACAAAAGAGTTATGCTGACAAGAACCGAACTCTTAGACATTTCGCAACATGGGACAATTTTTTCTTGAGAGTTAAACCTCATAAAAGCTCTATTTCTTTTGGAAAGTCTCCCAAGTTGGCCCCAAGATATGTGGGATCGTTTGAAGTATTGGAAGTGATTAACCTAGTTGCTTATAGACTAGCTCTACCACCTACTCTGGCTTGACTTCATAATGTGTTTAATGTTTCCTTGCTTAAGCCATATCATCCTGGTGTGACTCATGTGCTTGATTGGCAATCCTTGCAGGTACAAGATCCATAAGTGGTGCTAGTGGAGCCCATTAGAATCCTGGATATACACAACATTAATTTGTAGAGCAAAGATATTGCTCAATTTAAGGTCCAATGGGACTAGTAGTCAGAGAACAATGCTACTTGGGAGGATGTGGAAGAAATAGAATGCTCCTTTCCACATTTGCTTTCTTGAAAAAGAAACTCAATAACTTGGTTTAAATTTTTTTGGATTGAGATACTATGATATTTCATGCCTTAAAATTTTAATGTTGAAATAGACATATATTTTTGATGTGATGTTGAAATAGACATATATTTTTGGATGTGATGTTGAAATAGACATATTTTTTTTTATGTGATATTGAAATAGACACGAATGTTCAAAGTTTAATATGTTCTTTTATTTCGATCTACTAGACATTGGGATGATGTCTCTTCCAAGAGGGGAAGGATGTCATAACCCAATTTTATTGCATATTTATAATATGGTAAATTGAATTATTAAAGAAATTCAATTAAATATTAAATGGAGATTCTGGAATATTTAAAAATTGAATGAAAGAAGTTGTCTGACATTGAATTTGTGAACTTTTGGAAATTATTTTATATGTTACCAAGAATTGAATGTTACTGATCAATTTGCAAGTGCAAGTGTGTGCAGTTGCAAGCTGACAGGTTGAAGGACGAGAACACTGTTGAAGTAGGATTATTTAGCTAGATCGAATGGTAAGCCAATTGGAATATGGGTGAACACACCACAAATGACATGATGAATTGCATTTGAAAAAAAAATCATATATAAGAGAACGTAATTTCCCGATGTGAATTGTCTCAGTTCTTGAAAATGAATGGCTTGTAGATTAAATTTTCTACTCAAACTCTATATTTTGAAGGAAACAAAAGCAAGTATTGTAAAGAAAATTCCTTTCTTAGTATATATATATATATATAGATGCTCAAAATAGAGATTAAAGTTCCTTGATTTAAATGATAGTGTATGGAACTTATAAGCCATTACAAACATACAACTTGAACATGAATGCATATATATATAAATATATGTAAATACATTATTTGAATACAAGGTAAATATGGATGAAATTATTTAAATACATATAAATATATAAATATATATTACATATATATACATACATATACATACATACGTATATACATATTCAAATTCATATTGAATTCAAAGTTGATAACCGATATAATTTAGATCGGACTGTTGAAATCAATTAAAATCACAAGGAAAATCCACAATGGACGTGGCCTATTGAAATCATAAAGGCAATATTCAAAATTAGAGGTTGGTGGCTATGGCAGGAAAAACCATAATGATAGCACCCAACCACATGCAAGAAAATGTGGTTACTATTTTAGAATAAATAGTGGTGGAAGAAAAGAGGGAAGCAATTTGGGAAAGAATCGACAAGTAACAAGGAAAAGGAAAAGAAGAGTACGTAGTGGTAGAAAAATATGAGGAAAGCTTCATCCAAAAATCTCAACGACTGAGGTAAATCGGTTTCCTTGAAAACAATATTGACTTCACTCTTTTTTTTCATGTTTAGCTAGTGATTGTCACTGCATTTGTTGTAAAAATGATAGCAAAATAAACATGCATATTATTTGTTTGTGTGTCTCGGCTTGAGTCGAAGGTAAAGTTTGATCGACCACCCTCTGGGCATTGCATGGCCTACAACCTTCTTTTGTATAAGTACTTAGGACGTAGCCTTATCAACTAGCCTTTTGTGCTAGACCAAGGCAAGGAACCCTGAAAGATGTGTTTGTTTTATAAGTTTGCATGAAATTTTAGCCATATCATGGCTATCAAAAATCTTAATTCAATCAAATGTATAACTTATGATGTTTGATTTTGTAGAGGTTCACATGCCGAACCTGTGGAAGAGGATATAATACTCTATGTTAACTTTAAATGTATCATCTGTGTTTTACTTTAAGCATATCCCCTTCCATTATCGACTAGGATGATAATGGTAAGGGGGATTACATTCATTAATAATAAATTTAGAAATAATATTGCATAAAGAGGTTGCCCTCAACTTGAAGAACCAATGCAATATAAAGTTTCAGGCTTCTTTGTAACCCTATAAGGAATCAATCCTCATGATCAATAGGTTAATTTTCTTTGAATAAGATTCAGATTTGAGTTTGCATGACGTATAATGCTGCATGCATTATGGGACAAGCCAGAATGCCCATAAGGGAAAATTCGAATATAACTTTTGAGGCTAAGAAAGGAAGCACCCGACCATTGAAATGGGTCAAACCCAAAATAACCTTGGTTTGTCTGTTGCAGCCTGAATAGGAAAAAGTGTTGTTTGGAACCTGAAACTTCCTTGCCTTCTTAACTAAAATATTTTCTCAAGAATTTCATCGACAAACATGTCAAATTTGGTTTTCTTATATATTATTTGATTTGCTCATCGAATTTCTAGTAAGAAAGTGTTCAAGATTTGAATAATGGACATTCTATCTATTGGCGTAACAATTAGCACCTCTGGAGTGCAAGTTGGTACAAACAACTATGCACAGTGCGTAATGATTGCTCTTCAAATTAGGAGAGGAAGCTCCCTCTTTTGTAGATATGTGTGAAAAATTAAATGATTCTAAATCCTATCTTTTTGAATTAGTTGGAAGAGGCACAAGGTTAAGGAAACCAAGAATGTTGCAGCTAAGGATTTTCTTTAGTTTTGCAAGTCTTAAATACAACTAACTAAAATCTCTAATCTATCCTATTCCCTCAAGAAAAAGAGAGCATGAGAAATTAGGAGCAGGAATGTGATTATACGATAAAATCTACAACAGGATTTCCAAGGAGGAGGGACCCCTATCCGAGGCATAGGCTGATATGAAGTTTATTAGGCATGACATCAAACGACAAGCTTAATTACTAAATTTCCAAGGAGGAGGAACCCCTATCCAAGGCGTAGATATGCAACAAGCTTATTGGCAACGACACTTAAATGATAATTCTTCTTCCCAAATTTCCAAGGAGGAGGGACCCCTATTCGAGGCATAGATTGAAAGAAAAACTATTAAACATAACATAAGATAGAAAACTAGGACAACAAATTGCATTGGCAAGACACACATACAATAAATGATCAAACTAGTAACTCCATTTAACTAAGTTTGAACAAACACCATAATAATAACATTCAAGAAAGGTGGTGCAACTATTTATCATCACAGTAAAAGCTCATGAACAGATACAAAACAACAATATTTCAGGCAAGGTGGCACAATATTTCAGGCAAGGTGGCAAAACATATATTACTATCTTGTGCAAAAGTTAATTATAAATGAGCAAATAACTCTTATTTATAGACATCAAAGGTGTAGGGAACCCTAAAATCACCTTGATTCAGCTATAGTCTCGCAAGCATGCGAGATTTTATTGCTAAACCTAAATGTATGCAACTATACAGTTAACTGGAAAGCTACCATCAACTAACAAGAAAAAACTAAATCAAATGGACATGTGCAACATGTAAGTCCTTATTGATAAGCATGTTAACTGATAACTAACAACACTTAACAGAGAATGAAAACTAAATGAAAACTCCATCTATACATAGGAAACTCCAAAATAGACATGCATGAGATGTGGAACAATGAGTTAACTCAAAAAGAGGCGTCGAGTTAACTACTGCATATAATGTTTATCTTGAAAAGGTGGGACGTCCTGATTTGGAGTTCACTCATCGTGATATTGAGCGATTAACCCCTCCATGAGGTTGTTGAATGCATCACCATTTGGGGCACTGATACTTCTGTACAACACACTATGTCTTCACAACATCTCCTCACCACTTGCGATTTGACTCTAAAGTTCTCCTCTACTCTTAATCGCCTCATCAAATAATGCTGACATGATTGTAAATTGATCTAACTTAGAGCCAACAGAATCTCCACTGAAAATACCATTGATGAGCACCTGCAACTTTGACTGAATGTCAGTGAGCTCAACATACTCACCACCCTCATGCTGATACTGACAAGGAACTCGAGATATGAAAGTTCTCACGTATCGAAGTGTACTAGTCATGTGCTCTCTGCTCTCGGCCAACTTTGAAGCCATTGTCTCCTGTATTTTTGCCTTGAAGATTAATTGTGTTCTCCAAGTAAAAATAACTTCCTTATCTTCTTCATTGGCGACTGAGTCATATGTCATCCTCAGATGAGAGATCATGATTTCATCTCTTGGTTTTTCAACTGCCAGCTCTCGCTTTGATTCCTGAATTCGTAGACGAAGTTCACGGGCATCATACCTCAACTGATATAACTTTGTAAGCACAAATCGACCCCTTGTGAAAAAATATTCCTCCCAATCTTTCAAGCGCTTCCTGTATACAACAAATTGATTAAGCTGATTATGCTCTACTGGTATCTCTAGCATCTGTGAGAGCAAGGCGGGGATATTCTCAGTGTTATGTATGAGGTTAGAGATATACTGAAGAAGCTGCTGGATTTCAATCTTGAGGGCTACTTTGTCTTCTTCATCTTTAATGACTCTATCCTTTATGCTATTCGTTGCAACTTGAAGGAAATCAACCTCTATTTGGCGTGTGTTTTTACAAAGGTTGAACTTTATCATATCAAAGTCTTCAACTTCAACCTCGTTCAAGTTCTTGTCCTCTAGGGGTGCAATGGTCTCTATTATGATATCCTTGTCAGCATTCCTCTCTACATGAACCTGTTTCTTTATCCTCTTATCTGGTGTGTCATGGTAGACATGATCAAAATCTAAGGAGTCCAGTTTGTAGGATGGCTGCCTCCTCTTCCTTCCTAGCTGAATCTCAAGCCAAGATGAATCTTGACTAATCTCATTAGAAGGATTAGTGCTAGTCATATGAAAACTTGATGAGTGGGAATGTGTAGAGGTATTGCTACGTGGTGGCGAGTCTAGTTCCAAGTCAATGTGACTTCGAACTAGATGCTGCTATGGTTTTGGCGATGGTAAAGGAGGTTGTACCTTTGGCTCTGGCATGGTTTGAATTGTATTCGTGGCTACCTCCACATGTGTTTCTGTAACAAGTGCCTTCCCTTTTGAATTTTTTAGACACTTTGTTTCCTTTAGGAGGGTTGCTCCTTTTGTTTTGTTTTGGTCTTGATGAGGATGGTAGTGAGGATTCCAATGGTGGCCGCTCTGTACTCGGCATGACTTCCCTCCTTTTATTCTTGCTATCCAAGTAGAGTATGTTGTTCTGAATAACTCTGCTTGATCTCTCTTTGACAAATGAGTATTCCTTGACAAACCAATCGATAGCTAGAAGTGGTTTTGTATCAACCTATTCTCTAAAGAATTAAGGAAGAATATCCCCATCATCATCTGAAAAATCCTCCCACATCCTCTGACATGAAGAAAAATATCTATGAGAGGGTGAATTTGCTATAACTACGCCGACGCACCTCGAACTCGTCTTCGTAGTTGACCCAGTAATCCTCCATAGAAGGCTTGTGGCAAAAGCGATCGCCAAGGCGTGTTGAGTAAAAACCTAAAGGGTTATATGAGCGTGTGTCAACAGGGTACCTAAGATTAAGTCTTGCTAACTCATGGCCTATAGAATTGGCGTCAATTGCTGTTTTGCACCTGTAGATTCCCATTTGTAATGGAAAATTGGCAGTTGGCTTGCGCTTGTGGCATAGATG
This sequence comes from Sequoiadendron giganteum, assembly GCA_007115665.2. Classification (NCBI taxonomy): domain Eukaryota; kingdom Viridiplantae; phylum Streptophyta; class Pinopsida; order Cupressales; family Cupressaceae; genus Sequoiadendron; species Sequoiadendron giganteum. Next base: position 683,516,531 of record CM021100.1, on the reverse strand, counting down.
TGAATGAACATCATGTAATTGCCTCATAAATTCCATGGAAACTGTCTTATTCGAAGGATAACGAGGTAGCATGACTGGACTTCTTCTATATCCATAGACATGAATGTAGGTATAAGTAGGGAGCTAAATGAACCATTCCGCTCATTTTACCATTGCTTCTCTGGCAATCACTGAGATATGAACATGCAATTCTTGGTCTAGGCTCCTCATTGTGTACATCAAGAATGCTTCCTACACATGCTTGAAATGTTGCTCAGACTTTATGAACTCAAGTTGGTCGTAATACTAATGAACTTTTTGTACATTGAGAATCCCTGTTGTGTTCAACTGTCTAAACCGACCTTGGTAAGAAATCAATTATATGAGATATGAACACATGTGAAACTTGTAGGCAACCAAGAAACCGATAATCTACTTGTGGAGAATTTCGCTGATCAAAGAAGCCCAATTGTAATTATCTCACCTGGGAATAATCTGAGCAATGATGTAATACATCCAAGGCTGAAATTTGTGAGCATCTACATGACCAAAAACATGATTCAGAAGAGTGATCAAAATCGTGTATTCATCCTTGAATTCTTTGTGACCCACATTGTCTGCCAATTTACTTGTCTTTTCTTTTAGCCACCTTTCCGCCATTTTATTCTGACACATGTCCTTATTAGCATTGAATTCCTTTTCACACAGATCCATGGTAATGACTGGATTGTTTGGATGCTGGTGAATACCAAAACACCTCTCAATGTCTTGGGGCTTGAGACTGCAAATCACTCATCCGTCTGCTGACTGAATTTCTTAGGTGGTAGAATTGTAGTGATTTACACAAGACACCATGAATTCTATGCAATGAACTAAAATAGGGAGTGAAGTCACCTCTAGCAACCGATATTCTACGATGCTTTGAAGTATATATGAACTTATTTTTGACCCTTTGAAGTCAACTTCTGGATTCACCTTATGCAAATCTGTGTCAGCCATTATGATGAAATCATGAATTAAGACCGACTTGGCCTTGAACTCAGTGTATGTGTACTGCATTCTGAAAAATTCACCTGTTGACTGTAAACACAATTATGTTTTGAGAACTTTCTCTGGAAAGCCGAAAATCACTCCCGATGAGGCTAAAAATAACCTGTTGAGGGGCAATTTTCACGAAAAATTCTGAGACGTGGGTTTTGTGCAGAAAATAATTCTAATCAAATCCACAATGTTAGAATATTGAAAAAACACATTTTAGCTTGACATGCAAAGACTTTTCCGAAAAAGCAATTGGGGCCAGCAGGGGCTACCAGGGCAGATTTTTTTGAAAAAAATCTTGAACATGGGTTTTGTGCAGAAGATGATTTAAAACAAACCTAAATCCTCCATTCTGAAAAATACTGACTTTTACTCCACCATGCAAAGGAATTTCAGTTGAGAAATGTAGAGCTTGGAGATTTGAAGCTCCTGAAAAATTTGAACACATGGGTTTTGTAGAGCAAGTTGTGCACAACCAACCTAGATGATTAAAATTATTATAAGTCATCGAATTCTTGGACATGCGAAGAATACCTAAGACAAGAAAAGAAGAAATTAAGAAAAAAGATAGAAGTTTTATGTTTTTTATTTAATCAAAATCACCATGCTTATTTGAAGTTTGTTGATTATTCTGGACTTGTATCTACAAAGAAATCTGAAAAATAATACTTAGGGTGCCTTCGAATGCTTGCACAAGAGAAAACCCGTTTTCTCTTCAACCTGTTGTGAGAGAAATGGACGCCATCTTGCAATAAATAAAGAAAGTTTGAGGGTTTAGGCGCCAACTGCAAGTAGAAACCTTGATTTCAAAAGGAATTATCTGATTGGACCTCAATTCATTCAATATAAACTGACTTGGAGTTTCAAAAATATTAAAATATTTAATCTAACTCAACATGTGAAATTGACTTGTCTCAAAATAGGTGCCAATATTAAAATATTGAAGAAATACGCCTTTGCAAAGTTTACATGCTGAAACTGAAGATTTAATATTTTTTAATTGAGTTAACTGAAATCTCTCTTTTTGGATTTTCTTAGAATATTCTTCTGATTCCAAAAAATCAAACTTTGACTTTCTAGGCGTCCTCTTTCAAAACTTGAGATTTTTAGCTAACTTCCTATTTTGTAGATACCTAAAAATGTCACCACAACCTTTGTTGAACTTTGATTTTTGGATGCTCGATTGATGCTGGAGCTAAGTTGACACATCCATTGCGTAGCTAAAACAACTATAATGAAATGTCTACTGGGAGCTGTGACCTCAGAAAACTAAATCTGGTGCCTCAAAATGAAGGGCACCTTTCTCAAGGAGATATGTAATTTTGTAAGAAATTCCAATCATTTTCTAATTCTTTCTTTTGTTCTAATTCTACCTTTTGACACTTCAATTTGCCACTATCGGTGAATGATGACTCTCGTTGAGTGGATGTTGCATACATCGCGTAGCTGGAAGAATTATGCACCCGATAACTGCATATGCAAGGCTTGAATGCTAGATTAAGACCTCCAAATGCAAGGGTGCCCCTAGCTTGCAGAGGATCAGAAACATAAATTGACATGATTGTGCATTTTGTCAATTACAACCAAGTGCCCTACTTTGACCCTCACTACAGGGAGCTAGATTGCTTCGATTTGCGTGCTGACGGGCTTGCTACATAGCTGGAACAACTTGGAAGAGATGTTCCTGCGAGTGACGAAGCGAGAAGATTGCATTTAGTGCCTCTAGAAGAAGGGCGCCTTTTTCAAGGCAATATGTAAATTCCTTAGCCATTTTTTAGCTTATCTCCATTTTGCACTGGTTCTTCGATTATGGGCGATTGACAGATCTCAAAGGTTGACAGATAGATTCACTGAATGACTAGAAGGATTCTGCACAGATCTCATGAAGACGACATCTGCTAGAAACCTTATCTGATTGGCCAAAAGGCAAGGCGCCCCTAGCCAGTAGAGGTACAATTTGATATTTTCACTTTTATCTACCCTCCGTTTTACGTGCTTGCTGGAGCCACTTCCACGGTCACTCAACACATCTGATGATCTTGTGATTGGATGCATCGTGGAGCTGGATTGAATTAGAAAAGATTCCCTGGAAACAAAAACTGCAAATTCATTCATTTGACATGTCAAATTCAAGGGTGCCCATGGGCTACAGGGGCACAAAAACTGCAAATTTGACTATCTCTGTGATGTGTAAACTCTTTGTAACTTCTGCTTTCACCTCCGATTGTCAGAGTTCCACAAATCGAATGGACTCGCTTGATAGCTTGTTAGAAAGATGACTGAAAACCGAAGAGAATGGATGTATTTCCACCCATAAATAACTGAATTTGAGCCTTCAAATTGAAGGGCACCCTTGAGTTACAGGGGCACATAAACTACTCTGGATTTAATGTTTTCCTCCATTTTGCACTCTGTGAACATCGTATTGGTTACTGAGTTGATCATGTAGAAGCATTACTACTACTGACATGTATGTGTAATTGTATTTCACCATTTTCACATGTACATACACTGTAAATTTAATTTGCACATTGATTGCGCAAGCGTCTCCCACGTTACAAAGTGAAAGTGTTTCCAGACTTAGAATATTTTTTCCAATTTTTGCCATTTGAAAATCTCCTCCATTGAGAAGCATCTTTTTTAGCATCTTTCATCATAAAATGTTCTACTTTGAGTTTCAGGCTTAGATTTTGATACCTGGTACTAGCCAACTGCCATTGACGACCTCGAAGGTCCTAACTTTTCTCTTGAAAAAGTGAAAACTACCCACCAAACTTAAACTGACTTTTAACTGAAACTGGCTTCACCACTGTGATTGTGATGTAAAATAAGCCAATCAAAATTAATTTTAGCTAATTATGAAAAGTTTCTATTTTTAGGGTTTTTTGACGTAAAAATAGGGGTCTAAAAACCCTAATTTTCAAAATTTTATAGTATCTTTTTGGCATCACATTGACCAAAAGCGCATACTTTATTTTCCCAAAAATTGAGTTTTGACATCATTTTTACAAGGTTTAGGCTATTTTAAGCAAAATGCCTTAATGAAGCAAAAAAATGGTTTGGGTACAACATTAGGCTCCATCTAGTGACCATGTCAGATACTTACAGCATAAGAGAGCCGAGATTCTCTGTGTTTTTATAGACCAATGACTTAACATTTGGGAATTGGATTCAGGACTCTTCCTAATCACCTAATATACTTGGAGTTTTCCTAATCACCTAAAACACGACCAAACATCACATAATGGAGAAACACATTACGACATAATGATAAAGCATAAATAAATTATTTATAAAAAGTCACTCCTCCCCCAGAGGGTTGAAGTGCTTGAGATACTTCTCGCTATATGGCAATAGGAGAAGCCTTCCATCTTGATGTGAGAGAATGTATGTGTTCTCTCCTCTTGATTCATAGATCTCACTACTGAATTTAACCCCAATTTTTGATGGTCGTTCGTCGGACTTTCGACGCTATTTTGTCGGCTGACCGACGAATCACAAAAATCAATGCCATCGCTCAATTTTCGTCTATAGTTCGACGGACTGTAAAATGTTGCACTCACGACGCAAGCTCGTCAGCACCGCGATGCCCACTTCATCGATCGAGCGACGAGCAGTGGTCGGAGCACAGGCTGCATACCTCCGCTGAAGCATCAGAGCAACAACATACGTTCATCAGAACCATGATGACAGTTTTGTTGATCTAATGACACACAGGACGCAGAGCACGGGCAGCATACCTTTTCCAAAACATCAGATTAACAACAAAAGTTTGTCGCCATTACGATGAAAGTTTTGACGTATTCCAAATATCGGTGAGAGATCAAGACTGTTACAACGATTAAAATTGCCTAACTTATTATATCGGGAGGACTGGACTTTGGTCTCAGCGATAAATTTTAATCGGCGAGATACAAATCTTGTCTCATCGACGAAGCACGAGGGAAGCATATCGGCAAGACATATACCATCAGAGTAAGTTCTGAATGTCTACTCAACTTGCTATCTAACGCCGATAAGCATACATTGGCAAGTGTCTTGGCGGCATACTTCTGATTGAAATAGCGACAGAAGTTCGTCGAACTCGCGACGAAATGGGCAAGTCATTACGACGAAAGTTCGTCAGATACATTGCAAATTCATCGGATGCTTTTGAGGTTCGTCGCAAATGCGACAGAACAATGCAATTTTTTTAAAAAATAAAATATTCGTTGAAATGTAGGCATATCGGTGAAAGATCAAGACTATTATTGCGATCAAAATTGCCTAAGAGGATATATCGGGAGGACTGGATTATGGTCTTAGCGATGATGGTTCATCGGCGAGATACACATCTTGTCTCATCGACATAGCACGAGGGAAGCATACCGGCAAGACATATACCATCAGAGTAAGTTATGAATGTCTACCCATCCCGCTATGTGATGCTAATAAGATTACATCGGCATGAGTCTTGGCAACATAGTACATATCAAAATAACGACAGTAGTTCGTAGAACGCGCGATGAAATAGGTAAGTCATTACGACGAAATTTTGTCGGATATATTGCAAATTCATCGGACTCTTTTGGAGGTCCATGAAAAATTCAACGGAACAATACAATTTAAAAGAAAAAAAAAGCTATTTGTTCAAATGTAGGCATATCGGTGAAAGATCAAGACTGTTACAACGATTAGAATTGCCTAAGAAGATATATCAGGAGGACTGGCCTGTGCTCTCAGCGATGAATTTTCATCGACGAGATACTCATCTTGTCTCATTGATGAAGCACGAGGGAAGCATAAAGGACAGATTGGAAGACTTCATTATGAAAATTTAGATCACAATATGATTAACCCTATTTGGACAACTGCAATGACATTAGTGTCAAGAGTTAAGAGGCCATTCAACTTTGCATTTCAATAAATTATTGTATGAATTGAGTAAGTGTTTACAAGGTAGAAAAAAGATAGTAGTATGACTGTTTAAAATATCAAACATGTCAGTTGTTGTGTTTAATTAGGCTTACAGAGGTAGGGATTTATCATTTTTTGCATACATCTGCAATCCAAGCTCGAGGCCTGTATTATTTGGTTACTATGTATGAGAAATGAGCAATGAATAATTGTAGAATATGGAGGCTAGGGATGATATTATGATGGCCACATTTGATGTTGATCAACAATTGGAGCAAAATATATAACCTATGATGAGTCATGAGATCAAGGGGACTGTCATGGACAACAAGCACAACCTACGAACTAGATTCTAATTTTGCTAAAAAAGAAAAAATCAAACTAGTGAATATTAAACTACTCATTAGAATCTCAATTTATGGAAAATGAGCAATTTGGTGAGAAAGAGTACCTGCAATGCATCTTGGATACTTAGCTAGTGTACTAAAAAATAGGATTGCAAGCCCAAAATTATTCTCACTCTAGAAATTCAATAGAAAAATACAGAATGTTATCCTGGATACTTAGCTCTTAGACAGTCAATAAAACAATATGAGCATGATTATGAATGGTTTTACTTGGTCCCACTCTTGATCTCCATGTTTGAGAGCCTTCTCTTTAAGACCCCATGAATCCACTTTGATCCATTGCTGCCAAAAGAGATATTAATGTGTAAACAAGGAGCCACATTTAGACAAACTGGTTGTTGATTTCTTCTAAGAAATTTAGAGACTACAAAAAAAAGATACCTGATGGGGATCATGCGGGCTTCCTAGAGAAAGCACTGCAATATGGCCTCGAGCTGCAATGAAAAACTTTGGATTAGCTTCAGAGTAAATCCTAACAGCATGACATTGAAATTTGCTCAGGTACTGGGCCCTCTCCCCTGGATTAAATTAAGGAAAACATTATTGTAAACACAATATGTATAGAAGAATATGAATGTAAAGGAAAATGGATATTAGCAAAACATAAATGTAAATAAAAGTAGTGTGAGCAGAAAATGAATCTAAATTGGTCTTGAACAAATAAAATCATACCCAATTAGCATTAAGTTATAGTGACCTTGTACTCATTGCCATTGTCAATATTGAAGGTTACTTTGATGCCTTTTGCATAAACTCTTTGGCCAAGAGGCAAGAGAAGGAAGGAAAACCAAGTGTATATTGATGACTTCCTCACGATCAAAAAGAAAGAAGCAACCAGTCAACCCTATTAGAACAAAATAATCTTATGAATTGATTTTATTTGCTTTACTGGCTAATGGATAGTGGACCTAGTTCTCTTGAATTGAGATACTACTAAGATGTGTTGACTGGTGATTTTAGACTACCGATATTCTACTTCAATCTCTATAAGTTACTTTTGTCTTAAATATATTCAAGATAACTCTGCAAAAAAATTCCCTGATCTCTTAGAAATTATGCAGATTATTTTGTTAATACTTCTCCATTTTGATATTTTCTTTCAAAAATTCATAGAAAGATATGTAATGCCATATTTGAAACTTACATATTTTAATTTTACTAGTTCTGTAATTATAGTATATGATTCCAACAATTGTGAAACACATTGGCAATATGCTGGATGAATGAAGTAAACTATGCAATTGGCAGGTGTAAAGCCAAATTCCTTAACCCTTGCCAGCATCCTTCTTGCCTATTTTAAAACATGTGCTTTGGAACAGGGCATGAAAATCCATCTAAGTATAATGAAAAGGAGATTTTTGTCAGATATTATATTACAGTAAGTTGAATGAATGTAAGTAGAGATATTTTAGCATACCTGCAGATGGTACAAAATTTCATGGTTAAGTGGAAGCCTCCCATCAACAACAAGATCCAAATATCCGTGTATCTATCTCAATCGAGCCTCTAAACCCTTCAGAGTTGTCAAATTTTCCACTAACCTGTTATGCACAAAAGTCAAATTTTAGAGACCACTAAAATAAAAATAAAAAATAGAGCTTTGAAACCAAATCCACACACAACACAATGTTCATAGTGAAAATTTAGCACTTTCTTTCATCTTTGCATATTGATTTGATGCTTCAAACGATGCATTTCTTATATTGAAAAGTGCATTACTTACCTTATTGAGCTTCTCTTTGTTTTGAGAATAGTTTAATATTCTCTACTTAACAGGGCCATCCACGTGAAGGTGGAAGCTCATTTGGCCGCTCCCCCCCCCCCCTCACATCACTCTCAATTCCCCATACCTGATCATATAACATTAATCATTCATTCATCCATTAATAACATAAACATTCATTCATTCATCCTGCATTAATAACATATAACATTCATTCATTAACACATAACATTCATTCATTAACATATTCATATTCATCCATTCATCCATTAATAACATATAACATTCATTCACTCATCCATTAATAACATATCACATTCATTCATTAACATATAACATGTTCACATTCATTCATTAACATATAACATTCATTTTTTTAATTTTTACATATTATCAAAAATATGGTTGTCATAATATGATTACAATCACTTTTTTATTTGTTTCTTTTTTGCATCTAAAAAAAGCTAAAGTGGAGTATCATTTTCAAAATCATCTGTCCCCCCTTCAATTGTTCTGAGCTCTGCTCGTGATCTTAATGTATGCCTAGTCGTGTACTCACAACGTGGACGCTGCTGCAAGGGGGGGTCTGCTGCAATAGCAAAAAAATGTTAAATTGATATGTTTTATTATTATTGTTACATGTATTTCATTAATTAAAAGAACATCAGAGTGGGGCTCTTTACCTAATTGGGCCACATCATGTTCTTGATATTGTCTTATAGCCTCATGCTCAACATGCTGAACACCCTCTAAATCTTGATCTGGAGTTGAAACATGAAAGATTACATTAATTAATACACAAATTATAATTAAATATGTTTAAAAGAACATTAGAGTGGTCCTCTTTACTTGACGGAGCCACATCATGTTCTTGATCTTGTCTAGCCTGATCATGCTCAACATGTTGATCATGCTCTACATGCTTTAAAGTTGAAACACGAAAGGTTACATTGATTAATACACCAAATGCAATTAAAGATGTTTAATTGTATTAATCCATACTACGTTTTGTATAGCACATGAATATATCCAGTACCGGGATGCACACCATGGCCTTCATCTGCAGGTTGTGCTCCACCCTCACCAGGTTGCATTCCAATGTCATGTGCAATATTATCATTGCTTATCTGTGTAAAACAAATAGGCACATTATTATGGTAGAAATTAATATTGAATAGATTGCACAAGTATTCAATTTGAAATAAACTTTATTGAGTTTATTTACCTACATGTTGGATGCAGTGGAAGATTGTGTTTGCCTAGTTGAGACTCTTAGGTGTTCAATCAGGGCTCCATAGCCTTGGTGGAAGGAAATCTTCAGGTCCTCTTCTGTGGGCACTCTGTTGAAATCACAGCCCTACATTTTTGCATGCAATCATGAATTTTGCTTCTATGGTGTGATAAAACCAAAATTGTTTGCAATTTATTATTTGGATGCAATATTTCATTTATTGATACTTACAAATTGTGCGACTAATTTCATATGACCACCAGAGCCAAGTTTGTGCTGCCCATATTTTTCTAGTCTTACCTTTGTTGCCTTCGATGTGTCAGACAACCTATGAGAAATTTGAAATACGTTAGATTATGTAAAAACAAAGAGTAATTAGTATATAATTAAATTGTTGATAGTATCACATACCTTCCTTGGCCCGGTGGTATCTTTCCTTTTTTCTTTTCAGCCTTCTCCTTTCCATCTGACACCAAGTCCTTCCACTCCCTCTCCGGAATCATAGGGGGATGCTCGTACTTTCTGTTCTTCTGTAAATGTGACCTATATTGGTCCCTCACATACTTTAGATAGGTACTAGCTTTCTTAAGGACCTTGGTTTGGTTGAATGTTTTATCACTGAACAACACAACTAAACGGTTAATGAGCTCATCTTTAAATCTTGATTTTGGGCATTCCACCGTGTACGTATGGTGGGCCCGAAGAGCTCCAATGTAAGATCACCTAGATGTTTATAAAAACATTATTTCCTGCAAAGTGATCATGGGATCATTAGTCTATAAAGAGTGATCAATAAGTAAATTTCAATTGGATTATATATAATAATAATTAAAACATTTTAAAGTACATGGGACCTTCTCTATCTTTATGGGAAGGAAATCCTCGGTTGCCACAAATGTGATCGGCAATGTTCCCATACTAGTAATACAGGAAGATCTAGGAAATGCTGCTAAAACATCACCAGTACTAGTGGCCTCTGTATCCACAGGTACTGACACATGTAGTGGCATGTGTTTTCTGCTAGACGGTGCATTATCGAATGCCTGCATGGTATGTGTTGCTGACATTTCAGTTGACAATATAGACACGGATGATGGGGTCAGATGATGTGTTGTATGCGCAGGAAGATCAAGATTGACACTTGTACTGCCCCCTACTTCCCGGGCAACACTTGCAGTACCTTGATCATGGCCAGCAACATGATGAGGACGCAAATAATCCTGTAAAAACAACACATATTTTAGTTCATGACATAAAAGAGTACAAAATATAAAATAATGAATGAACTTATGTTATAATTAAAGATCTCATGATAACTTACTTGCAAGTTCTGTTCTCTCTCAGACAATATTTTAACCCTTTCTCTTATCTCATATGTTTTGGGCCTTCCTCATCATATCCATAGGGTTTGCATAAAATGCGATGTCATCATTGCATAATAGTGATTGCACCTCCATATGGATGCTCTCCTGTACTGCTGGTGCCTTTCCTCAATCAGCCAACTGCAACAAGAATATTAAAAACATTATCGAAATTAACCCAATAAACTCATAAAAAAACATAATAATACAAAATTTTGCTTGTATCTAATTTCTACAACTACAATGAGGTAAACCTGTTGGATAGAAGTGCCTGAAGATGGATCACGATCCGCGCTCTGGGCCAGAGCCTTCCTCGTATGATCAATGTCCCGTTGTGACAAAAATTAAATATAAAAAACATTACCAAAATGAAACCAATAGACTTATGAAAAAAAAACATAATAATAAAATGGTATATTGGAGTCATTAATTGGAGGTTGGGTAAAATGGTATATAGTACATACCACCCCCATAGTAATTGTGTTTGTATCTAAGCAATTCAAATTGTAATCGATTAGAAACTCTTCCCTTGTAGTTATTGATTTTATCACACATACGAATACACAGTTTCCCTCTCGTGCCTCAAATATACAATTGGGTTGCTTATTTGTTGACCCAGGTCATGTACTATTTATAAACCTTGCAATATTCCCTGATGCTTTTGGCTTCCCGTCAATGTACCTAGCCACTCCTTTATTTTGATCCTTATCAATTAGTTGTATATAATTTGGTGATAGTGCATACCTACGCATACTTTGTGTATATAGAACCAGCTGCATCCAATCTTTGTAACTGTAACAGGGTCCAACATACTCCATCAACTCAATAACTTTGTCACAATAGACCTCTATGTCGTCCATGCAAAATAGGCCCAAACCATGTAATGACGATGGTGCTATGTGATATATCCTCTTGTTGATACAAAGATTAGTGTTTATTGGAGGAAATTCCTTGGGTACCCATTGTTTCCATAGATGTTTGTACCTTAAGGGGACCTTGATGTCACCTATGCTCTCATCATCATAAGAACATGACACCCCTTCAGCAAGAAAAAATTCCATGCGTTTACGAAATTTTCTTCTAATCTTTTGACCTTTAGTTGATCTCCCTCTTTTAGACCTACTACATGTCTCGCTTTACTCTTCTCTTCCTGAATTTCCCTCGCTCGAGGAAGACAAATCTGACAAATACCTATTTGGTGGTACCTGCACTCATAAGGATGTTGGATGAAGTTCTTTCATGGTGATGTGATTCGAAGGTGACATTATGATTAATCTATCATTTCATCGCTAGAATTTGATAGGTTATAAGGTAATCAAATTTTGATAGATTGCAAGTTATTGTTACTACCGTCCAAATGTGTCCATCACAAATCAAATCTACTTAAAGTTTTAACTCCCAAACTTTGTAACAAGTGTTAAATGTGACTATGGTCCACCAGTTACACAGCCAAGACATCAAATGTATTCTCTAATTGTAATCAAAGGACTTTTTCTCTTCATTCAAGTAAATAAACTTGAAGGGAAACACCACCAAGTGGTTTATTGGACACCTACATGACTAAAAATAGCAGAAAATTTAGATTTAATTTCCATATGTCTAAGTGGTTAACAGGGAGGGAGTGTGTACTAGGCCTGGTAAAGTCATCATAAGTTTATGCTTTGTCAATAAAAATTGTTTAAGTCATCTTAAATCTTCCTATGTCTAATTGCTAGGAGACTTTTGGTATGTTTTAAGGTAGGATGAGTGGTCGCATCAATATTCTAATTCTCTATGACAAGGTTTCAACATCTTCAAATAGTGAAAGTTAGTGCTCATAGTCATTTGAAACAACAACATTTTGATTATGTATGATGGTAGGATTTGATAACTTAAAATAATTGGCTACCCAAAAAACTTAAAGTTAAAAGAAACTTTTTCAGTTTAAGGGGTTAGCACTTTTTTCATCTTTGTATATTGGTTTGATGCTTTGAACGATGCATTTTTTATCCCAATTCTATCATATTGTATTCCCATCCCATTGCAATTGTTGGAGGAGTTGATACCAAAATTTCATATAAGATACCACATTCTTGAAGAAATTTTTTGTGTTTTTACAATTTTTTTGAAGTTCTTTTGTGTTGTATGGATCCATACAAGCTTGAAATTCTCTGAGATCATTGGTGTAGATAAATATATGTGTTCCCTTTCATTTGCATTTGTTTTGAAGTTCTCAATCATTGTTTTGTGGGAGAAAACAATCAAATACAGGGATTGCCCTGTTGTGCCTATGTAAGGGTTTGAGGGCTAAATATAAATGACATCCACCAATCCACCCACTGTTTTGGAATTGTAACTCAGTGGATTGGTGTGCATCATGGTGGATTTGATGGAGTTTCAAATCTTGTTCTTTGAATTCCATTTATGTTTTTCCCTTGTCTCGGCTTGTTACATTGTTTGGAAGGAACCTAAGGTTGGGTTTTACCTTGGCTTTCATAAAAATCCTAATGTTCCATGTAAAACCTTGGGTGAGATATATTCAGTCATTACCTTTTTGGAGTGGGTATTAAAATGACTTATGTCTCATTGTTTCGTCTAGGTTGGGCCCCTTTTTATAAATTGAGTTAAATATTTTGCCTAACTTTATTACTTCCTAAGTTTAGGTTGGCCCGTGCCCTATGTTACTGATATTAGCCCAAACCTAAGGGGAGGGTCAATAATCAAAAGAGATTCTGAAACTTCAACTACATAAGCTACAAACTTGACTGTAAATGTGGCCAAATTGGCCCAAAAGACAATTGAAAGAGAAGAAGTTGAGAATAAAAATTTGATGGAGAAGTAGAAAAGTTCATTGCATTTAGGGGTCTGTTAAAGCAAGAAACTTGGCATTGAATTGATGCCCTAGGGTTGAAAGGAGTAATTTTCTTGTTAATTTGTGGTTGTTAAGTCAGGGTTTATCAATTTGATGGATATCTTGGTTGAGTCATGGTGACACTATTTGATGGTCCAATCTCTACTTCAAAACAAAAATATCTCTAACAATTCTAAGAGCTATAATGGGATGACATTAAAGGAACCTTCATATGAAGGATCTTATAATTAAGGACCTTTGAATTAAGGTCTTCATTTGAAGGTCCTTCATGCCAAGGTTCCTTTTATAAAGCATTTTGGACATGAAATATTTAAAATAAAAAATACCTTCATTTGAAAGTCTTGACATGACATCATTTTTGAATGAAGGTTCTTCATTCAAAGGTCATGACAACATCACCTTCAAATGAAGGTTCTTCATTCAACTGGTATTTTGTAATTTTGAATGTGTGCAATAATTTAGGGTTAAAAATAAATCCATTTGAGCCTTTTATAAATGAAAGGACATTTGATGCAATCATATGCATTGTCAAACTTTTAACTTAATAGTAAGGGCATCATGAGTAGTTTGTTGGGCCCATTCAACAATCTCCGATGCAAGGATTGAATTGTCTAGAATGTATCTACTATCAAGAAAGACAATTTGTTTACCTCTATGACTATATCTCAAGTGATAGGTTTTATTGTGATGGCAATGATATTGACAAGGATTTTGTAATATAGGTGTTGAGAAGCATAATTGGCCACTATCCTAGGAAAGATTCTTCATTCTCACTTTTAGGTGTTAAAATTTAACAATACGTAGATTGATGAAAGAGCCCAAAGAGCCTTTCTCCATGTTATCCAAGTACACATAGCAACGGTCTTCTCTTATACGGTTGGACATGATTTCAAGAACCTAGCTAGGAATTATTCATTTAACCTAAGGTTTTCTCATAATGCCATCATTGGAAAAGTATGATCAAATTCTTCTATTATGAAGAATTGGTCTATGTGCCTCTAGTAATCACTATAAAAATGTGAAAGACTAAGCTATTTTATTTTTTCTGTCTTATCTTATACCATTTTACGATAATGGGGGGCCAATGTACGAGAAGATCTTTGGAAACTAGGCATAAAAATTTTAGGTTAAAGAGAATGGGGGTGCCAAACTTACAGTACTCATTGTCCCTTGCTCGTTGATTTTCCCTGAGTGCCCTCAACCTCATCCTCGGCGCTGGTATTGACCTTGTTTTAGCTCCAAACTCTTCCATGACGCCGATATTGACCTTGTTTTCACTCCTTAAAACTCCTCCTTAGTGCTGGTATTGACCTTTCACTTCTCCAATTTGACGAGCTAGAACCTGGTTTCGTTAGGTTTTAGAGTATGTTAATTAAATTTAAAATTATGGCGCCATTTAGAGTAGTGAATATAAAGCAATCCAAGCCTATTATAGTCATGAGGGAAATAATAAAACTCCTAGGATACTTTGTGAAACCATTTTCCTTGGTTAAAGGGAGGCCATAAAATATACCTTTGGATTTTTTCAATCTTCAAATATGAGGATTTGCAAGGTTCTTAGCAACATGAGTAATGGAAATGTGTGCAACAAGAATTTTTGAACACACATGGAATCTCCTTGCCAAAGAAAGGGGCTTCATAATTTAATATGATAATTTTTCTCAGCTCTAGAAATGATATGTTTCCTTAAAGAGGAAGGAGAAACCTAAAAGGTAAAAGAGATGCTTAGGAATCTCAACACTTCCTTATGATCAACCCCCTTCTATCCATAGGAATTGAACCAATTGGGCTTGGCTAAGAAGGATTTCCTATAACATTGAGTTTTATGCCACTATATATTTGACCTTAAAGCTTTCCAGAAAATATCTAGGCATTGAATATCCTAAATAATGTCACGTTTGTCCTCCAAGAGAGTGAGAAAGGAGTCATTAGAAAAATGACCATTGAATAGTTGGGCTATAGAGTTACGAAAAGTAGCACCTTTAATAAGGTTCCATGAAATACTATTAGCCAAAAGATATCCAAAGGCTTCCATATAAAACACACATAAAGTAGGAGCTAAGGGGAAAACATGAAAAATTGAATGAAAACACCCAAAATCCTCAAATTTATATCCATTCATGGTAATACAAGTATAACCATCATAACCTTTTTTTGAAAAAAGTAAAAAAAAATTGAGGAACAAATCCTAGATGACATAACTAGTCCAATTCAACACCAGAGTAGCAAGAGATTAATGAAATTACCACAAGTTTTAAGTAGAAGTAAACTGCCATTTTCAAGGTTTAATGCTAGTATGAAATTGTGACTATCTAAATGGAAAGAAAATTAGAAAATTGTAACCATACTTTTTACATGGTTGAACCAATTTAAAAATTCAGCCAAAGGTGATAGTAAGAAAATTAAAATGCACCTTTATGAAATATTTAGTCTAAGAGCCAAATTTGGATGGCAAAGTTAGTAAGAAGTAGTGTTGAAAGTGGAAAATTAATCATGAAATCATGGCTAATAGAGCATACAAAATATATTGGAAAAGTCAAGAGAACTTATATCTGCACACAAACACACTCAAAATAATAATTATATCATACAGTTCATTTGGGAATATATTACAATATGGATTTTACAAAGCCTTTCAAATATACCTTCCCATTTGAACTACTATCTTATAAGAATATAACTAATTATTTAATAAAAAAAATAAACAAGTTAGTAAGGTGAATTTATTAATGTTAATCTTAATATTCCAACACCCTCCATTAAGTTTTCATTCCTCACAACAAAACATGTTGATTGAAACAAACAAATATATATAGGCTAAGCTAACATCATTTAATTTTTCTTTAAGTTCTCCCTCAAGAACATCATTGGCTCGAGTTATACAAGTCGACACTATGTGATCCTTTTTATTACAATAATAACATTCATTTTTATTTTTTAATAATTATTACCTCATGAGTATAATACATTCTCATGTTGAGAATCAAATTTTAAATCTTTTCCATTGTTCTTTTCTTTTCTCCTAATAGGGCCAAAATCACATCTTCTTGTGTTTGAAAAGTTATTGGACTAAGCATAGAAATAACATTGTTGTATTTTCAAACTATTTAACAAAATATCTTTAGCATCTTCATCATCTAATAGAGCCTTGACTTCTACCAGTTGTTTAATGAGAGATCTCAAATTTCTTATGTGATTAGACATAGTGATTATATCTCTCATTTTGAATCTAAATAGTTGAAATTAACTATTTTTGCTCCGAATATTTTATTGAAATTATCCCAAATTTCCTATGATGATTTATCTAAATCTATATAATAAAATTTAATGTCAGAAAGGGAAAGACCAATAATATATTTGACTTTATCATCTATTTTATGTCATTCCATGTAAAGAGTGAAACTCTTTAATTCAAAATATTGACAATACTTTGAATAAATTCATTTATATTCAAAATAAAGTTGAAACTTCATTCCTTAGACTACATAAAATCCAAACAATTTCTAAACAATGACTTAAATTCGATAAATAGATTCATAATATTCCCAACTAAAATTGGTTTTAACTCCAAGTTCCATTTTACGATTGCATTCAAAATTGATTGTGAAGTAATTGTTTCCAAATTGTAAATTGTTGTTTTTGTTTTCAAATTCCATTTTGAACGTATTTTGTTTTCTAATTTTTTTTCCAATAATTTAGAATACAAGCATTATTATTTTCAACTGAAAATAATAGATTTAAATAAAGAAATAATAAATTGAATAAAATCAATTTTCTCACAATAATATTTATTTAAATTGCCATTTAAAACAAACATATTATTTTTCGCAATTTTGTTCAACAAATGCATAGCCATTAGAATAATTAAAGATTAAAGAATTTAATCATGCAAATTATGTTCCAATTATTTAAGTGGTGTGTGAGATTCCATCATCCTCATTAATGTCTAATGGCTAAAATGACTCTACCTGAACAATGTTCTCGCCTACATTCTCGTTCACCCGTTCCTGCATTCACTTGCACTGAATTTCTTATCAGCAATGATAATCCCCGAATTTCATAATAATAAATTCAAAATCATTTCATTTGCATTTGCATTTAAATTTAAATTTCAATCTATATAATCATCTAACATAAACATTGAAATTCTCATGATTAATAATCGAAATAAAATAATTGATACAATCAATACGTGACATCCTTCCCCTCTTGGAAGAGACATCGTCTCGATGTCTTATTAATCATTTAATAAGCATAAAATCTCAATAAATAGAACATATTATCCCAATCAATAACACATAGTATCTCAATAGGTAAAACATAGTATCTCGATCATAATGAAATAGTAACTAACAACATAGTTCTCAAACATAAGCATAAACCAATCATAGTAGCATCCACGCTATCAAAGTTTAGAACATGTGAATCATAAACCAGAGTATCAAGTATCTCATGCATTAAGCAAATACTAATCTATGAAATCAAATGAGAAAAATGATGGTCAATCGTCACATAATCCTCCCATATAGCACTATCCTTAGTATACTGGTCCCACTGGACCTTGTACTGAGTACTATCCCAGTTAACGCTAGTCTATAAGCAACTGGATTCATGACTTCCAGTACATCAAAGGGTCCCACAAATCTTGTAGCCAACTTTGATGATCTCCCAAAATACGTAAGATTTACAAAACATTCATTCTATATAGTAATCTTGTCTTTTCTAGACCTTGCTTCAAGTGTCCTTACTATCACATAGGGAAACCTCATATGCTTCACACATACTTACTCTCCTAAAGAGATTTGTTCTATAAATACATCCAATATATAATAAAAACTATACTTAGTGATTAGAATTCATTGGTCCATAAATTTATCCTTAGTATAACCCAAATGGAAGAGGAATGTCGATGTATTGTATACTATATTGTGGGTCCAATCCTTTCCTTTGAATTTATACTTTTAGACAACTCATAACCCGAGTCCATCCGCCACTTACACATTCATAATCCTTACCATAAAGTACTTTCCCTTAATTACTTGTCCATCTCAAGCATAACCTTGCTCCTAGACACTTATAAATTTTGATACTACTCCATACTTAAGCTTTGTTATCAATTAAGTTTCATTGATCACTTCATTCTATTATTCCTTTTTGACATTTATCAAGTCTATGATTATATCCAAGCATTTTTTCAGTTTTAATAGAACTTCCATTCTCTCCATATAATTGTCCAAATGTCAATTTTAGAAGTTTACAATTCATTTAAGATTTAGTCCACCATTTTACTTATTTGACTAAAATAATACATATAGCACATTTATTCAAATGAATGTCTCATGGTATGATTTTGGATTATACAACCCTATCATCATTTGCTAAACTAAAATAACCTTTTAGGTTTACTAAGCAACTACTTGTCCATAATATAATATTTAGGATCAAAATCCTATAAGTCGAGTTTCCAAAAACTGTCAGTTCTTTTGATGAGTCTATCCACCAGAACATTATGTTATTCTACTAACATCGACAAATCAATTTGTCCTATGTTCTACCAATTTCCTTCTAGAATCTCAAGAGAGTTACATGTCCTACCAATGATGACTTACGGTCTTCATTTCCTGGCATACTAGATATTACCTTGCTATATTCCATGCAACTTCTTAATCTATCTTTTTTTTTGATAGTGGATCCTCAATTGATAATTCCCTTTGTCATTCTGATGTCCTAACTCTGACATTATTTTCCTCGTTCCATTATCGAATCTTTCAAATTTTGGACACATAGGTTCTTTTATATCTAGCAATAGTCTATCCTTTGACTAAGTGATAACCTATTCTGATCTTACGCCATTATTAATCTTCCTATAAATGGTTATAGGTTTTGCGGAGATAATTCCCATTTATCTCAGGATATTCATACCATGGATTTTCTTTTGTCCTTAGATTATTTTCAAATATGCAATTCATCTTTTAACTCAATCTAATTTCCTTGATTTAATCTGGTACTAATTTTTGAGTATTAATCCTCGTTCAATCACGTTGTTCTCCAGATAACAACAAATTTCATTTTATATCTAATCTTCAAGCATTAAAATTTAACTCCATGATTTCTTAATTATATAGGAGAGTCTTAACTTCAATATATCCCTTTTGAGCACAAGTAACAATTATGATGTTCTTCTCCATAAGATTTTTAGCATTTCTTGCTAAGTAAAAATTCTATGATGTTCTGTCATGACAATAGATGCTTCCTTTTGAAAGTGTTTCTCTTCTAATATAAGAGCTACTTAAAGTAAAGCCTTGTCAATAATATGACTTCCTTTAACTTACTAGGCATCCCTCCTATGCTTTTATCCTTACAGAGTTTCATTAATTCCAATGATATTCAATCGCATGGGAAAATAT
Source organism: Sequoiadendron giganteum (assembly GCA_007115665.2). NCBI lineage: Eukaryota > Viridiplantae > Streptophyta > Pinopsida > Cupressales > Cupressaceae > Sequoiadendron > Sequoiadendron giganteum. The sequence continues at coordinate 683,496,638 of CM021100.1, read as the reverse complement.
TAAACCCAATATTCCCTTCTAATTAGTAGGATGGAATCCTTAATTATTGACTAGTCCGATTGTTTATATATTTCCCCACTCTATATGGCAATAGTTAAGATCCAAAGTACAATTCATTCAAGTTTAATTTCTACTTATAGGTGTTAAAGAGTAATCCTGTACGTAATCCAACTTAATAGGTTTTAGTCTTATCATAAGATCTCTCTCTTCATTGAATGCACTTCTTGTCCCAATTAGGTTATCTTTAACCCAAGGTTTCATTCAAGAGTAAAGTAGTGATTAGGTGATTTAATCATTCTCATTAAGAGATTTTGGTGTGGTTCACATAACGTCACATCTTACTTTATTTTTCACTCCATCTCAATGGCTTAAATAGCCAACCTTTTCCTGCGTTCACTTGCACTCAATTTCTCATCACCAATGACAATCCTCAAATTTCATAATAATAAATTCAAAATCATTTCATTTGCATTTAAATTTCAATTTCGATTTCAATTTCAATTAATATAATCATCTAACATAAACATTGAAATTCTCATGATTAATAATCGAAATAAAATAATTGATAAAATTAGTACGTGACATTCCAATAACTTATTTGCATTTGTAGGTGGTGTTTTGTTTCCATGCATGATTCTCTATTATTCATTTATTGCATTTGCATTTTTGTTTTCCAAGTATGAAATTTAAAATATTTTTTTTGTTTAAAAGAATCTTTGTCTTAAAAATATGAACTAAAAATATTTGAAAAGTTTAATGTCAACCTTATCACTCTAAAAAGTACAACTTAAACATCCCTTTCAAACCTTGTAACTAGTTTTGAACCACTCTCCAATTCATTTTTCATCACAAACATTGACACCATTTTACTATTCTAAAAAACTTATTGAATCCTCTTATGCATCAAACTTATTTAATTGTTTCAAAAAAGACAAAAAAATAAATTTGAAAATATGACTTTTCAAACTTCACACTTCCTTCTTATTATTACCAAATGCCATTATTTTAAATGAAAAACACATGAATGTTATAAATGCATTATTTCTATAAGGAAACAAACCATATATCTCTTTTTAATGACCAACTTAAAGCAGATTGCAAGTAGAAACTTGGCCGTTGTATAGAACATTGAAAAATTGATAACAAAGAATAAAAAAACTACTAAAAAGACCTAGGATAGGCTAGAGGTCCACAGTAGAACATTCATCACAAACCAACTAGCCTTTACAGTGATTTTGCACTCGTTCATTCCCTAAAGAAAACCTTATCTTGAGTATAATCCATCATAGTCACATATGATCACATCATTCTTGACCATTTGATATCATGAAAAACCTCCAAGATCTAGTATTCAAATAACCCATATCATCAGCAAGACAAGTTCCATTGGGGTGAAATGAAAAGGTCATACCGAGCATATAGGTCTCACCGATGAAGTTCCATTGGCAAGAAACCTGTGTTGTCTCACCGATCAAAGCACAAGGAGTTGTATCGGCCAGACCAATGCCATCGGAGTAAGATCCCTGAGTCATCCCGAGTGCATTTGTCTCATCCAGCTTGATGCGAATTTAAATTCTAACCGCTGATCCTTTCCTTTTGTCAGATCATCGAACGATTTCCTTCAAAAGGCCGATGTAATCTCCATCTCAGCACCAAGGGCCCACCACATTATGCATCACCAAGGAAAGACACGTGGCGCTCGCCCATGATATCGCAATCAATAAACACCTTGCATCTTTGTATCATGCGATGGCGGGAAACCGTTGATCTCCACCATCGGCAATCGTGCTCATTCATAGCAGTCACCAGCACTAAACATAACCGTCAAACAACTTTTCATCAAGATTATAATATCACCGTCGATTTTGAGCACGTGCATCTTGCAACCACTTTAGTAACCTGTCATATAATGTATTAAAACTCGACATAAATATTAAAGCACTTTGATTATTCCTTCAACACCGCCAACTGAGACACGTGGCGCTCGCCCGTGATATCGCAATCTATAAACACCTTGCATATTTGTATCACGCGATGGCGGGAAACCATTGATCTCCACCATCAGCAATCGTGTTCATTCATAGCAGTCACTAGCATTCAACATAACCATCAAGCAAATTTTCATCAAGATTATAACATCACCATCGATTTTGAGCATGTGCATCTTGTAGCCGCTTTAGTAACCTGTCATATAATGTATTAAAACTTGACATAAATATTAAAGCACTTTGATTATTCCTTCGGCACCATCGACTAAGACACGTGGCGCTCGCCCGTGATATTGCAATCAGCCGAAACTTAGTGGTGAGGTCATCACGGGATTGCGAGGAACTGTCAGGATCAACTGATGGATGATTGACGTCATTAAAAAATTGTTCCCTGCAAAAAATAAAATAATTATTAAAGGAACAATAATTAAAAGTTTAATAAGACAAAATATTAGTAAATTAAATTTATTTTAATAATTATTTGTAATTATTAAAACTTAAAAAAATTTAAAACGTAAATCTAAATTAAAAATTAAAATGTAATAAACTAAATGTAAAGTCAAAATATATCAAAATCTAAATATTATTAAAAATAATTATTTTTTAATAAATAATTAAATAAAAAGGTAAAAAATAAACTTACTATATTAACAAGAAAAGACAAACTTGGGGTCTAATCGAATGTGACAGGGCTCAACAGTAGAGGGCAAGATGCAAATAAATTGAACAAGTTTCAAGGCAAAGGCAAGATTGAGTGGATCTCAAAATACTTTGCATTAATCATGTCCGGTACCTCTAGCAGAGCACCCACAAGTTTACATGCTTCAACCGCCATGATCATAGAAAATTAATCATGAAGACTACTAGCCACCACAGTTAAAAAAGGCCAGCCTGGGTCATTTAAAACATAGTGTCTTTGTAGGAATAGTGTGTGCATGCAAAAGCTCAGGATTTTTACTTGGTGATAGAAGTAGGCGATAAAGGGATGGAGACTCCTCTGGCCCTAGACACCGACAAGCAAATGCAAGCATTCCGAGGAGAAGTGACAAACCAAAGGCTGAATGGGCTACTAGCCTCGTCCCACTCGTTGATACTCTGGGCAACCAAGAAGGTTGTAGGACCGGAGTTCCTGAAAGCATATCACAGGTTCCAGTCCAATGCAGAAATACCAACAATGTTTCTAGCAGTGCTCCTCCACATGGGTGTGCCGAAGGAAATCGCACAAAAACTGACCCAGATGGTCTTCATTCACGCTTGGTTGGGAGACATTGATGCAGCCTTGGATAATGTGAACGAAAATAATCTCATCCCAATGCCCCAGAAATACTACATGTTGAGCATATGAGGAAAGGAGGTCATGAATTTCCCTTTGGTCAGGACAATTGACCCAAAAGGGTTTGAAAAACGATGGGATGAAAGGGACTGGAGCATCACCTTCCTGCTCAGAGCAGCCAAGCTAACCACCAACCAAACTCGTGGCTGGGTAATGCGATATGTGCAAGACAAAGGGCTAGCAGAGGAGTTAGCATCAGGAGACGACGTCGATTGGGACTTAGGCTCCGGGGAAGAATGGATACCACTTGATTCTAGGGACCCAGAGGAGAAAGAAAAGGGGCCGGCTCACCAGAACTGTAGAGTAGACTGCCTGGTGATTGCAGATTACATTGCATGCAAGAAGCAGGTGAAATCGAAAGTCTTTGAGGACGAAGATTCTGAGGGAGGAATGAAAACTTGACTCAGCCCACCGTGCCATGGTCTTTTCTAAGCTCACGCATAATATTAATGAATTGTAAGGTAGTGTAGATGTTTTAGTCAGTCCTGCCTCTAAATTGTAGTGCCTGTGCATTTTCCCAGGCTTTTTGTATTTAGTTAAATCTCTATAAAACTCAAATCATAGTGCATGTATTTAATTAGTTGAATCGTAGTGCATGTATTTAGTTAAATCTCTGAATCAAACTCCATATGAATAGAGTTTAATTTGTCAAAAATGTTTTCATTTGAATTGCATGTGAATTCACTAAGAGCATTTTAATCAATTTGCACATCTCTATAAAACTTATCATGTTCTATCTTATATTTCAATGCCTTGTACACCCTCTCTCTATTGACTGTAAAATTGTAATTTGTTGTGTTGCTCCTTCCTTCGAACAATAATAATTGGTAAATATTTCATTCGATGTGGTAAAATTTTAGCTATTTCTCTTACTTCTTGTGGAAAACTTATGGTATGTCCTTTATATTTGTACTGACCTCCAGTTGCATGTGTGACTTGAAGAATTGGATTTACATGCCCTATCAACATTTCCTCAATTTGTGTTAAGTTTGCAAGTTCTAATGGTTGTGGGACTAGGATTCATATTATTTAATGTCAAAAATTGATGTTCATGTTTCTCTTGTCAACATCTATTGCGAATTGGGCCTTCAAGAACTCATACAACCTTCATTGTAGGGTAACTTTCTTGACAAATGCAACAAATGCTTGGTGTTGCAAGTTTATCCAAACCATGTCGAAATATAATTTGTAAATCTTTCAAATCAATTTGCACATTTCTATTGTTATTGCATGTACCTAGATCTCTTTCATTTTGTCTTCTTTGCAGTCGTCTTCATCTTCTCAATTGAGAGGTTAACTCCTATTGTGGACTATTATTTTCATCATGATTTTCAGTTTCAATATTTATTGCATCTTGAACTCTATTATCTGGTGTTTGTAACACGCGATCTATTGTAATTGAATTCATTCCTTCAAATTTACCTTCTATATTCTCATGAGATTCATAATTCCTTTCAACTAATTCATGATTGCATACTTGTATTTGTTGTTTTTCTATCTCATTAAATTGGTCTAAATGCTCATTTATTTGTAATCTTCTTAATATGTATTGGTCATCTTTAGATTCTCGTACACGATGCATTCTTATTTTTATAAATTTTTCATTTATTCATGTCTTTGTCTCATGTAATTTAGAGCATATTCTCTTCGTTGTTCTTCATTTTCAAAATTTAATATTGGGTGAGGCATCCTAAATAATTATTTAAAAGTCAAATTAAAAATTAAAAAACACTATAAATATGATAAATTTTACTATACACTAATTTCATAAAAAAAGATATCACAAAATTAATACATATTTATTGATGAATCTTATTTATTTATAATTAATAATTAATAATTTAATCTTCTTAATAAAAAAATATGTCTTCTAAAAACAATTAAAAAATAAAATATATGCAAACTCTTTTGTAACAAATCAACTAGCATGCCTATATTTTAGAAATATATGTAAAGTACACCGAGATATATCCTTCTCAAGGCACCTATTTTTAATCAATTGAACCTTAACTCAAATTGAAGCTTAACCCTAACCATAAAGCTATATGAACCCTAATCATAACTCTATTTAAAGTCGGTTTGAATTACTAGCTCATAGATAAGGACAAATTCCCTAGAAGAGTGTCTTTCAAGTTTGAAAAAGTGTAGTTGGAAAATCCAAACTTCGAAATGGTTGTCACTAACTCCTAGCTCACCCAAACATTTGATTATTGCACTAAGATGTGCATGCTCAACATAAAGTTAAAATTCATAAAACTTAGACTGAAAGAGTGGAATATCCAAATCTTTAGAAACCTTTTCAGAGAAAGAATCTCCTTGAAAGTAGAATGACTAAGATCCAAAAAGGTCTCTCAAATGTTTTTTCTTACATCCTAATAGAAGAAGAGAGGAATCTCATAGTTCAATTGGATGGTGTCTACAGTTTTGAATAAATCTATTGGAGACAAAAATCAAGGATTAAATGACTTAAATAAGGTGTAAAACCAAGTTTTTTCATTTAACATGCAAAATGAGAAGGCAAAGAATAATAATATGAAGATTGAAGATGCTTATGGATAAAATTTTGATGATCTTGACACAATAAGTTTAATCCCTAATTGAACCCTAACCCTAGTCTTAATAATAACCATAATTTTTTTGGTAGATTTAATAGCAACCATAATTGATCCTTATACCTAACTCTAATTTATCCCTAATCATAATCTTAATTGTATCCTAACCCTAATCTGAATTCAATTTTGGCCCCAATTGAAACACCAACCCTAACTTTAACCATAATTGTAACCCTACCCATAACCTTAATTTTAACCATATTTTTTAACCTTAATTCTAACCATAATTTTCTTATGACTCTGACATAACCCTAACCTTGATTGTAAACATAATTCTATCCCTAACACTAACTGTGGTTATAACTATAATTGTAACTCTACTTTTTACCCTATTTCTAATCCCAACCTTAACCTTCACCATAACCCTAACCCTAACCATAATTTTAATATTTTTTAATTATAATACTAATAAGTTGGTTTAAAATTATAATATTAATAATAATTATTATTAAATTAAGGTTCTAATTAATTATTTCAATTATATTACTAAAATTAATAATTATAATAGTAACTTTTATATATAATCATGAAATTAAAATATTTCAAAATAATTATTTAATAGGATTAAAGTTATAGTATATTTAGATTAGATCTCTTTTTATCTAAATTTGGGTTCATTTTTTTTCTTCCTTAATTTTTAATTACACTTTTTTCTTTATTACAACTTTTCTTATCTAAGTGTATAATTCTCACTCTACTTCTTACCTTAATTCAAATCTCAATCTTAACATTCACCCAAATCCTAAACCTAATCTTAATTCTAATGATTTTTTAATTATAATAAAAGAATAATATCATAATATTATAAAATATTATAAAATAAAGGTTATAACCCTAAAATCAATTATTTTAATTATATCCCTAAAATTATTAATTATAACCCTAACCTTAATAAATATTCAAGAAAATCAAAAATAAAAAAATAATTATTTAACAAGATTAAATTTCAATATTAGTTAAATTTGTGTTGTAATTATTTGTATTCATTGCCACATCTAATTATGTATGGTAGCACATGAGATTTTTATAAAATGGTCAATGTTTTCTTTAATAAAGTGCTTACAACATGTACTATGCATTGGTTATGGTTTGTTTCTAGATATGAGATATTATTTTCTTTTATTTTATGGATTTTGTTTCATCCATTTTTATCCAAGCCTCTTTATATCATCTTGTATTTTTCTCTTTACTTTTTAATTTTTTCCTACTCCTAATTATACTTGATTGTAACTCATTTTTTATAATTGTTATAATGTTTTATAGCATTCACATCTTAATCTTGAATTCTTATTTTAATATTATTCTAATTTTTGTTATTATTTTTTTCTTACTATTTTTCCCTTAAATCACCTCCCACATTATTTTTATTTATTTATTTACTTATTTTCTTTTATTATTCTTTTGTTGTATTATGTTTTTAGACTTTATGTTTACTATTTTTTGTCTAATCTTTCTCTTAGTACTCTCTTACGTATCTTGTTTTTTCATATCTTTTTTATTGGTTGTGTAATTGTGTGATGTGAAACATAGATTTTTAATCTAAACTTGAAAATATCATATCTTTAAACGTTACAAGTAATTTTTTAAAATGAATTTATTTGGAAAATAACTTATAATTTATTAATAAAGTTTTAATAATTTATAAATTTTTATTAAGAATTAATTTTAGATAAATTTAAAAAATAAAATCATTTCAAAATTTTGAATCTTATTCATATAACTAATATTAAATTTAATATTATAGCATGTTAAATCTTATATTGAAAAATTTCATAATAGTAATTTTTATTTGAAAAATCTATATATTCAAAATATGGTTTATTTCATTGCTTTTTAAGTTGAAAAGTTGTATTAGATTATAATTTATTATTTGCTTAACAACCAAAAAAAAAAATGAAAATAAAAGAATTCCAAAATATTTGTAGAGGATATAAGAAAGAAAAAAGTACATTGCTCATTCGTTATGATTTTGCAAAGTAAAATGGGAATTTGAAAATTTTTGATCTAATATTTTTTTAATTATTATAATTTTCCTATTTTTAATGCATATGAGTGGGATGAGTGCTAAAATTTTGATTGCTGAAACTTTATTATTTTCCAAAAACTTTACTTAAAAATCACCTTAATTTAATTAAATCAAATCCTAGAATGCATATATATTATAAAATTATATATTTGATATTTATGTATATATATTTTTTTTGATCGATAATAAGAGTTTTAATTATTATTATACAAATTTGAAAAAAAGATTACAACAAAAGATCTTGGCTTTAGTCAGCCAAAGTTTCAAAACCAAAGATTCCCACCCCAGTACAACAGACACCACAGATTTACATTTTCAACCACAGGACCCAGCTAAACCTAAATAGGCTTAAGCCTTAAAAGCTTGGTCTTTTTTTGGTTTGTGATTGAAGGACCATAGAAAAACTTCTCTTCTTGACTTTCGTCCCCTTCACAACTTTCCAACCATCCTCCATCTTTGCAGCCTCCTTTTGCCAAACATAAAAATGCTTCTGCTTAGCGCACCCCCTTTCCTTCATTCTTGTCATCTCGTTTACCCTATCATTATGTTGCTGCCATGATACTTGTAATGCCCCGCCAAGTAACCTTAAAAAGAAGTTGCAATTAACATCATAAGCGAACCAATTTTTTTTTATAAAGTGCATTTAACATACACATTCACTTACTAGTTAACAACAACCTCTAAGGCTACAAGGTTAGGATTACTTAAACCCACACATACATATTACATATAACCATAGCATTATGAACCTTATGATATAAACATCATACATCATAAGAATACAACATAACATAATAAAATAATCAACCAAGATACAATCTCATAAACATTATCTTAATCCAATAGATACATCACTCATTCCCAGAATGAGACAATAGTACAAAAGATTACAATTACAAAATTCCACCTCATAAACATAAGAGGGATAAAATAACTTATACAAGTTAAAATATTACAATGCAAGATAATACCACAAGAACCGCGAGCTATCCATCTGGATGTCTCGCCACCAAGTACAGAAGATTGATGGGGACCCAACGGTTTTGGTGCATGTTCCACCCTACCAATGTGGTACCCGAAGGCCCACCCCCCATGCTAGGAGATAGTAACAAGGTAGCATGGACAAAGATCCTACTACCTCTAACCAAAGGAAAACTCATACTGACTCATACTGTTATAACCAACCAAATGAATTAACAAGTACCACTCATTCACCATACAAGTACGAATCAAGTACAACTCAAGTACAATACAAGTACAAATCAAATACAATACAAGTACAATATAAGTACAACTCCAACATCACTGACATAGGTCACATTGCTTCCAGACATAAAGTAGATCAAGTATGTTCAAATAACCATACACATAAAATAATTAACAACTGTTGTCATAGATAGAGTGTCATCGCAAGGTTTGTCATGAGATCTCCTCTAGGAATTCTTCATAGGCTCCAGCACAAGTAATCCTGGTGGCCTCAACCGAACCCCGGCACTCATACTCACTCATGCGGAATCAACTACCTCTCGCAAGAACTAGATAGTTGATCTTGCCATTCCAGGCCTTCTCACTCATCCCAAGTCTAAACAAGCCCTTGCGTCTATGAGTGAGAATTAAATTATCTTGATTAATGTGAAGTTAGTCCCAATCTTCTAAGTACATTATTTTAATTATCACTTGTTTAAATCACTCCCGAAGGTTATCCAGTTTACCTCTTTAGGCTCTGGCGCCTAACAGAAGCCACTCTTCTATTCGACAACACACACCCAAACAATCCACCAAGGGAACCACAAGTGCATACCAACTAAGCATCATAATCCACTCCAACACAAGGAGGATACAAATAATAGAAACTCACTCCAAACATCTTGGAGGAAACCACACATAGTCTACTCCTTTCACAGGAGGTACAAAATATCTCACTCCAAACATCTTGGAGGCAACAACACATAGTCCAATCCTTTCACAAGAGGCAACAAGATGAAACCACATAACAAGGTCACTCCATACAAGGAGACACGGATCCCATAATCTGCTCCTAAACCAAGGAGGTGCACACATTCCCGTTCGTGAAAATCGGATAAAACTGAAAAGACGCCATGCACTACCCAAGGGAAAACAACTAGATGACATAAAAATTCAACAACCCTTATCCTCTAAGATCTTCTGGAAGACTTATAATTTAGGACTAACACTAAAATCCCAAAACCAACAATGCAACTTGACGACATAGCAACAAAAACATTCAAGTCATCAATCAAATCTAATATTTGGATTTCCTAAATCCATACTCATTCAATAGGTAGTGTTGACAAAGTCAAAAACATGATAAGTAGATCATCTAAAATAATCATAACCCCTATTTCCCTTTTCATTATTGGTAATCTAAAACAATTAAACTTACTTCCTTTTACTGAATACAAAGAATTAAATCTTTTAAGATAAGCATGAGGAAGATACTACTTTTGGATATACTAAATCCATATCTCTTTCATAATCCAATCACAATGATTCAATTAATCTAAATAGAAATTAATAAATCACATAATTGA